>JASJET010000117.1:0-1222500 GCA_034092305.1 Diaprepes abbreviatus
AATTAAGTAAATTATAAATTATAAATTATAAAATTATAAATTATAAATTATAAATTATAAATTATAAATTAATTAAATTATAAATTATAAATTAAATTATAATTATAAATTATAAATTATAAATTATAAATTATAAATTATAAATTATAAATTATAAATTATAAATTATAAATTATAAATTATAAATTATAAATTATAAATTATAAATTATAAATTATTAAATTATAAATTATAAATTTATAAATTATAAATTATAAATTATAAATTATAAATTATAAATTATAAATTATAAATTATAAATTATAAATTAATAAATTATAAATTATAAATTATAAATTATAATTATAAATTATAAATTATAAATTATAAATTATAAATTATAAATTATAAATTATTTATAAATTATAAATTATAAATTATAAATTATAAATTAATAAATTATAAATTATAAATTATAAATTATAAATTATAAATTATAAATTATATATTATAAATTATAAATTATAAATTATAAATTATAAATTATAAATTATAAATTATAAATTATAAATTATAAATTATAAATTATAAATTATAAATTATAAATTATAAATTATAAATTATAAATATAAATTATAAATTATAAATTATAAATTAAAATTATAAATTATAAATTATAAATTATAAATTATAAATTATAAATTATAAATTATAAATTATAAATTATAAATTATAAATTATAAATTATAAATTATAAATTATAAATTATAAATTATAAATTATAAATTATAAATTATAAATTATAAATTATAAATTATAAATTATAAATTATAAATTATAATTATAAATTATAAATTATAAATTATAAATTATAAATTATAAATTATAAATTATAAATTATAAATTATAAATTATAAATTATAAATTATAAATTATATAATTATAAATTATAAATTATAAATTATAAATTATAAATTATAATTATAAATTATAAATTATAAATTATAAATTATAAATTATAAATTTATAAATTATAAATTATAAATTATAAATTATAAATTATAAATTATAAATTAAAATTATAAATTATAAATTATAAATTATAAATTATAAATTATAAATTATAAATTATAATTATAAATTATAAATTATAAATTATAAATTATAAATTATAAATTATAAATTATAAATTATAAATTATAATTTATAAATTATAAATTATAAATTATAAATTATAAATATAAATTATAAATTATAAATTATAAATTATAAATTATAAATTATAAATTATAAATTATAAATTATAAATTATAAATTATAAATTATAAATTATAAATTATAAATTATAAATTATAAATTATAAATTATAAATTATAAATTATAAATTATAAATTATAAATTATAAATTATAAATTATAAATTATAAATTATTAATTATAAATTATAAATTATAAATTATAAATTATAAATTATAAAATTATAAATTATAAATTATAAATTATAAATTATAAATTATAAATTATAAATTATAAATTATAAATTATAATTATAAATTATAATTATAAATTATAAATTATAAATTATAAATTATAAATTATAAATTATAAATTATAAATTATAAATTATAAATTATAAATTATAAATTATAAATTATAAATTATAAATTATAAATTATAAATTATAAATTATAAATTATAAATTATAAAATTATAATTATAAATTATAAATTATAAATTATAAATTATAAATTATAAATTATAAATTATAAATATAAATTATAAATTATAAATTATAATTATAAATTATAAATTATAAATTATAAATTATAAATTATAAATTATAAATTATAAATTATAAATTATAAATTATAATTATAAATTATAAATTATAAATTATAATTATAAATTATAAATTATAATTTATAAATTATAAATTATAAATTATAAATTATAAATTATAAATTATAAATTATAAATTATAAATTATAAATTATAAATTATAAATTATAAATTATAAATTATAAATTATAAATTATAAATTATAAATTATAAATTATAAATTATAAATTATAAATTATAAATTATAAATTATAAATTATAATATAAATTATAAATTATAAATTATAAATTATAAATTATAAATTATAAATTATAAATTATAAATTATAAATTATAAATTATAAATTATAAATTATAAATTATAAATTATAAATTATAAATTATAAATTATAAATTATAAATTATAAATTATAAAATTATAAATTATAAATTATAATTATAAATTATAAATTATAAATTATAAATTATAAATTATAAATTATAATTATAAATTATAAATTATAAATTATAAATTTATAAATTATAAATTATAAATTATAAATTATAAATTATAAATTATAAATTATAAATTATAAATTATAAATTATAAATTATAAATTATAAATTATAAATTATAAATTATAAATTATAAATTATAAATTATAAATTATAAATTATAAATTATAAATTATAAATTATAAATTATAAATTATAAATTATAAATTATAAATTATAAATTATAAATTATAAATTATAAATTATAAATTATAAATTATAAATTATAAATTATAAATTATAATTATAAATTATAAATTATAAATTATAATTATAAATTATAAATTATAAATTATAAATTATAAATTATAAATTATAAATTATAAATTATAAATTATAAATTATAAATTATAAATTATAAATTATAAATTATAAATTATAAATTATAAATTATTATAAATTATAAATTATAAATTATAAATTATAAATTATAAATTATAAATTATAAATTATAAATTATAAATTATAAATTATAAATTAGATTAATTATAAATTATAAATTATAAATTATAAATTATAAATTATAAATTATAAATTATAAATTATAAATTATAAATTATAAATTATAAATTATAAATTATAAATTATAAATTATAAATTATAAATTATAAATTATAAATTATAAATTATAAATTATAAATTATAAATTATAAATTATAAATTATAAATTATTAAATTATAAATTATAAATTATAATTAAAATTATAAATTATAAATTATAAATTATAAATTATAAATTATAAATTATAAATTATAAATTATAAATTATAAATTATAAATTATAAATTATAAATTATAAATTATAAATTATAAATTATAAATTATAAATTATAAATTATAATTATAAATTATAAATTATAAATTATAAATTATAAATTATAAATTATAAATTATAAATTATAAATTATAAATTATAAATTATAAATTATAAATTATAAATTATAAATTATAAATTATAAATTATAAATTATAAATTATAAATTATAAATTATAAATTATAAATTATAAATTATAAATTATAAATTATAAATTATAAATTATAAATTATAAATATAAATTATAAATTATAAATTATAAATTATAAATTATAAATTATAAATTATAAATTATAAATATAATATAAAGTATAAATTATAAATTATAAATTATAAATTATAAATTATAAATTATAAATTATAAATTATAAATTATAAATTATAAATTATAAATTATAAATTATATAAATTATAAATTATAAATTATAAATTATAATTATAAATTATAAATTATAAATTATAATTATAAATTATAAATTATAAATTATAAATTATAAATTATAAATTATAAATTATAAATTATAAATTATAATTATAAATTATAAATTATAAATTATAAATTATAAATTATAAATTATAAATTATAAATTTATAAATTATAAATTATAAATTATAAATTATAAATTATAAATTATAAATTATAAATTATAAATTATAAATTATAAATTATAAATTATAAATTATAAATTATAAATTATAAATTATAAATTATAAATTATAAATTATAAATTATAAATTATAAATTATAAATTATAAATTATAAATTATAAATTATAAATTATAAATTATAAATTATAAATTATAAATTATAAATTATAAATTATAAATTATAAATTATAAATTATAAATTATAAATTATAAATTATAAATTATAAATTATAAATTATAAATTATAAATTATAAATTATAAATTATAAATTATAAATTATAAATTATAAATTATAAATTATAAATTATAAATTATAAATTATAAATTATAAATTATAAATTATAAATTATAAATTATAAATTATAAATTATAAATTATAAATTATAAATTATAAATTATAAATTATAAATTATAATTATAATTATAAATTATAAATTATAAATTATAAATTATAAATTATAAATTATAAATTATAAATTATAAATTATAAATTATAAATTATAAATTATAAATTATAAATTATAAATTATAAATTATAAATTATAAATTATAAATTATAAATTATAAATTATAAATTATAAATTATAAATTATAAATTATAAATTATAAATTATAAATTATAAATTATAAATTATAAATTATAATTATAAATTATAAATTATAAATTATAAATTATAAATTATAAATTATAAATTATAAATTATAAATTATAAATTATAAATTATAAATATAAATTATAAATTATAAATTATAAATTATAAATTATAAATTATAAATTATAAATTATAAATTATAAATTATAAATTATAAATTATAAATTATAAATTATAAATTATAAATTATAAATTATAAATTATAAATTATAAATTATAAATTATAAATTATAAATTATAAATTATAAATTATAAATTATAAATTATAAATATAAATTATAAATTATAAATTATAAATTATAAATTATAAATTATAAATTATAAATTATAAATTATAAATTATAAATTATAAATTATAAATTATAAATTATAAATTATAAATTATAAATTATAAATTATAATTATAAATTATAAATTATAAATTATAAATTATAAATTATAAATTATAAATTATAAATTATAAATTATAAATTATAAATTATAAATTATAAATTATAAATTATAAATTATAAATTATAAATTATAAATTATAAATTATAAATTATAAATTATAAATTATAAATTATAAATTATAAATTATAAATTATAAATTATAAATTATAAATTATAAATTATAAATTATAAATTATAAATTATAAATTATAAATTATAAATTATAAATTATAAATTATAAATTATAAAATTATAAATTATAAATTTATAAATTATAAATTATAATTATAAATTATAAATTATAAATTATAAATTATAAATTATAAATTATAAATTATAAATTATAAATTATAAATTATAAATTATAAATTATAAATTATAAATTATAAATTATAAATTATAAATTATAAATATAAATTATAAATTATAAATTATAAATTATAAATTATAAATTATAAATTATAAATTATAAATTATAAATTATAAATTATAAATTATAAATTATAAATTATAAATTATAAATTATAAATTATAAATTATAAATTATAAATTATAAATTATAAATTATAAATTATAAATTATAAATTATAAATTATAAATTATAAATTATAAATTATAAATTATAAATTATAAATTATAAATTATAAATTATAAATTATAAATTATAAATTATAAATTATAAATTATAAATTATAAATTATAAATTATAAATTATAAATTATAAATTATAAATTATAAATTATAAATTATAAATTATAAATTATAAATTATAAATTATAAATTATAAATTATAAATTATAAATTATAAATTATAAATATAAATTATAAATTATAAATTATAAATTATAAATTATAAATTATAAATTATAAATTATAAATTATAAATTATAAATTATAAATTATAAATTATAAATTATAAATTATAAATTATAAATTATAAATTATAAATTATAAATTATAAATTATAAATTATAAATTATAAATTATAAATTATAAATTATAAATTATAAATTATAAATTATAAATTATAAATTATAAATTATAAATTATAAATTATAAATTATAAATTATAAATTATAAATTATAAATTATAAATTATAAATTATAAATTATAAATTATAAATTATAAATTATAAATTATAAATTATAAATTATAAATTATAAATTATAAATTATAAATTATAAATTATAAATTATAAATTATAAATTATAAATTATAAATTATAAATTATAAATTATAAATATAATTATAAATTATAATTATAAATTATAAATTATAAATTATAAATTATAAATTATAAATTATAAATTATAAATTATAAATTATAAATTATAAATTATAAATTATAAATTATAAATTATAAATTATAAATTATAAATTATAAATTATAAATTATAAATTATAAATTATAAATTATAAATTATAAATTATAAATTATAAATTATAAATTATAAATTATAAATTATAAATTATAAATTATAAATTATAAATTATAATTATAAATTATAAATTATAAATTATAAATTATAAATTATAAATTATAAATTATAAATTATAATTATAAATTATAAATTATAAATTATAAATTATAAATTATAAATTATAAATTAAAATTATAAATTATAAATTATAAATTATAAATTATAAATTATAAATTATAAATTATAAATTATAATTATAAATTAAATTATAATTATAAATTATAAATTATAAATTATAAATTATAAATTATAAATTATAAATTATAAATATAAATTATAAATTATAAATTATAAATTATAAATTATAAATTATAAATTATAAATTATAAATTATAAATTATAAATTATAAATTATAAATTATAAATTATAAATTATAAATTATAAATTATAAATTATAAATTAAAAATTATAAATTATAAATTATAAATTATAAATTATAAATTATAAATTATAAATTATAAATTATAAATTATAAATTATAAATTATAAATTATAAATTATAAATTATAAATTATAAATTATAAATTATAAATTATAAATTATAAATTATAAATTATAAATTATAAATTATAAATTATAAATTATAAATTATAAATTATAAATTATAAATTATAAATTATAAATTATAAATTATAAATTATAAATTATAAATTATAATTATAAATTATAAATTATAAATTATAAATTATAAATTATAAATTATAAATTATAAATAAAAATTATAAATTATAAATTATAAATTATAAATTATAATTAAAAATTATAAATTATAAATTATAAATTATAAATTATAAATATAAATTATAAATTATAAATTATAAATTATAATTATAAATTATAAATTATAAATTATAAATTATAAATTATAAATTATAAATTATAAATTATAAATTATAAATTATAAATTATAAATTATAAATTATAAATTATAAATTATAAATTATAAATTATAAATTATAAATTATAAATTATAAATTATAAATTATAAATTATAAATTATAAATTATAAATTATAAATTATAAATTATAAATTATAAATTATAAATTATAAATTATAATTATAAATTATAAATTATAAATTATAAATTATAAATTATAAATTATAAATTATAAATTATAAATTATAAATTATAAATTATAAATTATAAATTATAAATTATAAATTATAAATTATAAATTATAAATTATAAATTATAAATTATAAATTATAAATTATAAATTATAAATTATAAATTATAAATTATAAATTATAAATTATAAATTATAAATTATAAATTATAAATTATAAATTATAAATTATAAATTATAAATTATAAATTATAAATTATAAATTATAAATTATAAATTATAAATTATAAATTATAAATTATAAATTATAAATTATAAATTATAAATTATAAATTATAAATTATAAATTATAAATTATAAATTATAAATTATAATTATAAATTATAAATTATAAATTATAAATTATAAATTATAAATTATAAATTATAAATTATAAATTATAAATTATAAATTATAAATTATAAATTATAAATTATAAATTATAAATTATAAATTATAAATTATAAATTATAAATTATAAATTATAAATTATAAATTATAAATTATAAATTATAAATTATAAATTATAAATTATAAATTATAAATTATAAATTATAAATTATAAATTATAAATTATAAATTATAATTATAAATTATAAATTATAAATTATAAATTATAAATTATAAATTATAAATTATAAATTATAAATTATAAATTATAAATTATAAATTATAAATTATAAATTATAAATTATAAATTATAAATTATAAATTATAAATTATAAATTATAAATTATAAATTATAAATTATAAATTATAAATTTAAATTATAAATTATAAATTATAAATTATAAATTATAAATTATAAATTATAAATTATAAATTATAAATTATAAATTATAAATTATAAATTATAAATTATAAATTATAAATTATAAATTATAAATTATAAATTATAAATTATAAATTATAAATTATAAATTATAAATTATAAATTATAAATTATAAATTATAAATTATAAATTATAAATTATAAATTATAAATTATAAATTATAAATTATAAATTATAAATTATAAATTATAAATTATAAATTATAAATTATAAATTATAAATTATAAATTATAATTATAAATTATAAATTATAAATTATAAATTATAAATTATAAATTATAAATTATAAATTATAAATTATAAATTATAAATTAAAATTATAAATTATAAATTATAATTATAAATTATAAATTATAAATTATAAATTATAAATTATAAATTATAAATTATAAATTATAAATTATAAATTATAATTATAAATTATAAATTATAAATTATAAATTATAAATTATAAATTATAAATTATAAATTATAAATTATAAATTATAATTATAAATTATAAATTATAATTATAATTATAAATTATAAATTATAAATTATAAATTATAAATTATAAATTATAAATTATAAATTATAAATTATAAATTATAAATTATAAATTATAAATTATAAATTATAATTATAAATTATAAATTATAAATTATAAATTATAAATTATAAATTATAAATTATAAATTATAAATTATAAATTATAAATTATAAATTATAAATTATAAATTATAAATTATAAATTATAAATTATAATTATAAATTATAAATTATAAATTATAAATTATAAATTATAAATTATAAATTATAAATTATAAATTATAAATTATAAATTATAAATTATAAATTATAAATTATAAATTATAAATTATAAATTATAAATTATAAATTATAAATTATAAATTATAAATTATAAATTATAAATTATAAATTATAAATTATAAATTATAAATTATAAATTATAAATTATAAATTATAAATTATAAATTATAAATTATAAATTATAAATTATAAATTATAAATTATAAATTATAAATTATAAATTATAAATTATAAATTATAAATTATAAATTATAAATTATAAATTATAAATTATAAATTATAAATTATAAATTATAAATTATAAATTATAAATTATAAATTATAAATTATAAATTATAAATTATAAATTATAAATTATAAATTATAAATTATAAATTATAAATTATAAATTATAAATTATAAATTATAAATTATAAATTATAATTATAAATTATAAATTATAAATTATAAATTATAAATTATAAATTATAAATTATAAATATAAATTATAATTATAAATTATAAATTATAAATTATAAATTATAAATTATAAATTATAAATTATAAATTATAAATTATAAATTATAAATTATAAATTATAAATTATAAATTATAAATTATAATATAAATTATAAATTATAAATTATAAATTATAAATTATATATAATTATAAATTATAAATTATAAATTATAAATTATAAATTATAAATTATAAATTATAAATTATAAATTATAAATTATAAATTATAAATTATAAATTATAAATTATAAATTATAAATTATAAATTATAAATTATAATTATAAATTATAAATTATAAATTATAAATTATAAATTATAAATTATAAATTATAATAATTATAAATTATAAATTATAAATTATAAATTATAAATTATAAATTATAAATTATAAATTATAAATTATAAATTATAAATTATAAATTATAATTATAAATTATAAATTATAAATTATAAATTATAAATTATAAATTATAAATTATAAATTATAAATTATAAATTATAAATTATAAATTATAAATTATAAATTATAAATTATAAATTATAAATTATAAATTATAATTATAATTATAAATTATAAATTATAAATTATAAATTATAAATTATAAATTAAATTATAAATTATAAATTATAAATTATAAATTATAAATTATAAATTATAAATTATAAATTATAAATTATAAATTATAAATTATAAATTATAAATTATAAATTATAAATTATAAATTATAAATTATAAATTATAAATTATAAATTATAAATTATAAATTATAAATTATAATTATAAATTATAAATTATAAATTATAAATTATAAATTATAAATTATAAATTAAATTATAAATTATAAATTATAAATTATAAATTATAAATTATAAATTATAAATTATAAATTATAAATTATAAATTATAAATTATAAATTATAAATTATAAATTATAAATTATAATTATAAATTATAAATTATAAATTATAAATTATAAATTATAAATTATAAATTATAAATTATAAATTATAAATTATAAATTATAAATTATAAATTATAAATTATAAATTATAAATTATAATTATAAATTATAAATTATAAATTATAAATTATAAATTATAAATTATAAATTATAAATTAATTATAAATTATAAATTATAATTATAAATTATAAATTATAAATTATAAATTATAAATTATAAATTATAAATTATAAATTATAAATTATAAATTATAAATTATAAATTATAAATTATAAATTATAAATTATAAATTATAAATTATAAATTATAAATTATAAATTATAAATTATAAATTATAAATTATAAATTATAAATTATAAATTATAAATTATAATTATAAATTATAAATTATAAATTATAAATTATAAATTATAAATTATAAATTATAATTATAAATTATAAATTATAAATTATAAATTATAAATTATAAATTATAAATTATAAATTATAAATTATAAATTATAAATTATAAATTATAAATTATAAATTATAAATTATAAATATAAATTATAAATTATAAATTATAATTATAAATTATAAATTATAAATTATAAATTATAAATTATAAATTATAAATTATAAATTATAAATTATAAATTATAAATTATAAATTATAAATTATAAATTATAAATTATAAATTATAAATTATAAAATTATAAATTATAAATTATAAATAAATTATAAATTATAAATTATAAATTATAAATTATAAATTATAAATTATAAATTATAAATTATAAATTATAAATTATAAATTATAAATTATAAATTATAAATTATAAATTATAAATTATAAATTATAAATTATAAATTATAAATTATAAATTATAAATTATAAATTATAAATTATAAATTATAAATTATAAATTATAATTATAAATTATAAATTATAATTATAAATTATAAATTATAAATTATAAATTATAAATTATAAATTATAATTATAAATTATATAAATTATAAATTATAAATTATAAATTATAAATTATAAATTATAAATTATAAATTATAAATTATAAATTATAAATTATAAATTATAAATTATAAATTATAAATTATAAATTATAAATTATAAATTATAAATTATAAATTATAAATTATAAATTATAAATTATAAATTATAAATTATAAATTATAATTATAAATTATAAATTATAAATTATAAATTATAAATTATAAATTATAAATTATAAATTATAAATTATAAATTATAAATTATAAATTATAAATTATAAATTATAAATTATAAATTATAAATTATAAATTATAAATTATAAATTATAAATTATAAATTATAAATTATAAATTATAAATTATAAATTATAAATTATAAATTATAATTATAAATTATAAATTATAAATTATAAATTATAAATTATAAATTATAAATTATAAATTATAAATTATAAATTATAATTATAAATTATAAATTATAAATTATAAATTATAAATTATAAATTATAAATTATAAATTATAAATTATAAATTATAAATTATAAATTATAAATTATAAATTATAAATTATAAATTATAAATTATAAATTATAAATTATAAATTATAAATTATAAATTATAAATTATAAATTATAAATTATAAATTATAAATTATAAATTATAAATTATAAATTATAAATTATAAATTATAAATTATAAATTATAAATTATAAATTATAAATTATAAATTATAAATTATAAATTATAAATTATAAATTATAAATTATAAATTATAAATTATAAATTATAAATTATAAATTATAAATTATAAATTATAAATTATAAATTATAAATTATAAATTATAAATTATAAATTATAAATTATAAATTATAAATTATAAATTATAAATTATAAATTATAAATTATAAATTATAAATTATAAATTATAAATTATAAATTATAAATTATAAATTATAAATTATAAATTATAAATTATAAATTATAATTATAAATTATAAATTATAAATTATAAATTATAAATTATAAATTATAAATTATAAATTATAAATTATAAATTATAAATTATAAATTATAAATTATAAATTATAAATTATAAATTATAAATTATAAATTATAAATTATAAATTATAAATTATAAATTATAAATTATAAATTATAAATTATAAATTATAAATTATAAATTATAAATTATAAATTATAAATTATAAATTATAAATTATAAATTATAAATTATAAATTATAAATTATAAATTATAAATTATAAATTATAAATTATAAATTATAAATTATAAATTATAAATTATAAATTATAAATTATAAATTATAAATTATAAATTATAAATTATAAATTATAAATTATAAATTATAAATTATAAATTATAAATTATAAATTATAAATTATAAATTATAAATTATAAATTATAAATTATAAATTATAAATTATAAATTATAAATTATAAATTATAAATTATAAATTATAAATTATAAATTATAAATTATAAATTATAAATTATAAATTATAAATTATAAATTATAAATTATAAATTATAAATTATAAATTATAAATTATAAATTATAAATTATAAATTATAAATTATAAATTATAAATTATAAATTATAAATTATAAATTATAATTATAAATTATAAATTATAAATTATAAATTATAAATTATAAATTATAAATTATAAATTATAAATTATAAATTATAAATTATAAATTATAAATTATAAATTATAAATTATAAATTATAAATTATAAATTATAAATTATAATTATAAATTATAAATTATAAATTATAAATTATAAATTATAAATTATAAATTATAAATTATAAATTATAAATTATAAATTACAAATTATAAATTATAAATTATAAATTATAAATTATAAATTACAAATTATAAATTATAAATTATAAATTATAAATTATAAATTACAAATTACAAATTACAAATTATAAATTATAAATTACAAATTACAAATTACAAATTACAAATTATAAATTATAAATTATAAATTACAAATTACAAATTACAAATTACAAATTATAAATTATAAATTATAAATTATAATTATAAATTATAAATTATAAATTATAAATTATAAATTATAAATTATAAATTATAAATTATAAATTATAAATTATAAATTATAAATTATAAATTATAAATTACAAATTATAAATTATAAATTATAAATTATAAATTATAAATTACAAATTATAAATTATAAATTATAAATTATAAATTATAAATTACAAATTACAAATTACAAATTACAAATTATAAATTATAAATTATAAATTACAAATTACAAATTACAAATTACAAATTACAAATTATAAATTATAAATTATAAATTATAAATTATAAATTATAAATTATAAATTATAAATTATAAATTATAAATTATAAATTATAAATTATAAATTATAAATTATAAATTATAAATTATAAATTATAAATTATAAATTATAAATTATAAATTATAAATTATAAATTATAAATTATAAATTATAAATTATAAATTATAAATTATAAATTATAAATTATAAATTATAAATTATAAATTATAAATTATAAATTATAAATTATAAATTATAAATTATAAATTATAAATTATAAATTATAAATTATAAATTATAAATTATAAATTATAAATTATAAATTATAAATTATAAATTATAAATTATAAATTATAAATTATAAATTATAAATTATAAATTATAAATTATAAATTATAAATTACAAATTATAAATTATAAATTATAAATTATAAATTATAAATTATAAATTATAAATTATAAATTACAAATTATAAATTATAAATTATAAATTATAAATTATAAATTATAAATTACAAATTATAAATTATAAATTATAAATTATAAATTATAAATTATAAATTACAAATTATAAATTATAAATTATAAATTATAAATTATAAATTATAAATTACAAATTATAAATTATAAATTATAAATTATAAATTACAAATTATAAATTACAAATTATAAATTATAAATTATAAATTATAAATTATAAATTATAAATTATAAATTATAAATTATAAATTATAAATTATAAATTATAAATTATAAATTATAAATTATAAATTATAAATTACAAATTATAAATTATAAATTATAAATTATAAATTATAAATTATAAATTATAAATTATAAATTATAAATTATAAATTACAAATTATAAATTATAAATTATAAATTATAAATTATAAATTATAAATTATAAATTATAAATTATAAATTATAAATTATAAATTATAAATTATAAATTATAAATTATAAATTATAAATTATAAATTATAAATTATAAATTATAAATTATAAATTATAAATTATAAATTATAAATTATAAATTATAAATTATAAATTATAAATTATAAATTATAAATTATAAATTATAAATTATAAATTATAAATTATAAATTATAAATTATAAATTATAAATTATAAATTATAAATTATAAATTATAAATTATAAATTATAAATTATAAATTATAAATTATAAATTATAAATTATAAATTATAAATTATAAATTATAAATTATAAATTATAAATTATAAATTATAAATTATAAATTATAAATTATAAATTATAAATTATAAATTATAAATTATAAATTATAAATTATAAATTATAAATTATAAATTATAAATTATAAATTATAAATTATAAATTATAAATTATAAATTATAAATTATAAATTATAAATTATAAATTATAAATTATAAATTATAAATTATAAATTATAAATTATAAATTATAAATTATAAATTATAAATTATAAATTATAAATTATAAATTATAAATTATAAATTATAAATTATAAATTATAAATTATAAATTATAAATTATAAATTATAAATTATAAATTATAAATTATAAATTATAAATTATAAATTGTAAATTGTAAATTGAAAATTGTAAATTGTAAATTGTAAATTGAAAATTGTAAATTGCAAATTGCAAATTGCAAATTGCAAATTGCAAATTGCAAATTTCAAATTGCAAATTGCAAATTGCAAATTGCAAATTGCAAATTGCAAATTGCAAATTGCAAATTGCAAATTGCAAATTGCAAATTGTAAATTGTAAATTATAAATCGCAGACCGCAGATCGCAAATCGCAAATCGCAAATTCGCAAATTGCAAACTTGCAAATTGCAAATTGCAAATTGCAAATTGCACTCTTTGACATCGCATGTGAATCACTGAAGCTCGTTCAGATTCGATCGTTTAAAATACCAGCTCCCCTCTAACTGCTACCAGCTCCCCTCCAACAGTCTGTTTATCTATTTAATAGCGGCGTCAAAAATAATCAAGGTTTATATTAAATAAAACAGCTAAACTAATTCATAAATATTCGAATATTCAGGATTAATATTTTTTATTAAGTTACAATAGTTTACTGCATTTGGGTGTAATGGTAATAAACGTCAATATAATACTGGCCTGTAATATTTGACGGATTTTTTGAAAAAGAACCATTTTTAACGTTATTTTTGGCATTGAATCTGAATCCATCCTTCACTCATCACTCTATTTGTCGAAATACAACATATTAATATGGAAATAGAAAACGCACGCTCGCTAAATTGAGGTTATTTCACAACATAAGTTGATGTTTGATTATATCATCTATAAGTGTTACTCTTCCTCTTCACCATCCACAATCAACATACATATTTTTTCTTCTCCGAGAATCGCCTAATTAAGTTGGATCATTTTTCGTAGTCATCGTTGTGATAGACATACGAATAATTTGTTTGTTGGAAGCAAAATTGTTGGTATGTCTATCATAACGACGACTACGCAAATAGACCCATCTTCATGAGACGATTTCTCGAAGAGGAAAGAAGACATCCCAACGATTTATAGTGGATTGTGAAAAGGAAGAGTAATACTTACAAATGCTATGGTCAATATCATTAAAGAGTTTTACCTTATGTTGTAAAATAATCTAAAATTTGGCGAAAACTCATTTTTTTCCAGTTTTATGATAATATAGTGAAAATTCGGAATCAGTGTCAAAAACTACGTCAGAAATGGGTGTATTGGTTCTTATTTCAAAATCTATCGCACCTCTGTAATCTATCCACAATAATAAGTCGTACCAATTGTCATATCGATTCTTATAAAAATTATTCTTTTCGAAGGTAACATAAAAATTGCTATTTAAGAAATGGAATTTCTACATTAGATATCCTTATATAGAAAATATAAATAATTTCCTTCAAGCACTTTGCAGTCTATTAATTTTCAACTAATATTTTCGTTATCGCAAGAACTGTGAAGTTTTGGTCAATCAAATGAATAATAAAAATTTAGTATTACTCTTAGAATAAAAAATGAATTTATATAGAATGTATTTCTTTTAAATAAATATAACTTAATGATACTTTAGTATAGTCACAAATATTCTTAGTAACTTTGTATTGTTGTGAATATTGTTAGGATTTTATCTCTTTAAATCGCTCACTGGGTTTGAAGAAAAAATCACAACACTTCTCACTAAATTATTTCCAATACTATATTAAATACTTCTTAACACTGCTAAATCACAATTTTCTAATTACTACTCCTTAATATCTTCACTAATCAAATACAACTATGCAACTATATTAAAACTCATATCCTATTTCTATTTATATACCTATCGAAGCTCCTAAAAGAACAAGAAATATGCTAGCATAAAAGTGGAAAACTATCTGTAAATATGACTCATGGATGTAATATCCCTTTCGACACATTGTAATAAAGAGGACTCATCGCATCGAAATATTATTTCTAATACCAGGGCGTATTGAAAAGTTAGTTTAGTCCATCGTTACAATCATTGTGTCTCGTTAAATGAAAGCAAGGAAATCTCAAAAAATATAAGACCATTACATAATACAGCTACTTACTTGCAGAAGGTAGAAATTGAATATTCCATAATATATCTCGTCTAAAATAGATAACAACATAATTTAAAAAATAATATTTATTATCGCATTGCAGTAAGCCTACTTAAAAAAAAATATCGTATATTCATAGATAAAATTTGTTGTAAAGAACCTGCATAAAATATGTTATCACCCTATAAATAACTAAGGTATTTTATTTTTCGTGGGATGTAAGTTACATATGGCTTTATTGCTCCCAAGTACATCGTACACTTTTCAAAATTGTTACAAAGGCGGAGTAACTTCTCCTGTAAGGTACAGCATATTTCTTTATACCATAGTTACCTGCCCTACACTAACTAGTTCATGAGGAATCTAAAAATTTTCAAGCATAGAATTTAACGTTTTGTTTAAATTATCTGTTGGCTATAAGAGGGCCATTCATTTTGTTCTCTACTTCTAAGTTCGAAATATAGCCCGTCCTAGATCGCCATTCGAAGATCTTCAATTTTTAATCGACTTCTAAAAGAAGGAGGTTCTCAATTCGTCGACTATGTATGTTTTTTTTATGTATGTACACCGATTACTCCGGGACGGCGGCACCGATTTGAATGAAATTTTTTACGTTAAGTTCAGGAAGTTACGTGGTGGTCCTATATTTTTTGGACGAAATTGGTGCAGTGAAATCCAAGATGGCGGTGATAATATGGCGGCAAAAAAATTAATTTTGTCCCATTTTTTCCAAAATTGGTGTGGGGGAATTTTCTGGGTCGTACACAACGGATCTGAAATTATTTTAAAAAAATTGAATATGGCGGATCCAATATGGCGGACAAAAAAATTTACTTTTGTCCGATTTTTTCAAAAATTGGTGTGGGGGGAGTTTTCGAGGTCGTACATAACGAATCTAAGATATATTTAAAAGATTCAATATGGCGGATTCAATATGGCGGACAAAAAATCAATTTTGTCTGATTTTCTCCAAAATTGATTTGGGGAATTTTCGGGGTCGTACACAACGAATCTGAAATTATTTTTGAAAATTCGATATGGCGGATCCAATATGGCGGACAAAAATCAATTGTGTCCGATTTTCTCCAAAATTGGTACGGAGAAGTTTTCGGGGTCGCGCATAACGAGTCTAAAATCATTTTTTAAAAAATCGATATGGCGGATCCAATATGGTTGACAAAAAATCAATTTTGTCTGATTTTCTTCAAAATTGGTATAGAGGAGTTTTCGGGGTCGCACATAACGAATCTGAAATTATTTAAAAAAAAAATCAATATGGCGTATCCAATATGGCGGATAAAAAATTAAATTTGTCCGATCTTCTTCCAAATTGATATTGGGGAGTTTTTGGATCGTACATTACGAATCTGAAATTATTTTAAAAATATTAAATATGGCAGATCCAAGATGGCTGGTTAAAAATTCTACATCTCTTGATTTTGTCTAAAATCAGTACTGGGGGATTTTTGTTACTGTTAGCTAAGAATTTAAAATATTTTTTGAAAAACTCAATCTGGCGGATTCAATATGGCGCCTTAAAAATTTACATTTTTCTATTTTCTTCAAAATTGATAGAGAAGGTTTTGAGGGTGTAAATTGAAACTATTTTTTCAAGATTCATTATTCCGAATCTAATATAAAAGACTAAAAATTTTATATTTTTGGATTTTGTTCAAAGGTGAGACTGAATCATTTTTGAGGATGTAAATAGCGAATATAAATTATTTTTAAAAAATCTAATGTATCAGATGCAATATGACGGTCTAGAAATTTTAAATTTTCGGATTTTATCCCAAATTGGTACAAGGGGGTTTGAAGGGTTTAGATTTAGATTGGATTAAGACGTTAAAATTATTTTTTTGAAATTCAATATGGCAGATCCAATATGGTGGGTTGAAAATTTTACCTTATTAGCATTTTTTCAGATTTGGTATTATGGGGTTTTCGGGGTCGTGTATTACGAATATGAATTTAATTTTTTACAACTATTAGGTTGATAAGATACAATATGAGAGACTGAAAATTTTACATTTTCCGATTTTGTCTAAAATTGATATTACGGGGATCTTTGGGCGTATATTCAATATGTAGAATAAAATATATCGAGCTAAGAAATTTACGTCTCAAGTTCTTTAAATATCGATATTGGAAGGTTTTGGAGCCTATATTACCAATCCAAAATTAATTTGAAATTTAAGATAGTGAATTTAATATGGCAGACTAAATATTTGTTTGACACAATTTCTAGAACTCTAAGAATCAAAAAATTTTTGGTGGTTTACAACTTTGGGTAAAATGGGTACTTTTTTGCCACCCTGGGGTCATTGCGAGGTACACTA
Organism: Diaprepes abbreviatus; assembly: GCA_034092305.1. Lineage (NCBI taxonomy): Eukaryota > Metazoa > Arthropoda > Insecta > Coleoptera > Curculionidae > Diaprepes > Diaprepes abbreviatus. Next base: position 19,857 of record JASJET010000117.1, read on the forward strand.
ATCTCGATTAGTACTTACTTCAAATAATTTATGTATACTATAATGAATTCAAAATTAAAAATTGAAAAATAAAATTTTTATAAAAAAATTGAACAGACTTCTAAAAGTGCGCTAAAAAGTGAAAAATAACTATAAATTTTTATATGAATTTGAAGTAGCCCCCAAATTATTTCTAAATGAAGTAAATAATTACTAATATATACAAATTGTGGTAAGAAAGCAATTACAAATAAAAAATAACATCTCTCTATGCGAACGACATTTTGTCAGGTATTAGTTTGGCGCCAACTTCAAAAATTTCAATTTCATATTAAAATTTATAGTTATTTTTCACTTTTTAGCGTACTTTTAGGAGTCGGTTCAATTTTTTTATAATAATTTTTTTTATATCTGTATTTCTCAGTCCAAATCTCAGCTCCATTTAGCAACGCAGAGACAAGATAGCAGCATAATATGCGGACCCTTGTCAATAACTTAAAGGTTATTGTTAATTTAAAAGTACTTTTTTCGCTTTGTAAATATAGTTCTAGCTAGTTCTATACTTAATTCTTTAGTTTGGTCAGAATTTTGAGTAAGTCATATTGTCGATGTTTATAATTTAAGAATTTCGTCATGTCTAATTTTCTCAAGTGCGTCCTAAAAACCTGTAAAGCATGTATATATATATATATATATATATATATATATATATATATATATATATATATATATATATATATATATATATATATATATATTTCATTCGCATAGTACTCATCCCATTTCTAAAATATAATTGTGTCGCTATGTCAAGGTCTATTTCCCTAAATGTGGTATTCTGTCATAATTTTCTTAAATGTTTGTACTGTGTGACACATTAGTGCAATGCCTTCCGAATATTTTTTGATACCATTTTTTTAGGTATGGATACAAATGTAGAAAGTTGCCACTGTTTTGGTATTGTTCCAGTGCTGTATGTAAGATTCGGTTATAACGTGTATTCTTTTGTCTTTTTCTGCTGGAACTTCGTACTGGAAGCTTATTGCTTGTTTTATGAAGCCATAACTAACATAATGGACACACTATATGAGAAGGCAGTATTAATGTAAAGGGGAATTTCAATTTCAAAATTGGAAAAGGAAGGAAAGGAAAATTCATAGAGCATAATATATAAAAGGGGGGATGGACTCAACACATCCGCAGAGGAGTGTCAATTGGCAGCACTGTTTACTTATTTCCAATATCCCCCATGAAGACTATATACGTGAAAATCTTTGACCCATACTACATAAAACGTAATACGCAACCAAACAGGGTCAGAAAGATCACAAGAATATGCAGACAAAGCGACCTAACAAATCTAATACCTATACCAAAAGAGATGTTGGATCACAGACAAATGTGGTAGCAATACATACAGAGCTTTCTCCAGGAAGGTAGAAGTTTTACGCTGATAAAAGAATGCGATACTGGTCCGCCTATAATGAAAGAAGGAATTAAAAAAAAAAGATCTCCTTAATAATGGATCAGAAAACTCCAAGCTCTGATGAAATATACGGAGAGAGGAATACCAGAATAGATTTCTTTTTAATGACATAAATCTAAATTCGAATCAAAACCTAAGAAAAATATCTCTCAAAAACTGTAGAAACTTTTACAGTTAGCCTGATGACTCAGCTACCAAAAACGTTTATAAAAGTTATTCACCTAAAGCTAGATGCAGTTTGCAAGGAACATATGGGATACACTCAATTTGGTTTTAAGAGAGCCATAGGGGCTAAGCAGGCATTATTTTGCACATAGCTTTTATTATGTAGAGACGTCAACTGTTACTTGTATGCCTGCTTCATAAACTATCAAAAAGCTTTCGTCCAACGACATAAACTTATGGACATACTAAAAAAAAAGGAATAGGTGGCCAAATCTCTACTGAGTACTCATATCCAAGTAAAAGATGTAGTATTAGAGAATATACAAATCTAAAATGGCATACGTCGAGGCTGAACCTTAGCTTCACTCTTATTTCACATTGACGCAGAGGAAATATTGTGTAGTATTCCAAGTCATTTTAACAGGAAAAAATATTAATGGAAGAAGGATTTACATTAAATATGCGAATTACACCATAATAGTCCCAGATAATAGTCAAAATCTACAGAGAATGATGGACGCAATAACTCAAGCCAATCGAAAATTCGAGATAGATATAAATACAAAAAAAATCAAGCAAAAAAATTCAGGGACAACTTTATATTCCAGGAGACTGAAATGGTTATTAACATAATCAGCTACTTGAGAACCACAATGAATGACTAATAAGATCAAGTAGTAGAAATCCGTTGCAGAATATGGAAAGTAGGCTATATGAGAATGGTTAAAATATTCAGGTCATGAGTTCAATCTGAAAATTAAAATAAGACTTCTTTTGCTATATTGGTAGAATCCTGAACTGTGACTGTAGCTTCATGTTAAATGTGGAAAGAATTTGACAGGCTTATGCTTAGAATAACTTAGAGGGGTTAACAAAAAAAGCTATAGTTTATGAACAATGACCTGGAAATTGTAAATACAATCAGTAGGAAACTCGAATATCTGAGCAACATTTTGCGGAATGCAGAACGATATGGTTTACTTCACCACATAGGAGATATATTTTGTGCCTGAAAAACCTACGCACATGATTCTCAACAAAAATAACTAATCTGGGGAAATTTAAAAAAATTTTTCTGAAGAAAATAAAGCTACCGTTTTTTTATATAATTTTTAATTCTTTGCATTGCTCACTCCACCACTTTTCTTTCATTATTTTTATTTCGGTGTTAATTCTTCGATTTAACTCTTTGTTCTTTTTGTTGTTTTCATTTTTATTTGTTTCTCTTCCAGAAGATACCAAAGTTTCCTGAATAGTCTCCCTTTTCTCTGCAAAGTTATTCATATCAAACATTTAAATTTACCCTACGAAACAACAAGTAGTATGTTTTATTTCTTTTAATCCATAAGTCTATTTATTAAGCATCAGAGACATTTTCTGGTAACTTCATTTTTTCGTATTTCGAATACCGTATATATTGTCTTATTTCTTATAACATATTCTACTCATGAACTAAATATTTCCGTATATGATAGATATAATGGTGAGTTATCAAATTTTACATGTTTCGATAGAAAATGAAGAACTAAATTTAGGAATGTTGAAATCATTGGTTATGCTTTTGGTCACAACAGCCTATAGTATAATATACTGATAAAAATAATAAACCTTGAAAACTATTTAAAAACTCCAGTAGTTACCTTAGTTGAATTAACTTGAGTCAATAAAGTGTTTGTTTTCATAATTTTATTAAATTATTTAACTACTTTCTGATTGATCTTATATGTATATACAACCTCTATGTTCTACTTAGAATTCTTCATCCTCCAACATAAAGAATATAGTTAATGAGGTAACCAGGGATTATTCATCTTCATGAGAAATTTTACGCAATCGAAATAAATCTAAGGAATCGAGATTGGATATCAATCTAAGACAGGTTCTTAAAGTTTTTAAAGACAATTATATAGTATAAAAAATCTTAGCTGAGGTTTCTAATCTTTGATGAAAAATATTTTTGAGCGTTACGCATGATGCCCAGCATTTCGAAATCTAGATGAAAATTTATAAACCTATTTGACTGTTGAATCATAAGGATATTTGTGAGCATAACGTTATATAACGATACTAACAGATAACAGAACTTATCTATATTTGACATACCTGCTACACGTCGAACTGTCACTCAGTTTAGCACCTAAGCCAGACATCAATTCACAATATAATTAGTTCACCTTCAGGGTACTACTATAGAGATTCTAACATAAATCTTTAAAAAATTACCACTACAATTTTTAGCATCTTATTCGCATTCAATTCATGAAAAGTAATTTTATAAATTGTTTACGATAATTAAATAAAAACATTTTTTCCTCGTGTATTGTTTTTAGCCGTAAACATATTTATTAATTCTTTGTTATGGCAGATTAAAGGTTTATATGCCACCGCAACATTTCATTGTTTATTATGTTGTTGTAGCTACAGCATATAAAGTAGGTATCCTACATAAAGTTAACACAGAATTTTAATATATTTTCTTAACCTTCCAATAATAAACGTTCCATTGTTGTTTGTAGAAAGCAAATAATTATTAGTTTCAATAATTTTATAACAATCCAAACGGATCTTTCTTCTCAAAACATGAAAAGCTGATAGGTGCTCAATTCTTTCAAAATATTTCAACATCAATTTGCAGTTCAATACGAGATTGAGGTTCGACAACCCCATGAGTCGGGTTGATAATAATAGTATTTTTGTAAAGGTTATAAAACCCTTTTCGGATGTAAACAGAATACATAGGATCGGATTTCTACCTGAGACTTTATAAGTATAGAATATTGGGACGCTGCGTTCTTTTAGTGTATTAATTATCTAAAATTCGAAAGTAAATTTTACTGTGGGAGCTTAAATTCAGCAAAATATTTTAAATGAAATATGTTTTGTTAAAAAAGATTTGAAGTGTGTACACTGGTTGCCAATAGTATTACGCTACCTACATAATAGTAAATAATTTCATTTTATGTAAATTTTACAATTTAAATTAACACTAATATGATATACTAACAGTAAAAAAGAAAACATATTAAAATTAAAATAAAAGATTCCTTAGAGTCATACCTCTCGGATTATAACCACAAATACATCTGCGGTTAATGTGAAGAACACAATTGCGTTGTATAGTCATCTGAGGTACACGAACTGGGAGCAATACAAAGACGACCTAAGTATCCAGATGACATTGCGGAAATTGAGCATCTTCTTTTTTGCAAGTCTCCAGTTATTACATTTGCTTTATACATATTTTTCTTCCTAATAAATTTGAATATATGTTGAATATGTGTTTTAAAATCAAAAATACAGTATTCCTTCAACAAACTGGGGGATACCTCTATTTTTTTTTAAAACGTTCAAAGATTGAGTTCTGACCATCTTAGTAGTTAAGAAGATTCACATTTTTTAACTTGAACTTAAATAAATGTTATTTGTGGTGCTACTCATTCTTGTCCATTGTAGAGAAGGTTTCTTATCACAAAACATGCTTAAAAAATAATGACTGAGGCAGCTCATGTAAGTCAGGTTAGTTCAGGTTAGTAATATTATATTTTCGAGATACGAAGCAGAGTTCAGCTAATCATTTATTTCTGCATGATTTGATCAACACTTAAAAAAATACGAGTAAATTGACACAAAGTTTGTTGATTTCTATCCTGTAGACATACAATTTTTCCACATTTTCTAACAGGAAAAATTAACGTCCCTAAATTTAATCAACTTCAACCCTTATGTAAGTTCAAATATAAAAAGTTATATGTAATTTTTTACTAATAGAACTTGTGCAAAAAATGTGTGTCTAAAGAAAAACAATCAAAAAAGCTCTCTGTCAATTTTCTGGAAAAACAAATTTCCGAAAAGTGTTGATTGAATCATATGAATGATGAACTGATTTTTAAATTTTTACTTCAAGCAAAAATTTTAAAAAATCTAAATTCTGTACTCATTTGAAAAATGTAATATTGCATCACTTAGCCTGTATAAGTCATCTCAATCACCATTACGAAAAAATTGTCGCAAGAAAGCGTTTATTTGATCGGTAAGAATGAACAGTACTATAAATAACGTTAAAGTTCACGTTAAAAAATATGGATTTTTTTAATTACCAGGAGGTCAGAACTTAATCCCTGACATTTAAAATAGCGGAAGGCTTCCACCAGTTTAGCACAGGAATATTTGATTGCCAATTTAAAAAAAAAAGTACGTTCAATTTATATTTAAATTATTATCATGTCTCAAATTTGGTAAAGAGAATGAAAAAATAGAGACTTACAATGAAGAAGCTTAATTCTGCACCTAGATACGAAACTAAAAATTCAGCAGGAAAACTGCACAGTTAACACTTAGCAACAACTACGTATAGTCTTTTTTAAATAGAAATTGTGGTGACTTTTAATAAAAATATTATAAGATGGTAACATGTATCGGAGGACAAAAATATAATACAGGAAATTATTATATTTTTGAACTAGCTAGTATAACTACCTAGATCAACTCTTAATTTAATAAATTTAACATGGAAAAAAATATTTATGGAGCAACAATAAATATTGTGAAATGTGTGAAAATCACAAAAATTTATTTAGTTCAAATTACAAGGTACAAGACACTCATGTGAAATCTGTTTCAAATGACTCCCCACGATTCACCTATTTCAAACGATCACTTATTTTATTTATGCATTTTTTAATAGAGATTTTCATACATATAATGGTTTTAGCTATTTCACGTGCAAGAACTAAATTTGTTTTTCTGCGCTAGCAAAGTATTATATAAAAATAAATATATATTCTTAATATTTTTGTATTAAATAATAAGCAATATTACTCTTGAATATTTTAAACTAGTATGCCAACTCTACATCTTCATCTAAAAGATCAGTCTTTGTTTCTTCTTTTAAATATGGAAATTAGGTTAATGTGAAACATGGGGAAAATGGGATAACATAGGCTCTATTAGGTAAAAATTGGAGTTTTATTTCTTCTAAGAAATATAGAGTAATTCGTGCTTATATATGTAATGAATTGCATCTAGTTCATTACTTAAATTATTATAAATGATGACTATATTTCAGTTAAGTTTATCTATTTTATTTTTTAATTTAAAAAAAAAATAGGATTAATATAATTATTCAGGGGGAAATGTAATGACAAACCACAAAAGACATAAATAACGAAAAGCTTATAAAGATTTGAAGTTTTTATTTTAGTAAAATATTTCCTATTTAAGCCTAGTCGACAACAAAGACGACTTCGCACAACGACTTTTCTAAAAAAGAAACTAAATGGATTCTTTTCACCGATGACCTACTTTCCAAGTCGCTAGATCAACTGGAAGCCAGGGTAATAAATGGTTGGTTCCGCAAAATCTTTTGTCTGCTAAAGATAATCGACACCCTAACGAGTAACAAGCCATCGTCTAAAATAAGACTTTCTAAAAACCAACAGAACAACTGGGTTAAGACGTCATATTGAAACTGGTGACAGAATTATGAGTCTTTCCAGAAAAGGTAAAAAGATTTTTTGTATAATTGGAGCAGTAGGTATAATGACTGTAAATAAGGTCGATTGTAACTAAGGAGCTAACAAGTAAGAATAAGGTAAAATTGGGTTTCTTGGAAAAAGATAACATATAACCACTGGGAGAGTATAAATAATAGAAAATAATAATGTATAAACAGAAATTCAAAAATGTATACGCATGGATATAAAAGTAATAAATATTAATCATTTGAAAAAATAATTTTAGGAAGATATGTTTGTTTCCAGAGTATAGTATACTACATGAGTGCTACTTATTTTTCTTCGGGGAAAAAGGATATTTATTAAGTTTTTATATATTTATATAGGACTCTATGTCTGGCTATATATTTTCAATATTTTCAATCTCTAGTGTGAAAGTTAAGATCCAAACACAAATTTATTTTTTATTAAGACATTTTGTAGAGAAATGCCAGTTTGGTTAAAAAGGGTTGTTAATAATATTAACTTTTTTATTATTTTTTTTAGATTTTGAAAGATTTCGCTATATTTACCTACAGCGTTTTTGCAATATTCAATATTATATGATTTTAATTTCTACTTTTTTAAAATTGAAATAATTTTGTTCCCAAAATTTTATTTATAATATTATAATGATTTGCCGCATTTTCAGTTAAATCTTGAGCTTTCTTTGTAATACTTATTGCTAAAATATTTCTCTTTACCTCATTCTGGCCAATTAAATATTTGATAACACATAATCTTTTATTTGGATTCGCTTAGGCGATCGGCCTCAATTGACCTGTGATAATGGTGGGATGTCATGGGCCCAATGAGGCATAAGCATCGAGGACAGAGCATCACCAATGATATTTATTCTCTAAATTTTCGTCGTTTCGCAACTTATAAAAATTTAGCATCCCCACATAATATTGTAAACTGTTGAATTTTGCAACTGTAATTAGTTTTGTATGTCGATATTAATGGCTTTTTCACAAGAGACCTGCTAGTATAGCGTACTTACTGCACATTGTATATTTAAGTATCATAAAATATACCAGAAATTAAACAATTTGCTTTCAAATGTTATTTATTTAAGATAAATGTCTTAGCTTCAATGTTAGATTCACACTTGCGTATTTGTGGAAAGTGGCTTAATCCTGTAACACCTATATTAGGAGAACAAAGCGCTGATTTTTGATGTCATCGTCTGGAGTCTTTAAAATATCGTATTATTATTTTCTTTGGCTATTTCTTAACTTTATATATTTGTTAACTTTTAAATTTGCTTATGAACTTTAGATGATCATTATTCAAATATTTTAAACTTTTGTTTAAGCAAATTATATGTTAACTAGGCTAACAACATAGGTGAGAAAAGCTATAAGAAGATAATAATTTGAAACAACACTACCTTGTTTAGAATGCTTCGTAGTAGTTTTTTTTTTAATATATTAAGGTTAAAAGTAATATAAATTATATAAAATAATAACTATTCAACGAAACCCTAAAGGTTTTGAGTATTTTTAGAAAGAAAAATTGCTCAAATATTTAGGTACTCGAAGATTAACAAGTAAAAAGTACTGAGACAACTTTTCTGCCTTTCATCATTGGATTACCTATACCACAATCTTTGTTATACAGTTGTGTACAGTATGTACAATATATAGTTATTTTATATATATATATATATATATATATATATATATATATATATATATATATATATATATATATATATATATATATATATATATATATTTAATTTCTTTCTATGTTTTTGCCTAATCAGTTATTTTTTCTGCTACAGTAATTTTTAATTAATCTCTTGGTAATACTAGTAAATCACTAAAGGTTTTTGCTGAGTGTGTTTTGCAGTCATCAAAGTATGTTAAAAATTCTTTTTTAAGGACATATTTTTAAAAGCTCGGCTGTGTCGTGCACATAGGGAATATATTAGTAATATGTTCTATTCGAGCATTTTTTTTAAACTCAATCTTTTCTTGAAATACGTAAATGTCTAATAAAGAGCGAAAGCTTTCACGATCTTGGTCAAGATAAAAATCACGGTTCTTAGGTTTAAACAGTGTCAAAAGTGAAGATTCAGTGTTCTAATTTCGTGAAAGAAAGATCCCTGAAGATGTTTCATAAACGAAACATCGGATAATAATTCCAATTTAACAGGGTATAAACTCAAAAACCAGGATTTTCGACATAAGCATTACGTTTTAAGTACAGCTAGCTATTAGAAATAAATTTTAAGGAAGGTGCAGTATCAAACAAGCGATTTTTATCAATAGATATTGACACACTATACAAAGTTCCTAAAAAAATTAATAAATATATTTTAAATGTAAAAAATATTTTTGATTAATAAAAATTGCAAATATTCAGATTACCTGTTGCCTAACAATGAACTTGTGTATATTTAAAAATAATTTTATAATAAAAACTGACGTATAGCATGCTGCAACACGATATTAAATAATTTTAAAGTCAAGTTATACTTGCATTGTAAAATTTTCGTAGATTAAAGCACGTACAAAATAAAAATAATAATTAGATAATTTCGAGTTGTAATTTCGTGTTGTACTAAACAATTTTTATTCATGAGACGTATTTTTACCAATGCTAGATAACTTCGTAGGAAGAAATAAAAGTAAATATTATGTAAATCGAATATTGAAATATGAATATATTTAAATATTTTAAAGGAGGTGGCCTGTGTTGTTATCTATTCGAGAATTGAACACAAGTATAGTCAAAAAATATTTTTTTCAAGGATCAACCTATCAGGAACCTATGAAATATTCCAAACATGCACATTCACTTTATGTTAAAAAGGAAGCTATCATAGCAGTTCCTAACACCCATTGTATGGGTATTATCTTATTATGTTCCGTTTGTCCAGTTGACTACTAATACAGGATTTTATCTTAGCAGCCTATCAGTTAGAAAATAATTTTATGTATATTTAAAATATAATCCTTGGTTTAAGAAAACTTGGCACTAAATTTAAATATAGTTTATCTACCTATCTATCTGATTGAAGTCGTCGTTTAAAAAAAGTTAATATAAAAGTGACCACAACCAAGAAATTTTAATTCTTAAGGTTCATTTTTATAAGGAAATCCGGACATTAAAAAAATTCAGTTTAAGAAACTATATAGCAAAATACATTATGTATCAATTATTTGGGCCTAAAATATAGATCTAAGAGATTAATATACGGTAAGTATTTTGCTAAAGGTGTTCTTGAATGAGGTTAGTAACGAAAGCATTGTTATGCAGTCATAATATTTGTTTGGAAAAACTCTTAGAACAACAGTAGGTTCGCGGATGGGGTTTACAAGAGAACAGATGGAATAAAAATTTAATATTTCGAGAAAAGGTTATTGTGGATAGAAATTTTTATCTGATTTAAAAATAAGATCTATCTACGAATAGTCTCCTCTATCATACAGGGTGATCAAAAATTGAGAAAACATAAAATTGGCTCAGAGTAAACTACTATTTTAATATTTGAGAATGCTAAATAAATAAGACGTGTGAATATTTATTATTCATTTTAAATCAGTTATCTCATATTGCATTAATAAATAACATTAGTAAGCAAACCAACAATATAATAACAAATTAATAATAGATAATGTGATTAATTTTATTCAAAATCTTCATCTCCTTTAACTACTCAATTCCCAGGATAATCTCGAAATTCATGATAACTATTAACTACTTCTTCTAAAGAGAGTAATTGGACATGAAGTCGTATATGTTCTTTCAATACAATAATATTATTTTCTAAAGGATTATGATACATAATTTGTTTTAGTTTTCTCCAGAGCTAAAAGTTAAATTTGACGGAATTGCTTTTTGGCCACCTTACTGGATCATTTCCACCAATTAATTTTTAACCAAAATGATTATTAAGCCACTCAGTAACATTGTTGGTAGAGTATGCTTAATATACTTCAGCGAAAGAGGATGCGTTTGCAATAATTCTCAGTAACAATTTTCATTAAAGATGCCACCAAATATACGGCCCTACAATGTTATTAAAACTTACATCACACGAAATATTTACTTTCTGAAAATGTTACCACCTAGCAGCAAATATAACTTTCGGATATCTACTGCTCCAGTATTGTAGATGCAATTTGGAGACTTTTGCGTTAGGGAGGAATGTGATTAGATCCAAAAATAAAACTAATTTTTAATGTCGTACCCACTAATCAGAAGCAAAATTCCAAGCATTTAGCATCATCTATTTCCTTTAAACGTTGACTGAAATTGGGCTTCAATGAGAATATTTTATTTCCTTTTAGTATTCTTTCAATATAACTTTTAAACATAATACTTTTTAATTTTAACGAATGGTCTCACAGAGAGAGTAGTGGACTTGCATTAACCGAATCTAATAAAAAAAATTTCTTCTTCCCATTAAAATATTTAATTACGGGTCCACTCTAACCTATGCTATAGCAATGAACTAAATAAATTCTGTTTTCGTTGGTTAACATTTTTTGATGCAGAAATAAACAATATTGATACGTCTTTTCGATTAAAAAATAATAACCAGTAATAGAATTTAAGGCTTTTTATTGAAAATAAAATTTACCACAACATTTTTTTATTAATAGAATTCAAACTGAGATTTTGACACTTTATAATGTTTTTATTTTCCGTTTCTCTCAAAAATTAAAACAGTAGTTTATTCTCAGCGAATATAACTTTTGTCTAAATGTTTATCCATTAATAATAATGGACCTCCAATATAAACTCGTCTTTTAAGCATAATTATTTATGCTTAAAAGACGCGAAAACTTTTATCAAGTATTACTTTTTTTTGGAAACTTTAAATTTTATATCCACTTGTCTTCTTGCAAACACTATCCGGGCATATACTGTAAATACATGGCCATCTTGTAAGTAAATGCTAACATATCTTATAGGGGAGGTCGAAATGATATACTCCCGTTTATCAATCTGTCTTTGAAACCACCTTATATACTCCTAGTTATGCTTAGGAAATCAGAAATGGACCAATTCCAACAGATAGTTTGTTTCAAACCTTAAGAGATATCTTGCTACCAAACTAGAAATTATTTATAGATGCTGCGAATATTCTTCATTTACTTCAATTAAATGAATGTTTTAGGAATAAATCGGTTTATGGTAATTAGCTGTAAACAGAATATTACAATACAAATAACGTTAGGAATTTTTTTGAAATTTTCTTTTGCCAAATCATTGATAAAACATTTCAGAACCACGTTAAATCTAGAAAAAATATGCTAATTTCCATTGAATTTATTAAGAGGAGCTATTCAATTCTGTGAAGACAAGAAGCTGTTATGTTATTTAAAGTGCACAGTTGAATAAAGAAGTAGGAAAGCTTATTTGATCTCTTTCTCGTTTTCTGCAGCCTTAATTTAGCTATTTTTTTCCCTTAAGGTATGATTAACTCTTTCAAAAGTTTGTTAATTTGGTAAAGTTTCAACTGGAAATCTCTCTGCATAAAATCTTCTTGCTTCCACTGAATTTCGAAGCACTATCCATAAACTGAATTAATGAAATAATTAGTAAAATATACTCTAGTTGTTAGTGCTTGTGATAGTTGTTTTATTATTGTCGCAAACGAATCTTATTCACGTTTATAGTTTTGTTCAATAAAATCGATTTTATACAATTATAAAAGAGAAACTTAGCTCTCAAACCAACTGAAAAAACCTTATACTATAAGGAAAAACGTACTTTGTTCTAACATAGTTAGAGACAAAGCACAATCTCAGATTGTAAGAATACCAGGAAAGGGTGGCAGCCTCTCCTATGATAGTGCACCGCCATCTGTAGACCGGTTTCGAACTTGTTAGTTCTCGTCAGTACAGAATAGGCCAGCGCACTTGAGCATCGGAAAGGTAAATCCTTTAATCAGTTTATATTAGACAAAATATCTGAGATTGTGCTTTGTCTCTAACTGTGTTAGAACAGAGTACGTTTTTCCTTATAGTATAAGGTTTTTCAGTTGGTTTGAGAGCTAAGTTTCTCTTTTATAATTGTATTTTATACACCCAACTGCAAGTATATTATCCACTTTTGGTTTATAAAACTGATTTTCATATTAAAGATATATTTTTGTCTTTTTCTAGTGCTAAAATCTGACCATGAAAAGTTTTATTATTGAAACACACACCGAAAAAAGGAAATGGTTTAATTTACTCCCATAGCGTTCAATCCAACCATTATTTTCTGTTAAATACAAGCAGTAGTTTTTAGGCTTCCTGTAGAAAAACAAAAAATGTTAAATTTTTCGACCTTAATGAAATGTAGAAAATATTGCTTTAATCATCAAGATAATTTGAAATCAAGCAAAAAAGGATCTAATTTGATATCACAAAAGGAAGTAAAATGATAAGTTCTACACAATGTTTGTAAACAAGGTTGATAATGCCATAATCGAGAATAAAAAATATTGAAATAAAATAATATTTATAAAATAATTTTTCAAAATTAGAATTTTCTTCATATACAATTATTAAATTAAAAATGTTTGCATGTACATCGTATATTGAAGAATTTGATAATGTAAATATTTTATATGAAAAAAATTTATTTATTTTTTAACTTTTTTGAATATTTTGTAGCCACCTGGGGAGTGAACAAACTCATTTATCGTGGCATTCAAATTCAAAAATAAATTTTACAAACACATACTTAAATAACATACCGTCATCTCATTTTCTGGGACTTTATTTCCAAAAAGCACAACAGGTTTCGATTGGTCAATATCTCTAACCATTTTCAAGGACACACTCGAAACATCGTGTACTTTTTTTAATGCAAGTCTGACAAAATGAGCTTACCTCTACGTTGTCTCTTACCTTTAACTATACCGTCATATTTACGAATTTTTATATAATATTTATAACTTTGCTAAATCAAGTAAGATATTAAATAGTTAAGTAAATAGGTACTATACTTTTAAATAGGCATACGTTTTTCCTATAACCTTATAAACAACAAATCTCCAAATCTACAAATCACAGTCAAGTCTCACTTGAGGCGATTATCGCTAAGTTACTGCACATCGAGTCTCTGTACACTGACTTGTTTCTTAAGTTTTAGGATCAGATCTAATGCAGAACTTAAATTAGAAATTGCTGACACTAGACCCCAGCTTTCTTCTGGTGGTGCCACCGATGGACCTATATCAGATCGACCATCTATCAACCAAAATCCACAGAATGACCTACTCCAAGAAGTATTTCAAAGACAAACCCGTATGAACAACATAATGATCTTTAATCAACGACTCGACGATGAGATCCCGGAACCCAACCAGATCTCCACACAGCTGTCCTATAACGATGTTCGACAAAATCTGATTACTGGAGTCACTAAGGTTGGAAAACCAAACCGTAACGGCTACAAACTCCTAAATATGTCCCTTTCAAATGCAAGCGTTGTGTATTTTATGTTTAAGAATCGGAAAAAGTATATTGACACATAAAATCTATATGGAAGCAGATTTATCTCCAACATATCTGCACAACACAAAGGTAGAACTGAAGCGCCGCCGCGCTAATAGTGAGATTAATCTTATTTTAAAGCATGTCAATGGCATCCCAACAATCTCTACAAAAAACTTGGACCCTCAACCAACTCAAGCAACGAAGTAACTTGCATCATGTTAGGGGTCTCCGAACAAAGACACACGGCTTTTACAATAGCGTCGCTTCTTCTGGATATGATGTAATCGTTGTTACTGAATCATGGCTCCACCCGGGTATCGTAGCGTAACGTAAAGAGCATTTTCCTGACTCATTTATAGTCCATCACTCAGATAGAAGAATGAACTTGGATGCATCCAGAGGAGGAGGAGTGATGCTTGGCGTTCACTGTGAATTCAGTACCTTTAAAGGTATTTAGCTTTAGCAAACTTATGTAACCAAGGAATCAACAATTATAATTTCGGCACCAATGAACTTGGAAAAGTTGGAAACGTGCAATGACGCCATAATTTATATCTAAACATCCATTTTATTCATCATTTTATGTATGTTACTATATTAAAGCTTTGGTTGTTAACACTATTTTATAAACAACATTCATACCAAAAAAAAAATGTTAACAAGATTCTACCCACTAAAGAATAAAATATACTACATACCTCAGTAACTGGAATACCTGGAACAAGAAAGTTAGCAGGAGAAGTAAAGCCACGTTCATTTGAACAATCTCTTTCATAGGGGGCGACATCAGAGGTATGAAGGGCGAGATTTCAAAAGTAAAAAAATTTCAGGTCGTTCATTCAACATATTACCATGTTGAAGTTACAAATCATTTTATATAATATAATGTGAATATCATTTTAATATATTTTTATAGTTGTGTTAACTCAAAGAAAATGTTAAATTTATAATTAGGATATTTAACTTAACATACAAATTATTTGAATATATTATTAAAGTACTTACCGCAATATTTTATTATTTATTAAATAAACTCCTTTAAAATGATTTATTTCAAACAAATTTAAGCTTTGAAACAATATTTTAAACGTTATGAACAAATTAAATTTAACAGAAATAAAATGTTATCACTAAATACGAAAATAAATTATTCCAAATAGATTTTTTTGAAATAAACAATTCAAAACCAACTTTTTAAAGACTGATGTGCCAAACATTTAAATTTTATCAGTGCAGCGGGATTTTACATAGTCCCTATTTATATCGTTACGAACTTTATACCGTTGTACATTTCATAGTCTTAGTTTGTGTTAGTAGTTTATAGGGTTTTAGGTATATTTTCTACGAGTTCATAATTTATTTAAGTAATTTTACCTTTGTTAATTTCCTCAGGAGAAAGAAGGTCTGGAACTTTTTAGAGAATTCGATTTCCTTATTTTTAACATGGAAGGCCTATGATGGGAGGTCTAGAAATCGCCAGATTATTCCTTTTTCTTACTTTGATTACCCCATGTAGTATGGAAATCCTTCTAGAGAATTAGGGAATCTTCCGGTATCGACCAAAAGGGTATATAAAGGGTCCAGATCGGCTTTCTTAGTCAGTATATTTTCAGAGTTCGTCGACACAACTTGAATTAGTTTGACAAGTGTCACAATTAAGGTTGACAATAAAAAACTTTCAAAATAACAGAGTGTATTCAATAATACAGTGTGAGTTCGAAGATCGGCCGTCTGGAACAATATTTTAATCTTAAAAAAAAACAGAAAACTCTTTTCTTGAAAATCTCAAAAACAGTTTAAACTGCTTGAAAGTTCAAGGGAAGTGTATATCTTAATACATGCCTTATTGCCTTTAGATATTATGGCTATCAGGAAAATCTGTTAAAAAAGTTGATATATGCCTAGCCATTTAGAATATTCTAAATGTGAACATATCAAATATAAATAATAGAAAAGCATGACTCAAGCCGGACCTAATATGTTGCATCATTTTGTGGTATTCGACCCATAACATTAGCTTGGAAAAATCTCTCATCTATAGATTTCAGACTATGGCTAATGTAACAGAATACCTGGAAAATTAAACCTTAAAAAACAAGTTAGAATATCGATTTCTAGTTTCAAAATATTAAAATTTGTGTGATTTGTCTTGAAAGAGTATATAATAAAATTACAGTACTTCATCACAAGTGAAATTCTAACCTTAAAAAATAATAAGTAAGAAAATAGCTGTCTGAATAATGAAATAGCTCATTTGACACTCGAATAGTATGTTATTTTTCTTGGAGAGAGGACGCTGCGAATCGTATTTCGGTTTCAAGGTTAGAACTTGAACAAGGGTTTCCCAAAATTCCGCATGACTTACCGCAGCATATTAAGCTTCCAAATTATGTGGGCCAACAAGGAATAGAGCCTAATATTACCAAGATTGAATGACTGCATGCTGGTAGGCATTAAATCTCAAGCCACTGACTCACGTAACCGGGAAAGACAAGTTCTACGTGACCAGAATTACAGATCGGCAAGCTCAGGGAGTTTCTAACCCCCTTAAGGGAATAGCCATTTTCATATTACCAAGAAAAAAGGTGGGTAAAAGGACTGAGTATTAAACCTGAAGCTAGCTTACCCACATATCCGAGTAATAGACAGTTCTACGTGGTAAACACCAAGGGCAGGCGAGCAAAGGAAGCATTGAATCTCAAGCCGTTTAATCTTCGTAACTGGAAAATGCGCCAAATCAATAGACAGCAAGTTCTAAAAGATCAAGATCACCGACAGGCGAATATAGCGAACACTAGACTCCAGACTTATTTCATCGCATAACCAAAGGACAGCTAATTCGATGTTAACAAGACCGTAGATAGGCGATCGCAGCAGAGCTTAACTTCCAAGCTTTTTAGCACACATAATCAAGAGACAACAATATCCATATTATTAGGACAACGGACAGGCGAGCGCTTCATGCCTTAATTTCTAAGCTCCCTAACCCAACTAACTAATGGACGACGAATTTCACGTAACCAAGACTACAAATACGCAAACCTTCTTACTCTAACAGCATATTTTGCATAATCAAGACCTCAAATTGCCGAAAGAATTATAAAGATCAAGCAACAAGAATAAGAAATCAAGAACAAGTGTATCAGAAGTTCTCTCACATGCGTCGGTAGTTTGTCTGCAGTTTAAGTAAGCTGGAACATGGTGTTTTCCGGTTATGCGAGATGGGGGATTTGGAATTAGGAAAGGAATTCTTCCTAGGTTCGCCTATTTACAGTAGTTTGGAGTTCATTGTTTCCCCGTTATGTGGGTTAAGAGCCTTAGGGTTGCATTATTTCGTCTGTTTGCAGTATTGGTCACTTAGAACTGGGTATTCCGCTGGTTGTGTATATCAGGGAGGGTCAGGAAACTTGAAATTGAATTCTCGCTGCTCTGGCCATTTTGCAGTTTTCGTCACGTTGAACCAGCTGTCCCTCAATTTGGATGCTTAAGATTCAAAGCTAACCACATCTTAGTCATCTGGACTTGATGATATGAGACTCGGTTAATCTTTGGCCCATATAATATTGGAGCTCAATTTGCTGGTCTCGGGGATATAGAGCTTGCTCTCCATGGTTTATGTATTTTCCAAGTCTCAGTGTGTTGGTTTAGAAAATAGAATTAATGTTTGTCCCTTAACGAACGGTGAGTGTCAAATAAATTTTTCCATTATTTAGCGCGATGAAGGTTTATAATTTTTCTATAAGTTTTTAGACATCTTAGGACCGCGAAATAGTTTAGCCAGCAATATATTTCTAAGCTTATTGACCGATATATTTATATGTTAGGGTTAGAAATGTGAATTTGAACCTGTTCTTTTTCCGTATTTTATCTTTTCTCGAGTTTAGGTTCTTAACATAATAAAAAATACAACAATTGACGTTTCGCCCTCTAGTTAGGGCATTTTATTTTTTTTTTATTTATTAATAATAACAATATATCAATAACGGAATATATAGTCTCAATTGGCTCTGCTATTAGCAATGAACCATATGACAACAATGGTACAATTAAAGCTGAAGTAACTAATGTTATTAATTATAAAATTAAAATAAGACACAAAACAATAAAAAGCAGCAGCCTCAAAAAAAAATTAAAAAAGAAATAAAATGGAATAACAAAATATATAGACGACAAAGAAATAGCACCTTCAAAGAAATTACTCAGTGCAAAAGAACTAATAGAAAAAGATGTAAAAAGGTTAACCATTCACAATGCAATTCCACCAAAAATATACAATCTACCAAAGTTACATAATCAAGATATACCCCTAATATCTATTGTTACTTATACATATGCCATTCTATCTTCTGCCAAAATTCTTATCGAATTGCATTTCATATATTACAGGAAAAAACGATTTCTCTATTAAAGATTCATTCACCATTAAAAAATTCATTGACACAATAAACCTATCCGAAAATTACTTGTTCAAACTATTTCAGCAGAAAAACGGGAATTTTCAAAAGAGCAGACTTCACTATCAAAAAATTATTTTATGAATGCGGTTGACTTCGTTCTAAACACAAATTATTTTCAATATGAAAACATTTTTCATAAACAACTTGATGGATGTGCTATGAGCTCACCAATTTCATCTACCATTGCTCAGTTAGTAATGGAATAGTGGAGACAGTTTTAGAGAAACTAAATTTTAATATAATATTTTTTAAACAGTATGTCGATGATTGTATAGTAGCGGTACCACAGGATAAAATCAATGAAATTCTCGAAGAGTTTAATAATTTCAACGAAAAATTACAATTCACGTCCGAAACAGACAATAATAAGAAAATGAGCTTTCCAGATATGACACTTATACGCAGAAAATACAAAATTTTGACTGAATAGTATACCAAACCAACTTGGTCGGGTAGATATCTAAACTGCTTTTCTAATACACTATTCACTAATTTAAAAAGTAAAACTCCTCTAATGAATAAATTAAATGTAAAATACTTGATCCCATGTACAATTTGTTCCAAGATATACTAAAGAACAGATTGAATGGTCATAAATATACAAAAGAGCCTCAACAGCGCAAAACACACGCAGGACGAAAAACATATCTTTGATACAACAAAACCATAATTGAACAAAGATATAAATTACGAAAAATTGCAGAGAAAGAAAGTGATAGAAATAAAAAAAAACACTGTTAAAGACAGAAAGGATATAGAAAATTTCAGCTATTTTTACACCAGCCTAATTTAAACAAAAACATTGAGTATTCGATCCTGTTAAATACCAAAAATTGAATATCTTCATAAATTTAATG
The DNA here is from genome assembly GCA_034092305.1 of Diaprepes abbreviatus. NCBI lineage: Eukaryota > Metazoa > Arthropoda > Insecta > Coleoptera > Curculionidae > Diaprepes > Diaprepes abbreviatus. The sequence goes on from JASJET010000117.1 coordinate 39,744, forward strand.
TGTGAGTTTTTTCGGTATTTTGGTGTATTGTAAGATATAAAAAAATAAAATAAGTTCGCAATCCATGTATCCTCAGTATCCGACTAGAGGTCACAAAAGTTACACTTCATTGTTAATAAACAAAATGTCAAGGTTCCTACTGGCAAAATTAGATATATTTTAAAATTATGATAGTGTTATAAAATGTTGTTTGTTCTTTAAATTGTTATATGTTTTATATATTTATATTTTTAATTATATAAAAAAACTTTAAGGTTAACAAAAAATAAAAAAATTTTGAAAATGGATGCGAAACGTCAATTGTTGGATTTTTATGATGTATATATATATATATATATATATATATATATATATATATATATATATATATATATATATATCATAAACACAGGTATTAGGATTATTAACGTTAATAAAGGTTAAGAAAGACTATTTTCAATTTAGAGATTAAAGTGACCTTCTGTGAATTGCACTTTTTAAAAACTAAACGGATTGAAGTTGTTGAAAAATTAAGTAATATTTTACCTCCACATATAATTGATAATTTTGACCGACATCAAAAGGTCAAATTTAATAAACTTTTTAATTCAATAAAAAAAAGGCAGTATTCACCAACTAAACCAACTTAAACTTACGTCAGAATTATGAAATCTCACCCACGCTGGTTTAAAAAGCTAACAGATATTGACATTCTCAGGGAGGTCATTGACTTGGTTTCCCTTGATCCAAAATTCAATCTTTGTCCACCTATTATCCAAATTAAAATCTCCTCATTATTGGCTGATTTGGAAAATATAGTAAAATTTGATGATAAACAGAAGGGTTGCTTTTGTTCTCAATATACTAATATTATTACAAAGTTCTTACATAACAATCGTAATAATAGACCCTTTTTGTCAAACATTTAATACAAAAGCTGGCTTTTTCTAAGGAACCATTCTGATTTATATATACTATGCAGTGATAAGGGTAATGTAACTGTAGCAATGAAAAAAAGACGAATATTTCTCAAAGAGTCAAGAGTTGTTGGATGAGGCCAACTATTACAAAAAATTAAATCACAATCCAACGTACACACCGCAACTTAAATCTAATAAATTAGTTAAATCTCTGTATGACAAGAGTGCCATTGATGAGGATTGGAAATCTAAATTAACAAATTTTTATCAGTTTGTCCTAGATTTTACACATAACCTAAAATTCATAAACCAATCTTATCAAGGCGTCCCTTATCTCCCTAACTGCAGTTTATAATTTCAATAATGAATTTTATGTAAATGACTCTTTCTCATTTAGCATCTTTCATTAATAATTTTCGATTACCTAACAACTATGTAATTGTTAGTTTTGGTGTAGTTCCCCTTTTCACCAATTTACCTTTAGAGACTATCCTCATACTTATATATATATATATATATATATATATATATATATATATATATATATATATATATATATATATTATATCGTAGGTTTTCAAGGATGGTGGAATGAATGGTTTGGTTATTCCGGGTTTCAATCCGTTCGTTCAAAATATCGTTTTCACGACGTTTCGCCAAAATCTCATTTGGCATTTTCAATTTCAAATGAATATGAAAGAGTTTCACTTCTAGACTTCGTTAGCACTAAAATATGTTTTATCACGCATGTTTATTACTTTCTTTTTTTTACCGTTAGCTGGGAAAGCATAAAATATTTCCACTGCTCATTGTTTGTGTTTTAAATGTGATTTAATTTTGATTTCAGTACATTTCAACTTCTGCTTTTATTTCGAATCATATAACTTTGAGTATTGTCCACAATATTGCACTTGAGTAGCGAAAAAACTTCAATCAATTGTAAGAAAACTTTCTGAGATAAGTAATAGTTCATGCAAATATGTTCGGTAATATGGACAAGGTTTTGTTCAGGGAAGAAAATACCCGATATATTGTAAATATAGCCATTTCAGATAAATATGTCTGTCTAGAATCCATTGTTAAAATTTTCGGGTTGTTGGAACTGTGTCTATTGTTAGTAAATAAGGAGGAAACGACCACACATTGGTCTATTCTTTGATGTGTAACTGACCATGTCTTGAGTAGCAGGCGGTGAATATTTTAACTTTTTAAATAAAACCCTATTATGGCTTCCATTAAATGCTTTTGACAAGAAATTCATTTATTTACTACTTTGTATGAGATAAATATATCCAGGGGATTTTGAAATGGAGACACATATTTTATATATGTTATGAGTTTAATTCCTTAAGAATTGAAGATATCGTTAGATCTCTGGTTATTGTTATGTAAATTATATAGTAAGGTATATTTAAATATAGGACCTAAAATTTAGGTAAAAAAACAAACAAATCAGTAAAGGTGTTATAACTGTTACCTAATTTCAAGAGTAGAAAGTATGATGAAAGTAAAGGTTTGCTTGATTCAACTCTGCTGGTAAAACTGATTATTTTTAAATATAAATGAATATTTTAAATATAAATATTGAAGTTACATTAATTGAAATAGCAAAGTTTAATATAATGTAAGTAAGAGATACTACTAATCCTTTGCGTTATAGATATTAAATGAGAAAACTGGAAATTGCTTTAATGCAACTGACTTTTTTGCAATATCTGAAACCTAATTTTATCATCGTATTTACGTTAATATTTTGTTAGAGGGTCGTTACTGGAAGAATATTAAATGATACTAAGAATTTTAAAATTTTGGTCCCTGAAAATGATAGTAGGTAGTCTCTACGTTATAGCTTATTCTGTTACTCCTTTAAGCTCATATATCTGCACAAATAGCAAAATTTTATTCTTTTTTATTTGGAAATATCTAAATATAGCAAAATGTATTTATAAAATTCCTAAAGTTTTCTGATCAGATTTTAACGAGCCTTAGCCGATAGATAGAGGACGATGGTAATAATAGTAAGAAACGAAGAAATTTTAATGAACATGGCTAATCCGAGTCTCCAAATATTACTAAACTAGATAGAAAAGAGAAATCTGCAGATAGCTCTTGAAAAAACTGAAGCTGTATTGCTAACAAAGAGAAGAAAAATAAATCCGATTTCATTTGATATATAGGGATTTACGGTGAATCTCAGTAGATCAATAATAACGGCATCATCAAGCATGATGCCAATATAGCAGATCCTAGGCTATCCAAACCTCGACTATATGCAGGCGTCGTTCACTCACAGATGTTTTATGACGCACCAGCCTGGTATGAAAATATTAGGAATAAAAATATCATGACAAGACTCAAAAGTTTACAAGGAAATATCACCATCAAAGTAACAAGCTCTTATAGCGTGGCAGTAATCGTCGGAATTCTCTTGATAAAATTGTTTACGTTCGAAACATAAGAGAAATACTTAGAAAGGACATGAGTGCTTTAGAAGGGACCTGTTTGAGCGTAGAAGGTTGAAAACAAGCAGCTGCGATTACTGCAAGGAGGAGGACGATGTTCAACATACACTTTTTAAGTGCTGCAGGTACCACGCAACATGATTGAATCTCTGCTGGAAAACGAAGAAAGCTGGAACTACGCGTATAACACTATCAGGTAATCGAAATCGAAGAAATAGAATAGAGAGTGAACAGGCATGTCCCCTAGAGGTATGGTATAAAATTGTCTTCCATGATCGGCTAAACTAATTTATATATACCTAAAAACATAGCTGTGTTTGTATTTAGAGAACGCTCATAAAAGTACAAAGTTATTGTGATATTACCGTTGATCTGTGATAATGCTATAATTCTGTGATTTACTGTATATAACATAAATGTTTATATTCTATCTTTCTAAGACATACCGGTTTAGTCATTTTTTATGATACTACAACAAAACACTTACAGGAGCGCCGTGCGCGGCTTATAAGTGACACTGACAAACAGTGCTATTATGCTCACCAAATAACATGCTTCTACTAATAATATTATAGGATGACTTCTGCCTTTGAATCACAAAACACAAAATATAAGAAACGTTGTGTACGTGCTAATTGGTCAAAACGGCTATGACGTAAAAATCGATGGTGTCGGCCCCATCGATGGTGCGCTATAACTAATGTGCACGAGGGAAATTATTATTTACTTTTAAGGAATATTAATATTTTGACGTTTTTACTTTTGTCGAACTAAAAAAGTTTATGAACAGAAATTAACAAAGCATAAACGTCAAAGTATTAATATATATAAAAATACATATTCAGGGAAATAACACAAAATAGTTTTTTATTAGATTTATGTTTTCTGAATATTTAAAAATAACAGTCCTGATGGATTGGTTAAAACTAACAAAAATTAACATTTCCATTATTATAACCAAAATAATTTTGTTATGTACTTTTTAACAAACTCTCTCTTGAATTGTTTTTGTTTTCATATATTCTTGTTTCCTTATAATGCATTTTGAAGTTTTGTTAAGAAAATCAAAACTATTTGGATATTAAAACTATTTAAATTGTTGAAATTGATAGTTTGTAAGTGTAAAGATTATCATACCATCATATTTTTGTAATGGTTAGGGTATGTTTTATAAAATTTATTGAGAAAATGTGACATTTTAACCAGAGAACAACAAAAAAAAATATACAGCCGAAACAAATCGGTAGGAGGGTCCTATAAATTTCAACAAGTATGTTTTATTACATATACAAATACAAAATATTCTTTATAACGATTTTAATATCTGAACAAAGAAATAATTTCAATTTAGTTTGGTAAAAACATAAGGCAAAGATTTTCTTAATAACTTACAAAAAATAATAAATGTTAATGCCTTGCTATCTTGCAAAAAATAAAAAACTGAATTCCTTTAAATAAAGAAATCATATTATATGAATTGTCGAGTCATAAATAGAGTCAGAGCAAAGCCCAGTATTTCACAGCTTTGCCCTAAATTCCCCAAATTTCCACATTTAAAATCATATATAAATAAAACAAAATTAAACAATATTTTCAAAAATATACATTAAACAGAAAATAATTTTTCTGAAAAAAACAACAAATATATATAATTTATATAAGCTCTTTAGGTAATTTTAAGGGACATATTGTTTCATATTATAGAGAAAAAACAGAATAATTTTATAAGGTCCACGGCTTAATACACATATGATATGCTCCGTAGATCCTAAATACAGAAACTCAAAACAGCCAGAGCAAAGCAACCAATTTTCACAACTTTGCTCTAATTTGTCTCAAATCTCCACATTTAAAAGTATACGTAATTAGCAAAATAAAAAAAAAGTTCTTTTATTAAAACATAATAATAATTTGTAGTAGCCTTTAGGATAAACATTTTCCTATATAACAACATAAATAATAATAATATTAAATATATTTTAAATGACTATATTGAAAAAATAAAATATCTTTAAAACCTAAAGGAACTTGAATTTTTTGGCACTGCACAAATGTCAAGTTATAGTGGATGCCGTAATCAAGGTACAGGTAAAGATTTTCATTAGGTAGAGGACTTATTTAGGTGCAGGTCCTTAGATCATGGTGAACTTCAGTCGACATTTAACATGAAATAAAAGAAAAATTGGGCAGAATCGTCTTATACGTTAACAAAATGAATAAATATCACAAATCGGGTACAAAAGTCGATATATAAATACCTAAAACAAATAAAAAATAAAACTGAATTAATTATATAGCGTAATGGTGGAAAACTGGTAGATCTGCCACATACCACTTTTAATTTTTATGTTTTTTATTCTATAAATATAATTACAATGCGAATAAAAAATAGTATATTTATTTTAAAAATCAGTAAATTGTTGCTATAGCTCTTATAAACATTACTACTCTTATACTTTATTAGGCATAGCCCAACCACTAAAATCTACTAGTAAGTATCTAAATTAATAATTTTATAGTTTTATATAAAATAAACTATTATTCTTTATATACAATTTTGTAGTTTTTTACACTGAGCCTAAAGTTTCAACCCTCGTGTTTAATTATATTGGTGTAGTTAGTAACTACCTTAAAACTGAAACTACTATATTAAAAGTATGTTGTGTTAAAATATAATAATATTATTCGACTAATTTTTTTTAAAATTTATATACTATAAAATATTATCGCTATGTTTAAGAAATTTCATATGCAAACACTGTTCATCACGAATACACAAAATAAATGATTCATACTTACCGAAACGTAATTAGAATATCTTATTAGCAGTTTCTATCATATTTTCTTATCACGACATAAACAAATTGCTGAAAAAAGACAATAAAACTTTCCCCAACTACGACATAAGGAACGCGGCTTCGCAAAATGAGAAAAAAGGCTTGCCATCTTTGAACTAGAATGCAAGAACGTGATTGGTTAAATAAATTGAAAAACCGCTTAATGCAAATTCCTGGATTTAAATTTCACTTGAATTTTCTGATTGGTCAGATTATCCGGTGGATGACAGTATTAACAGCTGCGATTACTTCAATCAAGGTTACAAAGGCCTGCTTCGAACTAATGCGAGAGTTGTTTCCAGACGCAAAAGAGGAAGAATAAATAGGATGAGTTATGGGATGCTTAGTTCAGGAGTCCCAAATTTATATGAAGATTAATTTCTTTTCATAAATGGAGTAATGACAATCCAGTATTACACATAATTTAATACTTACTAATAATCTAAAGTGTCACAAATTTAGGACAAATTTTATCATAACAAAATATTGCTAAACTTTTACTAAAAACCCTCCTTTTTCCAATTTCCTAATACGAGTATTTGAAGATAGGATATTAAATAATTTGACAACTATAATAGTGCTTGCACTTTCTGGTTCTTGCAAGTCGGTGCAAATTTAATAAAATTTTATCGTTGTTTCTTGTTGAGTAGTTTTGGATGTCACTATGTAGTGTGAAAGCCTTATATTTTGCATAACATAAATCATACATCAACAAATAAATGAAAGGTCAATGTTCCAAACTACTCACTGCAGTTACGACCATACTTACGGTAACTAACATTATGTAACTGGGAATTTATTGCTCAAACTAAAAAATCTTCCGGCAAACAGCAAAGATGTATTCGTATTATGATTCGAATACATCTGCGCTTGAAGATTTTTTTAGCAGTAAGTCCCCAGTTAAGAATAGCATACAGCATATTTTATCCACAGTCCCCATTGTACGCTGACAGTAAGACTGCAGGTGATATGGTCTTGGAAAGATTTCCTATTAAATATATCGCTCTTGATGTTTTACAACTGTGTTGCGAAACATCAACAAGTAAACAACAAGAGACTTCACTACGCCAGCAACAAGCACAACCAAGTTGAGCGTCATTGGGGAAAAATTTATATTTTGTCTTGGAATTATTAAGAAGTAGCATATGTGAAAAAACGGGTCTTCAGCATTTGAGTGCACAACATGATAATTAACTTTACGTAAGAGCTCTATAATGACCCGTTTTTATCTTTTCATTAACTTATATATTAACTTAGATACGAGGGGTGTTATAAATGGAAAATTGTAAATTTTGTCCCATATTTTAAAAATAAAGAGGACTAGTACACTGTTGTATGTTACATCTTCTGTTTAACAGAAAAGTAGCAAAAGTTTGCGAAAATCAGCAGTCTTTATCTATCTCTATATTAATAGAGATACCTTGGAAATGTGCCGAAAATTGGACACCCTGTAAATTTCATACGGGATGGCCAAATAGTGTGTCCAATTCTAACAGCTTCTCGTTGTTATAAAAGTAATCAAAATATTTTATATAAAAGTATATATATATATATATATATATATATATATATATATATAAAATATAAACCATTTTATATGGGACACCCTATATATTTTTATGTGTTTGGATTCCTCGTAAAATTGTTTATACGATCCAGAAATTATTTTTAAATTTTGTCGTTCTTCTTTACCAACTTAATAAAAAATTTATAAATTTTGAAAAAAACTTGGCATTATAAAATTTGTAATATTTTCTAACTAACATTAATAAGAACAAAGACACCTGTAGGGACTATAGATAAAGATGAAAAAAATTGTCTAAACTCATAATATAATTAAATATTTTGTACAAGGTGAATTTGTATAGATATGCAATACTAACAAAATTCAAAACCCATTTGCATGTTCTTTCAAATGGGACACCCTATATTTATATAGCTTATAGGTATTTAGTGTCTCTTTAACTTTTGTTTAGATATCTCTATGCCTATCCTGGCTGGTTTTAACGATATTTTGTTCTTTCATTGAAAGTTTGTTAAAATATAGGTTGTTTTAAAATACTTCATTAATTTTACTAAGCCGTGACAAAGAACAACAAAATTTTAGTTTCATAAACAACATTTAGAAAAAAAAAGATATTGGTATTTTTAATTTCTTAAATGAGTTATTAAAAAAAGAGTTAGAAACGTATTTGAAACAATTTTTTCATTGCATCAACTGTGCATAATTTTGAATATCTATTTACAATATAAATACTTAAGCTGTATGCAAAACTTTGCAAAAAAACAATACCAAAAATAATGAACAGTCTGCGAATTTTTAACAAATTACACAAAAACTTAATTTAGTTTAAAAAATTGTAATTAAAAAAGGACTGTTTAGAGCTCGGTTTAGAATAAAATATCATAGCAACTGAAAGTTTTTGTTGAGTCTATAAGTACCTACCCCTAGATCAACCTCGACTATGGCATACTACATGTTACCCTTATTGCCACATATAACTAGACAATCACGTCTCTGGAAAAAATTTTCCTCCCTTTATTTCATGATTTTTACTTTACCCAATTAGATATTCGAAGTGGCCTCTTTTAACTTATAAATAAACTTTAAATAATCTACCAAAGTTTCTACATATTTCTGCAATTTTTTTTGACCTTGTAAAATGGACGGGAGCCCCATCATGAAGAAACAATATGCACTTCCGAATGGTATATGGGCCAGCAACTGTGGCAAGTGGTTTTGCAAGAAGTCTAAAGAAGCCCCCTCTGTTACTTTCTCATCAAAAAAATATGATCCCATTAGAAAATCATTCAAGACTCAAACAGTTAGGAACCATCTATTCTGCGAGTAGGTTTGATCGGAAATAGAATAGTAATGAAAATTGCTGCTGTTACCATTACCATTTTTATGACATGACCTCATTACAAAACATATAATTTGAGTAGTTTCGTTCCTGTCTTAGTTTATTTCACCTTCAAAAATTTACTCTTTTCTCGTGATCTTAATTATTAAGTTCTAGTTATAACTGAATGTGGTTTGGATTAATTTTGTTGGTTGTTAAAATTCTTGGTACTGATTATCACGCCATATTTATTTGTGGACAAGAGGTCGTTGGCCGATATACGGATCTTTGACAACAATTAATAGGATATTTAATCAGTTTTTTTTCTGTAAGAAGTAGTTTTATTCCATTACTTTTATCATATTACAAACTTTCTGTACTTTCAAAATGCTTTTTTTAACTTTTCATATGCCTTTCTATCTGACTGTCCTCTCTCTGGATATTTTTCTTTGTAAATTATTCTAGCCGATAGAGAATTTTTGGACAAAGTTGGCAGTAGGAAGACATAATTTTGATTTAGGAAATAAATAATTCAATAAATCTTACCACTTTTAAATTTTTTGGATGGTTAACTAGAAGAACTGAAAATATTACATTTTTTTAAACCTTTATACAATCCAAAATACGCCAACACCGGTCAAAATAGACACAGGATGAAAGGAAATTAAAATATCTTTATAATAAGCTATATAAATATGTGGAGATTAGTTTATGTTTATGTTTAATGTTATAATTACGAAGCTATTAGACTTGGCAATACTATTGGGCCACGCTGTATATAAGCATAAAAATTATTGAAATAAGTGCGACATAAGGTTCCATACAATCTATAAATCAGTACATCTATTCACCTATTCAAGACATCTATACAAACGTACATCAATACATCTATACATCAATATATCTATACATCAATACATCTATACATCTATACATCAATACACCTGTACATGAATACATCTACACATCAATACATTAATACATCAATACATCAATACATCAATACATCAATACATCAATACATCAATACATCAATACATCAATACATCAATACATCAATACATCAATACATCAATACATCAATACATCAATACATCAATACATCAATACATCAATACATCAATACATCAATACATCAATACATCAATACATCAATACATCAATACGTCAATACATCATACATCAATACATCAATACATCGATACATCGATACATCAATACATCAATACATCAATACATCAATAAATCAATACATCAATACATCAATACATGAATATATGAATACATGAATACATCAATACATGAATATATGAATATATCAATACATCAATACATCAATACATCAATACATCAATACATCAATACATCAATACATCAATACATCAATACATCAATACATCAATACATCAATACATCAATACATCAATACATCAATACATCAATACATCAATACATCAATACATCAATACATCAATACATCAATACATCAATACATCAATACGTCAATACATCAATACATCAATCCATCAACACATCAATATATCAATGCATCAATACATCAATACATCAATACATCAATGTATCAATACATCGATACATCAAAACATCAATACATCTATACATCTATACATCTTTACATCTCTACATCTATACATATATACATCTATACATCTATATATCTATACATCTTTACATCTATACATCTATACATCTATACATCTATACATCTATACATCTATACATCTATACATCTATACATCTATACATCTATACATCTATACATCTATACATCTATACATCTATACATCTATATATCTATATATCTATACATCTATACATCTATACATCTATACATCTATACATCTATACATCTATACATCTATACATCTATACATCTATACATCTATACATCTATACATCTATACATCTATACATCTATACATCTATACGTCTAAACATCTATACATCTATACATCTATACATCTATACGTCTATACATCTATACATCTCTACGTCTAAACATCTATACATCTATATACCTACACATTTATACATATAAATAAAAGTGAAGTGTCTGTCTATCTGTCTGTGTGTATGGGCTGATATCTTTGAAACGGCTTAACCGATTTCGATGAAATTTTATCGACATGACGGGTAGGCTGCTTTTTTATCTGTCTATCCCTCTGACTACCTGTACGGGGTAATCTTCAAGACGGCTGCATGAAACTTTAAAGATTTAAAGATAAAGTTGTAATGAGTAACATCGACTGTTTTTTCTCTGTTTGTCTGTCTGTAGGGGTAATTTTCGAAAAGGCTGGACCGATGTTTTTCCCCGTCATTTTTTGTATTAGTCAGGACCAATTCTAATAGCACTTAAGCTAGTATTCAAGGTGTATTCACAGAAAGTTAGTTGCACACTGCTTGATTTAAATACAAAATATAACATTCTCATAACTCAAAAAAACTTTTATTTCATAATTTTCACTCCGACGAAGTTGCAAGTAAAAGCTGATATTTTAATAAAATTGGATTTGAAATCTGTTATGTTTTCAAGTTGTTTTAATAAAATTGATCAAAAGTTAATATTTATTTTTATATTCATTTTAGCTTATCTAAAATATTACGAAAAACATCAATTATATACAAATTATTATGAATTTAAATAAGTTCCACCAGAAAATTTAACGTTTAATGTTCGCCCTAAAATTTGCTGTCAAATTAGGACTTGCAACTTGGCTGGATGCTGGAAAGCAAGAGGCCATTAGAAAATTTCGAACAGAACAGAACAGGACTTGCAACAATCGTAGTATATTCACTGTGCTCCAAATAAGGGGGGACAGTATGGAAATCTCGGTAACAGTAAGAGACACGGATTTGGTTAAATGAGAAAGAAATTGCGTAATTTGGAAACAAACTCTTTATTGGTCAGGCATTTTTGATAAGACTTTTAAGGCTGAGTTAATTTTAAAAAACCTAATTTTAGGATTTTGAATTTAATGATTTTTTGGTGTTAATAGTAAAGTTATAGCGAGACTGATAAAAGTTATTTAAAGCGATTTTACTAAGCTTAAATATTTTTTTAGTGATGTTTCGTATTCGCGCAATCATCACCATATTTAATTTTCTTAAGATTCTAATTTCCTAATGTTAAATTTTTAACGCCCTTTTTATTCTGAATGCAACAATAGATCATATATTATGGTTTTGAACCCTTTTGACTATTACTAAAAAATTTTTAAAGCATGAATCTGTCTTCTGGAACAGACTATAAATAAAATTTAAAATTTCAGCAAGAAACAACAAAATATTTACTGCCGTTCAATTAGTTTAACAAGTTGTCTCTATTCTGCTTCAGGCAGTGAAAGGAAATATATACAGACAACTTATTTCCTGCAAATACAACTTTGGTCTTCTCTTCGTACATGCTTCGACCCACCTAACTTTTTCGACTTCAATCTGAAATATATCGTGAGCCAAATGACATCTTTACATTCACTGTTGTTTAAGGGCGAATCTAGCCTCTCTCTTTGGTGGGGTGGGGGGGACGGTCATATCACAAAAGTACAATATGGCAAAAGAAAGCAAGTAGTCGACGAGGGGTGAGACACCAACAACATTTCCATTTCTAGTGGAAAAGGCTGGGTCGGCTCTATTTTTCTGATTTCGAAGTTCTTGAGAGGGACGATCGCAAGACAAACAAGTTGTCGGAGGAGAAGAAGATACCAGGAGCATAGAAATTCTTAGTATAAAAGACTAAATCGGGTTTATTTTCCTGAAATCAAAGCTCTTGGAGAGGGCGGCGAGCGCAAGAAAAAACAAGTTGTCGACGGGAGGGAGATGCCAGCAGCATACACATTTCTAGTATAAACGGCAAAATCGAGTTTATTTTCCTGAACTCAAAGCTCTTGGTGGGGGTGACAATTCTCCCCCCCCCCACCTTGGATATGAGTCTGCTGGTGTAATACCTTCTTGTTAGAGCCAAAAATTATGTTTTTTTTTTTAAATGGCAAACACTAAAAATTTTGCTACAAATTCCGTTACATTGTCGCCTTCTAAATCTTGATCATCCCAATCAACCTTCTTGATCTTGATAATAGGTCAATCTGTCTTTCATCTTCACATGAGGGCTTTTCTGAATTCGGTACACCAGATCATTTAGTCAGATCACTATATTGTACGCACCTTTCCATGACTTCTGAAGCTTTGGTGAACGCCCTTTGGTTCTTTTCGGAATATACAACCACACTTTCTCATCAACCATAAATCCACCAGTATTGGCTTTGAGGTCATAGCGGGTCATCATTTTGTTGCTTTCTATTTGTAGTCGTCACTGTACCTTCTCGGGGATGACCTACAGGACATTGTTTTTTGTAGTCCCTTTCGCGGTCGCGGTTCTTCTCGACGTACCTTTTGTAGGACATTCTTTTTCTGTGGTCCCTTTCGCGGTCACGGTCTTTCCCCTCCCATTCTCCACGGTCGCCGTAAGTACTCCTTTTATCTCTTCCGTAGCGGTCCTTTCTGCTGGTGCCTCCACCAGCAGTAATATATATATATATATATATATATATATATATATATATATATATATATATATATATATATATATATATTTATATATTGTTCCGGACTGCCGGTATTTATACAAAACTGTTTTACTTTAAAACCTTTTATTGTCACAAATTTGACACTTGTCAAAATAATTCAAGTTGCATCGACGAATTTTCAAACTAAACTGTCCCCGAAAGCCGATCTGGACTCTTTATATACTATTTTTCTGGATACGGGAAGATTCCTCATCTTACTAGAAGGAAAAATTTTCATACTATCTGGTGTGATGAAAATAAGAAAAAGAAGTAATCTCGTGATTTCTAAACCTTGTATCATAGGCGTTCATTGTTCAAAATAAGGAAACAGAATTTTCTATAAAGTTCCAGACCTTCTTTCATAGATGTCTCCTAAGGAAATTCACAAAGGTAAAATTTATCAAATAAATTATGAACTCATAGAAAATAAACATAAAACCCTACAAACTATAAACACAAACTAATACTATCAAATGCATCACGCTATAATGTTCATTACATTACCCCCTTCCAAGCTTTGATTGTCCCTATCAACCTACTTGATCTTGATAAAGCAGGCGCTTCCGAATTCGGTAAACCAGGTCGTTTAGTCGGGTAACTTCATTGTATGGACCTCCTTATGACTTTTGAAGGTTTGGTTCTTTTTTGACTGTACAACCAAAATTTTTCACCAAATATGAATCCACCAGTATTTGCTTTAAGTTCATAGCGAGTATGCACTCTGTCGCCTTCTATTTTATTTTTGGCGGACTTTTTCATGTAAAACCTGAGGCTCCTTACTAAGTTGGTTATTGTAGTCTTGGCAGTTGCTTCAGTATCGGGTGGACATCCAGTAGGCAAATCGACTGGAAGACGTAATTTCATTCCAAAAATTATGCTAGCTTGTATTTTCCCAGTGGTTTCGTGAAAAGCTGAACGATAGGCAAGTAAAAATAGCTAAATGCATTTATCTTAGATATATTGTTGTTCATTTACTTGTATTCTGGTGTAATTCCCCAGCGTTCTATTAAATTTCTCAACCATTCCATCTAATTGTGGATGTAGGGGTGTCGTTCTAGTTTTGTGGGTTTTCAGAAGCTTGCAAAGGTGCGTAAAAACTTCAGACTCAAAGTTTCTGCCTTGATCAGAGTGTATTTCTCTTAGCACCCCATATCTGCAAATCCACTGTTCAAACAATATTTCAGCAGCTATGGTTGCTTCTTGATTTGGCATCGCATATATTTCTGGCCATTTACTGGAGTAATCCATAGCTACCAACATATAGCGATTCCTGGATTTACTAGTAGGAAATGGTCCTGCTACATCTACTGCAATTCTTTCAAAAGGTACTCCTATATTGTACTGTTTTTTTTTCCATGGCTACGGATCTTTGCTCCTTTACTGGGAGCACAGTCAGCACAGATTTTGCACCAATCTTTTACATCTGCGCGGCTTCCCAGCCAATAAAACCTCTCTCGAGTTTTTTCAAAAGTTTTCAAAACCCGTGTCCGCCATCTACACCATTACGTAAAGCTTGCAGAACTTCTGGAACCTTTTTTGTTGGTAATCTGGTCTGATATTTGTAATCTTTGCCATCAAAGCTCTCCCAAACTGTTTTTAATAGACCATAGTGCACAATCCAGGAATCCCATAACCAGTAACCTTTCACTTTTTGAGATTTTGATGAAATTTCTTAAAAAATGGGTCGATTTGTCTTATTATTCTATTATTTGATGATAACATTCAGATCTGGATCTTCTTGTTGTTCCTTGGAGATGATCTCCATCCAAAGAGCATTGTAGTTGAGTCTTTCAGCAATAGAAATCGTCAATATTTTCTCGCTCTTCGTGTCTATTACAGTACCTGCATTCTTCTGGACGTGGTCTCCTTGATTAAGCGTCTGCATTTTTGTAGTTCAAGCCTTTTCTATGTTCGATTTTAAAATCATACTCTTGCAAGCATTGTAACCATCGTACTCTTTGACCAGGATTTTTAAATTGTAAAAGTCACTTTAATGATGCGTGGTGTGTTCGCAGGAGAAATTTTTGGCCAATAAGATATTTGTGATAGTGTTCCAATGTCTGTATAATGGCGAATAGTTCTTTTGTTACACAATAATTTCGCTTAGCTTTGCAGAGTACTTTGCTAAAATAAGCAATCACTTTCTCTTGGCCATTCTGTATCCGGGACAAAATTTCACTTACAGAGCAACTAGCGTCAGTATCTACAACAAACATCTGATCATGATCTCGCGGTCTGCGGACCAGTCATAGTTGTTGCTATTTTCAGTCAGTCAATGTAAAGGTCTTGCAATATCGTCGAATCCTTTTATGAATCTTCTACAATAAGTACAGAGACCCAGAAAGCTTCTTAGTTCATGTTTGTTTCTCGGTACTGGTCAACTTTTGAATTGCTTCGGTCTTCTCTGGGTCGGTCGTACAGCTATTTCGTTGATTATATGCCCCAGGTATTTCACTTCTTTCCGAAAAAATTGACATTTCTTCGGACTGAGTTTCAATTATGCGCACTTCTCAGTTTTTGAAACATTTTTCAGGTGATTGTCAAATGTTTTTCCCAGAATTATAATGTCATCTAGGTATATACCTAGGCATGTTGTCCAAGTTCGTCCCTATAAGAATCATTGCATAAACCAAATGGCATAAAATTAAATTGCCATAGCCACATTCCAGAAGAAAATGCGGGAGAACGCAATATAGTGCTTCTTTTATTCTAGATAAATGTGCAGGAAGAATTCCCTTTGCATACTAACGGCATTTTTAAATGGGCTCAACCAAAACTACTTCATCTTCTTTGGAATCATCAAACTTTACTGTTACAATAGATTTTGAACTTGGCGGTAACATGACATCTTCAAGAAGCACAACTTCCCAAATTGACACTATTATTTTTCGATAGATTTATGACAATTTCTTCATTTTTAGTAGTCGTTGAGGGACATCAAGGACAAGCTTGTGGTATTTCATTGCATCAAGACCTAGTATTACATCGTCCAAAATTTCAGTAACAATAACTATATGTCTGTATATGGTGCTTCCCAGGGTTAATTCTGCTTCATGTATCACTGCCCCCATTTCACATTCCTGACCGCATACTTTTCCTGGTACTACCAAGCTGGAACCGTTATTTTGCAGCCCGGATACCTTAGTTGTTATTGTTTTTTGGGCTTGGTAACACCTAGCCAGCTTTTGCTCTTTTAAGCTGGCTACTGGGAATTTTAGTAGTACGGCCAGTACAGTGGTTTTGTACATACCCCTATTGGTCACACTTCCAACATCGAATTTTATTTTTGGTGTGGAAGGTTGTGTTTCTGCTGTCATGTGTTTTTGTTTGTTTAAAACTTCTTACAACTCCCTCATTAGCTTCACTGTAGCGGGGAGCGTAAGTTTTGACTTTCTTCTCGATATGGTGGTACAGGTAGGCCATTATCTCGATGGTGGTGGAATTGGATGGATTGTGTTCTGTAGCAATCTATTCAAACTGTGCAACCTCTAACACGGAAAGGATATGATGGAACGAGTTTTGCATTTACTGTTTGCATTTTACTTCACTTATATACGGAGTTGCATATAGTTGTACGTTTGCTGAATGTGATTTCAGCACTACAACGGCATAATGTGGATGTATCCATTGCTATTGCAACTCGCACGGAGGAATCCGTGAAAGCCGTATAAACATATATACGCCATCCGACGGGAGGTCGGCGAAACCGCATTCAGTATTTGCATGCTTCTTTCCGACCTGTCCTAAGCACAGCCAGGTGCATGTCGGTACCCTGATGAGTCTAGTAGAGACGAAACATGTGCCTCTGCCGTATCACTGTAGCGGGGAGCGTAAGTTTTGACTTTCTTCTCGATATGGTGGTACAGGTAGGCCATCATCTCGATGGTGGTGGAATTGGATGGATTGTGTTCTGTAGCAATCTATTCAAACTGTGCAACCTCGAGGTTTACATTTACTGTTTGCATTTTACTTCATATATATATATATATATATATATATATATATATATATATATATATATATATATATATATATATATATATATATATATATATATGCGATGATCTCTGGATAATAAGGGCTTAAAAGCTCAAAAGATTCATTAGGAATCCCTCTTTCAAATAGCGATCAAGCAGGAGGTGATCACCTTATATAGTATGGGGAGGCAGATGATTGGCCTATATTTAGCTGGGTCATGTGTACTATGTTGGTTCTTTAGCAAGAGATACGTAATACCTTCTATCAGGAACAATGGTATTTTTACTGGATTAAGGAAAACATGATTAGTAAAATTAGCCAGTTGATTGTGCATACATTAGAGCTTTTTGAGCCAGTAGTTCTGGGCCAGGTCGAGACCTGGAGCTCTCCGATTATGGAATTCTTTGATTACTCCTGAGATTTTCCTGGTGGTAAATGGCTTCAACTGCATTTGACTGCAGTCTTGGCAAATTTGACGTTCTTCATTGATCTAATCGGCTGCGAGGTTATAATTGGCGAGTGTAAATAGTTGGTTTCCCCAGAACTCTGCTACCTGCTCTCTGTTGGGATATCTATTATCTACCATACTAGATGGATAGTTTAGCTTATAGTAGAAAGTCTTTTATGATCGTTGGAACAGCACATTATCTCGTTTTCCTTTAATACTGGTCTTTTATCATTTTAGCCGCCCAGCGGTGGCCCAGAGCTTTTGTTTCAGCGTGTCGAGACATTGCTGAGACATACTATTCGTTGGATCGTGTTGCGAATAGTACCGAGCTCGATTCATTATTTCTCCAACTCGTCTTTGAAGTTTACTTGTTCTCATGCCCCTAATATACTCCGTCACCTCTCTTAAATCTTTTAAAGATTTTAGATTTTGTTATTAAGACGTCTCTCTCATGGTGGTGTGTTGGGTTTTGTTATTGCCGATCGGAGCCCTGTTGTAATTTTAATTTCTAAACTTCTAGCTATCGGAGTCGAAGCACGATAGGTTGTCATATGTAAGCAATCTAGAGTATAGGCCTCTGAAACATAAGCTTTTAAAATCCGATTGTTCATAATGTCTAACATCATACTCAGTTTTTAAATGAATTAATTTTTATCAATAACGGATTCGCTCCATTATTCTTCAGCACTCATTTCTGTTAATAGTTTTTGATAAAGGAGTTCAGCGTTGTCCTGTTGTATATCGTCGTTTAACTGTTCTTGTTGTTTTTGGACCTCGGATTCCGGCTCTGGCTCAGGTTCAGCATTCAGATCGTTGTTATTGTCAGTGGCCCTGAACTCATGTTCAACCTCAGCTTTGATGGAATTAAGCCGCGTTATAGGAATTAAGCTGTTTCGGAGAATAATTCTACATTGTTCAGCTGTTCTATATTGTTACACATTATTATTATTGTTATTAATTCATAATGCAGAAACTTTTTTCTCAATAACTGTATAATTAAGCAGTGTGGTGGTGTCATAAATTTCCTGAGAATTTCGGCGATTTTTGACCTTTTCCATTATTAATTAGGGGCGTCGATACCTCGAAAGTAAGCCATATTGAACGAAGCTGACAAATATAGTTACTCTCCGAAACAGCTTTTTCTTTAACGTGGCTAAATACCATCAAAACTGAAATTGAACATGAGTTCAGGGGCAATGACAATAACAACGATCCAATTGCTGAATCTGAGCCAGAGTCGGAACCCGAGGTCCAAAAACAACAAGAGCAGCTAAGTGACGATACCCAACAGCACAAAGCTGAACCCTTTTATCAGAAACTGTTAACAGAAATGAGTGTTGCGGTGTTGACGTATAATAGAAACAAACCGTTACTGCCTAAAATAAATTTATCTAAAAAACTGGATATGATGTTAGACATCATGAACAATCGGATTTTACCGGCTTATGTTTCAGAAGCCTATACTCTGGAGTGCTTACATATAACAACATATTGTGTTGCGACTGCCGTAGCTAGAGCTTTAGAAATTAAAATTACAACAGGGCTCCCAACAGAACCCAACACACCACCATGAGAGAGACGTCTTAATAACAAAACCTAAAATTTTCAAAACATATTGGAGAGCTGACGGAGTATATTAGGGTCATGAAAACAAGTAAACTTCAAAGACGAGTTGGAAAAATAATCAGTCAAGTTCGGTACCACTCGCAACACGATCCAACGATTAGTACGTCTCAGCAATGCCTCGACACGCTGAAACAACAGCTCTCTGCTACCGCTGGGCAGCTAAGGAGATACAAGATCAGCATTAAACGAAAACGACACGATGTGCTGTTTCAACGATCAGAAAAGACTTTCTACCGTAAGTTAAACTCTCTATCTAGCATGGCAGATAATAGATATCCCAACAAAGAGGGGGTAGAAGAGTTTTGGGGACACCACTATTCACACTCGCCAATTTTAACCTTGCAGCCGACTGGTTCAATGAGGAACACCAGATTTGCCAAGACTACAACCAAATGTAGATTGAGCCACTTACCATCAAGTAAATCTCAGGAGTAATGAAGGAATTCTATAACTGGAAAGTTCCAGGTCTCGACCAGGTCCAAAACTACTGGCTCAAAAAGTTCTGGTGTATGCATCATCAACTGGATAATTTTATTAATGATGTTTTCCGTAGTCCAGAAAAATTATTATTGTTTTTGATAGAAGGTATTACGTATCTCTTACCAAAGAACCAACAGAGTACTCATGACCCAGCTAAGTATAGGCCAATCACCTGTATTCTCACACTATATAAGGTGTTTGATCTAACGTATCTATACATAATATTAACAAAATAACATCATCATAACTCAACAGAAAGGATGAAACAGGGGAGCAATCAGATGAAAGGAGCAATTGATTATTGACTGTGTCATATGTAACCAAGTTTGTACCAACCGAAAAAACCTCTTTGCTGCTTACGTGGATTATAAGAAAGCCTTCGACTCAGTGTCATAAGAGTAACTCATGACTCTATTGAAAATATGTAGAGTTGATATTCATTTTGTTTCCTTTTTGGGATGCATCATGTCAACTAAGATCCAATTGCAAGTGCCATCCAACCGTAACATCGAAACTAATACCATCCCAATACGAAGGGGAATATTTATATATATATATATATATATATATATATATATATATATATATATATAAAATTAACTAAATTATTTATTTATTAGTAAAAAAAATTTGACAGCACATGTATATATATATATATATATATATATATATATATATATATATATGTAATCGAAGGTTTTCGGGCATCCCGTGTATGTGCTGAGTCCCTCCCAGGACCGCAAGGCAGCTGCCGTTTCGGTGAAATCTCATTCACCATTTTCAAAGCTCACTGTATGGCGTCTACGAGCGAACTGACGCCTGCGACTCCGGTGTTGTCGGTACCGTGTGCGCGTCGGACGTGTTCGTTTTCCGAATGGTTCCGAACCATCAGGTGGCGTGACCTGCTGCGCGTAATCGGCCCTGTTGCCAGTGTTTGTGGTTGCGTTGCCGAGTTGTAATCTCTTTCGTTACTGAGTGGTACTGGTTGATGTTTTGTAAGCAGATTTTTCCAAGTATTAGGCACACGTTGGCTATCATCTCTGCTATTTAAGTTATTGGGCCTCTTTGCAATTCCAATAGCCTCCCTTATAA
Organism: Diaprepes abbreviatus; assembly: GCA_034092305.1. NCBI lineage: Eukaryota > Metazoa > Arthropoda > Insecta > Coleoptera > Curculionidae > Diaprepes > Diaprepes abbreviatus. Next base: position 60,992 of record JASJET010000117.1, read on the forward strand.
CTTTTGTGGACAGGTTTTCACATCTCGATAGCATTTTTGTTCCCGAGAAATTTATCTTATGTCCTGTGTTTAACCAGTGTTGGGTCAGAGCAGAAGAAGTTGTTTTTTGCTTGACAGCGTTTATATGTTCGTCTCTTCTGGCGCATATTTTACGGTTGGTTTGGCCTACGTAAGATGAGCTGCACTCTCCGCATGGAATTTCGTACACTCCCTGATTTTCTAGACGGATTCTTTCTTTAGGTGTTGGTAAGATCCTTCACTTTACGGTCTGTGGTGAAAATGGTTTCAATGTTGTGTCTCCTGAGAATTCTTGCGATCTTGTTTGGTGTGCCTCTTACATAAGGAACAAAAGCCTTGGAGCTATTCTCTTGGTTTTCGCGATTTTTTGGGGCCAAGTGTTTGTTTTCTAGAACCTTGTTTATATGTTCTTTTTTATAACCGTTCTTTGTTAGGGCTTCCTGCAGTATGTTCATCTCTTTGTGATAATTTTCTGGATCTGTAAGGGACTGCGATCGAAACGCAAGTGATTTCACTACTGCAAATAATTGGGCGGGGTGGTGATGTGAATCGGCGTTGAGGTACCTGTTGGTGTGAGTGGGCTTTCTGTAGACAGTGTGCGAAAGCAAGCCATCCTCTTTTCTTTTCAGTAGGATATCCAGAAACGGTAGTTCTCTTTCCTGTTCTGTCTCCATGGTGAATTTAATTTTGGGATGTATACTGTTTATGTGTTCCAGGAAACTTTTGAGATTTTCTTCCCCATGTTGCCAGATAACGAATGTGTCATCTACGTAACGGAGCCACAGTCTTGGTTTATGTGAAGAGGTCTCCAAAGCTTTTGATTCAAAGTCTTCCATAAATAAGTTAGCGAGTGCAGGAGACAGCGGCGATCCCATCGGGACTCCCTCAACTTGTTTATATCGTCGGCCTTCATAAGTAAAATAGGTGTTATCAAGACAGTGTCTAGCTAATTCGATGATATATTTTGGCATATTGTATTTGTTTTCTATTACAGAAAGAGCCTCTTTAACTGGTATTTGTGTGAAAAGTGATGTTACGTCAAAACTAACTAGACATTCTTTTTCATGTAAACGTAAGTTTTTGATTATTTTGCAAAAATGTTGCGAGTTTTTAACGTAGGAGGCCGTTTTTTCGACGAAGGGTTGGAGAATGGTGGCTAGATGTCTTGCCAGGGCCTGAGTTGGAGAGCCAACAGAGCTCATAATTGGTCTCAAGGGGGCTCCGGGCTTGTGTATTTTGGGCAAGCCATAAAGTTTAGGACACATGGATGATTTTTCTCTTGGTGTGATCCTCTTCTTTATTTCTTCGATAAGTGGAGATGCCCTGATCAATGTTTTGGTGGTCTTTTCTAGATAAGTGGTACGGTCTCTGTTTATCGGCTTGTAGGCAGGATCGTTTAACAGGGCGATCATCTTATCATGATAGTCTGTTTTGTTTAGGACCACTGTCGAATTTCCTTTGTCCGCCGGAAGTATTACGATCGAGGTATCTTTGCGCAGGTCTTGTAAGGCTCGATGTTCTTCTGCAGATAGATTACTTTTTGAAGGTTTTGCTTTGTGCAAAACGGCTGAAATTTCTTGGCGGATAGTTTCTGCTGTGTCGTTGTTTATGTTGTTTAGAGCTGTTTCAACTCCACATATTATGTTATCGGTTGGGATACGTGATGGTGCTATCGCGAAATTAAAACCTTTGGTTAAAACACTTTTGGCGGCAGGTGTTAAAACTTCAGGTCAGATAAGTTGTGTACGACTTCTGGCTCCTCGATTAGCTGTTTCTTTAAAGGTGCCCTTGATGACTCTTTTAATCGGATAATTTTCCTTTTCTGTCTCTCTGTTCTTATTGAGAAATCTGTTTTGGTCCTGAATTCTGCTAGTGTCTATAGTAGACCATAGTGACACGTGTATAGTGTTGCTTAAGCGGAGCCGTAATCTATATAACTGACAGTCGATGGAATTTAGACTTGATCTTGTCTGTTGTATTCTTTCTCTAAGCAGGGCTAGACTGGTGTTCTTTAGTATTCTGTCTGTTTTAGAGTTTTTTATGGGATATTTAATCTTGCAGCAGGTCTGTATGAGGTGTTGATCTCGGCAGTGGCGTAAGAAGGCGAGATCGCAAAGCAGTCTCGATTTCTTCGTCCATAGTTTTTCAAATGTTTTAGAGTCGTGGTAGGTTTCCTCCCCGTAAAGGTAAATTATGTTAAGGGAGGCTATTGAAATTGCAAAGAGGCCCAACAACTTAAATAGCAGAGATGATAGCCAACGTGTGCCTAATACTTGGAAAAATCTGCTTACAAAACATCAACCAGTACCCTTAGTAACGAAAGAGATTACAACTCGGCAACGCAACCACAAACACTGGCAACAGGGCCGATGACGCGCAGCAGGTCACGCCACCTGATGGTTCGGAACCATTCGGAAAACGAACACGTCCGACGCGCACACGGTACCGACAACACCGGAGTCGCAGGCGTCAGTTCGCTCGTAGACGCCATACAGTGAGCTTTGAAAATGGTGAATGAGATTTCACCGAAACGTCAACTGCCTTGCGGTCCTGAGAGGGACTCAGCACATAGACGGGATGCCCGAAAACCTTCGATTACACATCACACTCGTGAGAATATCCGACGTAATATATGTATATATATATATATATATATATATATATATATATATATATATATATATATATATATATATATATATATATATATATATATGATTCTTGTTTTTAGTTTTTGAAAATTGTTGGGCGCCAGGCACAAATAACTATACGTGAGTATAATTGATTTGAACCAAAATTTTTTTATTTTAATAAAGAAAATACACAAATACACCCCGTTTTTCATGATCAGATGTTTTAAAACATTGATGTCAATTTTCTCTTTCTCAGGTGAGTTCAGATTAAATTATTATTATAATTAGAAAAGTCAAACCAATGTTTCATAAACACAAGTATAAACTTTATTAAAATAATACAAATATGTCAATTGGGCAGTTTTGTGTAATATTTATAAATCACCTTATCTATTCCTAATTAAAATTATCAATATTATTTAATGTGCACTGTTTCTCTCTTTTGTTGAAATTAAGATTATTAAATCCGGCAACTTTGTATATAGAATGTCTTCTTTTATTTGTTTTTGTAAATTAAAAATGAAAATTTTGAGGTTATGTTAACAGTAATGAAAAAGACTAGCTATGTTTACTGTACAACCGATTAATATGCACTCCTTCTTTTATTTTTTTAAAAATAACAAATGAAAACTTTGAGGTTATGTTACTTTTTACGAATAGGACTAACGATGTTTATTGTACAACTGATTGGCCTGCACTCCCCTTAAAAAAATATATATTTTCGCTTTTATAGTTGTTGGTGACGTAGTATACATTTTTGTTTTAATTTTTTTCTGATTGGTCGACCATCTGACTTGAACTAGCAACTAGACAGAATTTTACGCTTTGAAATACAAAATCAAAATGGATTCCTAATTGTCAATTTACGATGTAATTTGGATCTTTTATTGATATTATGAACTAAATATCATATTTGATGAAAATAAATTATGATTTATGTAAATTTTTGACTTTTCCTGACATTTTGATATATCTACATTTTACTTGTAGTTAAAAACATAAAATTAATAAATAAAATTTGATTACATCTAAAATAATTTTACATATATATTTAAATTTTAATTGTAACTTGCTGAAATTGATAATTCTTGTTTTATTAATATTATAATCATATTTAGAAATGTTTTTCCTACAATTCATATACAAATTTTTACATACTATAACTAATATCTATTCTACCATCTACACTTACTACATAAATGCATTAATTAATTATTTATGTCCTTTTTTGTTTCACATTTTCATAATCAAAACTTATCATATATATATAGGATTTCACGAATTCTTAATGAAAGCTTCCATTCGAGATTGGAGCAAATTTTCGGGCCAGGTTCGCAAAGGGATAAAGTTCGATTATAGAAAACTTTTTTGTGTAACATAATTAGGAATTATGGAAATTTATCTTGAAATCCTACAGCAGGGCTACAGTAAACTTCCAAGTTTACTTACTTGGTAGACTACAATTTTCTTTCTTCAAAGTTTACATGGTATCGTTTAGAAACTTACAAGAAGGTTACACGAAACTTTTATAGTGAGTTTCACGTTAATCTTCCATGTAACTTTTTTATGTTTCTTGGAATCTTTTATGAAAGGATACGTGGAATCTATTAAAAAATTTTTTATTAGCTTTCTGGAAAATTTTTGGAAGGCTACTTAAAAAGCATATATGAAATATTTATCGGGAAGCTTTCATTTTTATCGAGAAGATTTTATACTATGTGGGAATTTATCATTCTAGAAATCTAAAATATGAATCCGTTTATCACAATTTTTCGTAGATTTGTTTACCATAGTTTTATATAGAAAGGTTTATTATAGCGTTTAGTTTTGTTTTTTGTTTTAAATTACTTACATATATTTCATTAAATTCGGCAGGGCCAAAGCAGCTACTTACTGTAACTTTTTATTACAATAAAGGTTGCAGTTTACTTTAGCAACTCCATAGTACAGAATCTATATATTTTAATGTAGCCAGCCACTACTGATTTCAAGTTATGCGCACAGATAAATTTTAAGTAATGTTATTTTGATCAAAAAAGTCAATCCTCAAATTACCATACTGAAACTAATCCCTTTTTGATTAACAAATGTGTCATAAAAACCCCATATCTTAGTTGTTATTCAAGTTGAAAATATCAATAATAGAATATTTAGGTCAAAATCTTCAAGTTGTTATTTTAAATAACTTTCTTTACTTAAAAAATATCATTGCATATGAAAACGTTCGCCTAAAATTGTGGCATAACTCTTTAAATTAACAATAAAATAATTACTCAAATTTTTGTCAATTTTTCGATTGAATCACTGTTGGAAATTGGCTATTAAGAAGCAATACTACACTTGGAAAGCACCAATGCATGCGAATATCTACGGAAATTGAACAATATATTTACCGACTGAAGATTTTCAGTGACCCTAAAAATAAAATAATTTCACCATACAAGATTTTAATAGTTGCTGAACACAAATCTTAGGATAGATTTTATTGATACAAAATTGCGAATGTAATATGACGGAAATATAGTTTTTAACAGACAATTAAATTTTTTCATAATAAGAATTTAATTGACTGTGTAAAAGTAATTCAAGATTATTTTTTTAAAAGAATCTCCACTTTAGATTAGCGATGAGTTTTTATGATTTATTGTGCATGATTTTGAAGTTTCTAATATAAAAACCTAGAATAAATATCAAATAAATCATTCTAATTTTATATTACAAATTTTAAAAGGATAATGTCATTATTGACAATCAGTTCAATAATTTTAAAAATTTTTATAGGCATAAATTCTGCAAACTCATTGAGTTTAGTAAATAGTAATACGAATAAGAACCTAGATTAAATATACTGTTGTAACTTTTAAATAAATTTAAACAGTATAATTTATCAAGCTGGATATACATTTTAGTAGCTTGCTTTTTGTCAACATATTAAATTTATTATTGATCAAAGCCTCTGGTCAGTAATAATATCGTTTCACGTTAAAGTTCTTCGTTCAAAATTAATAGGTATTTTATATAATTTTTACTAATTTTGAAGAAAGGGGCAATTAGTATCACAAAATGCCAAATTATTTACAATTAAAACAGTCAAGAAATTTATAGATCATATGGCAACACCTTATGGGGATGTCTGTGGTAACCCCCTATAGCGAAATACCAACCATGTTTCAGCTCTTACGGCAAATGTGAAATAAACTTGCGAAAATATTATAGTATTACTCGAGAGTATAAAACACCTAAACCATCATCGAGAGATTTTAGTTGATTCCAAAGCAGGGGCATTACCTACAGAACTACAAGAAAGGTAAATTGAATACTGCTACTTATTATATGAAACGAAAACTAACAAATTCTGCATCAGATTATTTCCAGAAATTTTTTGGGAAATAGAAATTCTGAAAATTAAAATTGTATTCTACAAAACCACGGATATATATGTCATTATTTCTAAAAATCTATTAGGAATTTTTGCCAGAATATTTATATGCAGTGTCACATAAATATAGAGACAGATTTTACCAAAACCTTACTTAAATCGAAAAACATTACAGCAGTACATAGAGTGCGATATATTGATTGAAGAACAACAAGAGAAGCAAGACAATAATAAATGTAGTTGTTTAATTCATTTATATTGGATGAAATGAAAACACAGATTACATTAACATTTTTTAATTTTTTTAAGCCGATAGGAATTTAATCCTGGATATCGTATGCAATTCTTAATTCTCAGTAAAACAAATTATTATATAAAAATATTTTATTTCTAATAATTTATACTTACTGAATTTTATAAAATATTTATAAATTTTTACAGGTAATTTATCTTTTGACTCTCCATTATTCCCAATCAAAAAAATTTCAATGTTTCGAATTTTTGTCGCTATTAATTATATAATAATCTAAGATCCATGATAATTTATACTTTTGAAATCTTATGAAGGTTTATGACATATATGAGACGGACAATTTTTAAATTTGACAAGATTTTTTTACAAGACTTCTTTAGTACGAATACCTGGTTCAATTTACCACGACAAAGTTTTTAAGTAAATTACTATTTAAACTAAATGGGGTGCTGACTTTTACGTGATGGGAATCTATATTCAACAATAAATATGAAATATCCACTATATTTAACTAAAAATTTAAGTTTCTTACTTAAATATACTGGAAATTTGACAAATATTTGTCTTTTATTGTTTGTTAAATTAATATTTATTTTTGTCGTTAGTTTATTACTGAAGAATGTAATAATCTCAGTTTAATACAATTTAAAAATTCATTTTATGAGGTTAGCAATATTTGAAGTTTTTTTTTGCTTCTTAAAGTTTTGGGCTATTTAACTGAACACGGTATGTAATTATGTGAAAAATTTGACTGACGTTTAAAGTCACTCTTTGCAGATATCTTATATTTTTATTCTGACACATTTAAAAAACCCTGTTAGCTAATCGTTTATCAATATAAAAGTTTAAAACATTATTGCTAAACTAGTACGCGTTTAAGTTTGTTGCCGTGTGAGTCCTGACAAATATGTACATAAAATGCTTATGTTCTCTAATAAAAGGATGCCAAACTACCTACGATAATCCTTCCGAATTTTTCTCGAAAACTTTCGTATAGTAAGACTATATATGATGATTTTGATGCTGTAATTGTCCCACATTTACAAACTGCGTGCCAGATTTTAGAGTTAAATCGTCCACCTTCTAACTTTATTTTGACGTTTCTCTCATAATAAGTACTAACTAAAATTCATGTATTTTATGGCAAAGTAAATAAAAAAATTTGCACTATAATGCATAAAAAGTATATTGAAGTGATGGTAAAAAGAGTTAAAATGGTATAGTCTTCCTAAAAGGACTCCAGATTTTATCTGTAAGGGTCTAGTAGACCATCAATATTTCTTTCAATATAGCAAATCTCAGTTTTTGAAATAGAGCATGAGATTAAAAATAATCTATCATATGTTTTATAAAAAGATTGCTATATTCTAAGTCCTCCTGTGAAAGCCTATTTAAATTCTTATTGAGAGTATCTGATTTCTGTAACACAACTTAATTAATACAACAACTTAATCGATACGTCACACGTTCACTCTTGACCTAACAGACCTCACAGACTAACAAAAGACTGGATTACGAACTAATGAGACCAAACATGGCTATTAATAATTTATTAACATTTTACTAAGAAACATTGTGCACTTATTATATTACATAAAAGTGATAAAATAAATGTTTTATTTTTCAGTTATAAAAAGAAGTAATATTTCGATATGATTAACAACTTTTTTGAAGCATGAAAATGTATACAAAATTTAAAAGAGAAATACAATGTTTGCTAAGAAACCAACAACAAACATTGTTATATCGTCTATCTGTTTGCTGCAGATGCGAATCTTTCGCTTTATTTAGCACATAAAGTAGAAATAAACTTCGTGGTAGTATTGTTGAAGACGGGATATATTTTCAAGTGAGAATTTGTCAATTTTTCTTTACTGAAAATTGTACTGAAAATATAGTTTGAAATTGTCATACCATAAAAAAATAGTAGCTTTGTTAAAAAGTATTATTTTTTAAAGTTTTAAAACACCATTGTTTTGCTTTATCTGTAATAATATCAGCCTGAGAACTAATTTGGGAATTAAAACATGTAAAAAATCATTACAATAATTCCACTCCATATCCAAGAATATTTTTAGCCAATGGTAGCCTGTTAAATTTTAATGAATTTAGTTAGGTCAACTAGATTTCTAAGAATTATAATGAAAATCTTAACTCAGGAAATAAATTGATATTTTATGTGATTCACTACTGATATAACGAACTTTTATCCGACATAACCTGAATATGTCATTTCTTTGGCGTAACTTGACCTACGATGCATTGTTCACGAGTTAGGATTATTGACAACAAACTGAAATGTCGAAATTTTGTTTTCTAAGGACAATATTTTTAACTGATCTTTTCAATCCCGTATATCGATATTAAAATTTGTGCATCGGTATCTACATGTTATTTAAAAAATTGTCATATAATAACAGACTATTTATTCCTATCGGCAATATTTTGAATATTACATTCAAATATCTTTGTAATTTTTTTATATATTTATCCACTATTTTCACTATACTTATCGAAACGTAGAAACATATTTTGGAACTACAGTCATTGCAAGATTATAAATCTCATGATCCCCATGATATTTGAAAGATTGTTTATAAATTATAACATCAAAAATAATCCCGATAAAGTCATTGCTTACTTGGTACATCAACTGATGTTTACTGATCAGCATTGTCGTTTCTATAACTTGGAATATCCCTACCTGCGTGAAGAAGGATCTGACATGATCTACAAATAACAGATTTTTTAATACTTAATTAAGCTGTTTTTACATATTAGTGGCAATATTTTCAAAATATAAATATGAATCCGGTAGATGACAATAATAACTATACGGCTCTTGAGTAAGTTGATACGCCATTACCACTGGTATCTAAATTTTAAAGATATATTACTTAAATAAACTTTGTGAAGACTTCAAAAGTATGATTAAAGTCACTTAGAAGTGTTTTAAATCCCTTTCTATAATACAGAGTGCCAGAATTTGGCGTTATTTTTAATTAACTGCTATTTGTTTAATACTCCATATGGAATTCCGGTAGACCGACTTGGATCAATTCGAACTAATAATCAAATAAACATTTGATGCGAAAATTACCAAATTAGCAAAGCAGGGTGAATCTGAAAGTACTATGAATAATCAAATATTGATAATAAAGAAAGATAGTGAACAACTTAAATATATTTTGCTGGTCAAAACAAATTCTCACACAGTCGGAACATTCAAATCTTTGAAATGACGTTCCGCGAGGATGAAAATCTAAAAGAATCCGTATTACAGTTACTCTGTGAAAAGTTAAAGGCTGATAGAACTGAAATCAATATCAAAAATTACTATCGGGTATATCCAAAAAACTCCGAAATTAATAACCCACCAGCACTGTTAGTGGGCTTTCGTACTACACAACTCCAATATATTTGTTAAAGAGGACCTTACTAAATTTACATTATCGCTAATGAGTACAGCTATTAAGTAATTGGACTAAAAAAGTGTTTGATGTATATATGACAAAATTTATATTAAATCTAAGGGGACAATATACAGGATTAATAATGAAGAAGACCTAATATGGATGTTAAAATAATATGTTTCTCCTCATACTGTTTATTGTTATATCGTTTTGAATTTTTGTTTTTTTCTTGGGTTAAGGATTTTTTTCTTTGGTTATTAAAGACAGTTTGGTAATCTAATTAGATAATTTTATTGTTTCTATTTACAGTATGTTGTTTTGTAGCTTTTCATATTATTATTTACTATTATTATTAGTAATAGGCGTAAAATTCTGCTATGAACAGTGGCAAGATTTGTTCTAAATTAGAGTTTAAGGCACATAATTTCCGACTTTTAACTAATTTTATCTTCTAAGCTTTTTTTTTTCTTTATATTTCACTTTTCCTAAATGTCTTGTGCCCATTGTTATATGATTATTTTACTTGGCAAATTTTTGTTTATTCAAATCCCCTCCAATGTAGATATTTGCCACATTTAACCCTACTTTAATTAGAATTAATCAGAAAATCTTACTTATCTAAATTGTTTGTAACCAGTCCAAATTTCAATAAAAAGGGACTAGAGTCTTTGAGGTTAACTTTTATTTAACATATCCTTTAACTCAGTATCTTGACGGTTACTTTAAGAAAAGTTAATTATGATTGATTTTTTGGTTTAGTCTTGATGTTGAACAAAACACATATTTGTTAACAAAATAAAAGAATATAGTAGTTTTACCATTTATTTAATTTCTCCACCTTGCGAAACAAACCTTAGGTCCATGAACGTTTCAAATTGTTAATATCACAATTTTGACACTTAAATATTTTCAACGGTCTTTATCATTTAAGTTTATACTAGGCTGGAATCACTTCAATGTAATTCGACTTGGCGATCGGTAATGATTCGTCTGGCAATTGATACTTTATTCCTTCGCATTCATCGACGATCAGTTGGCTCTCTGTTTGGTAAAATAGTGTTAGCAATAGATGGGCTTAAGTTATATGCTTTGGGGCGCTTGTCCTGAGATCATCGTCTGCCTATCCTAAAATAAATTAAAAGTTAGTTTAAACAGTAGATTAGAGACTTGAAATGTTATATTTATTAATATTATATTCCTTGTAATTTTAATTTGTGATAGATATTTACCTGATTATTTTGTTAATTTTCATGATACTGTGTTTATAATGAGAAACCAAGATATATCTTCAGTAAGAATTGATGTTTTCGCTTAGGTAGAATATTTTCCTTAATTTCCTAGTATATGTTGGTTCTGAGAGATGATGCCAACGCACAGTGCTATGATTTTTAGAATAGTGAATTATCACTGTGTTCAGAACTACAGTTGGCAGTTGTTGTTTCATTTATTTGGGCTTTTTGTCATTTATAAGGGATTAGCTGACAGATACCTCTCTTTTTTTCGAGACCGTCTTTTGTGCGAAGTGTACTTGCGTTGCTCGAACGGCTTTTTGCCGATTTGATCTTAAAGCAAGTTTTTCCCGTGGGCAGTTATAGTTAGATAATTATGTTGCGTAGTTCCGGTTTAAAGCTGTAACGATATTTTTCCGGATATTTTACCACTAATATGATTAAACTTGGCAATCAGATATGAGGCCCCATGTCAACTAGGTCCTCTTTCATTGATCTTTCGTAATTTTTTTATGATTTTTTTTTATGGATGGTTCATCGTTCTTTTATCGCTTTGTCGTCGATATTTCGGCTCTTTTTTGTTCCTCTATCTATCCCGTTCGTCTGTTTTCTCATCTCATCTAAGATAGTACCGACGTCCCAGCAGTAGCTGTAAAAGCCAATTCCCGTCCCTGGTACTCAATCCACACCGAGTTACTATCTTAAGGTCCCATTTATGGTAGAAGCTGGATCCCGCTTGGATCTACGTCAAGGACTCTTAAGATAAGCTCTTTTAAAGTTAGATATTTTTTTATCAACGTATTGAATTATTGAAATATTAATTATTAATTACTAATTTAACACCGTAATTATATCAGTAGTATGCGAAGTAGTATTGAGAGACCACAAAAATTGCACCTAACGTATATGTAAGGGTTGCGGTCAAAGGTAAGGTAAGTAATGTTAATTTTTTTTGTTTTGTTATTTGCCCGCTCACTAGCGTAGTACTTAATTGATATATTTGTAATTTTTTGAAGTAAATATTTGTGGAATATTTTTATAGATGTTATGATTTATAACATATGTATCGTGTAATTTAGGATATACTTTGCTTATCATTATTATTATTAAGGCAAGGTAATAAACAATAAAATTCAACTCTTTAGTAACATTTTATATTTTCAGCAAAATAATCCAGTTATTTAGTTATTAGTTTAACTTGTATTAAGATGTTTAAATAAATCTATTCATATTATGGGGTCTATTTCTGTGGCTAGGTTAAACTAGATCTTTACCATTTTAGAGATATCAGCTTTTTCCCCACTAGGTGGATCCAACCTTCTAGTGGATAGCGCCTTATTTTTCACCCCCCCCCCTAACTCTACGTGAGCTAATCGAATAGGCAAATTTGGAGTCTAATGAAAAGTGGAAATACAGTACCTTAGGTACGAAAAAACATCCTCTAGAACAATTTTTGTGTGTAAAATACAGACCTATTTTCTCTAATTCCCGTTTTTTTACTCTTTTTTGTATTTTTTTTGCAGCATTTGGAAAAAAAGTCTGCACAAACACTACAAATATTTTTTATCGTTACAATTTGGCGCCTCATTGATTTTGTATAATAACACCATGTGACTGTTAGGTCACTCTGAAATGATTTTAGTATATTTAAAATAGTTTTGCTTTTATTTGAATCGCTGAGAGTTAGCTGAATGAGTACATCCCACATAATGTTATTAAAATTTATGGTTATCCCTTTATTAGGCAGGACAAAGCAAGACGTGAGGGTGGGGTTGGCCCTTATATAAAAAGTTGCTTAGACCATTTAACTGTCTTAAGTGAATGCTGTGAATTGTTAGAAAACATCTGGAATAAAATTGAATATAACACTGAAATTTTTCTTGTTTGTAGTCTTTATAGAACTCTGCAGAGCAACTGTAATAAATTTTTAGGTTCCTTTGAAGATATTTTATCAAACTTGTTTGCAAAATCAGACAAAATAATATATCTGGATGATATCAATATTAATTTTCTAAATAGTAACTCCAGAAATGTCACACATCTTAGAAACATTTCAACTTAAAAGGATAGTGTTTGAGCCAACTAGAGTATCAAACACAAGTTTTAGAGTAATTGATTTTATTTGTTCTAACTCAGATATTGTAGGTTACACCCATCTAGTGTAAAAAGTATAAATATTTTTTATCCCTTTCTGATTTATTTTGTTCTAAATCTCAAATTTTTAAAAAATAGAAATATGACATATAAATATAGACCTTTAATGAAAATTAATATGACCATCTCTCAGGCTGATTTGGAGAACATTCCGTTCTATATTTATCAATTTAATAATATTGATGAAAAAGTACACTATCTTACAAATAGTTTAGTATATTTTTGATATTTACAATCCCATAATTGAATTTGCCGTTAAGAGAAAACCCAATTGTCCGGGCTCTTAATCATTATCGTTGCACTAAAAACCAAGATTATTGTCACTTTTGTAAATAACAAGTTTACCTACATTATGAATTACAAAAGATGGAATGAATAAAAAAATCAATGTATTGAGTAGAAAACTAACAATATTCCAAATAACCTTAAAAAACTGAATGAATTTAATATTTGTTACGCAAGTTTCAAAAAATGGTGGTATAAATCAGGACATCTTAGATTTCTATGGAAATGAGAGATTGCATTTGAGTGACCGTTTCTCTATTTAACAATTTGAAGAAAGCTTAATTTTTCTAATGAATGAATGAACAAAAGGCGGGGATGGTTATCGACGCCTAGGACTCGTTAGGCCTTTTAAATTCCACCGTGGTCGTAGGTTGAAGAAGATCACCGTTGCAAATCCAAGCAGCCTCGTTAATTAAACTTACCTAACTGCTTCCGGTAACATAACTGTGTCTCCAAAATCTCTCTGTCATAATCTGTTGATTGCTGGGTACTCTCTTAGGACATGGTCGACAGTTTGATCCTCCTCCAGACACCATCTTTATGTCGGGTCATCTACAGCACCAATCTTATGAAGATAGTCTCTCAGGTGACAATGTTGTGTTAACAGTACCACTACAATTTGCAGCTCTTTCTAACCTTAAAAAATTATACAAATTTAATGTGTTTTTTACGCAAGTCTTACAGAAGAAGGATATCTTCGATTTTTTATGAAAATGAAAGCATTCATTTGGGTGAATGTTTTTCTTAATTTCTCTAATTACGCTACACCTGAAATCAAAAGCATATTGATTTGATAACCTTAATTTTAGAGTGTATGCTGTCAACTTATTATCCATATTATAGACTATTGTCTCAATGAGTCTTATTTCGAAATCTTGGCAATCTCTCCTTCTTCTATGATCACTTAAAATTGACAACTACTTAATTTACACATCTCAAATCTATATCCATTTTAACAAGAATTTTCAAAATACTTAAAAAATCATTGCAGAAGAAGTCTGGATTTAAAGTTGGATACAGCTGTTCAGTTGCTCACTCCAACGTGACGAGTGATATCATGTCTGCACTCGATAATTCTCAAACAACAATTCCTTCAGTCAGCCCTTCCAAGAGAGAAATGACATAAATTCAGAATTGGAGTTGTATCTGTCTTTTTATTTAAATGCAGTATTGATTAATACCGAACAGCATTTCCATAAGCCCAGAGAACTCCTCCACAATTTCAAGTTTGTTCTAGTTGATCTTTGGTGGCAGCCATCAATTTAAGATCATCCATATACGGAAAATGATTTAATCTTACCACCTCTTTACGATTGTTTTTAATACTAAATCCGTATCTTGTGGAATTTAAACTACGCGACTGTGTGCACATCCTTTTGGCTGAATTACAATGATATTGTGCATGGATACTTTGTGCAAAACAGGATGTACAGCGAGAGAGGCCATGTGGCCGATATTTGGCAAGAAATACGTGACTTCTTCTGTCAGAAGTAATGGCAATTTCTGCGGATCAAGCAAAACATCATTTATCAGAACAGTCAAATGTTGGAGCATACTACAAAACTTTTAAGTCTATAATTCAAGACCAGGGGCATTTCTGTCAGGAAGTTCCTTGACAATGCTAGAGATTTTCTCGGTGGTGAAGGGTTCAAATTTGCATCCGACTGCAATCCTGGCAGACTTGGTGTCCTTCAGTGATCCAGCTAGCGTTGGTGTTACAGTGGGTGGTTGTAATCAGTTCATTTCTCCAAAACTCTTCTATTTGTTCTCTGTTTGAATATATTATCTAGTAGAGAATTTAACTTCCGATAAATAAACAGCCTTATGAATTCTGAATCTTATAAATCTCCAAATCAACGATTATAATTTGCCATGTTTTTCCACTAATCTGACATCCTCTGGTCTACCCTAATTCAAAATTACTTCCTCAATAGTTATTTCTGATCTCTCAAAAAGGACATTGTCTCATTTTCGGTTATAGCAGGCTTTATGTCTCTTTAACCGTCCTGGAGTCACGAAAATTTTCTGTTTCAGTGTATCAGGCATTGTTGGGTAATGATGTTTATGAGGTCATGCACTCGACTCAATATTTCTGGTACTCATTTCTGTGATTTTCTTGTTCTAACACCTGTAATATACATTGTAAACTGTTCTATATCTTTTCGAAAATTTTCGATTTTTTTATTAAGTCTTTTATCCCATTGCGGAATTTTATGTTGTGGGCTTGCTGCTCGTGGGGATCCTGAACTCCATAGTTCTAGCTGCAGCGGGTTCAGGTTGTGGCTCTACTTAAACGATTTGTTCAATCGTGTCGTAAGTTGCTCTGATTTCTCGCCCAACATCCATTTTTATGATGTTAGGTTGCCTTTCTGGGATTAGTTTATTTCGAAATATAACCCTGTATTAGTCTACTAATCTCTGTTGCCACAGTTCTGTGTGTGGGTACTCTCTCGTACTAGATGAGTTACTCTGTAAAAATGCGTTTGATTCATAGCCACAGTCCTTTTCAAGCGCTGTCTTTGTCGTCCTGCTCAAGTGAGCGTTAATTACGGTTCCCGCGCAGTATCTGCGGCGGGTGGAACTTTTGGTGTTGTTTGAATCTCATGTTGTTATTGTTGCTGTTGGAATTCAATAATGTCCTCCCGAATATCGTTCTTTGGTTGCCCTTTGAGCTCGGGTTCTGGCTGTGGATCAGGTTCAGGAATTTGTTGATTATTCTTGGCAGTACCTCCGTTCACTGGCTTGATGTGTTAATATTATTTCGTATATAGTTTTCTGCATTTCCCAGAAACTTCCGGACACTTAGAGCGATCCCAAGTTGCACTGATTTTTGATTGGCTTTATACAGGAGTTCGTTAAGGCCCAATCTATTGATATTAAGCAGAATACTCATCGGTACGACGCCGGTTGTTGATAGAATTATGGAGATTATCTGGACATTGTATATTCCCCACTGTCTGCGTATTTATACCTCCAGATCTCTACATTTGGCGATGTTCCCATTTTGCTTATACTATAGATTGTTGTTATTAAGGATGGCGATTTTTATTTGTATTACTCGCTTGGTTTGGTCTGTTATGTTCAAATGTATAACCGCAAGCAGAGTTAGATTCCAGTACAGCTTGAACTTGTTCTCCAGTATAGACCTCGGGTACTTTATCTGCAACAGTTTCAATTTCTCTGCTTATCTTTCATGGATAATCTTGGAGGCTAAATCGTGTCTCTCCCGGTACTCGAATGTCGCAAATGCTTGGCATCCTCCTGTTGTGTGATAGATTATCTCTGATGTTAGACATCTTTACCTACATTGGTTGTTCTAAATGGAGGGGTCTCTGATTAAATGTTTTAGATACAGGGTGTCTGGCGGCAGATTTGATTTCAAAATAAAATAAAAAGCTATTTACTAAACATATCTTTTTATTAAAGATACTTGTAAATAGAATACATATGCCAGATAATGTCGTCGAAATGTCTTTCATCGAGTTGCCGACATTGTTCGAAATGGTGCCTTTTGTTGCGCGCCGCACTCTGCAATAAGTTTAGTTGAATGTTGCGGATTCCTTGGCAAATATTTTCTTTAAGGCCATAACAGTTAGCAAATTGTCATCGTAAACTTTCCCTTTTAAGTAGCTTTAGAAAAAGAAGTCCATCGGGGTCAAATCAGGAGACCTTTGTGGCCACGGCATGTCCCCAAATCAACTTATCAGCTTTCGAGGAAAAGCTTCCCGAAGCAGTCATTGAAGCTCTGGCCGCATGTTGGGTGGCTTCATCCTGTTGAAACCAAGTATATCATGAGAATGATGCCATAATTGTCAATATTCACATTCGTCGCCTGACTCAGAATATTTAAAAAAAAGTCCAATAATTCCATCAGTGGACAAAACGCATCAGACAGTTACCCTGAGTCAATGTAGTGGTTTTTGAGATTTGAGTCGTGAATTATGGATTGCTAGAGACCAGTAACTGCAGTTTTGTTTAATAACATAGCTGTTTAAGTAGAATTAACTGTTCGGATCCTCTCTAACATCATTTTACAAGACTGTTTCCGTAAAATGAAGGCATTTTCTTTTAATTTTTGGACAATCTGAATTCTGAAAGGGTGGATCATCGGATATTGAACTTCTAACAAAATTGTCGACGAACAATCACTTAAGAATCACCGTCTTTGAAAAATTCCTCCATGACGAACGCGCGATTCTCTCCTGACCACTGCTGCATCATGACTGACAAATCCGCACGATTCGTGATTCGAATGACGGTACCTCCTCCCCGCACCGTTTATTACTTTTCGAAATACTCGCATTTAAAATTATAAATCGGCCGCCCTATAGTTTCTCATTGGGATGACATGATCTTGGATAGCCAGTAAAAAGCCTTTGGTTTCAGGAAATATTTGCCCTAATGTCAATCTGTAGTTGGATGCTAATTTGTCGACATTTTTCTCGTTGAACTCTTTTAGTTGCCCTCCATGAAGGGGCTTCTGTAGCCAGACTTGAATCTTCTCTTGGTTTGGATGGTGATGACAAGTCAATTCACGATCCCTCAACTGCAGCGGTATTAAATCATTGGCTTCGCATATTGCACGGTATAGCACAAAAGACTGCTGGACTTTGAAAATATGGGCCTAGGTTTGTTACTTGTTGATTCAATTACTAACCAATATCCACCAATTTTCTTCCTCCGTAGTATCTTAGAAGCATTGCCCGCTCAGTAGCACTACGAGGGTGATGTTCATGTGCCTTTCCTCTACAGACTTTCTATATTCATCCTGTTTTAGTTTACAATTCAAAAAGGGTAAATGATGCAGAGCACGGGTAGGTGTTGAGTACCTTAAATTGATTTGTAATGCCTGCCTCAGCCGTCTTATGAAATCGTTGGTTATGTAGGTCTTAATAGTTCGTTGGTTAATTCTTTGTGTCCAAGTATTTGTACTTCTGTTCTGCCTCAATTGTAGCAATCGTTCTGCATGTCAAATGCTTCCGGTTGTATCTTTCCCCTAGTTGTATTTAAAATGTAGCATTTATCAAGGACGAAGAGCATTCCTATTTAATATTATTATTATAGATTTAGCCAAATGGCTTTGGTATTCTCTTCAGGAGAATATTCACCCATCTTAAATATTCTCGGATGTCAAAACGACGGAGCTCTGTTATGGTTTCCATGTTTTCGGAACCTAGGTGCATTTTCGGCTATATTTTGAACAGTTCGAGGAGCTCTCAGTAGCACTAATATTAAGCAGAAGACTCTTCGGTACTACGCCAGCAATTGCGACAATTGTGGATATCGTCCGAAAACCATCCATTCCCCACTATTTTCGTATTTTTACCTCCAGGTTTCTCTATTAGATGTTCTTCGTATTTTGTTTGTCCCTTAGATTGCTCTTGTTAGGGATGCTTTCGTTAGTTGCACTCTTGGATGTTTTGTCTACTAAAATAAAGCCTGGTCTGTTATGTACAGCTGTATGATCCGTGAGTAAAGATCGATCGCAGTACAGCTTGAACTCGTTGTTCCCAATATAGGCTCCAGGTTGTATTCATATTATGGAACTTTCTCTACCTACAGCAGTTTTAATTTCTCTCTTAGCTCTAAATGGATGTCTATCCTTTTACTCCAGTGCGACAAATGCTTGGCATGCTCCTGTTATGTGCTAGATTGTCTCTGATGTTCGACATCCATATCTGTATAGGTCGTTCTGGATCGAGAAGTCTCTGATTATGTGTTTCAGATAGTTTATTGTTGAAATGATCTACCCACACGCTAACATTGGATATTGTTCCTAAAAATAGTAATCTATAGTAAACAAATAGTTTCACATCATGTTACATTTAAACATGGGCTAATTATTTATTAAATTTTGTTAATTTGGAGTATGATGTTCGTTTTTTTTTGTTATCATTTTTGACAATATTCAAGTGCTTTTCTTCGACAATTTCCAGGGAATTTAAAAGTAGTCATGCTTTCTTCGGCTTTTTATGTGATTACGGTAAGCACAGGAAGTACCTCGTATCAATTTTTAGCAAAAATAAATTATATATCACAATGTTTCAAAAACAATACATAAAATATGATTACAAAACGGCATGATCAAACTTAAATATAAAAGTTTGGTTAAACTTAATTTCCAGGCTAAAGCTGAATAATAATTGAAGAACCTGCTATTAGAAGGTGACTTGACACATGTGCATATAGATATGGTTTCGGTTGGAATGCACTTTATTGTACCAGGTTTATATGAAATACCAAATTTACTCACATTAATTCACTCGGGGATCTAGGTTCTACATTCATGAATATTATAACCGTAATGTTAATTCCTAAAATTTCACTTCTCAAATTATAATAAACACAGAACAGGTAAAAAGAAAAAATCATTTACTTCGGAAATAAAGCTTAAGCGTTTTGTTTACGGCTTTTCTGATTCTTTATTAAAAAAATGAAATTCTAAATTAACAATAGCACTCCACTCTATACTGGAAAATATTCAGTCCTTCTATCTATGCGATCCAATGAGTTTCGTATGTGGTTTAAAGATTATTTTTTTAAAGTTGTGTCACACCTCATATATAACAATTCGCTATTCAAATTCATTTTAGCTTTTTTTTTAAATTAAAAATGTTTTGCTCAAATCAAACCAATCAAGGTTTTAAATAACATTATTTTGTGAACATCTCTCTCCTCTCTAAAATACATGTTTCTATTCTATAATATGTCTGTAAGGATTTTTGAATACTTTAATATTTTTTACTCTATTAGAATACTGGCCAGTTAATGTATTTCTTATTTAAAAGCCCCATGAAGATGCCACTTTTTAAAATACCCTTATTTCATTTGTGTCATTTGCTGATTTATTGGAAGGCATATAGAGCTTTTGTCCAAAAAAAGTGGGTTACTAGATCGAGTCATTCCAAGGTGACGTTAGAAAAAGTGAGTAAAATGTTTGAAGTTTGAAATATTCTATTGCATGAAATTTTGTTAAGTAGTAAAATAAATTAGAAAAGGTTTTTTTTTTCTTTAACTGTTTATGTGGTTAGTTTAGGTCCGCTTTTAGTGCAATATTATCTGATTTTAAACCAGAGGCTTCCAGATGATTTTAATATATCTATTATAATATATTATTTTATATTATTAATTTTTTAAATCAAAAGCATATACGATATATATTGTTAAAACGATGTTTAGATTTTCCACAGATGATGTTGAAGGATGTTGAGTAATGATAATCATGACTACAATCACGTATACAAACGGACGATTTTTAAGAAAAGATATTATCAAACCTAAATAAACAATTAAATTGTTGTTTTATTTGCAATGTTAATAAAAAAATCTATATTTTTATCTTTTTATGTATATAGCTGCTTCTCATTTATATGGGTCTTGGAAAAAGTAATTCATACAATTAGGGTTATATTTATAGATGCTCTAGTCAATATGGTGTTTAATAATACACATATGCATGAATTTGTTGTATCCAATTTTTGTATTTTGCTTTTCTTGAGACTTTAATGGTGAAAATATTATGGGACCAAAAATATATTACAGAAGAATTTCCTAAGATTCATCACACACTAATTATTGTATTTCTCGAAATTATTATGCCTGTCTTATATAACGGTGAACATTTTTGCTCTTGTATGTACAGGGTGAGTCAACGATTGGATGAAGGAGGTTTGTGCCTTTTCGGTGAAATTAACAAAGAAACTATATTTATTGTTTGATACAGTTTATTTTTACGCAGATTTTAAAAATATTTAGGACTCTACAGGGTGAGCCAAAAAACTAGGACAGCATAAAGTTGTATTTTTTTAAATAAAACACCCCATATACGAATCATATTTTCGATTTAGCTTATAATTTTAAATCTTTTTTATTAAAGGTTTACTATAACAAAACTTTATAGTTTCTGAGATAATTAAGTTTAAAGAAAAAAAGTCACATTTTCAAGCATCAATTCAATCCTAAATAACGTTTTCAATTTTGTGACAAAAATATTCAAATTTGGAATTTAGCAAGGCCAAGGACAAGTTAACATAATTTTTACCTAATATTTGCAATAAAAGCTAAAGGGTGTTGAACACATCGGCTCAATTTTGAACAAGTTTAAATGAATAAATATCTTTTTTTTTAATGGTACACCCTTATATTTTCATGTTATTTAATAGAGTAATAAAAACTCTAAAAGTTTTGTTCAATATCCTATACCTATTTATAATAGTTTTTGAGATATTTCAGTTTTTCTTATTTTCCATACTTTTTTACAGAAATAGTCTTCATTATCATAGTAGCCATGTAAAATAATAAAAAGAAACTGAAGAAACAAACAGCATGTGGTTAAATATGATGAAATACATTATTCGTTATATTACAATGGCAATAGTTTAATTAAACATAATGTGAAAAAATTAACACAACAATAACGACAAGGCAAATACATATTTACTTTTATACTAAATTGAAACAAAAAAATTACCTATTAAATACTGAGATTAATTATTTCTTTTTAATAAGTGTTCGAATAAACGACCTTCTTGTGCAATGCACAAATTTAGTTTTTTTTGCAGATTTTCTCGGACCCTGGACAAAATTAGTGGCGTTATTGTTCTACAGGTATCCCTAATCCTGTTTCGCATATCTTCCACTGTTGTTGGTGGATTAACATACACCTTATTTTTAATATAACCCCATAGGAAGAAATCTAATGGGGTGATGTCGCAAGACCTTGATGGCCACTCAATGAAACCCCCACGTCCAATCCATTTTTGCGGATATCGTTAGTCCAAAAACGCACGAACTTCACGATGGTAATGCGGAGACGCACCTTGGTGCTGGAACCACATACTGTCGAGCTCATCCCTATCGAGACCTTGAAGCAGTTGGGGTAGTTCTTCTTGTAGAAAGTTCAGGTAACTATGGCCATTTAGTGGTTCATTAAAAAAGTGGGGTCCAATAATTCGATTATGATGAATACCACACCAAACATTTAATGACCAGTGGTTTTGATGTTGCACCTCTCTAATCCAAAATGGGTTTTCTGTGGCATAATAATGCATGTTGCGTCTATTTACGGCACCGTTACTTCTAAAAGTAGCTTCATCACTAAACATTACCTTGCATAATAAATTTGGATTTAATTGAATCTCCGCATTTATTGTACGACAAAAGTTTACACGACTTTCAAAATCCTGTCCATGCAATTCTTGGTGTAATTCCATGTGATATGGATGATACCTATATTTCTTGGTAGTACGATTAGCGGTGGATTGTGATGTTCCACATAATGCTGCTAACTGACGGCTACCAATATAAGGATTTTCCTGAACATTTAACAATACTTGTAGTTCTTTTTCTTCATTAGTTACTGGTTTGTTGACCACTTTACGTTTTGGATAATCAACAGTACCAGAAGAATCAAATCTTTGCATTAAGTTTTGAAAAGTATGGGTATTAGGCTGGCGTCGATCAGGATACTTCATTTTGTAAATTCTTTGAGCAAGAAGGCAATTTTTTTGAGCCTTTCCTATTGTATAAATCATATCTATTAACTCATTTACACTACTTAAAAACCAAAAGAAGCGATTGCGGTTATAAATTTGACACACAGAAAAATGTTCTTTTACATTGTTTTTGCCATGGCTACTATGAAAATGAAGACTGTAAAAAAGTATGGAAAATAAGAAAAACTGAAATATCTCAAAAACTATTATAAATAGGTATAGGATATATTGAACAAAACTTTTAGGGTTTTTATTACTCTATTAAATAACATGAAAATATACAGGGTGTATCATTTAAAAAAAAAGATATTTATTAATTTAAACTTGTTCAAATTTGAGCCGATGTGTTCAACACTCTGTAGCTTTTATTGCAAATATTAGGTAAAAATTATGTTAACTTGTCCTTGGACTTGCTAAATTCCAAATTTGAATATATTTGTCACAAAATTGAAAACGTTATTTAGGATTGAATTGATGCTTGAAAATGTGACTTTTTTTCTTTAAACTTAATTATCCCAGAAACTATAAAGTTTTGTTATAGTAAACCCTTAATAAAAAAGATTTAAAATTATAAGCTAAATCGAAAATATGATTCATTTATAGGGTATTCTATTTAAAAAAATACAAATATTTTTAAAATCTGCGTAAAAATAAACTGTATCAAACAATAAATATAGTTTCTTTGTTAATTTCACCGAAAAGGCACAAACCTACTTCATCCAATCGTTGACTCACTCTGTACAGCGTTTTCAATATTTTTGATCAACTCGATTTGCTACTTTTTATTTTACAATACTTTAGGCTGGACACAATATACAGGGCGATGTTATATGTTCTAGAAATAAATAGAAAATTTCGAAATACGATACGTATCTTATATTTATATAAAGTATTCTAATAGTAATATAAAGTAAAATAAATTGTTTCATGGAATTGTTTGTGTTGAGAAAAATAAGAAGGTAATTGTGAAGCATTGGTTATTTTCTTGGCAATTTAAGTTTTTACTTTTTTATTTACTACGACCCAAGATTTTTAATTTCTTGTGTACAGCAATTAAATACTATTCTGTTATTTATTTTTGAAGTGTTTCATCCAATATATTGACCCGCACACTCGCTGTGATACTAAATATCTAATATTCAAGATTGGTGTCATGTCGCACGTCTATTCGCATTATTAACACTGACTATACCTACTGACTAAAACTAATTAAATTTAAAATGTCGTCAACATGCCATCTTTCTGCAAAATGTTAATCTTTATAAAGGGCAATGAGCAATAGAAGGTTAATTTCTTAATTAAGTATAAAAGGTCAATACAACGTAGCCTATCAAGTTTTTTTAAGAATAATGGGATAATAATAACTGTAAGTTAAATATAGCATCCGTATTACTTTATGAATAAAGAACAATTTAACTTCAAAAAGGACTACCTTTTGACCACAAGTAGTAAAAATAATTAATGGGCCCATGAATTAAAAAAAAATAAATAAATAAACAAGAACTTGTTACGGATTTCTTTCCCTTTTCGCTCACTGGGTTCAAATAATAACACCACTTTACACTAATTATTCTTAATTTTTTAATAACTACTTGTCTACACCTTCACTATTAAATTGCAACTGCCTCTTAGCACATATTCTACCTACTTATATACACCTATATAACATACTAGAAAAAAAGCCAAGAATCCCAGTAGAAACAAGACTAACAAAACCTTCGAGATGGTATTTCTATAAAGGACAGGATTCTGTAAACGACATCACTGATTTCCTTCAGAACATTATATGGTTCTTCCCACTCTGGTAACAATTTGGGTGATTTGCCCTTCTTCCTCAATGATTTCCATAACCAATCTCTGTTACCTTGCTGGGACCCTACCGAGTTTGCCTTGATGTCATACCTTGTCATTATTCCCATTTCTCTTGTAACGCATTTAGAGGACTACCTACATCATGGTTTTACGTCTTGACAATAGTTAGACCAGTAAAATCTCTCTCGAAGTTTCTCTGGAGTCTAACTCTTAAATGAGTACCAAACTTTCCATTCTGAAATTCTTCATTAACCACGGGAACTTCTATTTGAGTACTATTAGCTGAATCTTGATTTTCTTGCCATCGGTACTTTTCCAGTATTATTTTAGTAACCGGTCTTGGGACCAAATTACCTTGACTGTAAGTCCTTTTATCCCAGATATCTTCTGAATCAGGACGCCTTTCATTATTTTTTTATGTTGAGGAAATGGCTCTAGAATTTCAAGTTGGTCTTTTCTCATCTGAGCTATACTACTTTGCTTTGTTCTATTCTGTTGCAGTGCTTGCATTCTTCCTTACAAGGTCTTCTTGACAAGACATCTGCGTTGTTGTGTGTAGCCTTTCTGGGCGATGTTAATGAGTAATTTAAGAGCTGCGTGGTCTGTTCCTATTACAATTAATTTCCTTCGGGTTTTGAATGCACTCGACTAAGATATTCAATAACTCGTTTTTGGTCATCCTATATCTAAAATAATACTGCTCCTATCTCTATGTTGCTGGTATTAGTATGTAATATAAATTTTCCTTGACGTTACGGGTAGCCTAAAATTAGACTGGAAGATAAAGCGGCCTTTAATTTTTGAAAAGCTTGATCACAATCACAATTTCCTTAATAGGAAATATTTTCTTCAGTAAGCTTATACAAGGGTAAAGTAATATTGAAAATTCCTCTACGGAACTTCTATAGTATAATCTACGAAAGCTACTAAATTCATGTTTATGACGTAGTCGGGTCCAATCTTTTATTGTTTGAATTTTTCTTTCGTTCATGTGAATTCCCTCTGGTGATTGCATGTCTAAGAAATTTAACTTTTAGTAGGGACAGTATGCGCTCTTGGGGTTAAGTCAAAGGTTAGCGTTTTTAATTCTTGCAAAAACTATCCGTAGATTCTGTTTGTTCATCAAATTATTTTTTCCATAACCATGACATTGTTATGGTAGACTATACTTGTTTTCCGTGTAGGACCTCGCAGTAATAATTCCATTATTCTCAAGAGCACTGAAAAGTCCAAATTGCATAATATACGGACCAGAGACACTAAAAAAATCTTTTTTATCCTCATCTCAAACTTGGATGTCTACTTGCCAATATCAACTTTTTAAATTTAGTTTGGAGAACCATTGTGATTCAGTCAATGTTGTCAAAGTGTCGTTAATTCTAGGATGTGGATAACTGTCTTTCTTAGTGACATCAGTAAGCTTCCTGTAGTCAACATAAAATTTAGTAGTTCCCCCCTTTTTGGCTACTAATACAACAGGAGGTGATCAAGGACTAGACGATCCCTCTATAACTCCCTCATTTAGTAATTTGTCCACAAATAACTTCACTTCCTGACTTTTGCTATAGAAAGTCTTATAGATGGCTGGAATATTCGTTGTGGACTGCCAGTATTTATTTCATGCCTACTAGTATTATCATATTTTGCTTTAAAAATACCATTATGATTCCATATAAAATTCTTGGCTCCTTCAAGTTCTTGTGGCGAAAGATGTTTCCAGTTTATCTGGAGCTGTTTAATTAGTCCATTATAGAACGACTTTATTATAGCTTTGTTGGGTTGTTTACATTTTACTGGCTGGCATATTTCTCCTTTGTTTTATTTCTAACAGTAACAACTACATATTTTTCAATAAAATCCTCTTTTAGTATTTGTTCTAGTGAATATTATATTCCTTTAGCAATACACTATTACATTAAAGCGACACTTTTAAAGAATCATGTAATATGAAAAAGTTTAATAAATACACAAAATTGAGTGAGTGTGCAAATGTGATCCCAATTAGTAGATTTCTTTAAATTACTATTATAACCTTAGCAAAACTACTAAAATATCAGTAAAATTGGCAAAAATTTGCAATTTTTAAAAATTTACAGTTGTTCTTTTTCGAATATAGTTGATTATCATCCACCCAGTGTGTATAAAGACTTACTTACGTTTGTTTGAAGGTTGTAGACAATGTTGAAGATTGACTAAAATGTGGTTGGCGGACTTAAATTGTTTTAATTTTTGTTTATTTTTACGACTTTTCGATTAGGTTGTATCTCTAATCGTTGTGAAGTATAAACTGAATGTTTTGTCTTAAGACTACGAGCTTATATAGGGTCTGTGTCCATTGAAGCGCAAAGTTGTACTTCACTGTACACACCTCAATGATTTGATGTTAAGAAGTAATGGTTGCCAAAGATTAAGTATCTCAACACTGGGTTTACTGAAGATTCAGATCATTTTATATGATATTGTTTATCCCAGGCGTGTTCTGCAATACCTGATCTCGACGTTTCCCCTTTTTGGGTATGAGTTTTATGTTCTTTAATTCTAACTTCTAGTGATCGTTTGGTTTCTCGAATATACATTTCACCACACTCACATGGAACTTTGTAAACACGTTCTTTCTTATCGGTAGTTTTTGGTTTTGTTTTTGTTAAGTGAGCTCTAAGTGTATTTCCTGATTTAAAGGCTGTTTAACTTCTAGCAATTCGTCTTATTTTCTCCGGAGCTGCTTTAATGTACGGAATTATGAAGACGCAATGTGTTTCTTGCTATCCAGGGGTCGTTATTCTAAAGTTATTTAAAAAATCGTCAATTAATTTTAAAGGATACCCATTCTGCTGTAAACCGGATTTAATGATTCTTACCTCTTTTTCCAATTAATTGGCATTTTTATATATAGATATAGCGTGATTATAGAGGTTGCGTATACTTGCCGTTTTGTTACAACAGAATGATTAGAACTATGGTTAAGAATTGGCCAGTATTAGTTGGCTTTCTGTATACTGAAGTTTTAACATTTTCCTCTGACATCTAGGAAAAGCAACTGATAATTTACTTCTGTTTCCATGGTAAACTTAATTGTAGGTCGAATGTTGTATAGATGTTTTAAGAAATCAGTAAGTTCATGATTATTGCCCTTCCATACGATGAAGGTATCATGGACATATCTCAACCAGACTTTCGGTTTCACTATTGCACTTTGCATTCCATATATATATTGGCTAATGGAGAGAGTGAAGAACCCATCGGAACCCCGTCAACCTGAACGTAGAACTTTTTCTTTACTTGAAAGTAAGCACTACGCAGGCAACACTCCAAAAGGTCCATCACCCCGTCCAGTGGTAACGTTGTTCGATCTGATAATGTCGTATCATTTGAAAGTATAGTTTTGATTATGTCTAATGGCACATTAGTATACAGACTTTCCACATCAAAACTTATTAGTCTATCATTTGGCTCTACATTAATGTTACTAATAAGGTTTTTGAAATGTGTGGAATTTTTAACGTATGTGTTCGTCTTACCTTCTAAAGGTCGCCAGTGCGTTTGCTGGGGATCCTCTGGAGCTGGTTATTAGTCTTAATGGTATGTTCGTTTTATGAATTTTTGGTAGTCCATAAAGATGTGGTGACTTCCTGTGGTGTGGTGTGAGCGCCGATCGTAGGTTGTCAGGTATATGGTCTTCGTATTTCCTTAGTCTTCTGTAAATTTTTGATTCTATAGATTTAGTTGGGTCTCGAGTTAGTTGTCTGTATTTTCCTTTTTTCAGGATATCTCCGACCTTTTGGTCGTACGTTACGGTGTCCATGATCACCGTTGCATCTCTCTTGTCCGCTGGTAGTATATTTATGGATTTATCCTTAAGAAGTTTTTTTAAAGCAGATGCTTTTAATTTGGATAGATTTTGAAAGGAGTTTTTCTTGTCTTCCAAGAGAGTAGGAGTATAGAGGGCGGGGTGCTGTGACACCCTGAGGGCATCTGTCCCTTTTCAGCCCTTAGCATCCGAAGGAGTGCTGAAACCCTAACCAAAAATGTCTTATTGCCAAAGAACGTGACACAATATCCTAAGGAGTGCCTGAAACCCTATTCAAAAAGGTCTTATTGCCGAAGGAGTTCTGAAAAAACCCTACCCAAAAAGGCTTTATTGCCAAAGAAGTGTCGCAGTAGTTTAAGAAGGGCCAAAAGAATTCTTAGCCAAAAAGGCTTTATTGCCGAAGAAGTATCTACAATGACACCATTAACCAGAGGCTGTTGAAATAACCTTAAATCGTAAGAAAATAAGATTGTTTCGTAAAATAGTTGGTAGAAAAAACAAATTAGAGTGGAATATCGGGTAAAATAAAACAAAATTTTATATATCAGAGTGGTATATTGGGTAAATTAAGTTATCTATAGAAAGTTATTACTTTTTAATACTAAAAAAAATGTAAAATAGTTGTAGCAAAATGAGGTTGTGTATTTTTTCATCCTTCTTTGTAACACTTGACATATATTTCCCGCTTTTATAATGTGCCTTAACTTTGTAGCCAATTAAAAGTTTTTTGCATAAGTTACACACACTATGAGCTTCACATAAACGACGAAAACCTGTTCTTGCAACGTGAATTTTTTTAAAGGTACAATTTTTACAACCACCAAATGTACAAACTGGATTTTTAATCATCATTGTCGTCATCATGATGATCGTCATCGTCGTCTTCTGAAGTAATTTTTTTTTCTTTGTCACTGTTATAGAAATAAATTTCTACATGGTCATAATTTTCATTTATATCAAAACAAAATCTTTGATATATATACTTTCCCCTTTATAGGATGATAGGTTTTCAATTGTGCCTACTTTGTCGTTTTTGAACAAAAGCAATTTAATTGCATAAATGTAACCCATGACTGTGTCACTGATGGAATGAACTTTTCTTTTTAATATCGATTGGTTTCATAAATGGTAGAGGAGAAGGGGGAAGTGAATACTTACGAGATGACTATGACGTTCTGTATAATACAAGTTTAAGCCTACTATGTTCAAAACAACTTGATAACTATATGAATTTATATGAAACTGAATCAAATCTCAAAGAATTATGGAAAAAATATATTAAAGAATGTGAAAATAAAGCAGTTAACCTATAATTCCTTATTAATTACACCAATATTCTCAACCTTTCCAGAAAAAACGTTGAATTGGAAGCAAATTTACTTCTTGAAATGAAAAAAAACCGATGTATGTGAAACCAAATAAATTATAGGTTACACTCTACTTGGAAACCAAACAAGAATTGAGAGATGCAAAAAATAATATTAGTTATTTTCTACTGGATATTATTAAATTAAATCTATCGTTGGACCAATATAATGACCATTGTATACAAAGCTTAAGGCATTAAAATAAATTCTTGATACTCTCAATGCTTGCTTGGAAAGAGAAGAGTTACTTCTAGACCAGAAGAATGGATGAGTTGTCAAGCTAACCTCCTGTAGAAAACGTCACAATAGGACATGCAAAAAAGTATTGTAGCATTTACATATATTTTGTATTTTTTTTTAAATAATATAAATGTTTTCAAATATATAAAATTTGTTTCATTCCACCTAATATTCTCCTCCAATTTGCAAATTTATTTTACCGCTTGCATCATTTTACACCAACTAAAATTTTTTCTCGTGATTCAAGGTCAATTCAACAGCCTCTGGTAAATGACGTCATTGTCGATACTTCTTCGGCAATAAAGCCTTTTTGGCTAAGGACTCTTTTGGTCCTTCTTAAGCTACTGTGACACTTCTTTGGCAATAAGGCCTTTTTGGATAGGGTTGTTTCAGGACTTCTTCGGTAATAAGGCCTTTTTGGATAGGGTTTCAGGAGGATTTCACGTTCTTTGGCAATAAGGCTTTTTTGGTTAGGCTTTCAATAGAATTTCAGCACTTCTTCGGATGGTAAGGGTTGAAAAGCGACAGATGTCCTCAGGGTGTCACAGTACCCCGCCCTATATACTACTACAGATCTTATTTTCCACCTAAAATCATCAGAATGGTTTTCGTCGACTTGTATCGTTTCCACATAGCTTATGGTGTCTAAAACAGATATGCATTTAGGTGTTACTGCGAAATTAAGCCCCTTGCTTAATAGTTGTTCTTTTGCTGCTGAGAGTATTCTTGGCGATAAGTTTATAATGTTTTTCCTTGAAGTTGTTTCAGGTAGAGTCGGTTGTTGTTGTGATTTTAGTTTTTCCAGTTTATTCCGGTTTTTCTTCGCCATATTTTCTTTCAACTTGATACACATGTTGTCTATTTTATAGAAAATTGGTTCATGGTCATTTTAACACAGTTTCGGCTTTGATTTCTTCGTACCGTTGTGTAGCTTCATCCAGAAAAAGAGGTTTTTGCCATCGGTGATAATTTATTTGTGTACATAGTAGTGCTTTACCAGCGTTGTCCAGAATACCGGATGCCCTCTTCTCTGGTATTGGTGATTTTAATCATTTTAATCTGAAATCAATAGGAATGACGTTGCTGTCATAGACTTGTAGCAAAAATAAAGAGTGGGTTTTCTCCTTAGCAAGTTTGATCCTAATTTTTTCGTAGAAGGTATGACGAACACATACGTTAAAAATTTCACACATTTTGTGTGTATACAGGAAGCCAACTCATATTGGCCAATATCTTAATCATAGTTCTAATCATTCTGTTGTAACAAAACGGGAAATTATATGCAACCTCTATAATCACGCTATATCTATATGTAATAATATCGATTCATTGAAAAAAGAGGCAACAAACATTAAATCCGATTTACAACAGAATGGTTATCATTTAAAATCAATTGGCGATGTTACAAATAATTTTAGAACAACGATCACTGGACAACAAGAAACACATTTCTTCTTCACAATTCTGTACATTAAAGGAACTTTGAAGAAAATAAGGCGAATTGCCAGAAGTTATAATATAAAAAGAGTCTTTAAATCAGAAAATACATTTAGAGCTCATTTAACAAAAACGAAACCAAATCTACCGATAAGAAAGAATGTGATTACAAAATTCCATATGAGTGTGGTGAAATGTATATTGGAGAAACTAAACGACCACTAGAAGAAGAAGAATTAAGAACATAAAGCTAATTTATAAAAAGGGGAAATCTCGAGATCAGGTATTGCAGAACACGCCTGGGATAAGCAACACCATATAAAATGGTCTGAATATGTATATATATATATATATATATATATATATATATATATATATATATATATATATATATATATATATATATAGAAGCACCTTACATTAAATATAATAATGGAATTTTCAGTAAACTCAGTGTTCAGATACCTACTCTTTCGCAACCACTACTTCGTAACACACAAATTATTGAGGTGTGTACAGTGAAACCCAACTTTGCACTTCAATGTACACAATCCCTATATAAGCTCGTAGTATTAAGACAAAACATTCAGTTTATACTTGATAACGATCAGAGATACAACCTAATCGAAACGTCGTAAAAACAAACACAAACAAAGACAACGCAAGTCCGACAACCACATTTTAGTCAAAAACTTACTTGCTGATTATTAAATTTAAACTTTGTAAATCTAACGAAAAATGTCTTAACCAAACACACACATATATATATATATATATATATATATATATATATATATATATATATATATATGTATATATATATATATATATATATATATATATATATACACACATATATATATATATATATATATATATATATATATATATATATATATATATATATATATATATATATATATATGTATATATATATATATATATATATATATATATACATATATATATATATATATATATATATATATATATATATATACATATATATATATATATATATATATATATATATATATATATATATATATATATATGTGTGTGTGTGTGTCTATTAGAACCTCCCCAAAATATTTAAGGAAAGTAGAAGGTAAAATATCGGATTGTGAAAAGAAAATGTAAAGATTTTTAGCAGGTTTGTAATTTTAAAACCCTTATATTTGTAAACCGACACTAAAATATATAGATGTATTTCAAAAAATGTGTCTGAGGGTATGGTCATAAATTCTGAAAATTATATGGAGTAAAACTCAGTGAACCTGAACTTTTCAAACCGTAAATCAATCGATTTTTACCACATGCTTTTAGTTTGGAAATTGTAGTTTCTCTCGCAAGTGGTGAAATCACATTTTTATCGGAAATAAATAAAATGATTAGTTTAAGTGCAACCAAATTTTGTAAATTGACAAGAAAATAATGTTGAATTTTGGTCTCGCTATTTCAAAACTACATTGTTTACCCTTGAATAAAATTATTACAGCACTACTTAGGTTTAAAAAATTTTATTAATGCTATCAGTGGCTATTCGACCAATATATTCTAAACACAGCGTATTTCAAAATAAGAAATTAAAGTTTAAATTTGACTCTTAGAAGACGACATCATTAATATATCTCCTCTGACCAGCATTACAAATTTTATTCATTCAGCATGATATTAGTGAGATGATCTTCTATAGAATTTTTGAAATCTTAATAACCTTAAACGAAGTATTAATTTTAACCAATTAAACCTTAAATTACAACAAAATAAAAATTTATATTTTTGCCAAACAAAAATATATCCTCTTGTAAGGAAGTTACCATATTTTGGGGCTATAATTATGCATCTCGGGTTGTAACTCTTCTATTGCTCAAGACAAAATCAAACTGATAAAATACAGATTTATAAACTACCTTGGACTCTATTACATGTAGTGTCATCTTTGTGCCTTTCATTTGTAGTGAATCCGCAAGCTATCATTTGTTCTTTCTATGACTCGAGGTATGCCGTGGACAGGAAGAACGGACAGATTCTCATTCTTTTTCCTTGCTATCGACCTGACACCATTGTGGTGTCATTCTCTATTTATTGCTATCACATGCATGTGGTACGGTCACCATGCCTTAGCGACAATGAATGCAAATTATAAAACAAGTACCGATAGGAATTGAATTTGCTACATCTTAATGTCTACCATAGCCTCTATTTGACGCTGTCTTTACCGTTTGTACTAACATTCCCAATATCTCCAATATTTTTTTACACTACCGATACCGCCCAATATTATTGATACCTAGTAAATGGTGAAAGGATATAATTGCAGCAGGTATATATATATATATATATATATATATATATATATATATATATATATATATATATATATATATATATATATATATATATATAGATAAGTTTTTGTCCGTGTAATTTAAAATAAAATAGAATCAAATATTGGCGAAGCGGACATGAAAATTTGTCAATCTACATGATTCTCGTGTTAAAAAGTGCGGAGGACTCCAAAATATAGAAAAACTCCGGGTCATATAAATAAACAATATTTAGGATATAAGATTACTACATGCTAGGGTTTTCAACATTAAATAAATTAGCCTGATCTAGCAAAAATAAAATATAGCGTTAATTAACTACAAGGCAAAAACGCCAGTCTGTAGTCCCTAAATATTGTAGTTGAACATAAAAAAAATATTGCTGGAGCTAAACTGAAAGTTACGAGGTCATGAACATTTTAAGATGCTAGGCAACACATAATCGGTAATAGCAAACCCAGAATGGGGCCCAAAGGATGCATACAAAACAAAATATTACTATATTACTACTAATAAATTAATTTAACTAAAAATTGGAAACATCGTGATATGGCCAGGAGGCAAAAATATACCAAAACATCTAGTGCAAACTACAATTTATAACAAAAGTACCTTCAAAATTAATTCTTACTGATAACAACAAGGAAAAAATTAGGCACTGCAAGGTAACAGATATTGAAAACTAAGAATAATACAAAAATTATTAATTGATAATCCTAAAAAAAACAACAATCGGCCCTAAAGCCCCAAAATGCATCTTAATAGTATTCGAAAGTGGTTATTTTTGAGTCTAAATAAGCCTTTGAATAGCCAACTATGGGTTGGTTTTAATTTATGTTCCAAATTCACTCGATAAAAATCAATTTTGAGGTAAAATCTTTTAAAATTTATAAATCTATTAAGGATTATTTTAACAAATAGTAATTTAATATTCCTTACCTGATTTCCTAGGGTCTAGACTGATTCCTTGTTAAAAACGTGCTTAAGACTGTCATCAAATCCCTATTTCCTGGTTTTGACTCGGCAACGCCGAAAAAATAACACCAAATAGGCACAAAAACTCAAATCTAACGATATTAAAGTGATACAGGACAATCAAGACAATTAGCACTTCAAATCCAAATCCAGCAATAAGCTGTAAAATCAGGGGGATGGAAGTCTTCAATCTTCTTAAGTCGATTCTAACCGAAAAAAGTGAAAATGAGGACGAAAAGGCTCCAAGCTTGCACGACACGCTACTTCCCTTGAGTGCCAAAGAAGATTGTACAGGGGCACTAACTTAATGGAAATAGCAGTACAAAATTGACCTGGAGCGATTTGGAACAACATGCAAGGGTTGAAACAGCTTTGCTAATTAATTAGTCGCTAGGATTTCCAGCTTTGAATCAGATAGAAATTTATGTTTTATTTTTATTTTTAAATTAAGAGAAATACATTTCCTGTGATTAGCAATACGGTATTAGTTGCCAGTCCAGACTTCTTCCAAAAAATTACAAAACAGCAACCAAAACGCTACTGTCCAAAAGAATGAGAATTTGCCTATACGCCACTCGAAATGAATTACTAGGCATTGCCAAATAACCAAACTTCAACAATTGTCAACAAAGTATACGAAATTACTTCAAATAAAAATCAGGGAAAACTGCTATAAGAATGGATAAACGTAAGAATTTCACTTAAATAACCGACAAAAAAAAACGATATCTAACAAAAAAAAGGTAAGTACTAATTCCTTATTTAAATATAAACAATTTAGTGCAATAACGTAGTCAACGACCTATGAATTAAGCTGGAAACAAAAATAAATATTTTTAGGCTGTATTTCTTATAGGCAAGTTATAGAATGATAAAGGAAATAATCGAATTGAGAAGAAAATTTACAAGGAAGGCAAATTAGGATGGCTCGGGATATAGCAAAACCCAAAAATCCAATGAATAATATGTTGTTATACGAAGGATATGTGAGAAATTCTTAATGAAAATGATATTGTGTTGCCAAAAACGTGAATATTTGCAAAAATTAGGAGAAAATTAACCAAATTAAACATACTAAACTTAAAATGAAATTTAAACCGTGACATCATTATCGATGGCAAGTAAATACCGTTCATTGAATTATTTTTTGTGTTCGTCAATTTTCTATTTTTAAAAAGGGCATCTTGGTGAAAGGAAAAAGAGAATCTTTTGATGACCTATTTAGTTTAAAAGAGTTTTTATTATTTTTGTTAGTATAGTCACCTTTTTGATTCGGTTGGGTTGTTCTATCAAATTAAACAAGAACCAAAATCAAGAACTCGGGACCTTCCTTAGCTGACTATGAAAGCACGAGGTACGTTTGTCTTATCTTTCAAGACTTTGTTTTTTTAAACATGTTTAGATGTATCTGCAGAGAATAAATTTATTTGGCTTTTAACGATAATATTAACTTTACGTTTGAAGGTCATAGACAATGATTTTTTTTGCAAAGTAGTAGATATCTGTTGGATTTCCATTGTCTTTATTTTTGTTGAATATCACGACGTTTCGGCTAGTAGTTATCTCTAGCCGTTTTCAGTTTCACTTGAAAACGGCTAGATATAACTACTAGTCGAAACGTCGTGATATTCAACAAAAATAAAGACAATGGAAGTCCAACAGATATCTACTACTTTGCAATTAACTTTACGGTAATTTTTTTTTTAAATCCTGGTTGGCCATCTTGACACGAGTTCATGAAAATTTATTGCCTATTTTCTTTATTAAAACTACCTGTAGCTAAAGCATTTGGCAACCTAATGTTGTGTTGGGAGCTGTACTGCCATCTAATATCCCTGAACTGACAGTACTCTTATCTGAGGGAACTTGGCTGACAAAGACTCTACGAAACACATTAGGGTCAATGCTATATGAAAATGATACTTGAGTTTGATTCTACTTCGTCAGGAAAACTGAAGGTGAGTCTTAGTCTTCCCCTTTTGTTTGTTTGAAACTTTTCTGTGAAATTTTGACTCCATCTGCTATACTGTTTCAAATTTAAAGAGCTCGACTATTCTTAACTTCTTATCTTGAAATACTTTTAGCTATATTGTCTTGAAGAAGGCTTTATTTGATTATATCTGTTACCTACAAGGGTTTGTCTATTAAAATGTCCTACTCTTTTTTGTATTCAGCTAAAGTTTGACCAACTTTCTTCTCTTGTTTGTTACTATTGTAACTTCCTCCTTGTATATATGATGAATTGAATTGCTAAATCTATTATTAATTTTAAGAAATTACCGAAGATCAACTTACATTGTGACATACTACAGGGTCGGTACAAAAAGAATTCTTTATTTTTTTTTTAATTTTAGGTTTTAATTTTTGACTGCACATACTGCGTCAGAATTTCCTAATTAACCTTTTAGTATGTCATTTAATATTTTTTGTGTGTACAATTACTTTTCATACTTATTGCTAATAAATAATTTTTTTTCTGACCTTTATTTTGCACACACTCACACTTTTTCTTCTTTTACGGAGTTCTTCTCTTTTTGAATTTATTCTTTTACGAAGTTCTTCTCTTTGCCTTTAGAGAGTTCATTTATACAATACAGGGTGAGTCAACGATTGGATGAAGTAGGTTTGTGCCTTTTCGGTGAAATTAACAAAGAAACTATATTTATTGTTTGATACAGTTTATTTTTACGCAGATTTTAAAAATTATTAGGACTCTACAGGGTGAGCCATAAAACTAGGACAGCATAAAGTTGTATTTTATTAAATAGAACACCCTATATACGAATCGTATTTTCGATTTAGCTTATAATTTTAAATATTTTTTATTAAGAGTTTACTATAACAAAACTTTATAGTTTCTGAGATAATTAAGTTTAAAGAAAAAAAGTCACATTTTCAAGCATCAATTCAATCCTAAATAACGTTTTCAATTTTGTGACAAATATATTCAAATTTGGAATTTAGCAAGGCCAAGGACAAGTTAACATAATTTTTACCTAATATTTGCAATAAAAGCTACAGGGTGTTGAACACATCGGCTCAAATTTGAACAAGTTTAAATGAATAAATATCTTTTTTTTTTAAATGGTACTTCCTGTATATTTTCATGTTATTTAATAGAGTAATAAAAACCCTAAAAGTTTTGTTCAATATATCCTATACCTATTTATAATAGTTTTTGAGATATTTCAGTTTTTCTTATTTTCCATACTTTTTTACAGAAATAGTCTTCATTATCATAGTAGCCATGTAAAATAATAAAAAGAAACTACAGCAACAAACAGAATGTGGTTAAATATGATGAAATACATTATTCGTTATATTACAACGGCAATAGTTTAATTAAACATAATGTGAAAAAATTAACACAACAATAACGACAAGGCAAATACATATTTACTTTTATACTAAATTGAAACAAAAAAATTACCTATTAAATACTGAGATTAATTATTTCTTTTTAATAAGTGTTCGAATAAACGACCCTCTTGTGCAATGCACAAATTTAGTCTTTTTTGCAGATTTTCTCGGACCCTGGACAAAATTAGTGGCGTTATTGTTCTACAGGTATCCCTAATCCTGTTTCGCATATCTTCCACTGTTGTTGGTGGATTAACATACACTTTATTTTTAATATAACCCCATAGGAAGAAATCTAATGGGGTGATGTCGCAAGATCTTGGTGGCCACTCAATGAAACCCCCACGTCCAATCCATTTTTGCGGATATCGTTGGTCCAAAAACGCACGAACTTCACGATGGTAATGCGGAGGCGCACCATCGTGCTGGAACCACATACTGTCGAGCTCATCCCTATCGAGACCTTGAAGCAGTTGGGGTAGTTCTTCTTGCAGAAAGTTCAGGTAACTATGGCCATTTAGTGGTTCATTAAAAAAGTGGGGTCCAATAATTCGATTATGATGAATACCATACCAAACATTTAATGACCAGTGGTTTTGATGTTGCACCTCTCTAATCCAAAATGGGTTTTCTGTGGCATAATAATGTATGTTGCGTCTATTTACGGCACCGTTACTTCTAAAAGTAGCTTCATCACTAAACATTACCTTGCATAATAAATTTGGATTTAATTGAATCTCCGCATTTATTGTACGACAAAAGTTTAGACGACTTTCAAAATCCTGCCCATGCAATTCTTGGTGTAATTCCATGTGATATAGATGATACCTATATTTCTTGGTAGCACGATTAGCGGTGGATTGTGATGTTTCACATAATGCTGCTAACTGACGGCTACCAATTTAAGGATTTTCATGAACATTTAACAATACTTGTAGTTCTTTTTCTTCATTAGTTACTGGTTTGTTGACCACTTTACGTTTTGGATAATCAACAGTACCAGAAGAATCAAATCTTTGCATTAAGTTTTGAAAAGTATGAGTATTAGGCTTTCGTCGATCAGGATACTTCATTTTGTAAATTCTTTGAGCAAGAAGGCAATTTTTTTGAGCCTCTCGTATTGTATAAATCATATCTATTAACTCATTCTTTGGAAAATTCATTTTACAATATAAGATGAATGCAAAAAAAACCAAACTACACTACATAAAAACCAAAAGAAGCGATTGCGGTTATAAATTTGACACACAGAAAAATGTTCTTTTACATTGTTTTTGCCATGGCTACTATAATAATGAAGACTATTTCTGTAAAAAAGTATGGAAAATAAGAATAACTGAAATATCTCAAAAACTATTATAAATAGGTATAGGATATATTGAACAAAACTTTTAGGGTTTTTATTACTCTATTAAATAACATGAAAATATACAGGGTGTACCATTTAAAAAAAAAAGATAGTTATTCATTTAAACTTGTTCAAATTTGAGCCGATGTGTTCAACACCCTGTAGCTTTATTGTAAATATTAGGTAAAAATTATGTTAACTTGTCCTTGGCCTTGCTAAATTCCAAATTTGAATATATTTGTCACAAAATTGAAAACGTTATTTAGGATTGAATTAATGCTTGAAAATGTGACTTTTTTTCTTTAAACTTAATTATCTCAGAAACTATAAAGTTTTGTTATAGTAAACCCTTAATAAAAAATATTTAAAATTATAAGCTAAATCGAAAATACGATTCGTATATAGGGTGTTCTATTTAAAAAAATACAACTTTATGCTGTCCTAGTTTTTTGGCTCACCCTGTAGAGTCCTAAATATTTTTAAAATCTGCGTAAAAATAAACTGTATCAAACAATAAATATAGTTTCTTTGTAAATTTCACCGAAAAGGCACAAACCTACTTCATCCAATCGTTGACTCACCCTGTACATGTATGCAGTTCTTTTAGAGATACTTCTTTCTATTACTAAGCTAATATCTGGAACCACGACTGCTCGGGTATCTGGAAGAAATGCTTCGGTGGATAACAAGATAAGCATACTGAATAATTGTCATTACCTTGTTTTGTTTCTCTTAGGGCATAGACCACCAATCAACCTTCTCTATCTCAATTTTCCATTTATTTCATCAGGAAAATCAACAGAATTGGTGGTTGATGGTCAGAGGTTCGGATTTTCTTTGAATTTTTCTTCATATGTGTAAGACAGGTAATTATATTAGTCCTGTAAGTGATGTAACAAACTCGTAAACGTGATGACGTTCCCCATCTGCGGAGTAATACTTAGGGGTTATATTATATACCACTATTATCACCGTAATTTATTACTGTCATTTATTATTTTAGCTCGCAGGTGTAAGCTTTAGTTAACGCATAGCTCGTAATAATATATTTATTTTCTCTGTTTTTATCTACAAAACTTCAGCGTCTCAGTTGTTCGTGTATTTGTAGCTCATTGTATTAGTCATTAAATGTCTAAGGTTTATCTAATTTTTTTGTTTCTCTACTTTTAGTTTGGAACGGATACTGCAGAAAAGGTACCAATGGCAGCTTGCAGTTCAGCAGATTTAGAGCTGCTGGGGCTCTAATTGAACGAACATTCCCTCTCTTAGAACTAGGTGATTTGCTTACTGTTCCTTTTTCTGCAGACCGCTTTTATTTAATTCATTCTAATTTTCTTTAACCCTCTGTTTTTAATCAGAGGAAGAGTCTAGCACCTTTTATTCGACGGGGAATAACTATAATGTCATTTTCCAAGATTATTTCACCAGGTCAGCTTACCATTCTTAAAGCTACGACTGAAACTGTGAGCAAAGCATTTTACAAAGGAATAATCACCCGATTTAGATGTCCAAGGTTAGTAAATATTGATAACGGGACTAAGTAATCAAAGAAAACTTTTAAGAATCTTGTTCGGAAAATGGAAATAGTCCACCGACCGACATCTGCATACTTTTCGATAGCAAGTCTCATAAAGTATACCAACCAAAAAATAAAGACCATGATATATATATATATATATATATATATATATATATATATATATATATATATATATATATATATATATATATATATATCATATGAATATATTCAACACACACATAAATTTAAAATATGGAATGCTCGATCCTAAAACTGATTAAATTTTTCATATATTTGTTGCCTAAGCATAACTAAATCTCCGCTTAAACAAGCTTCACCTTGCCGATAGGGGAAATTTCTTTGAAGAATACATTTTACATCATCCCAGCTATTAACCGTGGATGTACCTAAGACTACTTCCGCGTTTTCTGTGAGTTTGTCTATCAAACAGTTTGGCAAGTAGATATTTTGAAAATCACTTGGGTTGTCGGGATTATTAAATGTATTAATTAGACTTTGACAGATATTCAAATACCTATTTAAACTATTTGAGCTACCATCAAACTGAGGTACATAATTCAAATGCCCTTATTTAAATGTAGCCATTATGTTATTTTTAGAAATATTTAAATTACTATTTATCGGTATCGACTGTCTGATTATCAGGGGTTTCTACGGTTATTTTTATTTAACATAAATTTTGAACAGTTATCAGTAGCAGTCAATTGAAGTCGTACGAATTAAATATAATAAATTATCAATAATATGTTCAGTTTCGGACATGGAATTTATTTGCAATTATATTATCATTACCAAATACTAAACTAGTTGACATTTTGAATATTTTATTTTAACAAAATCAAATTTAAATTGCGATAAATTGAAACCAACAACTGACTAACTTAAATACTATATAACGATTAACAGTATAATTGAGTAAAAATGCTTACACTGCAAAAGTATATGTAGTTGTTTTGTTATGTTAATAATAGATAAAATGTAAGCGACACAATAAACTCTCTAAAAACAACTACTGGGGAGTATATTTACACCGGGAAGGAAACGATGATCGAACTGTTCCGGGTACACTTCTCTGGGTCAACAATACTAGGAGACTTGGAAATTACATGGAGCGGTAACCGCCGCGGTAAGAGCCACCAAGGAGAACTGGCAGACAGCAAAAAGTGATTACCTATAAAAAAATTAAATGGACCATAAATTTATTTGAACCACCTAAATCGCCGTACCAGAACGGGATTTATCCAACAATGCTACAGCAGCTACTAGACCTGCTAATTAGCAAACTCTGTTGCATATTAAGGGCCATTTTAGATCTAGGATATATTTCAAAAATATGGAGGCTAACTAGGATAGTATTTATTCATAAACCTGGGAAAGCAAACTATTCAACAGCAAAGGCATTTAGACCGATTCGCCTAATGTCATTTATCCTTAAAAACCTCGAGAAGCTGTTAGATAGGCATGTTAGGGATGATTTAATGGCAAACAGTCCATTTCATTAGAACCAGCGTGCTTACAGGATCGGAAGATCAACGGAGACAGCACTCCTCAAATAGAATATACGCTGGAAAATGAAGAAGTGCTTCTAGAAGCATTTCTAGATATAGAAGAGGCGTTCGATAATACGTATTATCAATCAATTATCACTGAAATAAGGAACGTAAGTTTAGAATAAGTCTGTTGCAGTTAGATCGAAAACATGTTAAAAGGCAGCGTTGTGTATACAGAACTGCTTGAAGAAACGCTGATGGCACGGGTGACTGGGGGGTGTACACAGGGGAGAGTTCTTCCTTCACTGCTTTGGAAACTGGTAATGGATAAGCTCTTTTGAATTCTGAGCAGGGATCTTAACCCAAGGTAAATTAAATACGAATGTAAGAGAGATAATGCAGCGGGCTCTCAGGGTTGTAGAAATATGGACAGAACAGGAAGAACTTAACATAAGTTCCCAATAGACTGTACTTATCCCCTTCACAATACGAAGAAAATTAAAGAACCTCGGTCCCATCATCCTACCAGGATACCACTTTCCAGTGAAGTAAAATATCTGGGGGTAACTTTGGACTCCAGGCTGACCTGGAACAAGCACGTCGATGGACTGTTAGAAGATTATGTGGGAAAACATGGGGTCTCTCACCGAAGATGGTGTATTAGTTATACACCAGTGTGGTGAGACTAGCCGTCACATATGCTAAGCGGTCTCCTGTTTGAACAATACGGGGGCCATGAAATCTACCCCCACTTCGGTAATGAAGTGCATTCTGGATCTACCTCCATGATACTTAGTGATTCAGGGAGACGCGAGAATGGGGCTCCATCGGCTATTCAACTCAACGTCAATAACACAAAAGTCGTTGACTAGACACAAAACTATATGGAACAAAATCATGAGCCAAGAGTTGGAAATGGACACGGACCATATGACTTCGGGCTACCGCTGCAATATACCTTTCGAGGTCATAATAGAAGATCGAATGGGTATTAAAAGAAGAGAACCGGAAATA
Source organism: Diaprepes abbreviatus (assembly GCA_034092305.1). Taxonomy (NCBI): domain Eukaryota; kingdom Metazoa; phylum Arthropoda; class Insecta; order Coleoptera; family Curculionidae; genus Diaprepes; species Diaprepes abbreviatus. The sequence goes on from JASJET010000117.1 coordinate 104,574, forward strand.
TCTTCTGCTCCAACTATCTGATATACTGACGGTTCAAAAAACAGTGAAGGTACCGGAGCTGGAATATATGGATTACAACCGAGGAAACAAATAACTCTTCTCTTGGGAAAATATCCAACTATATTGTAGGCACAAATATATGCAATTTTACAATGTACAGATGAGATAAAACGGAGAGCATGCAAAACGAAGCAAATCTACATTTCTTCTGATAGCCAAGCAGTCCTGAAGATCCTTTAGGGACAAAAGGTATCATCTAGATTGGTCTGGGAATGTCAGAATCAACTCTTAACTCTCGCAAGGGACAACGAAGCTATGCTAAAATGGATAACTGGACACGAAGGCATATATGGAAACGAACAAGCTGAGGAGCTAGCGAGAGTTGGCTCATTATCTCAATATATTGGTCCAGAACCGTCTTTTGGTGTGCCGCGATGTGTGCTTTGGGAAGCGGTCAAACAGTGAATCAGAAAAGATCACACAAACCACTGGGAAGCCAGACATGGATTGAATAACGGCAAGCTATTTATTGTAAATCCTGACCAGAAATTAGCAAAGAAACTACTCCAAATGAGCAGAAATCAATTAAGAGCTATTACAGGTATAATGATGGGACACATGGCCGTCGAAGTACATCTGAATAAATTGAATCTGTATAACGGAGACCTCGGCTGCAGACTATGTAGCCAAACCGAGGAAATGGTAAAATATATCATATGTGACTGGAGGCACTGGAAAGAAGAAACAAACCTTCTGGTCAACAAACCTGGAACCGAGAGAAGTACATACTCACTCCTTAATAGACCTGCAGAAATTAATCCCGGATGCTAGGTTAACAGAATGTTTGTAAATCTTAGGTGGGTACAATAGGCCTACTATGGTCACAGTCCATCCGGCTTCAGGATGGACTCAGGAACAAAAAAAAATGACACAATATGCATTTATGCTTTTAGGAATTTAACTAATTTTAAATTAAGAAATTCAAATTAATGGGAACCTTGAATCTGTTTGGTATAGTAAAGGTTTCCATAACGACATGTACAATTTAAAATTGACATTCTGGTTCTTTTTACATTTAGTTGGGACCTACATTTTGTCTTTGATGCCACTACGATAAAAAAATCCAGTTTTGCTTAGGTAACACGAAGAAAATAATAGTAAAAGAATATGAAAATTTGAAGTCAAGTCCGACCAAAAATTATTGTTTTCTTCCAAATTGCTTTTTAATTTCGCCATTTGCTGTAAAGTCTGTGAGTAGTTTTGTTCTCTAACTGAAAAACTTTCTGAGTCATTTTGGAATGGATCTGTAACCCATTTGTATTATGTTATTAAGTTTTCGCTGCTTTTAAAATATTTAGTCAACTTTGCAAATATCTTTCGAAAGTTAAAAACTAAGAATCAGATTTTAATGTGTTATTTACTAGTAGTATAACTTTTAACAAGTTGGTTCACTTTGCTAAATATTTCTAAATTATTTTGCTTCACATTTGTGCAATATAATTCTAGGTTTCGACAAAAAGCATTTACGTTGTCACTCATCTCCAGCACATGAATATTTTTCTTGGAGTTGTAAGGCTAAGAATATTAATAATTTAATGGTAAAGTAGTTCAATTTTATAACATAGTGATCATAAAACAGTTCTATTTCCTGGCACATTTGCTCTTCTAAGAATATTGCTATTTCATATTTTAATTCGTAAACACGTTGAATAAATTTGCCTCGTAATAACCACCTTGCTTTACAATATGCCTTGCTATTAAGGCCTTCTTTTTTTTATCCAGTTCAGCTGTAACTGTGGTCAACACTATACTCAATCCAGAACTTACTTCTTTGGCAAAGAAAGCTTCCTCATGAATCATGCAGTGTATTTTATTATACTGTAGAGATGTATGCCTCGTAGATAGTTGTAACCTTTGGAATTTTCGGGGTATTGCTGTATAACCATCGTTACATATTCCAACACAGTTTTCCCATTGTACTTTGTCCAATGCATTGAATAGGGTAAGTGTGCCGCTTATTTTCTATTAGTTTACAAAATTAGCACCTCGGCTACTGTTAAATGACAATTCTTGTTGCTATCTGCTGCATCATTAAGTTGAATTGAGAAAAATCTTTCCCATAGAACTATGCTCTTCTTTAGGCTTGTCGATGCTTGATCGTTGTTCAATGCTTGTGTGTGTCAAATTAAAAAATATATCCATGACGTACGTAAAGACAATTTTTTCTTTCTTTGAGTATTTGAACTTTTACTCTCTTAAGTACTAAAATTAAATATACTGTACCTAGGAATGAAATACCGCACCAGCAGAACGTAGTTTACGTTTATTCTCGCAAGTACGTCTCTGCTAAATTCGATGTTGATCGGAGCTTTCCGTGAAAGTGCGAGAAATAAGAAGTAGGTAGTGGTACCAATGGTGCTATATGTGACTTAATTTTACTACTTGTTGGAAGATATTGGACTGTGATAGTGCATTGAGACCAAAGAAATAATAATGAAATATATTTAGTTAGAATTTCAATAAAAGGTTAAAAAGTATGCGCATTAAAATTGATATGGGAGAAACGTCGATATACCACAATTTATAACTATTAACTAATTATTAAGGTAGATTTAACTTAATTGTATTATTCTACTTTCTAGATTATTTGCTTACATAAGGCAAATATTATTATTATAAAAACAATTTTATTATAAAAACTATAATAAAATAATAATTCCACATGGCCTTGCACAAGTTGCAAATAGATAGTAAAATAAAAATAATAAATTAAATATATTCTACTAACAGTGGTGAAAAAGACCAACAAAAATGGATCAGAAAAACGTGTTTTGCCGCCTAGCAGAGGGTAACAGCAATTCAGGGACCCTTTTAAATTAATAAATCGCATGCAGAACATTCGAGACCGGAGAAAAGTTTGTAGCTATACTCTCCAGGGCCCCGGGCTGCAATAACCATGATCTACGCCGAAATTTTATGTATTTGCTAACTTAGTCACATGATATATTATTCTCAATTACGCCCGATATGGCTTTACTAAAGTTATTGTAGCGATTTGTGCTAGAGCTTCTTGTAAGTAATTAATTAAAATTAATTATCAATTAATTTAAGCGTTTATCAGCTAATTGTTTCTTGTTCTTTGGGCGATATTAAATTGCTTGTTTTTGAATCCATTTTTTAAATGAAAAAAAAAACCTTTACCTTCTAAACCAAATAAATTAAGATTTATTTCATTCGTCATTCAGCTGACTTTTTTCAAAGTACTTATAATGCCAATAAAGAGATAATCGATTAAAATATAAGCTTCAAACAATTTTAAAGCAAAATAAGTCACAAACATACATGGACATATAAAAATTAAGATGAAAACCCAACGGACAGTCTTAAGATTTTAACAACGGCCAATTAAATACTTATTGGGTAAAACCATTTTGTAGAATAATAAGTTTCTAAAATGACTTATCTTATATAATACCTTTTTAACTACGATGATTACTCAATACATATGCACAACATCAATCACAATATCTATCACAAATTTAAAAAATACAAAACAAATAAGATGTTTATATAAAATTACGTAGAAACATTTTGACATAAAAACATCTCTATATTCAATATTTCATAAGTAGGTAGCATATTATTTAATTTAGGTCCAAAATAATGTACCTCTGTTCCTTAGATCGGGTTTTTTGTGATTGATGTGTCATAATTGTGAACAAGAACTTTTGTGAATATGTCAACAAATTGCTGATATATAAACCGACATGAAATTGCAAATGTCTTTATTAAAGAGTAAATGTGAAGGATACATTGGAGGCTTTTATATATGATTTTCGCAAGCCACTTTTCAACTCGGGGTTGATGTAATTTTTTTAAAAAACAACTTTATTACTAGAATGGGATACAAGCTGTATAAGACTAACTAACATTATGCATATTGGTTATATTTATAAGTTCAAATATGCTGATCTTGCATGGGAACAGACGCTTTAAGAATCTGAGAATTGCTTATGCAAGGTTGCGTAATATTGCGACATAAACCGTTCTCACGGGAATGTAACTAGCCATGTATTTTTATACAAGCTATTGTTATGAAAGTTACATCATACCAAATTATCGTATCTTATACCTGATTCAACAATCGTTTCGTAACTCATAACGAGTGTTATTTAGTTTAGAAACCCTCTTAATAAGAAATTTACGAATTTTGTTGGCAATATGACATATAAGAAATTTGTCAATAATAATACTCAAGATTTAATCATCTTAGAAATGCTGATTAATATATTTCAGTACTTAGAAAAACCGAAATAGCTGTTCATATTTTTTTGTTGAATAAAACGCCGTATTTATTTAAACACAATTAAAACAATTTAGTTATTTTTCTTTCCTTTGTTGTGTATGAATTCTGAATGACTCGAGAGAACTATATATAGAACATATTTTTAGAAATGTATGCATTTATGTTTCGGTTTAATTTTTTTTGTTCTTTTGTGTACCTTTTTTTATGCTCCCTGCTATTTTGATTCGTGCATAAAACTCCTTTACTTTTTACTTATTTTCTTTAACCCCGTAGATATATTAAATATTCAGTAGTTAGCGTTGTTTTGAAGGCTTGTCACGTAGCTTGTCAAAAAATTAAATTTTGCGTCAGTTTGCTTTATAAGAGAAAAAAATAAGAAAAAAAAATCCGTTGTAGTGCAGTGCGCACATTTAATGTAAAGTTAGGCCAACTTTGGTCACCGAAAATGGAAAAAAATTTTTGTATGTCAAGTAGTACTTTTATAACGCGACATCAAGATTTGTTCGAAAACGAATTTAGCGTTATTTCATTTCTTTATTATTATTTTTCTAGCTGGTCTCAAATGTAAATAAGCCGAATGTTTTCAGTTCTCAAATAAATTAAATGTTGCCCTACTGTCTGTTGTATCATGGTCATTTCTTTTTCTATTCATTTTCATGTCCATGATGATGTCAATGTTTTATTACAAAAAACGTTGTGGCAAACAAACTATCGCATAAAGCTAATTAATTCAATACAACAATTTATTTATGTTGAAAATAGCAAAAGGATCTATTTTACGAATATAATAAAATTATATTAAAAAATTCTTACTATTGATAAATGTAATCTAAGAAAGATGTTTGTGTGGTTATTTTAACCAAACTTAACAAAAGTAATACAATAATAGTCATAAAATTAAATTAATTTCTATACTTCTAAGACTTATATTTAAAAAAGTTTAAGAAATTACATTTTATACATCAAAAAATAACGTTACTATATTTTACATTTATGAAATACAAATTTTATAATCCATGATATCTCTTTAGGTAAGCTAACAATGACCTCAAATATAATACAATGAGGGTACACAGCATTATCCCTTTCCGAAATTTGTACAAGCTCAACTGACCTTGTCAATAAATTAAGTGTTATAAAGCAACAAATGATGAAATAAATTTGAAAAAAAATTCTTCATTCTTTTATAAGATCTATACTCTCACACTTATTAGATCCTGAAATACATGGAAAATTATAAAATATCTTCTAAGTGCTTATTGAGAATATTGTCTATGTTTCGAACAACGAAAGTGAATGATTTTAGATAATAAAACATTTTTTTCTGTCACTGGTCTTTTTAAATACTTTAAGATTTCTATTAGAATATTTGCGCTAATAAAATATAAGCAGCCATATAAATAGTTTGGTTAGCTATAGTATTGAAACATAACTACTAGGATGTACGAATTTTGCAGTCTCCATTTTATTTAAATATGAATGGGATATATGTGGTCTTGTACTAAGTTAGTTAACATTAACTACAAATATTTTTTCTATTTCATAACAAAATAAAGGAATGTTTCACTTAGTGTCTTGCGAACTTCATAAGTATTTTTTCCCGAGTGATATGCTTTAAAGGCAATTAAAAATTACTGTCAGGACTATTTAACCCTTTCGAAAATTTAACACAACGTCGCAGTTGTAAATATTCAGAGATTTTTATTAAGTAGCCGCAAAATTATGTAAAACTATTTAGAGTTTATAGTTCTTCCTTTTGGTAGTCATAACCAGACAAAGATATTGCTTTAGGGTTGTGAGGAGTTTCTTGATTTTCTAAAACATCTTTGTCCCCATTATTTAATTTTACTACGAGCTCATTTAGATCATCTTGACAAGTCATCTAATATATTTGAGAGTAACTTTAACACAAAAACTTTCCAAATGCACATTCAAATTTTATTGGTTCAGTATGTCTGTTAAAAATAACCTTAAATTTAATGTACATATATTATTTAAATTTAATGATTTTGTACTTTAAATCGTGAATAAGTTACATGAACTTTGAAATTAAAGCTTTGTACGTTAAATTTACTTGAATGCTCCCTTAAATTCGAATAAAGTAACTGAAAACATGTCAAATTTAATGTATAATTACATAAGATTTAATGTATAAATTATTAAATTTAACGCATTAACACAAATGTATTTAATAAATGGTTTATAAAATTTGCTTCCAGCACAACGCATTAAAGTTTTTTTACAGTGTACCTTGCTGTCTGATATTTTTAAAGATAATTTCCAAGCTGTCTTGATTATTCTTCCTTATTTTTAGATACTTAAGCCCCAATCTAGAAAGTAATAATGTCTCGAATAGTTACAGTCCGACAATTTTAAATTGAGATTTGGAGGTGACAATGTGACGTTTTTATTTAAAATTCAGAACTTTGTTGAAAATATATCATTTCATGAAGAAACGGTAACTGATAGTCCGAGTCTTTAAGAATGTTTACATATTTATTGAGTCTGTTGTTCTTTAAACAATTAAGAAAATCAAATAGATTTTCGAACTTCTAAATTACCGATTGTCACCAAAACTTCATTTGAAAAAGCATCAAAATTTACATAAGTTTTCATGCCATTTGCCAAAGTATCACTAAGGTAATTTAACTTTCACTTTATCAAAATTTGATGGATATATGTGGGCATCAGTAAGTTTAGATGCACATCTGTAAAACAGTTTTTATACATGTTATAAAAGGACAAAGAATTTTCAAAATAAATAAGAGCTTTATAGTCATCTATTAGAAATTCTGAATTTTCTGTAGAAATATTCAAGCAATTGGCTAATATACTATTTACACCCATATCATTTATGAAAATTTTTACATATGAATCGACCTCAAATAACTCTCTAACACTCTGAAGCTTAATTGGGCTGAACTGAGTATTTACAAAAAGTAGGCAATTTCATTTCGTATAAAAACCACTAGCAGTGATGATAGAAGCATTCTGAGCTATTAGAAAATCTTTTAAATCTATATACTTCGACATCATGTAAATCTATTATTTCATCACGTCTTGTATGCTAGAACATATTTGCTTACAAATCATGTAATGACGATCCAAAGGAAACATTGCTTTAATCTTTATTTGTAAAGCTTTAAATATGAATAGTTGAGTAACCCAGGTTTAAAAATTAATTTTTCAGTTAATAAGATTTTTTTATGAATGCATATGCTCGAGGTCTCAAGGAATGTAACATTAGGGCAAATTGTTTCTACTCTAAAGAATATCTCCTGGCAATTGGCTTTTATATTTAAGTGTAACTTGTGTATTCACTAAATCGGCCAAAGATTTGGTTAAGAACTGATCTCGCAATCATCCAGTGACAACGAATCTGCTCCTGATTGTCGTTTTTCTCTGTATTGATTTAGTTTTTCTCAAAGTCCTTATTTTTTATCTTAATTTTTAATCACGCGAAATTTCGAAGCTTAGTATAGCAGATGTTTAGATTTCACTAGAAGGAAATATTAGAATAGGACTGATTTTTGGATTGTTAATATATCTAAAAATTTGAGTTTATTAGCAATAAAGTGATTTATTGTGAGAGCAAATCAAACAAATATTTACAATAATACAGAGAAAGTGAAGATTCATATCATATGTAAAGGTGGACTTTAGTGTGATAAGCAAAATTGAAATGTACCCTTTCAGAACAATATAAAAAACATTAATATTAAAATAGTTTGGCTGCGGTAACATTTTTCAAATGTTTTTTTTTTTTTGATTTTCTAAGGTACAAAGACTATATCATTTTTAAAATCAAATTCTTGTCAACATTTTTCATTGAATTGGGGATGGCTTTTATGAAAAGTAAATTTGCTTCGTATTACTAGTACATAATTAAAAGAAAAAACTTAAAATATTGATAATGTCAGTATTATATTTTTTTTTAAAATCACTTTCGTCCGTATATAGAAATAAATTGTCCATTAAATTAAACAAATGTATATAAGCCCAGGACAGGTTTATGTATTTTGTCAAAAATTTATTTTTTAAGTATGTTTTACCACACATATAAGGAGTTGGAATGGTTTGATCAAAGAGCCGTTTTCTTTCTCCTCCTTTGAAAATATACTTTTTCTCAAAATGTTTCTCACCAATTCTGTAATGTTGTAACACTTCTTATGGTTTACACAGCATATCTTCTCTACTGCATGCTCTAAGTCAAGCTCTTGATCTAAAGATATAAAGATATGTTTTTTAAGAAAATTGTATTTATAAAACGTTTTTTTTTTTATTTTAAGTTTTACTAATATTGACCCACTCTATTAAAGTAAAATAATGATGACCGACCCAGGAATGTTGGGGGCAATATAAGAACAAGCCCTACATATAAAAGGTAACTGAAAAAAATTGGTTGGTGCTAAGAGGGGGGATCAAAATTGGCTAAAACAGATTTTTTGAATCTACAAATCAAAGGACACATTTTAGAAAAAAAGTTTGAAATAGAGGTTGTAAAGATTTTAAAAATTGACAATTTGAGCTTTTGTACAATCATTTTTGTTAACTTGTTAGCCAAAAAACTCTCGAAATCGGCCATTTTTTTATAGCAATTGTTTATTGCAAAATTAACTTTTTTTGCACTTTTTTGTTTTAAAAGGGAAGCCCTCATCTTTCTGGATAAAATGATATTTTATAAAGGTTCAATCTCTTCGTGAAGGCTTAAACTTTCATATCTTGTTAGGAGCAAATAGAATAATTAATTTTCTTTTTTTATAAATAAATAAAGCCCTCGCGCACGCGTGAAAACTGAACTCGCAACTTCAGCAGTGCTCGGAAAAATTCGCCGTATTTCAGCAATGAATGAATCAATTTCGGTGTTTTTTTTTTTTTAATTTGGGGTAGCTCGAAAATATTATGAATATGGCACACCTTCTTTTTTAAAGCGATATTTAAGGGGTTGAAAATTAATTTCCTCCTTTGTTCCAAACAAGATATGAAAGTTTAGGCTTTCACGAAGAGATTTAGCCTTTGTGTAGATCAAAATCTTCATCTACAAAAAAGTTATAGCAATCAACATTTTGCGCCTTGGGATAAACGAGTAACAATATCTAAACAACAAATTATCTGTTTTTCTATTATAAAATATCATTTTATTCAAATAGACGAGGACTTCTCTTTAATATCAAAAAAGCGCAAAAAAGTTAATTTTACATTAATTAATTGATATGCAAAAAAATAGCCGATTTTAAGGGATTTTTGGCATTTTTAAAATAACAAATTGGCAAAAATGATCGCAAAAAAGCTGTAATTGTAGGTTTTAAAATCTCTACAACTTTTATTTTTTCCAAAATGTGTTCCTTGGCCTGTAGATTCAAAAAATCTGTTGTAGCCAAATTTTCCCTCCTTTTGGCCCTAGCTTATTTTTTTCTGTTACATTTTATGTAGAGTTTGCTATTTCATTGCCCTCCAATATCTTTTGATAGATCTCATCCATCTCGGAATTTACGTCAAAAACAGTACTAATTTTTACATATGGCTTACATATCTCATCATATCTTATTTTCAATAAAATTCATAGATGCCAATACACCTGCAAAATTAGAATCTAAATTTTTGGTGATATTTATTTAAGTACTGTTGTTTTGGTGAACATGAAACGATTAGAAAGCCTACCCAAAGATTTAAAGCTTTAAATAAGTAATATTATAGAATACCAAACAATATCACCTAGAAAACCAGTTCAAGATTTTAAAATTAGATACATAATAGGTATTAGTCTACAATTTTCTTATCCGTAGAAGACGTCCAAAATTATTTTGAAATTGTTTTACAGCGCGCTCCAGACTTCGTCTATAAAATTAGCTTATTGGTTTTAAGTTACAGTTCATTAGTGAGCTCTAATGACTTTTATTGCTTCTCTATATACCTCTTTGACCTATAAGTTCTTTGTACGTTACCCTAAAAAGAAGTTTATGTATCTACTTTTGCACTTCCAAATTTCCTTTCATTTTCTTATGATCTGACGCCCTATCAGGAAAACTTTGTTGTTGTTTGATTTAGGGTTTGCCTACAAAACCAAATCGGCATAGACACGTGTATTTGACCTAAGAGCTTTTAGCGCTACTGGACTGTCTGACAGTATCTATATTATGATCTTCTTAGTATTTCTATCTAAACACTCATCCGAACAGATTTGAACTGAATATATTTTTGCTTATAAGAAGTTTTTCCTATATATTTAGCGAGATTAAAAAATAGACCTGATATTTTCCTTCCAGTCTCCTCTTCCATCCTGAGTATACCTGGCAATTATACCACATAATCTTCCTCGAATCTAATCATTTTTCGCTTAGTAGTAGTTAATATTTCAGAATAAATTTCAAATTCATACCATGTAGACATGAAGTTTATTGACACAAGAGTGTCTAGCTATTCTCCACTTTTTTTTATAGGAAACATGTAGTCTATTGTGGTCCAATGTTATTTCAAGGCAATTTGCATAAAGTTTTTAGTAGTCTCTCAGTTCTTGCCACTGATGAAAACTGGGTCACCACCAAAACCTTGTTTTATAAATTATCAGTAATTTAGCTGGCTTAGCAGGCTGTCCACCACTAGAGATCACAGTAATTTAATCTGTGTCTTGCCCTATTAAGGCCTTAAAAAATGTCCTTGAAATTCGGAATATATTTTTTGTACGTAGATGAAACGTTAAATATTGATATTTAGTGAATGTTGTCCATATTTACCCTTTATAAGAAACAAAAAATTCTTATACACTATGAATAGTACAGTACGATCACGAATCAGACCTAAGACCAAAAAAATATATATGTCAAGTTCAGTAAATATCAAATGATCACAGTGAAAAAAGTGGAACTCATAACTTCATGTTCTTTTGAATAGGCATTTACTTGTCATTAGGACAAATGGATTATGATTACTTCAAGTGATAGAACTAAATGTAATAATGACTCAAAAGAATAACAGTATCAGGACGGAGTGCCAGCGATGACGTTAGTATGGATTGACATCATTCACTTTGATTGGTGTTCGTTGTAACGTGATTAGAAGGAGATTCAGTTACATTTTGGTTAATTAATAAAAATTAAATTCCTTAAAAATTAAGAAAAATATAGGGTTTTTTAGGATGTCTATTACGAAAACTACAATTTCGCAGCAAAATTATATTTTTATTTGAATACAGTCAAGATCCCAACTGTCAGATGTACAGGGGAGTTTTGTAATACCTATTTTTTTAAATTTCATTCAACGTCTTCTCGCTTTTAAAAATCAGTTCATTTTATCATATTAAAAAAATGTTGTTGCCTTTAACAAAGAAAATTACTAGCTATGAAACCAATGGAAGGAAACAATTTCTAACTAAAAAATTTCACTCTCAAATTAACTGCCCATAATTCCGCAACCTCTGAATACATGAACTTGAATTAAAATACCTTTCAAAAGAGCTCCCTTTACCTTCAAAAACTCTTATTGTATATTACTGTTCTGGTACAATGATATGGTTTTATCTGACTTTTACTAAAAAATTAAAACTAGGATGCAACTTTTTATAACCGCACTATATATTATATTTTTTCCTAAGTATACGTTAGAATTACATTATCTTATGAGCTTAGGAACGTTCCATCACATTTATATAAAAAAAAACAAAAAAATAATGTTCGCAAAAAGTTTTAATTGAAAAGTAATCTAACTAAAGTGCAGAGCTTTATGGTGGAAATATTGGCAATAATTGGATATTGTTTACGTAGTTTTAGGTAAGTACCTGTATACATAATTTTAAGAAAATTTGTGCAGTAGGATTTATTGTTAATTAAAACTTGATAGAAAACGTATTAAAATTAAAGTTCCTATGTAATTTATCTGGGTAATGTATAGATACCTGTTATTATCCATATAACAAAAACATCACTGATCAACATATTATGACCTTTTTTGTGCTCCCGGGTTTAATGTTACTAATTTGACCACATTTAAGCGGTGAGTTTGGTGTCTATTTGACAGCCATATTAGTTCAAATTTATTGCTAATTTAACAAGAAAAATTTTAATTTTACACAAAAATATTATAAGAATTAAAAACATACAGATGAATTTCCCTTCTCAAGCCATAATGGAAAGCTTCTAGCATAATAGGGACTTTTCTTGATTCTGCCATTCTATATACAATCTCTCCTAATGGAAGTGCTCTGCGTGCCCGTCGCTAACCTTCATGTTTTGGGTGCAAAATCTGAATGAGTGCAGAATAAATGTTTTAAGGAACATTTTACATACATGAAGGTCCAAGGTCTGAATCATATGAATAACTTAAGCTCTTAATTTTGTATTCTGTTCTTCCCTAGAAATTTCTGAAAAACCGGTTCCATGGATTTTCAAGTGTCCTTTTCTTTCGTACACAATTTTATCAATTATTCAATTATTGTAATTCTAATTTTGCATATATAATTTCTCGAAATTTTTGTTTAACCTTTAGATATGGACTTGGGCTTACCCTTAACCTTTTGGAATTATGAGACCACCTTTCTGACTCTCTCCGTCATTGAACCACTTATATTTGTCTAGAGTACAATTGACCAGTGTACCTTTAATGTTCAAACTAAGAACTAATAATTTTTATTATATAGTACTTGTTACAATTTTACTACCTTAAGGTAGAATATTATTTCGTACTTTTTACTTGTTCTAGAATTTAAGGAATGCCATAATTTATTTACAGGGCTTCATTTTATCCCTATTAAAACCCATATCACCCAAGACTGAAAAGTACTTATTGTCATATTGATATTTCTTTATTATTAATGTGTCCATGTTTGTAGAAGTTTTAAAAATCACGTCTATAATTCGAAATAAAGTGATTTTATAAAGTTGTTGTTGCGCATGGAATATCTTCTTTGTTTCCTGTACAAAATTCTCCTTTGAAAACTAAACTTTTTCCAAAATATTTTTTTCTGGCACGGCTACCCTACATACATACATAAAAGGCAGTGACACTTGGTTTCTTATTTTGCAAAAAAAAACGCAATAACTTTAAAGTCTCAGCATATTTTCCATGTTTGTGTTAAAGTTGTTGATTCTCATATGGTTCCTTCATAGACACAGCACGACCTAGAAAAACACAGAAATATTTGTTAACATTGTGTAAAGTATCGCTTTTCAACTAACTTGGAAAAAATTTATGAATAACCTCTATGCTGGAAGTCATGCTTAATGCCGAAACGTTCAAAAAACTGACTTATATTATTACTGTAAAGAAAATTACCGTCCATGCTAAAAAATCTTATGAAATCATTATGGCGGTTTGTTATATATGTCATTCTCCTTTCAGGCAGAGAATATGAAAAATATATATACAAACAGTTTATTTCCTGTAAATATCGCTCTGATCCTCTCTCCATACGCGTTTCGATCACCTCATTATCTCGTCAGTGGAGCTGTATCGGACCGAGAGCAAAATTAGCAGGAAACAACTGATATATGAACCATAAATTTCAAGGTATGTAGGCAGGATGGAGCACCTGCCATCTACCAAGTTCGATTTCAGGCTAAAAAATATCGCTAGTCGAATGACATCTATAAATCATCGGAGTAACATGAAATTTTTAAAAACCAAAATTTCATTAAGAAATAAAGAAATATTTCTGCCGTATTTAAATAGTTTGTTATATATGTAATTTTTCTTTTAGGCAGAGAATAAGAAAAATATATGTACAACAGTTTTCATATTCTCTGCCTGAAAGGAGAATTACATATATAACAAACTATTTAAATACGGCAGAAAGATTTCTTTATTTCTTACTGAATTTTGGTTTTTTAAAAATTTCACGTTACCCGATAATTCATAGATGTTATTCGACTGGCGATATTTTTCAGTCTGACATCGAAGTTGGTAGATAGCAGGTGCAATATTCTGCCGACATACCTTGAAATTTATGCTTCATATATCAGTTGTTTCCTGCTAATGTTGCTCTCGGTCCGATACTAGCTCCACTGACGAGATCATGAGGTGATCGAAATACGTACGGAGAGAGAACCAGAGCGATATTTGCAGGAAATAAACTGTTTGTACATATATTTTTCCTATTCTCTGACTGGGCAAGGAGAATTACATATAATAAAAACTATTTAAATACGGCACAAAGATTTCTTTATTTCTTACTGAAATTTTGGTTTTTAAAAATCATTATAGCGGTTTCGAAATTTAAGTCTCTTAAGTCATTTAACAGAGGTTAAAGAATCCCAAATCATAACAAAATTCGCATCTACATTTTTTCTCAAGGGAAGTTAAGGGACTGGATATTGATTAACACGCGAAAGAGATCTTTAAGCTGATGTCTCACTGATATAAATATACTTATTTGTACTAGAATTGAGTCTTACCGTTTTATTAATCTTTCTATATCAGTGGTTTTACGAAAATTAAACTTAATTACTGAACCACATATCGCACAATTTTTTGCCATAACTTGAATATATAACATGCAGAACTCGGGGTTTATTTTTTATTGTGATACCAAAGTAGAGTTAATAAAATCGACAAACTTTAAGCATTAACTGTACACTGTTTTATCATAGTACAGTTTCTACATAAGTAACAAAAATTACACAGGCTGACACAATTTTCTTTAACATCAGACCCAGAAACAATATTATACTTTTCCGAAGGCTTTTATCGCATTGAATCCGAATTTGATTTCTTATTTTATCCATCGGCTCTGGTTTTCAACCTATCCTAACTTAAAAGTGCAAAAAACGCAATTTCTTTGTTATATTGAAAGTTACGTTCCAATGGAGCATGAAACTTTTCGACACGACACGAAAGGGTGTCTGAAAGTACCACTCATTACTTTCAAAACCCATTTTGAATAGTCTCAAAAACTTTTTCCTCATAGAGATATCGCTTGGGGAAAATTAAGGTTTTGCCGACTATTTACACTATATGGATAAGTCAAAAAAATTCTCAAAATGCTGAAAAAATGTTCATTTTTCGAAAAATATATGACAAGTTGTCTGGAATTACCCAGGAAAATTGGGGATTTTTGGGGTCACTGATTAAAAATCTGTGGTTAGAGTTTAATGAACTCAATATCAAGTGACGGGTACAATATGACGGATGTGAAAATCGCAGAACTACAAAAATCGATGGTTCTGACTGAATCTTGTTACTTAAACCTCCAGTAATAAAATTCGGCCGGAATCATTGATTTTATTTAGTTTTTGTCATTTTCTCATCCGCCTTACCCATATAGTGCAAAGTGCAAATGGTCGGCAAAACTATAAAATTCCACAAGTCATATCTCAGAAAGGAAAAGGAATTTTAAGACGATTCAAGATGAATTTTGAAGGCAATGGGTTGTGCTTTCAGATGCCCCATTGTGTCATTTCAAAAAGTTTCATGCTACCATGAAATATAACCTCCAGCATAACAAAAAATAGCGTTTTATTGCACTTTTTGGTTACGATATCTCGAAAATCAGAGCTGATGGGTAAAACAGAGGTTAAATTCGGATTCAGCGAGTCAAGAACCTTCGCTGTTTAAACGTTTTTGAAAAAAATGTAATAAAAATTAAAATCGAAATATCTGCTATTTTGATATCTTCCAAAATAATACATAAGTTCATTGAAAAAAAATATGAATTGATCCTAGTATCGTGACCGTCACTCCCTGCCTGATCATATTAGGTGACTGTATACTAAGTTATTATGTATTAGTACTACTCGATATGATCATTATTATTAGCCCTAAACTACAAAATTTTTTAACTAGCCCTTTTATTGTTAGTTTGTAGTTAAAAAACGTTGAGAGAAATACTTGTGTTGCATCAATTCTCGTTTTCTATTCTCAATTCGAGCATCAAATCCTAGTTACCCCTGAGATATAAACATTACACTATATATTCAATTTTATTTTGAAATATACCTCTGGTGACATCTTATCTTATTTCGTAAAAAATTATTTTTGGTGAAGGTTTAAAGATTGTCCGAATGTCAATTTTTTTAAAAATAAAGCATTATATATTCCATGGTATAATTTTTCAACCATTAAATAACTTCTTTTTATTTATTTATTTGTCGACGGACAACACTGTCCATTTTAAAATAATTATTTACAGAGCTAGAATGAAATATAACAATGTCAAATCAATAATAGTATAACAAAAGGGTGTTTACAAAAGAAAAAACAGTGTGCACTGTGTCAATGTAGCAGCGAAAACACAAAATATTAATAGATAATCAATTCCAACAAGCTTCGTTGAAAATGATTCAAGCGCGTATCAAAGAAATTAAAGTCACTCAGACCATTAGCATGTCCTGTCACTCTTGGTATTAAAGATTGGCTTGCATAATTGGTTCTGTGAAAAGACCGGCGAAATATATGGGAAGCACAATACTCCAGGGAGGAGCCCTTAGACCAACACTCGACAGCAGGCGCTGGCAATCGGTGATACTGTTTATAATTTTAAAGAGAAATTGTAAGTCCTTTTCTTCTATTAGCCAGGGGGCTCAAATACAAATAGGAGCACAAAGCAGCATAATCAAGATCAGCACCTCCGTTGAATATCAAGTTAATATATCTGATAAATCTTCTCTGTACCTGTTTGAGCCGATACACATGTGATTCATAGTGCGGGTTCCAAATACAAGAAGTATACTCAAGGTGTGTTCGAAATAATAATCAATAGAGTATTTTAAGGGACTTCACAGTGGAAAGCATCTTAACATCACGTTTAATAAAACCTAACATCCTGAGGGAGTTCCTAACAATGTCAGCGATGTAAGGAATGAATGAAAGGATGAAATCAAAAAGGATTCCCAGGTCCCGTATAGAATCAACGAAGGTCAGAGGGCTACAATCCAAGTGATAGTGATAGTCCAGTGGATAACGCGATATAGAAAACTTAATGCATTTACACTTAAGAATATTCAAACTCATCCCATTAACTCCGCACCAGGAAATAAATCTATCAAGGTACCCTTGAAGCTCCAAGCAGTCACTGTAACTGCCGATGACCTTATACACCTTCATGTCATCGGCAGAGAGTAAGAATTTGCTTGACTTAAAGCAGATGGATATATCATTAATAAATAAGTTGAACAATAATTGACCTATGTAGGATCCCTGAGGGACCCTGAAGACAATGAATCTCAGAAGATACAAAATCATTAACCCGCACTACCTGACGACAATCATTCAGATAGGTCTCAATCCAGCCAAACAGTGACCCAAAAACACCCAGCTCCCAAAGTTTATCCAGTCTGATCCCATGAGGCACCCTATCAAGGCCATTCGAGAAGTCAGTATATACCGAGTGGATCTCGGATCCGCTCTCAAAAGCCTCAGACAAACCGCTCACATAAGAGACCAGATTTGCCTCAGTGTTCCCGCCAGCACAAAAACTAAACTGCTCCTCAATGATGGCAAACTTAAAAATAGAGGTGAGAAAGGCATGAACCAGCTTTTCGAAGATTTTAGGAATAGTATTAATTATGCTGATAGGTCTATAATTCCGAATGTCAGCCCTGTTGCTAGCTTTGTGGATAGGAACCACAAAACTCGTTTTCCAAAATTCAGGAAAAATACCCCTCCGAAGAGATTTATTAAAAATGTGATGAAGTGGACGAGTCAGAACGAACGAGTAGTTTTTCAAAAGCATTGGATGAACGCCATTAAGGCCCGAACCCTTATAGAGGTTTAGATTATTCAGCTCAACGTAAATGTCAAAAATAGATATGGCGAAATTGGAGACATTTAAATCAGTTGAGACAGTCATCGGGCACTTCACTGTTAAGTCAGTGTATACTTTGCTGAAATATTTAGCAAAAGTTCAGCAATTCCAGGACCCATGACCACATTCTTGTTCTCCAAAAACAGTTCAGATGGCATACCGTTCGAGTGAAATTTGTCATTCATAAAATTCCAGAACGACTTCAGACTTCGGCCGATACCAGATTCCGTGTCACGAATATGATTATCATAAGAAAGTCGTGACAGTATCTTACATTCTGCACGCAAACTTGTAAACATTTCGTAGTCATTCCGAGAACCACTCAATATAAACTGTTTATGACTTTTTTTTGTATAGATAACTGAACGAGCTCGTTGGAAAACCACCTAGGAAACTTTCTTGCAGAAACTCTCTTTACAGGCACATGCCTCTACGGCCGAACATAATTCTTTGTAAAAATTATGTAACATATCATCAACACTATCCACAGAAGAAAAAAGGGTCTCTCAGGGTACAGAACACAAATAGTCATTTAATAAGATGTTATTGGAATGTTTAAAGTAGAAGTAAAAATTCCGTGCATGAGTGCTGTTGTCACGAGAACGAGAACACGAAGAGGCAATATTAAAGGCAATTGGCGGATAATCGTCTTCCATGCGAACTAGCGGTGGAACAGAGTCCACAGCGAGCCTCACGTGAAGTAAATCTAAAATAACATTGTTAACATTAACTATAAAGTTGGACTGGAGTAAGTTATAGAAGGCGCAAAAGTCCGATAGCGCAGCAATAGTATCCCCCATTCTGTGGGGGGACGTAAGTATCATCCCGAGGAGCACGATAAAGACCTGTTCAAGATTCTCAGAGCACATAGATTGTTTACATGGGATGGTGTATCTGGTAGCTACAAGGACACCTCCAAATGATTTTTTAATACTTGTTAAGTGAGAACGGTCTTTACGGAAAATAGTAGACCCAGACAACCCCAGTTCAAAGTTAAGTATGTCACTAGATAAGTTGGTTTCTGTTAAAATTATTAAACCTCAGGACATGAACGTTCTGATAATAGACAATTGACACTATATCTCTAGACTTAATGGTGCGATGTCCGTCGACATTCAGATTTTCTCCACAATGCTTGAGATACCTCCTTTATCCACAATCGAACTCTTTCTCCCTTGGCCTTTCTATTTTTAAACTCTGTCAAAGTAACCTTTTCAACATCCCTCTGTCTAGGGGTCAGATCTAAGTTGATGTAAACATTTCGACTTCTTGAATTTAGGGTGGTTTTGTATTAGATTCTAGACCTCATCCACAGTATTCATTGTAACTTTAAAAGCCCTGAAACCTCTAACATTACCTCTGCTCACTCTAGCAAAATGAGCAACAGGCAGGGGGTTGCTATTCAATTTTGATAAAATTAAGGATATTTCTTGTGCATCATTGTCCCTTTCGGGTACGTTGTACAACATGACGTTCCATAGCTCTGCTGTGTCGGTCATTCATCTCACTCCAAATCCCATCCTCATAAGAAAGATTGCGAAGATGAAGGTCAGTATCACAGTCCACTGGTCTAAGTGGACCACATAGACTAGTAAGATCCTGAACTTTTACTTTAAGATCATCTAGGTTAGTGACAAACGCAATCTTGTTGTATCTATCTTTGAGCAATGTAACCTTTTTTTCAAGGACACCCACATGGTCTATCAATCCCAACGGCTATCTGACGCTGAGCATACAGTCTCTACAATAGAAAGGCATTTTTCTTTTCCTTAATAGAACTATCCTTATTTTAATGCCACTGATTTCACTGCAAGCTTGACATACCACCTTTTTGCAGTGATCACAAGGATAGCCGAAAACCTCACCCTTTTTCCTGGGCTCTTTGTATATAATTGAGGTTTTGCATTGAAAACAGATATTAGACATTTTTGACGACAACAGGGGAAACGTGGTATAGGTTAATCGAAACTTGATTGAAAAACAGGTTAAACACACTATATAATTTTTTTTGTGATGATAAAAAATTTTTATAAGGTGATGATTTAGGCTTGATTTTCACTATAGTACCGCTCTCGATACGATCTCAGTTCGATAATTTGTTTTTACATGAAAAAGAGTGTGAATAGGTTAATTATTTCTCCTGAAAGAATATATTACAGGCCCGAGAACGTATCGAGAGCGGCCCTAGTGAGAATCTGGCTTTAAAGGTCGCAAATTAATATTCATATTATATGCGACAGCTCGAATGTTTTACAAAACAAGTCAGCACACAGATATGAGTCCTGGGAATCAGCTGACATCAAAGTCACGTAAAAAAATCGTCTGCAACACTTGCAAAAGACACTACAATAGAGAAAACAATTGAAAATAGGTTAACATGTTGTACAGAGAGCCTTAACAACCTTAAATCAAAACTGAATATCCAGTAAATAGCTAAAGCTCCATATATCCTATCTTGAAATAACTTTACTTTCAATTTTAACGTATAAGTCAATAAATTAAAATTATAACCAGCAAACCGAGGCAAACATTATGGCTCATGATAAAATCTACAAATCAGGACAATAATTAATATTATTTATGAATAATCTTATTTGGCATGAACACAATTATGTGTTTTTTAATTATATGAAATTCTTTCCTTTCATTTACTTATTTTGTTTTAAATAACGTTCGTATTTCAAAATTTTGTGGAAGATTTTTAGTTTTGATTGGGCTTGATAAAGCTCATGATTTTCCACGAGTTTAGAATTTTTGAACGATAATCATAACGTTGTAACATGTACCTGTAACCTGTAAAACTTCGAATATACCCTTTTTGGTCGAAATAGTAACACAACAATATTTATATCGATAATTCTTTTTAAATTTTATAGTCTCTTAGTACACTTCTAATATTCGATATCGCCAAAAAGTTTCAAAAAACAATTTTTGTTCTTATCCAGTGAAAATGGTAAAAGATTTACTCCACTGTATTAGACTTGCTATTACCAAAGTTTACTAAACATGTATATGCCATTTTTACTAAATAACTAAATACGTTCATAGTGATTATTTTTTTGGTATGTGTATTAGTTTGACTAACATATATTTGAACCGCAAATAATATGCTGAAAAATAAAAAGGCTTTTTCAAACATGAGATCTTTTTTCTTAAGTTTAACCTTGGATGTTTATTCAATCACATTGTTTGTTAACTAAATTTTGTCATAACTGGATGCACATTTTGTGCTGAAATAATTGTTAATAAATATAGTAGACAACAACTGAATTCATATATTCTGAAAATTCTCTTAAAACATGAAAACTGCCCTTTCGATAAATAAAAATTAAAGTAGACTACTTTTTCTTTAACTTTAAAAAATGAATCCTAATTCGTTTTAAAAACAGTTAAATGAGACTTATCTCTCCATCTTCGACTAAAACTAAATCAGACTTCTGTTTCAACAAAAATAAATCATCTCTTCTTCTTTAACTTAAAAAAAAGTTCGTAAAAAATATATTAAATGAGATCAAACCCTTATTTTCAAGATAAAATAGTAGTGTTTTTTTTCAACAAAAATTAAATTAAAAGGAAACTAAATCAAATTTTTCTTCAAAAAAAAAAAAATTAGACTTCTCTGTCTTTAACAAAAAATCTAAACAATACTCTATCTACTACATCACAACCCTATCTAAGAATTTTAGGTAGGTACAATAAAAATATCCACTCTAAGCATAGTCATAGCAATAAAATACTTCCTTAACCTTCTGTTGTCAGTTCCGCACACTATACACGGTACAGTTTATTACATTGAAAACACTGTCCTATAGACGTTCTTTTTTACAAGGATAGCAGTACCAAGAAGATTCGAGTAATACTTTGGTCTTTTTTACTATTGTCTATACTTTTATCTGTTTAAGATCTTTAGTTTTTCCTTGCATCCTCAATTTTTTGGTTTGTTACTTTTTTTGTGGTTTATTAGTATGGCTTTTTTGATTTCTTATTTTTCTTGGTTTCTTTTTAATTCTTCTTTGTCTTCGATTGCAGTACGATACACTTTTCACGGTACCATTTATTACATTGGAAATACTGTCGCATGTCCGATAGACGTCCTTCTTTACAAGCATAGCATTATCAAAAAGATTCGGATAATACCTTGGTCTTTTAACCATTATCCTTACTTTTATCTGTTTAAGATCTTTGTTTTATCTTTGCATTTCCAATTTTCTGCTTTGTTACTTTTTAGAGTTTTTAGTTTGGCTTCTTTGATTTCTTATTTTCTTCGGTTTCTTTCTGATTCTTAAAAAGATCCTTGGTCACCCTCTGATCTTCGTAATTGTTTGCTTTCCTTCTAGACTTATTCTTTATTATAACATGGTTTGGAGTCAGCATGAGTTCTTGAAACTGAGAGTTTGCCAGTAGAATTTCATCATTTGAATCAAATACTTTACCTTTTCTCTCCTCTTCGGAGGTATCCACATTTATTTTTATGTGAGGGGAATTTATTCAACAACAGCTGAGTTAAATATTTTTCGGTATTTGTCAAAGTATCAGTTTCAGAATCTGAACTAAAAAATTTTGGACGTTTTCTAAAAAGGCCAGAAGTAGATGGTTTTAGTGACTGTATTGAAGTGACGCAGTTTCTATTTATAATGTGTGCCTCTTTTGCTGGATTATTTGTAGTCGACAAGGTAATTAATGCATTAACAAACTTTGTGTTATCTGTACGCTTTTCAGGAGTAACCCTATCAATTTTTTCTAAAAGCTGTTGATGAGTTACTCCACCTGCAAAATTGAGGGCCAATCAGCTTTGTGATGTGACTGCAATTCTACAAATTCATTTGAAATTTCTTCAGAAATTAGACTCAATTGAAGTTGAGGATTTAGGAAGAGGGTGTTCTATTAAGACAAATAGTGCAAACGATTCATCTGGCAAGATATAGGATTGAATGGAAGCAATCTTGTGGCTTTGAGTCCATTCATAATGTTTTTGTGGGTTAAAGATTTTGAATCTTGTGGCTCTGAATCCATTCACAATGTTTTTATAGGTTAAAGATTTTAACCAAATTTTGTTAAAAATCGTGTTAAATCTAGTTTTTGTCAAGGGATATCAGGTTTTTGATACATATTTATCATAACTTCTTGTTTCCAATAATGCTCAAATGATTTATTTGCAGTCTTAATAAAGCGTTTGGAGCTTGTAGTTTGTGTTCATTGATAGACATTAAAGGACAATATTATGTTTTTCGGCTTCTTCAATAATCGAATATTCCAAGTGAAATGACGCTCTATCAAGGATCAGCAAAATGTTCTCTTGTATTTTATACTTTGCTAAATGTTTAACAATATTAATAAATAAGTCTGTAGTTATGCGCCCTTTCAGAGGCATTTTCACTACATTTCCAGGCGTAAATTATCACGAAACGCTGGTTTTTGCCATTATCTTTTAAAAATAGCAGAGCCAACACTGTTTCACACATGGTACGAGCTGCTTTTTGCGCCAAAATATCCGCTGATGGCGAATAGCCTTTTTCGTTGATATTATAAAATTATTCTGGATTATTTTCAGTGTCAGATTCGTCATACAGTTTTTCTATTCTTCGAAATGTAAACAATGAGTAACAACTGGTGTATTTAATCTATGCGCTCTTGCTGGATTCATGAATTGATCTCTTCTTTCTGAAATTTCGGGGTGTCTTTTTAAAACCAGTCTAAGCTACTCTTATCAGATTGTATTTTCGTAGAAAATAAATGCTTGTTTCCTGATAAATTTAGTTACAACAGACACAATAATATATACAAATTATATAATTCGTTTAGCAAGATTATTTTCTTGATTTTGTTTGATTATGAACCTACGATCAAACGTTAATTTAGAATGATTTGCTGCAGCACGCTGTGACTGTTGTCCCCATTCTACTGCTGCCATAGTTGCATGTGGGCTTTCTTTTATCCATTTAGCTCGCTTCTGAGGCATTTTATCGAAATCTGTGAATAAAGATTAAAGAGGTAATTCTTTGTATTCAAACTGGTCAAACAGGCTAATAAGGTACACTCTTTAAAGTGGTTCTTATTAGCCCTATAAGAAGATTTTAAAAAATAACCAAACAATTAAATTATTTTTTTTTAATTTAATTGTAAATTAACACATACATCGTATCCTACAATGCCCAATGTCCAATATAAACAAGGAGCTCTACGTTAAGATAATAATTAAATACTAAAATTTTTATATCAACAAAAATTATAAAATCGTGCAGTTATTGTCGCCTCAGTGACGCATCGCTTGCTACTGACAAAATGGCAACGTTCCTATGACTTCCTGGAATTTTTTTTTCAAACTTTTTTGTCATTCATGACTGTAATGACTTCTTCAACACATGAAAACTTTTCGCTACGGATATTTTTTTGGGTTTAAAAACAGACAGTATTCACTGAAGCAAGGTCGAGTGAATAAAGTTTGTGTCAAAATTATTCAAACCCTTCTTTCATAATAGTAACATAGCAATACAAAATGTGTGACTGCATGTGTTGTCCTAATAGAAAAGATTGGCAAAAGCGAGTGACAGTGGCAAGCCCATGGGTGTTCCGTCTATTTTTTTTTATCTCTATTCTTTGTAAGAGAAGTGGGTGTTCGCGAGACAATGCTAATTGAATGGTGTGTAGTATTAGGTGGTATTTTTTTTCTTCAATTAACAAAATTCTAAAGCGATTCAATATCTACACCCTTTTCGAAACAGACCTGAAAATAAAAGACATTTTACCATCAGCCAAAAACAAAATTCCACTTGAAAATCCAGGAGTCTATGGAATCCCATGCGGTGAATGTAACTTCTCATACATCGGACAGATCAACAAAAAAAATTAGCGTGCGTAGGAACGAACACATCAATACGGTCAGATAAAAACAAACCACCTCCTTACTAGCCCAACATGTCAACAACACAGGACATAAAATAGATTTTAACAACATCAAAACGCTAGCACAAAGTAACCAACTATGCACAAGAATTATAAAAGAAGCTATAGAAGTAGAAAAGAGATCGAAAAGATTAAACAATCAAAGACTACTAAGCACCTGGAAAAAGAAGTTTGTAAATTTTCGAGTAAAATCCAAAATTACCACAAAAAAGAACCCAACAGAAAAGTTGTCATTGAAAATACAGAAAAATATCACGAAATACAAGAAAGAGATGGTATCGTCACACGCAGCCAAACACTTATCCTGACTGGTCGAAACTAACGAGCCAATCAATCACAAGGCACGGCGAGTACACAAAACAAGCCGCCCAGAACTCGCAAGCATCAGTCTGTTTCCAGTCTGCAAACCACGTCTCTTTGAAAACGTCAGCGTCGTTTTAGAATTTTGCTGATTTTATCTGTGAAACCTTTGACGTAGGGTAAGATTGCTTTTTTTTGTTTCTGGATTTTGTTCGGTTCTTGTTTCTCTTGGCTTCTTTTCTATGGCCCATTTGGATTGTCTTGTCTGTATATCCGTTGTTTGTTAGGGATTCCTTGGGCGATTTCATTACATTATCTTTATTTTTTTCATCTGTTAGTGTCAGAGACCGAAAGGCTAGGGTTTTGGCCACCACAAAAAGTTGTGCCGAGTAGTGGTGGGAATCTGCTTGCAAATATCTGATTGTGTGTGTCGGTTTGTGATAAATCGTATGAGATAAAAAGCCATTGTTTTTCTTTTTAATAAAATATCCAAAGATGGTAGTTGTTTGTTGTGTTTCACTTCCATGGTAAACTTAATTGGGTGCCTGTTATTAAGATGATTGAGGAAATTATTTAATTTATTTAGACCGTGTGGCCAAACTAAGAACGTAGCGTAGTTATAATTTTGCTTTTTCTTAGGCTGAATGTGGAACTTCTGTTTCAAGTATAAAGCAAGATATGCTATAAATAAAAGTCAATACGTTACAAATTGTAGTACCTCCTAGAGCTAAAATATAATGTAACCTGGTATATTTCATGATCATGGAAAATTTCAAAGTTTTACAAAAAAATAAACTGTAATTTACAAATTATTTAGATTGGTATCATATAAAAGTGTAGATAAAGAAAAATTATACTAAATTTTCATGCTAATGCGTTGATGAGATTACTAGTTATGTTAACTCATACAAATCTGGCTGCAACACTGCCAAACCGGATAGTGGTGTAAAGGTACTAGATAAATATCAGTACTAATGAATTAGAAAATGAGAGTTTTATCAAAAGTAACACGGAAATAAAATGTAAAAGAAAAATTTTGAACGTAGAAAAACAGAAAAGGAACTTCTGAGTTTTCATGTGAGAATAAGACAATTACTTCATTGAAACGTGCAGAACTACTAAAATCCCCGTCTCCGGACTTCTTCCAGTTAGCTGCAAGAGAGGGTAACTAAATTCATGTACCGGAATAATTTAAACTATTTTACATCACAAAACCCTAAAGAATGAACTAAATATATTGAGATGTAAAATTTATATCTTCTTTGGTTGTTTCAACAAAGAAAGTGAAGGTCTAGGCAAAATGGTCTCGGCGTTATTTATATCATAGACCTATGCGTTCGTACAATGCTTCTTGCTTTCAAACGTCAGAAATTTAAACGAGTTGACAACTCCAAATGACTTAAATGCAAGTTTTCAAGTAACAAGGCTCAAACAAATTTGTTAGATAAGCTATTCAATAATCGTCAGAATTTGCGGCTCAAAATTAAACAAGTAACCCATTACTTATTTTCTAATTAAAGAAACATACTTCTCATCAGTAGATTTATTGCAAAAAGTTAAAGCAAGCGAAAATAATTCCTTCCTTTCAACTATTATCGATTTCCTGAAAGTTTGGGGACCTCGCTGACTAGATGTCCCGAACGAAACAGATAGGTGGTATATTGCTGAGAAGTTCACCATTTCAGTAAACTTAAAAAGTATTGACAGGGGTGAAAATGAAACTAGAATATAGGGTAAATAAGTTATTACTATATATTGGAATCAAATAACAAAACCAAAACAGCTCAAAATGAGAAAATGCAAAAAGTAGCAACAGTTACAGCATAGATATAAAACCTGAACTACAAAAAAAAAGAACATACGTAAAGCAACTCCAGGGAACTGATCTAAGAAAGTATAAGAAAACTACCACACGAAAGGAAGAATTACACTTATATATAGCAAGCAGGCAATAAAACCGAGATTTAATTGAAAAAAAAGTAATAGTAAATTCAGCAAAATAAATAAACGCAACCTCCCACACTCTAGGGTGAATGCCAACCAAAACAACATAAATAGGGGCAAAGAGTGATCATCAAATATAATATAGAAGCATACTTTGTAGTGTAAGAATGTACCAAAAATTCACGAACGAGCTGGGAAAGGTTAAAGCACAACGATCAGCTCTCGTAAATTTTAAAACTTCAATTCAGAAAGTAAATATTTTACTATCTAATTTTTTCATTTAGTTGCTGATATCTTTCTTTCAGGAAGTTATTCCTCTTCCTCTGAAAAATATTACTCTTACTAAAAAAAATCAGTTGATCTATTACAGAATCTGTCCTATTAAATTTTTTGTTAAAATATTTATATGATCCATGGGAATTAGACTCAAAAAGACCCGTTTTGGGAAAAAAAATGTAACTAGCGATTTTATTGCTGAAAAGGATATATTTTGGCATCACTAAAAACATACTTCGATGGAAATTCATACGGTCCATGGCTTACAAAATGGCGGCCAAAAAATAGTCACTTTTTTCAGTTTTTCCAGTTTATCTTGAAAAATAAGGAATGTATGAAAAAATATTTTAAACAGAAGTTATAGATAATTGAAAAAATTGATATAATTAAAGTTATAGATGGCGCCACTAGTTATCGAAATATAATTTTTTTTCTCGGAAAATTCTATTTTTTTTATTCATAATTAAATGCTATTTATTAATTAACTATCGCTTCAGAATTCTAGGAAATTATAGATATTTTTGACCCAAAAAACTGTGTTTAATCCGAAATTTGTGAGTTGAATAGTTTCCGATAAAATCGAGCTCAGAGTCGAAAATTCGAAGTCGATTATTACCTTTTCTAATAAAGATATAGCAACCAGGTTGAC
Organism: Diaprepes abbreviatus; assembly: GCA_034092305.1. NCBI lineage: Eukaryota > Metazoa > Arthropoda > Insecta > Coleoptera > Curculionidae > Diaprepes > Diaprepes abbreviatus. The sequence continues at coordinate 132,684 of JASJET010000117.1, forward strand.
AGCAATTTGTTTGAAATGATGTATATTTTCTAGATATATTTTCAAAAATTTTTTTTTTTGATTTTTCTTCGAGAGGACTGCGAAAAACAGTTTTTTACACTCGAAAAATTGCAATAACCTTTTTGTCAGTGTATTTACGATTTTTCTAATACATCTATTAGATTTAGATATATTATTTTCGATCTCTGGAAAAAAAAATTGTTTTACGATAAAATTTACCTTTTTTTTTAAAAAAAAATTCGCAACGTCGCGGTTTATAAATATTAAGGGCTGAAATTTACAGAAGACATTATTGAATACACATGGACCTCTGAAAACTACCCACAGAATCTATGCGACAGTATTCAAATCGCGCGGATAAAGCTAGTCGGCGAGTTGCTATTCTGCAGGCGTGCTGCTCAGCTACGGACTACACGCACATATCTTTGTGCGACTGGTAACATTTTGGAGTAAAGTATATGATTAAATTGTAATATTTAGATTATATTATTAATAAAAAGTTATTTCTGATTAAATTAGCAATTCATCATTTTATTAAAAAAATTCAGTTTGAACAAAAATTAATAATATAATATAATAATACAAAAGTTATATCTTATCTAATTAGCAATACATCATTTTATTGCAAAAAAAGTTTGCACAAAAAGTGCACGTATATAATATAATAATATAAAATATAAAAAATATACATTAGTATCGTTCAGCCGTCCTTACATTTCATTATTTTCGTCGTCAACATTCAAGTCATTCTCGTATACATCATTTATTTCATTAATAACATCATTCAGCCTCATCATCCTCATTCTCTTGAACAATATCTTCGAGAGTAATGATTTCGGAACAATTATCACACTGACCACCAGCAATTTTCACATAAATCAGTATATTTCAGACCATGACTTTTACGTGTGCATTTATTATTAACACATCCCGTTTTATATGAACACAAGAAAAAATTAGTCAGTTTCTCGGGAATAATTATATACGAACTGCTGTACGTAATTCAGAACTGCTTGATAAAAGTTCAATCAATTTCTGTTTGCCGCATCTATATATATATATATATATATATATATATATATATATATATATATATATATCAAGAAATCAATAAATACATTAATATATTATACATATCTGTATACAATTCTACAATAATTTTATGATAAATTTAATTGAATAAACAACTTAAAAAAAGCTTATTAACAAGTTCTATGTAATAATTTTATAAGATAATATTTTACAATTTTTCTTACCGTTGTATAGAAATATACACTGTTTCATAATGATTTATATGTCACATTCAACGTTCCACCACGTGTTTAAATACTTTTTTAATGTTAAAAGTTGCGTGAACTTTTACTAAAACGCTTTTAAATGTAAAAAATGTTTGCAATAGTGCTTTTACAAATGTACAAACACTATAATATTTTTTCTTTCTAGTATGTCAAAACGTTATATCAAATTAAATCCAAAGCATACTACTCCGAAATGACAGGTGTTACCAGAATGCTGGCTCCGAACCGGATACTGCCAAGAGTGGAAAAAATCTGCGCCTTGCAACATAGCAACCCGCTGACTAGATGTACCCGCGCTATTTGAATACCGTCGGATAGATTCTGTGGGTAGTTTTCAGAGGTCCATAGATCTTACAGGGATGTTTTTCGTGAAACCGAAAAATTTCTCGATAAACTACAAATATTCAATAATGTCTTCTGTAAATTTCAGCCCTTAATATTTATAAACTGCGACGTTGCGATTTTTTTTTTTTAAAAAAAGGTAAATTATATCATAAAACTATGTTTTTTCCAGAGATCGGAATGATATATCTAAATCTAATAGACGTATTAAAATAATCGTAAGTACACTGACAAAAAAAGTTATTGCAATTTTTCGAGTGCAAGAAACAGTTTTTCGCAATTTTCTCGACGGAAAATCAAAAAATAAAAATTCTTAAAAATATATCTTGAAAATATACGTCATTTCAAACAAATTGCTGTCAACCTGGTTGCTGTATCTTTATTAGGAAGGATAATAATCGACATCGAATTTTCAACTTTAAGATAGATTTTCTCGGAATCTATTCAACTCACAAATTTCGGATTAAACACACTTTTTTGGGTCAAAAATATCTATCATTTCCTCGAATTCTAAAGCGATAGTTAATTAATAAATAACATTTAATTAAAAATTAACAAAAAAAATGGAATTTTCCGAAAAAAAAAATTTCAATAACTAGTAGCGCCATCTATAACTTTAATTATATTAGTTGATAGATTTTTCAATTATCTGTAACTTTTGTTTAAAATATTTTTTCATACAACCCTTAGTTTTCAAAATAAACTAGAAAAACTGAAGTGACCATTTTTTGGCCGCCATTTTGTAAGCCATAGACCGTATGAATTTCTATCGAAATATGTTTTTAGTGATGCCCAAATATATCTTTTTCAGCAATAAAATCGTTAGTTACATTTTTTCCCTACAAAAGTTTAATTTCCATGGACATTTTAAAATTAAATATGTTTTTTACATTTGATGACTAAATTCATAAATTTTAAATCTTGCCATTTAGACTTAATCAAACAGTTAAGCCATATTTATGAAAAACTTGGATTCGCAATATGCGATCCCAAAAACTCCCCCATATCAATTTTGAAAAAAATTGGACAAAATTAATTTTTTATCTGCCATATTGGATAAACCATATTGCATTTTTTACAAATAATTTCAGTGCGACCCCGAAAACTCCCCTATACGGAGAAAATCGAACAAAATTGATTTTTTGATTGATTGATTGATTAGATCCGCTATACTGAAATTTTTAAAAATAATTTTAGATTCGTCATGTACGACCCCGAAAACTCCCCCCTACCAATTTTGGAGAAAATCGGAAAAAATTGATATTTTTGTCCGCCATATTGGATCCGCCATATTTATTTATTTTTTTTTTAATATCTTGGATTCGTTATGTGCGACCCGAAAAACTTCCCCACACTTTTGGAAAAAATCGGACAAAATTAAATTTTCTTGTCCGACATATGGATCTGCCATATTGATTTTTTTAAAATAATTTCAGATTCTTTGTGTACGACCCGGAAAATTCCCTCATACCAATATTGGAGAAAAACGGACAAAATTGATTTTTTTGGCCGCCCTATCGTCAGCGCCATCTTGAATTTTACTGCACCAATTTCATCCAGAAACATATGGGACCACCGCAGCAACTTCCTGAACATTATGTAAAAAATTTCATTCAAATCAGTGCCGCCGTTCCGGAGTAATCGGTGTACATACATAAAAAAAAACATATTAGACGAATTGAGAACCTCCTTCATTTAGAAGTCTGTTAAAACAGACGAAATTAAGTTCTTAATAGGTTTTTTATATCTTATAAATCACATATCGTAACTTTTCGCAATTTTCGTTGCATAAATTTAAAAAGCTGACTTATATCTGAATATTTTAACAGTTGAATTATCATTTTTTTTTTGTTTTCCTGTTAGATATGTATGTTTATTCAAACGTATTAACTAGTTTTCTTATATTGTATGTTTATCACTAGAATAATTGTCTTCCCCTGTTTATCTTGTAATACGTTACTGGATCAAAGACAGACGATACATTCTGAGAATCGAAATCAAAGTAAGTTCTAAATGTCTTGAATATACTTTAAATAACTCTGCCGATATCCTGGTAATATTCCAAAATAACGTAGGATTTTGTTATCAAGCGTGCACGACTAAAAAATTCTTCGTATTTTACCTGTTACTAAACTGTCCTATATTTTCGAGGAAAAATGTGAACTTTATTTTTAAATGCATAATAGGGGGGAATAAGCTGAATGATTAATCAATGAGGATAAGATAATGTTTATATTTCCCTTAAGTATAAAAAAATAACCGAAAGCCAATGCTTTCAGCCACGATGTGGATAGCTGCAAACATCCTTTTATTTTGTTAACTCTAACGTGTTCGTCAATATGTTCCGGGTAAATATTTAAAGGCTTCCAATAAATAAAGAAAAATTGGAAAATGCCGTTTTTTATGTATCCTAAATTTCGTATGAAAAAAATAGGGACCGTAAGAACTGATGATTACCTAAACTTAATTTTAAGTTCTATTTCAGTTAATAAAATAATTATCTTATGGATATGTAAATGGTATAGGCGACTTTAACAGGCATTCAAGAACTTTTTCTTATTTTTTGAACCTACTGTCTGTTTTCTACTTAATAAATTTCGTTAACTTTATTCAATAATTGTTTTCAATGTAATTTTTAAATTGCCATAATATCGTCTTAAACGTTTTCTAATATCGTAGTTCAAAACACACAAACCAATTCGTCGTATCCGTCCATCTGCTACAGGGTCCTAAGTAAAATAAACACATGTTTCTTGTTATGTAGAAGATGGATATATATATTTGCATTTAAAGATGATTTATGATGATTTAATACAAGCAACAGGGATAATATTTTAGCATTTGATGACAACCGGCAATTCAAACGGTATTCATATGGCGCAGAATATAGAAAATGTAACACATTTTATTAATTTGTTAATAGAACTTAGTTTGCAATTTTGGAAAAATATAGGTATATTTTCTAGTGACAATGTATTTGTGAGACATATTAAATATCTTGCGGGAATATTATTGAAATAGATAAATTTTTTGAAAATTACACATTATTAAAATTGAAACCAATAATTTTTTAATAAAATTTAGATCGTACTTTAAAATTGTAATTAGAAAACTAATTATTTTATTAATGGTTGCAAAGATTCCCAGAGGCTAGAAATAATAATCGAAAACAGAAACCCACTCCTAATAGCCACAAAAAACGTTTAAAATTATTTTAGTACTTACCATTGATTTGAAAATATTGTCAATTTTTTCTAAAGATGCGTGGAGTGAGCTGTTATCTTTTAGCTCCCCTCGTGTTATATCTGCAAAAGCAATTATATTTTTAAATAATTCTTAAAATTTTATAAGTGCTTTTAATAATGTCTGCAAAAAATACATTAATCAATAACCTAATTTTATGTTTCAGATTTACGTAGAAAACTTGAAATTTAATAATATTAACATCTAATAATGTACTAGAAAAACAAATTGTTTTTTTGGCTGATATAGTTCCCATTTGATGAACAAATCAATTCTTTATTAAAAATGTTAATTCTATTGTAATTATAAATAAAATTCATCAACTATATATTTAAGGTATCATGAATTATTAATTAACATTGTAAATAATTAATATTTAGACTTTCGAAGAAACAGATAACTAGGAAAGTAGATATATGACGAACATCATAAAACATATATTTCATGCCTTTTTCTGAAATTGAAAATGGTAAATTTTCATATATTGTATGAAATGGTCAGAAATTACTTGATTGACATTTTTTTCTTAATTATGTGTGATATTTTAGTTACGACAAATTAAGTCAAGACAGTATGTTATTAGAAGAAGATAAGCTATTTTTCTCCAATTTATCTCTAAAATCAATTGATGAAAAGTTGTTATTATATTAGTATCCAATATTTCCTTCAGAAATCAAATGATATACAAATTAAAAACTCGTTACAAGATATTTTTCCTTCTTGACCATCAAAAACCAAGAGGCTATGACACCATAATATCTCGCAACATTGCCACATTTTAATAATAAGTTTGTAAGCTATACCGTATTGCCTTAATTTGTCAAGTTATGGTTAATTTATATTAAAGTAAAAGAGATTTCGAATTGAAAATGTACGGTCTACTCTGCTAACGTTTTTTTTTGCACTACTTATATGCGCTAGTACCGTTAATGATGGAATCAGATAATGTCATTAATGGAGAAATAAAATAATGTGATTATGACTATTCTTAAAAAACGGACCATAAATAAGACTACACTTAATTTCGGAATATATTTAAGCTTGTTATATCCCATGACACAACGCATTAAAAGAAATACCAATACTACAAATTAGGAGAAAATAAATGTAGTTAACAGAGTCTGTTTGATTTTTGAAAATAAAGCAGAAAAGAAAGCAGTAGGATATAGAGTGGTCTACATAACTAAAAAATAGTTACAAAAACATTTTTTAGGTTTAATGACTTTTTATCTTTCACTGTTATGAAAATTCCAAGACAACGGTATTTTATTAAGAATAAATTCAATTTTAGCATTCTTGGTTAGTGTATGTTCAGGTTAGTAAAGGTAAATGTTGTAAAAATGCTGATCGACTCATTATTAATTTAAAAATCTATATATAAATATAACCTTGTTATATTAATACGGTTTAATATTATTTACAGTGTTGCATTTAAAAATGATATAACTGCGATGTTTAAATTTGATCTTAGTTAAAATATATTCAACATTACTTTTAATGAGATAAATTGTAATTATATCTATTACCAAACTTTATTTGGAACTGTCACAATGATTGTGAACCTTAAAAACAATGTAAGTTCCATAAGATTTGTTATTCAATACCCTCATAAAATATTTGATCAAATTCGACTTATTTATTAAATTTTGAAATATGTCCAATAACATACATATCATGTTGGTTGAAAATGTTATTACGGCACATTTAATGAATCAAATAAACTTAATTTTCTTTTGGCGTGCTCCAGGTATATTTTATAAGTAAATAAATATATCAGTAGCCCGTGTCTTGCACACATTTGGACATTTAGCTCCTATATTTCCGTCAGAATATACCAAATATAAGGGATTATCCTCATAATTGTCGCATTTAACGGAACTTCCCCTTTTCTGTTAGTACAATGAACTAATGAAAAAATGTATGATTGTTTAAGATTACGAAATTTTTTGTATAAGAATATTGACACAAATGCTAGTATTTATCCTCAAGTGATATTGACATTTATTTTATTACAAAACGGTTTCGAGTTATAAAGGAGTGCGTTTAGGAAGACGAAATATTTCCGGCCCTATAAATTATTAGTAATAGTAAAAACTGTGATTAAAATATATTTTATCGTAAATAAGGAAAATGAGAATTTGCCGACATGCCTTAATATGATTACTTTTGATAAACTACTACTTCATCAAAACGTAATTTTATTTATTTCTGTTTATCTCTTAGTTAAATTTTCATAGTTTTCATGAAATTCCATTATTTGTAATGCTACATTTGCTTTAGGTTAATATAAAGATAATAAAGTATAGTTGAAGAATTTTAATGAAAATGTAACTTTACGATATAATTTGCATTTTCGTGAAATATATTATTCAGATTTGACTACATGCCCTTGGACTAACTTAAACACGTTACTTCTTTAGCGTTGTTGGCTAGCCTAATTTTCTTCCTCTATATTTATGACCTGGTTTAAACTCTTGAGTATATTCTGACCATGTACCGTAACACTGGGGGAACAGTGAGCTAAGATTAATGCTTAGCTCATCTGTCCAGGAGTTTTTGTATCACAAACTAGAAGTTTTTACTTTAATGCCACATGTGTAAGTACAATTCTGATAGGATTTAATAGGTTCAAACGTGCACTGTAATTCGAGAAGGTACGTTGCATAACACGCTTCAATTAAATTTGTGCCTAAGTTAGTAAACGATGTCATTTTACGCAAACTGCTAAAGTTACAATTTAAAGCTAAACTTTCTCTAGTAAAACCTTTTATAACACTAGTAAATAAATACAAATAAAAATTGCTACTGATGTTATAATGGCTGTCTGTGGGAGTTTAAATCATCCTGATTGCCAATTCAACAATGAAAATTTTCCACCATGTATACATTTTGAGTTATAGAATGTTTCAGTTATTTTTAACCGACTTCTAAAAAAAGGAGGTTCTCAATTCGTCGAGTATGTATGTTTTATATATATATATATATATATATATATATATATATATATATATATATATATATTTTAGTTGGTTATTTTCTTGGGAATATGGTTCATTTTTATATTGAAACTACATATATACAGTAGTCATACTTATTGTATATATATATTTTTATTTCTCAGGACGTTTCAATTCTTTCGAATCTTTTTTAACTGATGCGGATGCTACAAAAATGTACATTTTTAATATTATTATATATGGACAAAGAGATTTTTGTTTTAAACAATAGTTAATTACATCACAAACCACTCTTTTGTATATTCACTTTTTAAAAGTCTTTTTAAAAGGCCAGTTAGTTTAAAAAGACTTTTAAAAAGTGAATATACAAAAGAGTAAGTGACTACAATTGGTTTGTGATGTAATTAACTATTGTTTAAAACAAAAATCTCTGTTCTGGTAAGTTTTTAACCTCTTTGTCCATATATAATAATATTAAAAATGTACATTTTTGTAGCATCCGCATCAGTTGAAAAAGATTCGAAAGAATCGAAACGTTCTGAGAAATAAAAATATATATATACAATAAGTATGACTACTGTATATATGTAGTTTCAATATAAAAATGAACCATATTCCCAAGAAAATAACCAACTAAAAATATATTTAATTGTTCAAGAAAAAATTAATTCCTATATAATATATATATATATATATATATATATATATATATATATATATATATATATATATATATATATATATATACCGGTTATTATTAACCACTTCTAAAAGAAGGAGGTTCTCAATTCGTCGACTATGTACGTTTTTTTTTATATATGTACAGGGTGAGTCAACGATTGGATGAAGTAGGTTTGTGCCTCTTCGGTGAAATTAACAAAGAAACTATATTTATTGTTTGATACAGTTTATTTTTACGCAGATTTTAAAAATATTTAGGACTCTACAGGGTGAGCCAAAAAACTAGGACAGCATAAAGTTGTATTTTTTTAAATAGAACACCCTATATACGAATCGTATTTTCGATTTAGCTTATAATTTTAAATCTTTTTTATTAAGGGTTTACTATAACAAAACTTTATAGTTTCTGAGATAATTAAGTTTAAAGAAAAAAGGTCACATTTTCAAGCATCAATTCAATCCTAAATAACGTTTTCAATTTTGTGACAAATATATTCAAATTTGGAATTTAGCAAGGCCAGGGACAAGTTAACATAACTTTTACCTAATATTTGCAATAAAAGCTACAGGGTGTTGAACACATCGGCTCAAATTTGAACAAGTTTAAATGAATAAATATCTTTTTTTTAATGGTACACCCTGTATATTTTCATGTTATTTAATAGAGTAATAAAAACCATAAAAGTTTTGTTCAATATATTCTATACCTATTTATAATAGTTTTTGAGATATTTCAGTTTTTCTTATTTTCCATACTTTTTTACAGAAATAGTCTTCATTATCATAGTAGCCATGTAAAATAATAAAAAGAAACTACAGAAACAAACAGAATGTGGTTAAATATGATGAAATACATTATTCGTTATATTACAACGGCAATAATTTAATTAAACATAATGTGAAAAAATTAACACAACAATAACGACAAGGCAAATAAATATTTACTTTTATACTAAATTGAAACAAAAAAAATACCTATTAAATACCGAGATTAATTATTTCTTTTTAATAAGTGTTCGAATAAACGACCCTCTTGTGCAATGCACAAATTTAGTCTTTTTTGCAGATTTTCTCGGACCCTGGACAAAATTAGTGGCGTTATTGTTCTACAGGTATCCCTAATCCTGTTTCGCATATCTTCCACTGTTGTTGGTGGATTAACATACACCTTGTTTTTAATATAACCCCATAGGAAGAAATCTAATGGGGTGATGTCGCAAGACCTTGGTGGCCACTCAATGAAACCCCCACGTCCAATCCATTTTTGCGGATATCGTTGGTCCAAAAACGCACGGACTTCACTATGGTAATGCGGAGGCGCACCATTGTGCTGGAACCACATACTGTCGAGCTCATCCCTATCGAGACCTTGAAGCAGTTGGGGTAGTTCTTCTTGCAGAAAGTTCAGGTAACTATGGCCATTTAGTGGTTCATTAAAAAAGTGGGGTCCAATAATTCGATTATGATGAATCCCACGCCAAACATTTAATGACCAGTGGTTTTGATGTTGCACCTCTCTAATCCAAAATGGGTTTTCTGTGGCATAATAATGCATGTTGCGTCTATTTACGGCACCGTTACTTCTAAAAGTAGCTTCATCACTAAACATTACCTTGCATAATAAATTTGGATTTAATTGAATCTCCGCATTTATTGTACGACAAAAGTTTACACGACTTTCAAAATCCTGTCCATGCAATTCTTGGTGTAATTCCATGTGATATGGACGATACCTATATTTCTTGGTAGTACGATTAGCGGTGGATTGTGATGTTTCACAGAATGCTGCTAACTGACGGCTACCAATATAAGGATTTTCCTGAACATTTAACAATACTTGTAGTTCTTTTTCTTCATTAGTTTTGGATAATCAACAGTACCAGAAGAATCAAATCTTTGCATTAAGTTTTGAAAAGTATGGGTATTAGGCTGGCGTCGATCAGGATACTTCATTTTGTAAATTCTTTGAGCAAGAAGGCAATTTTTTTGAGCCTCTCCTATTGTATAAATCATATCTATTAACTCATTCTTTGGAAAATTCATTTTACAATATAGGATAAATGCAAAAAAAACCAAACTATACTACATAAAAACCAAAAGAAGCGATTGCGGTTATAAATTTGACACACAGAAAAATATTCTTTTACATTGTTTTTGCCATGGCTACTATGATAATGAAGACTATTTCTGTAAAAAAGTATGGAAAATAAGAAAAACTGAAATATCTCAAAAACTATTATAAATAGGTATAGGATATATTGAACAAAACTTTTAGGGTTTTTATTACTCTATTAAATAACATGAAAATATACAGGGTGTACCATTTAAAAAAAAAAGATATTTATTCATTTAAACTTGTTCAAATTTGAGCCGATGTGTTCAACACCCTGTAGCTTTTATTGCAAATATTAGGTAAAAATTATGTTAACTTGTCCTTGGCCTTGCTAAATTCCAAATTTGAATATATTTGTCACAAAATTGAAAACGTTATTTAGGATTGAATTGATGCTTGAAAATGTGACTTTTTTTTTTAAACTTAATTATCTCAGAAACTATAAAGTTTTGTTATAGTAAACCCTTAATAAAAAAGATTTAAAATTATAAGTTAAATCGAAAATACGATTCGTATATAGAGTGTTCTATTTAAAAAAATACAACTTTATGCTGTCCTAGTTTTTTGGCTCACCCTGTAGAGTCCTAAATATTTTTAAAATCTGCGTAAAAATAAACTGTATCAAACAATAAATATAGTTTCTTTGTTAATTTCACCGAAAAGGCACAAACCTACTTCATCCAATCGTTGATTCACCCTGTACACTGATTACTTCGGAACGGCGACACCGATTTGAATGAAATTTTTTACATTATGTTCAGGAAGTTGCTGCGGTGGTCTTATATTTTATTGGACGAAATTGGTTCAGTAAAATCCAAGATGGCGCTGATAATATAGCGACCAAAAAAATTAATTTTTTCTGATTTTTTTCCAAAATTGGTGTGGGGGAATTTTCAGAATTGTATACAGCGAATTTGAAATTATTTTTAAAAAATTCAATATGGCTGATTCAATATAGCGGACAAAAAATCAGTTGTGTCCGATTTTCTCCAAAATTGGTACGGGGGAGTTTTCGGGGTCGCGTATAACGAATCTAAAATTATTTTAAAAAAATCAATATTGCGGATCTAATATGGCGGATTAAATCAATTTTTCTTCAAAATTGGTATAGAGAAGTTTTCGGGGTCGCACATAACAAATCTGAAATTAATTTTTAAAAAATAAATATGGCGTGTCCAATATGGCGGATAAAAAAAAATTTTGTCCAATTTTTTTCCAAATTGATATTGGGGAGTTTTTGGGATCGCACATTGCGAATCTGAAATTATTTAAAAAATATTAAATATGGCAGATTCAAGATGGCGGATTATAGATTCTACATCTCTCGATTTTGTCTAAAATCAGTTTTGGGGGATTTTTGTTATTGTTAGCTAAGAATTTAAAATATTTTTTGGAAAACTCAACCTGGCTGATTCAATATGGCGACTATAAAATTTATATTTTTCGATTTTCTCCAAAACTAATATAGGAGATTCTTCAGGGTATAAATGAAAACTATTTTTTCAGGATTCAATATGGCGAATATAATATAGCGGACTAAAAATTTTATATTTTTCGATTTTGTTCAAACGTAGGACCAAATCGTTTTTGAGGATGTAAATAGCGAATATAAAATTATTTTAAGGAAATTTAATATGTCAGATGGAATATGATGGTCTAGAAATTCTAAATTTCCTAATTTCATCCAAAAATTAGTTCTAGGGGGTTTGAAGGGTTTAGATTTAAATTAGATTAAGACGTTAAAATTATTTTTTTGAAATTCCGTATGACGAATCCAATATAGTGGGTTGAAAATTTTACCTTATTCGCATTTTTACAGATTTGGTATTATGGGGTTGTCAGGGTCGTGTATTACGAATTTAATTTTTTACAACTATTAGATTGATAAGATACAATATGAGGGACTGAAAATTCTACATTTTCCAATTTTGTCTAAAATTGATATTACGGGGTTCTTGGGGAGTATACTCAATATGTAGTATAAAATATATCGAGCTAAGAAATTTACATCTCAAGTTATTTAAATATCGATATTGGAAGATTTTGGGGCTTCTATTATCAATCTAAAATTAATTTAAAATTTAAGATAGTGGATTTAATATGACGGAATAAATATTTGTTTGACACAATTTCACTGGTATATGGAGAACTTAAAGAATCAAAGAATTTTTGGTGGTTCATTTTAGGGTGATTTACAAATGGGTACTTTTTGCCACCCTGGGGTCATTGCAAGGTACATTAATCTCTATTAGTACTTACATCAAATAGTTTATGTATAACATAAAGAATTCAAAACTAATAAAATATTTATAAAAAAAATTGAACCGACTTCTAAAAGTATGCTAAAAAGTGAAAAATAACTAGAAATTTTTATATGAAATTGAAATTTTTAAAGTCGGCGCCAAACTAATACCTGACAAAACGTGATTCGCATAAATAGATTAAAAATACTTTATTTGTAATTACTTTCTTACCATAATTTTTATATATTAGTAGTTATTTATTTCATTTAGAAATAATTTGGCGCCGACTTCAAAAATTTCAATTTCATATAAAAATTTCCAGTTATTTTTCACTTTTTAGCACACAAATTTTATTTTTCGATTTTTAGTTTTGAATTCATTATGATATTTATAAATTATTTGAACTAAGTGCTAATCGAGATTTGTGTACCTCGCAATGACTCCAAGGTGGCAAAAAAGTACCCATTTTATCCATAATTATAAATCACCCTAAAATGAACCACTAAAAATTCTTTGATTCTTAGAGTTGTCCAAATACCAATGAAATTGTGTCAAACGAATATTTAGTCTGTCATAGTAAATCCACTATCTTAAATTTCAAATTAATTTAGATATTTAAAGAAAATACATTAATTTTTTGTCCACCATATTGGATATGCCATATTGAATTTTTTAAAAATAATATTAGATTCGTTATGTGTGACCCCGAAATCCCTCCAGTACCAATTTTGGCGGAAATCGGACAAAATTGATAATTTTTGTCCGCCATATTGAATTTTTAAAAAATAATATCAGATTCTTTATGTGAGGCTCCAAAAACTTCCCAATACCAATTTTGGAGAAAATCGGCCAAAATTGATTTTTTCGTCCGCCATATTAGATCCGCCATATTGGATCCGCCATATTGAATTTTTAAAAAATTATTTTAGATTCAACATATGCGACCCCGAAAACTCCCCCGTACCAATTTTGGAGAAAATCGGAAAAAAACGATTTTTTGTCGGCCATATTGGATCCGCAAAATTGAATTTTTTAGAAAATTATTTTAGATTCATCATAAGCGACTCCAAAAACTTCCCTGTACCAATTTTGGAGAAAATCGGAAGAAATTGATTTTTTGTCGGCCATATTGGATCCGCCATATTGAATTTTTTAAAAATTATTTTAGATTCGTCATATGTGACCCCGAAAACTCCCCCGTACTAATTTTGGAAAAAATCGGACAAGATTGATTTTTTCGTCCGCCATACTGGATCCGCCATATTGAATATTTTAAAAATTATTTTAGATTCGTCATATGCAACCCCGAAAACTTCCCTGTATCAATTTTGGTGAAAATCGGACAAAATTGAATTTTTCGTCCGCCATATTGGATCCGCCATATTGAATTTTTTAAAAATAATATCAGATTCGTTATATACAACCTCTAAAACTCCCCTGTACCGATTTTGGAGAAAATCAGAATAAATTAAATTTTTTTGTCCACCATTTTGCTTTTTTTTTAAATAATTTCAGATTCGTTGGGTCCGACTCCGAAAATTCCTCCATGCCAATTTTGGAGAAAATCGGACAAAATCACTTTTTTTGGCCGCCATATTGTAAGCGCTATCTTGAATTTTATTGCACCAATTTCATCTAAAAAAATATGGGACCACCCCAGCAACTTCTTTTATATAACGCAAAAAATTTCATTCAAATCGGTGCAGCCGTTCCGGAGTAATCGGTGTACATACATAAAAAAATACATACTCGACGAATTGAGAACCTCCTTCTTTTAGAAGTCGGTTAAAAATCGAAAAATAACATTTTAATAAAACTTCTAGAAGTCCGCTAAAAAGTTAAAAATAACTATAAATTTTTATATGAAATTTAAATGTTTGAAGTCGGCGCCAAATTATTTCTAAATGAAATAAATAACTACTAGTATATACAAATTGTGGTAAGAAAGCAATTACAAATAAAATATTTTTAATCTGTCTATGCGAATCACATTTTGTCAGGTATGAGTATGGCGCCGACTTCGAAAATTTCAATTTCTTATAAAAATTTATAGTTATTTTCCACTTTTTAGAGCACTTTTAGAAGTCTGTTCAATTTTTATATAAAAATTTTATTTAATACAAACATTTTTATATAATATTTATACATAAGTTCAAAACAATAAAAGACCAGGATATTTTAAAGACAACACAGTTTATTTACAAAAGTAGACATGCAAATACATTTATAGTAAGTCTTTTGTACATAACTTTTTTCCAGATATTGACTTTCGTTTAAATTCCTGATTGCTTTTTCTGATAAGAAACTAGCAATAATCCCCCATCATTGTTGGATTCCGTCAGCCTTGGTAGTGTTGCTCCATTGTTAATATGTTTTGGTGAAAACTTTCTCATTGCTCGTGACTAATAGCACCTGGGAAAAAATTTAAATGGGGGTGCAAGAAGTGTATTTTACGATACATGCGACAGCTCATTTTGTAATAGCTTTCAAGTAGTTCTTCTACAAATTTTTTGCTGTTTCCTACTTTTTTGTTTCCTAAAAACTCCGAAACAATTATTTTAAGAGAACTTCACGCAGCTAATTCAACATCACTTAATTTTTGATCAAACTGTTGTTCCCTTAGTATTTTTCTAATTTGTTGTCCTACAAATAGTCTTTCCTTAAGCTTAGCATCACTTAGTTTAGAAAAAAATTGTTTAAGGTATTTAATCGCATCTCCTTCTTTATCTAATGCTTTAATGAAATTGTTGGTTAATCCCAGTTTAGGTTATAGTCCTTTTTTGGGATCAGCAAGAGGTATATTGTTTACGTTAGTTTGATCTGGAATATCTTCTATCTCTTGGAAGCTATTCTCTTACTTAGTAATGGCTCTATGTTGCTCTACTTATATGTATCATATCATTTATAATAAGTGATATACTTTCGTATGTTCCCTTCTTGTCAACTGTATCTGCAAGAGGACTAGAGGGTCTTTTGTTATCATTATGGAGCAGAACTTCTTGTAAACTTATTTTAGTGGAATCTATAAATAAGTGCTATTCGTCCGGGTAATTTGTAAATCCTAATTTTTCCATAACACTATTTGGATTAACAAAAACACATATATTTTATTCTGCAGAGTAAAAAACTCCTGATTACGATTCCTAAATATTGTAACTTTGGTTCCAGTGGCTAGTAAATTCCATTGTTGTAATCCAGACTCTAATACTTCAACGTGCTCTTGGGACAAGTGGAGGTACCGAACTAGATCATTTAATTCAGGTTGTTCGATTAAATGGGGTGCTTTTCCTTCACTTTTGGAAAAATGAGAATTGTCCTTTTCTGATACATTATCGGATTCTGCCTTATCATCATACATTTCTAAACCTTCCTCTCATTTTGCCGGGGGCGCTGAAACTGGTAAACCTTCTCCATGAAGAATCTGTTTTATTATTGAGGGAAAATCCGGATATTTTTGTTTTTTCTTGAAAAACCAGACACTTTTATCATGCAAGTCGTTAAAATGATTCGATGGTTCTCGCCAAATTATTGGAACTGCAAAACGCATAGAAGAGCATTTGCCATTTAACCAGCTATTTTAGACATTTTTGTTTTGTTGCATACATCAGTTCAAAGATGTTATACTATGTTTACAGGCGTAAATTAACTTTATTCAAAACAGATATAACACTAATATACAACTGCCAGCCAGCTACTTTTATAGCCGTTCCTTACTTCTGATATTGTCTAGAAACATCGGGTATCGGAGGTTTGAAAAGCGACTCGTATACAGAGGCCATCTATAAGTAGATTCGGGGGAAATTCAGATTTATATGGGTATTTCCGTTATTTTAAGCCTTAGGGGGTTAAGACTTCGTGGTTGACTTGTCATTCCTAGACACCCCATGTGGTGTTGCCAGGTTATACACAATTTCCCTAACTTATAGAACACGTAAATTTTGCAACATCGCGCTCCGGTATTGCAAATTACTTTTTAAAATAATGTGACTAAAATACCCAGTCATTTTTTCTGAAAAAATCAGAAGAAAAAAAATTTCAGTGAGCCCTGTAACTTTCATATCAACTGAAATTTGTCAATTTTAAGAATAATTATATATGTATGAAATTACATCCTTCGAATGATTTCCTTGAGGATGAAAATACTATAGTTTAATTTTATTTCAACGAGTAATTTCGAATTAGTTTCGTAAAATTATCTCAATTATAACTTCAAATGTAAAAAGTGTTTAGGGGTGGCTCACCCTATTTTACTAGTGTATTTTTAGAAATCCCGAAAAACGACAACTTATGGTATTCGTGAAAAAATACTTTCAAACAATTTCATTAAATTTTATAATTTTTACCATTAAATTACGTGTGTAAACATAAGGTTTACTCTAATAAAAAATTAAAGGATGCTATCCTTGGGGGTGAAAATATCATAGTTTAATATTATTTCAAATAACAAATAATTTTCATTTTGTCTTGTAGAGTTATCTTAATTAGAACTTGAAATATTAAAAAAAACTTATTTGGAGAGGGCTTACCTTTTTTTGCTAGTTTATTTTTAGAAACCCCGAAACCCGTCGACTTAAGTTACTGGTATTCGTGAAGAAATATTTTCAAACAATTACATTAAATTTCGTAATTTTTAGAATTAAATTACGTGCGCGAATAGATGGTTTACCCTTATAAAAAATAAGGGTTGATATCCTTGGGGATGAAATAACTATAGTTTAACAGTATTTTGAACAACAAGTAATTTTTATTTTGTTTTGTAAACTTAGAACCTGAGATATTTCAAAAAAATTATTTGTAGAGATGAACTTTACGGGCGATTTTCACCCGTTAAAAAGAATATACGCAGATAAAAAAAATACGTGTCTCTTATTTTTGTACCCTCTACAACATATTGAAGTTTCATTAAAATCGCAGCCGAAAGGAATGTTTTGAATGGATATATTAGAGACTAAAGGTTTAGAAAGTATATTTTTTAGCTAAGAAAACTCTTCAGAAACATACGTATTTTTACGGGTAAAAAAAATGTTTAGATTTATTAAACCCAATTATCTCTTTACAAAATAACATTTCAAAAAAGCTGATATGTAGTTTGATGTTTAGTATCTTTAGTTGTTCTATTCCCATTACTTATGAGACCCTCTGTATACTTCGCATAATGACTTAGACATTACTTTAAAAATCTATAGAAAATCCATAGTGGTAGTTACATACTAAACTAAAATATATTATTCCTAATCCTATAGTGAACTAAATAATTATATAATTTGCCATAAAATACATGAAGACAAAGAATTATTTAAAAAAATATTTTATTCTGATATAATTTAATATACCAAAAATACATTTAGATAAAATTCTATGGCGATTCATTATTTCTTCAGAACACTAAACTACAGTTTAGTAACGGGTATGCACCCTTCTTGCTTGTACCTCCATTCTTAAAGGAAAACCTTTGCTATTTGTTGTAAGTTGGTTGCTATTTCTCTTTACCGCGTACATGCATATTCCTGACTGATTTTACAGATATTCTATGGGTATTAAGTCATACTGTGGGTAGGCCCATCCAAAACCGAGAGACGTTTTCTTTTTAAAAAAAACTTTCGAACCCCTCTAGTGACTTGAGAGCGACCACAATTTTGTAGAAAAGTGAATTATTCACCATAATCCAGGGGCCCTATCCTCGAACTGGGGAACGTGAAGTGAACGGTGAAAAGGTGGCGAACGCGTATTCTTGAACTGTTCATCACTCATATCCTCGTTCGCCCGGTGAAAGGCAAGCGAACGGTGAAACATGCGCAAATGAAATGTCAGCCGCTAAATGACATATTTTACGCACGGTTTTCAAAAAATAAAATTGAATTAAAAATTTTTATTTTATTTTTGGTTCTTCAAAATAACTTGCATTAAAAAAAATAATATGTTTCCGAACTATTTTTTTAAGACGTTTTATTTTCTGAATAAACTTTTGCAATGTTAATTAGGTGGTACTCCGATATTTTTAATATTTCAAATTTTTTAATAAAATGTCCTTAGAAAGTTGAATATGTCTCGAAAATATTAAGCAAATTTGAGATTACAGACCTAAACCTTTTTTGTTCCAGGTTACAGACGTATAAAATTATTACAGGAGATTCTGTTCATAACTCAATTGTATGAGCATGCTATTTAAAAATGTTTCTCTAGAGCCAGTTTTGCTTATGGATTTAACATAAATACTTGTGTCCATAACAGCCAAGTATCTTAGTTTTAAACAGTTAAATCTAACATAATTCTTTTAACGACACAACTTATAATAAATTTGAGAAATCACAATTTGTAAGTTATCTGAAACTTTTATTTAAATAAGTAACAAATTT
This sequence comes from Diaprepes abbreviatus, assembly GCA_034092305.1. Classification (NCBI taxonomy): domain Eukaryota; kingdom Metazoa; phylum Arthropoda; class Insecta; order Coleoptera; family Curculionidae; genus Diaprepes; species Diaprepes abbreviatus. The sequence continues at coordinate 151,917 of JASJET010000117.1, forward strand.
TATATTTACATTATGTTAACTACAGCACTTAACTTAATTAGACTGTGTTAAACACTATACGACACTACAATTAAATAAATATTATGATTATAATTTATGGGGACATATAAATATGAACCCTACAGACCAACGGTCCTTCAGCATAAAAACCTTATTTATGGTATATTTGATCTTCAAGTCTCTACAAATCTTTATAATATATATATATATATATATATATATATATATATATATATATATATATATATATATATATATATATATATATATATATATATATATATATTTAAAGCTGAATGTGTGATCCGCCAGTATCTTTAATGGACGTCTTCTGTCTGGCCTTTGGTTTCGGTCCCTGTACAGACCAACGGTCCTTCAGCATAAAAACCTTATTTATGGTATATTTGATCTTCAAGTCTCTACAAATCTTTATAATATATATATATATATATATATATATATATATATATATATATATATATATATATATATATATATATATATATTTAAAGCTGAATGTGTGATCCGCCAGTATCTTTAATGGACGTCTTCTGTCTGGCCTTTGGTTTCGGTCCCTGTTCATAAACAGTTTCACTATCATTGTTCAAGTTTCAGATTTTCTTTCAAATTTACTTGTCAGGACAGAACATCTTGCAGAAAGAGGCTGGACACTTTGTGAATTCATACAATAAATAACTGATTGGATAGTTTCCGTAGTGGATTGGGATGATGGCTTTTAGTCATACTACGTAGAGTTGTAATTTCCACTGTTTCAAGGTTTATCGGTGCGGGTTTTCTGCAATTACTGTCAGTATATTACTTTATATATATGATTGCTGTTTTTCTTCATATCCCTTTTTCGTTATATATTAGAATCTGAAAGTACTTGGCTCTTTGTATGCATTTTTGTTTAACAGTTCTAGAGTGTCAATTTAAAATAAATTTAATCCAGGCAAAGTACAAATATTGTAATGGCAATCAATAACTTCACAAAAATAACAACAGCACTATTTTTTTTTTACTTTTGACGATTAATTTAAAGTACCAAAACTACTTTTAGTCTAAAATGGCAACAAAATATGCTACGGACATTTTCGGTCTGACAGCTCAATTCAATCTGTCATCCATTTTATTTTTTGAAATTCTGGGGTTTTAGCACGTTCATATCTGGCAACAGTGGCTTTTCAAGAATACGGCTTTTACTGTCAAAAAGTTCACATCGCCGTTCCCATCGCCATTCACATCACCTTTCACATCACACTTTCGAGGATAGGGGCCCTGAACATAAGTGCATACATGGGAATGCACAATATCCATAGGGTAACAACGACTTGTTCATTTTCTACCCTGAATTTTAACGAGCTCAGTTCTTCCATTTAAGTTAATGCCTTCCCACATTATTATTAATCTCTCTCCAAAATAGCAGATCTCTTGAACCATGTAGTCATGAAATATTTCACTCTCTCTTCTATAAATTCGAATTCTTCCATCGGGATCACATATTCGGACATAAGATTTGTCTGAGAATAATACTTGTGCTTCTTGTTTAGTCGAGTATGATGTTCGTGACAAAACGCCAGACAATTTGTACGGTGTTCGCTATGTAAACCTAGCTGACCATTTATATTTTAAGAATATACAATGAACAACAAAAATATAATTATCTAGCATGTGAAAAAGAATCCAAAATTTTTTCAATTTTTATTTCGGAGGTATATGTAAAAGAAAACTATAGATGTCAACAATAATATTATTCTTGCGGAAAGTTCAGGCATAGGTTTAAATTCCTATATATATATATATATATTGTTTATTGTAATATTGTAGTGGATGTAATAATTTTACTGGTTATGTAAACAAATTGATAAATAAATAAATAAATAAATAAATAAATAAATAAATATATATATATATATATATATATATATATATATATATATATATATATATATATATATATATATAACACACTTACAAATGTCTCATATAACGGCAATCTTCAAATATATACTAAAACGCAATTTTCAAAAAAAGTCCAAATTTTAAACTTTATTAATAAAATAGCATAACAAACATTTTGACAGCTATATCATTCTCACAAAATGCAAGTCGATGTCACTTTTAGGTAGTTTAAGCCACTAACTTTTATTTTTGTGCCACGTAGAACTGATGTAGAAACTTTATGCTAAGTTAGCTCTCGATACATTACTTTATTGGAAATATATTAAACGTAAGGAAATGTAGCGTAGAATCACTATGTTATTTCAGCTGCATCCTTCCTTTCCTAGTAATAAATTACTTTATTCCTACAAACGTACATTTTAAAGCCTAGTTGAGAGAAAATATATAATAAATAAAAATATTTTGTCATTTCTATTTCATAAACATATTAAAGTTCGGAGGGTCGTCGTACCGTTATTAGGAATATCAAATATGTAAACATAAACAGACTTTCTAAGCACAAGAAACGACGGAAGAAATAAAAATACTAATCAGAAAAATGTGTTTATCATCCTTCGGTAATCATACATTTCAGTATGAAAAATAATAGAAATGACAAAGGAAGACACTCGAACTTTAGGTATGACAATGGTATAAGGATATTCACCCTATATTATCTATGAGATACTATTTATATTATAGGAACAACAATATTTTAGGTATTAATGAGTTGTTAATAAACATAAAATTTAGTGGAATTTAAAAGTCACATTAAGTGACTTTGTTTTATGTACCTGATAATAAAAATAAGTGATTTAAAAATCGAATAATTAATTTATTTGAGAATTTAATTGCTAGCACATAGAGCGAGTCAAGTACGAAAGTGATACACAATAATCAAGTGTAGTTAAGTTATTAGAACCTAAGAACAATTGTTGATTAAGGTTTTAGATTTATGTTATTAAAGATAGTATTTTAGGCTAAAAAATTACTCATTGATCATATCTGATCAGATTGTAATTGTGGTAAATAAATCCACCTTACCACGGGTATTTTCAGAAATATGTTTAATTTCAGAAAATACCCGTGGTGGGGTGAATTTACCACAATAACAATCTGATCATTTATGATCAATGAGGAATTTTTTAATCTAAAATACTACAGTTAATAACCTAAATTTGAATTCTTACTCAGCAATAGTCCTTAGGTTCTAATAACTTAACGACACTTGATTATCATGTATCACTTTCGCACTTAACTCTGCTCTACACTGACAGTACTTAACTAGTTCGAAAAGTTTTATCCTTTTGAGTCTCAATTTTAAATCTGTATTACCGTGGACGTGGACAGCCTCAACGTTAGCGTGATTGAGGAGTCGTTCCTCATGATTCTTGGCAAATATCCCTATAGTCTGGTTTACAGTGTCCATCTCCATATTCCTATGGAGATCGTTGATTCCGAAGTATCAAGGAGCATTTTTGATATTCCTTGGTCCTTTATTCTGGAATCGCTGTATGATTTCCATGTTGTTCTTGCTAGCATAACCCCGCAATTGTTTGCCTTAGGTCCATATAGGATTAAATATATGTTTATACAGAATTATTTTATTATAGAGTGCTAGGTCCAAACATTCTTCAATTAGCCAGTACCTTTTCTTAAATTTTAACCCGAGTTCTTCCCTATTCTTATTTACATAAGCCCTCTTTCATAGCCTTGGATCTAAAGCAATACCTAAATCTTTTACCTTATTGGAGAATCGTCCGTAGGTAATGTTTATACTTACTGGAATGTGGCGTTTCCTTTTGTTCGTAAAATTAATGTGAATAGATTTATTCTCATCTAATTTTGTTCTCCAACGATGATTTTATTAACCGAGTTCTGTAATTTTCTAGTAAGCTTTTCATGTTTTCCTCCTACTGCTAAGATAGTGGTACATCTAAAAAGGTTGCTATTATGGCAGGTTTAGGAATATCACTGGTGTAAAACAGGTATAGGAAGGGTTCTAATACCCTGCCTTGTGGCCCACCTGCTTTGATCTGTGTTAGTCCAGAGTAGTATACTTGCTGTTTTATTTGAAATGTTCTATCTGTGATTATGATTTACAAGCCAAACGGCTTCGCATTCCCTCCAGGGATTATTCACTCATACCAGGCATACAAAAACACCAAAAGTATGAAGCTCTGTGGGAACCCTTTCCATGTTATCGGGTCCTAGGTGACGTTGTCTGCTGTACTTCCTGCGAACTTTCGAACGGTTCTCGAGGTTGCAAGGAGAACTGCTTTCTGCATAGGTTTATACAGATGCTCACTAAGGCCCAATCCCTTGATGTTCTGCAGGAGGTTCTTTGGTGTCACTCCAGTTGTTGACAGTATTATGGGAATCGTTTGGACGCTGTTCATTGTCCATTTTCTTCGAATTTGGACCTCCAGATCTCTGTATTTGGCGATCTTCTCGTTGTATTTTGGCCTTAGGTTGTTGTTGTTAGGTACAGCAATGTCGATTAGTGTAGTTCGCCTAGAAATTTTATCTATTAGTATAATGTCTGGTCTATTATGAGCTACTGTCTGATCCGTCAGAACCGTTCGGTCCCAATATAACTTGAACTGGTTGTTCTCAAGAATAGGCTCCGGATTGTACTTGTAAGAAGGTACTTTCCCTACCTGTAATAGGTTTACCTTTTCTGCTAACTCTTGGTGGAGTATCTTAGCGGCTGAGTCGTGTCTTTCCTTATACTCGGTTGCGGCAAATGCTTGGCATCCTCCAGTTATGTGCAGAATTGTCTCCGATGTTCGACAGCCATATCTGCATTGGTCATTTTCTATTGACTATCTGTGATTATAATTCTAGTTATTATTATTTGCATTTAAGGCCATCATGCTACACCTTATTAAAAGCTTGTTAATAATTTTTCAATAATGTCCTTTATTCTGTGGACTTGATCAGTGGTTGAATTATTTTCTCGAAAGTTGAACTGATGTATCGGAGTTATGTTTCTTTTTTCTCTATAATGGGTTTAAGTCTTTTGAGTAACAGTTTCTAAAACAATTTCTAGATTATAGGGAGGAAAAAGATCGGTCTGTAGGACTATAGTTTATTCAGTGATTTTTCTGCTTTAGGTATCATTGTGACCTCAGCCACTTTCCATATCTTAGTCAAATATCTTCATCTGAAGCCACTTTTAATTAAGAATGTTAGTTTGTTATGGCTTTTCTTGGAAGTTGCTCTCATACCTCTCCTGTAATCTGATCAAAGTCTAGTTCTTTTTTTGGAATAATATTTTCTTTTATCTTTGTGACTACTTCTTTTGGAAGAGTGAGTCTGATTTCATTTTCTTCTCCAATACTATGAATCTATTGGCTTTCATTAAATTAATTTTTTGCCCAACTTCCATCGGCATTGCTTATTGGTGGATTATGCCAGTTGGGTCTTTTAGTGGCTTTCCAAAGTGAATAGTCAGTTTTGCTGTCATTTGTCAGTTCACTTACAAATTCGTAATTTTTTTCACTTTTAATCCTTTGAATCTCTCGTTGCTAGGTGACTTTTTCAATCTAGTTTTGGTGCTGCAACTCTAGGTTCATGACAAATTTTTCTGAGCTTCCCTTTTTCCAATAATGAGTTCTTTAATTTTTTTAAGATAATTGATAGCTTTGGTTCTTGGATTAGTATTGGGGGTATTAGTCTATGCCGTCTGTTAAATGTCTTACATAGTTTTACCTGCTTCACTAGTCTAGGGAGCAATTCTTTTGAATAATATTTGGCTGTATTTTGAAGATTCAAATTAAATAAAGAATTCTCCAGTAAAATCAGTTTAAAAGATAAAGCACATATCAATTTTTTCTATATCTAGGATTGTCTACAATTCTTGTTGATTTTACAGTAGTCGATTAGCATTCCATTTCATTATTCTACGATTACTTAATATTGTAATTTTTTGGTATAACTTCTTTTGCGCTACATTCTAACCTAGTGACTCATTCATAGATTTTTGTTAATCATTGGTGGGTTTGTTTGCTATCATTAGTGTAAACGTCAGACATACCAGAATTTACCGCTCTGTATTTCTGTTATTTCTGTTTGGTTTGGTCAATATTTCTTGTTGATTTATTCTCGGCTGTTTGTCTTTCGTTTTTGTATATTTTTTTTTCAATCACCTGTAATTAACATGATAACCATCTCTATAATGGATATATTTAGGTTGAACGTTTGTCGCAGTTTTTGGATAGACGTTTGCTAGTACATCTAACGTGGCCCCTTGGTCCCGTATTTTTCTGTGTCGCGATTTTCTTAAAGGTAAAATTTCAATTTGAAGTACAAGTATATCTGCGATACTGTATATCTTATTAACGTTTTCATCATGTCTAAATGAAAGCATAAACATATTAAGTAATTATTTGGTCTTTTATTTTAATTTGTGAGTGGTTTCTGAAAGTTTGTAACCACGTTTCTGCAGTTCACTTACAATTTCTTCTAATTTAAAAGAATGATACAGATATTTAACGATGAATTTATTGGTCTATTTCGTTCTTTTTGGCTTCAGTGAAATACCGACCAACCATAAAGACCCTACTTCCATACCATATTGTGAAGTTCGTCAAAATTTTTAATGTCGTCCAGGATTAGTGGTGAAAGAATTTGTTGATTTTTTTTTTGACTTCTCATTTTTCTATTACTATGGGTTTCTGTCATAGTGATATTCTGACTTTGTAGTAATGTCAATGAGTTGTAATCTATTTTTCTCTTTTTCTGATCTTTCATACGGATCCATTTTGTTTTTATAACCAATTCCTCCTCGTTGGTGTGATATTATATTTTTAGGTCGTTTCGTTTTCCGATATTTTATTAGCTTTATTTTGTAACATTACAAATCTTTGAAACAGATGATAATTCACCCTATAATGAAATTCGCCTTATCAACTTCGGTTCGTTTCCATGAAATAAACAGTAATTGCTCATTTTGTGATCTGGCATAGTTCTCTTGGAATAATGCACTGTTTTACTGTTTATCCAGATGAAAGTAGATGATCATCGAGTGCCTGGCCCCACTGTGACCTTGGCATTAAAGTCATCTTGATGTCCAGATTGTTTTATGAATAGAATCCCTGAATTTTATAGTAGAAATAACAATGATTGTCATCAAAGAGTGCTCAAAAGTTGGTGAGCTCGATCTATACATTCAAAGCGGTTTAAAGTTTATATAGTGCTAATCATATCAGAACTTCGATTTTTAAATCCATAGATTCACAGTATGTTAAATTCTACTTTAACATATGTATTTCTGTCGTTAACGAAAATTACCTTTATAGGTATTATTAGAATCATGCCTTCATTAGTGGGGTTTACACGTTCTTACGTTTATCAGCTGAACAGAAAAGGAGCCTGAAAATCCATCGTGCTGCGTTTACGCCGTGTTTACTGGGCAAATTTCTTTTTTGCGAACTATGAGTATATGGATTTAAAAATAGGTGAAAGTTAAGGTCACCAGCTTTTCAACCCTGCTTTACTGCCAATCTCTGTAATTTCTATTATGAAATTCAGGAGGTCTATTCATCAAACAGTAGTAGGAAGATCGTATGGTGTATAACCCTCAAATCTCTTTGAGTGAGAAGTATTATTGAGTAATTCGAATAATTTCGAAAGTATACTTTCATTTCTGACTTTATTACTTTGCTTCGAACATACGTGAAGATGTTTTGGAACAAAGTACGGAACATTTACAATATTTTTTAGTACTTCACATGGAAATTTTTCCAGTATCTCATTACTTAATGTACGTTGCTGCTACGATAATAAAACTAAATATAACATTTACTAATATTACAAATCCATCAAAATTATTTATAAAATATTAAAACTATTTTTCTTAAATTATCGGTTGATAGGGTTATCCTAATAAATTATAATATTTATTACCAATATTTCAGGACCAGTAAGTATCAAAAAAATAAAATATAATCATCCATTACTACGCTGACTTATAATTAAACACGTCTAAACTGCTTAGTCATTATTGACCGAGTAATCAATAATATTGTAACATGTCACTTTATTGAAAATTTTATTAATTTCACAAGAAAACCCTGCCGTGTAATGTCCACAACGTGAGTTGGCAGAAAAAATATTGACGATGTTGTTTTTATAGGCGCTTTTAATAAGTATATTAAACCCAGACAGGGTTTCTTTTTTGTTATATTAGTTTGATATTTTCTCAGATAGGCCCAGGTTTTTAATATTCCAGATATTTCAATACAATACAGTTTTAGTTATTAACTTGGTTTTTGCCCCTTAAATTTATTCAAAAATTGTCAAAACTATATGAAATAAAAGGACGAGTAGTTTTTTTACAAAGATATGTTTTTTCTAAGAAGGAAATATGATGTTTTCTTCAAAAATGTGATACAAATTATTTTTGGAAGTATTAATTTATAACTACTAATAAGAAAACTATAAAAGAATTGCTAAGACAAGGTCAATATTCTTTTTTATTTTAGAGACCAATCTATCTACATGAATTTTTCTCTCAAAAATCAATCTTTATGGTATTGTCACTATGAAATTTTATATCCTCTATCAAGTTTTAAACATTTTTCTAAGAACTTGTTTTTTAAGGTCAGTTATTAGTAGCCATAAATTATATTAATTAGTACAAAAATACTTTGGTTTGAGAAAGTACGAATATATATATATATATATATATATATATATATATATATATATATATATATATATATATATATATGTTTATGCGGCTTTCACGGATTCCTCCCGTGTGAGATGCAAAAGCAGTGGATATATCCACATTATGCCGTTGTAGTGCTGAAATTACATTCAGCAAACGTACAACTATATGCGCTCCGTATATGAATGAAGCAAAATGCGAACAGTAAATGCAAACTTCGTTCCAACCATATCTTTTCCGTGTTGGAGGTTGCACAGTTGGGACAAATTGCTAAGGAACACAATTTATCCTATTCCACCACCATCGAGATAATGGCCTACCTCTACCACCATACCGAGAAGAAGGTCAAAACTTACCCTCCCCGCCACAGTGATACAGCAGAGGTACATGTTTCGTCTCTACTAGACTCATCAGGGTACCGACATGCACCTGGCTGTGCAAAGCATACATCGGAAGGAAGCATGCAAATACTGAACGCGGCTTCGCCGACCTCCTGCCGGATGGCGTATACATGTTTATGCGGCTTTCACGGATTCCTTCCGTGTGAGATGCAATAGCAGTGGATATATCCACATTATGCAGTTGCAGTGCTGAAATCATATTCAGCAAATGTACAACTATATGCAGCTCCGTCTATGAATGAAGCAAAATGCGAACAGTAAATGCAAACTTCGTTCCAACCATATCGTTTCCGTGTTGGAGGTTGCACAGTTGAGACAAATTGCTAAGGAACACAATTTATCCTATTCCACCACCATCGAGATGATGGCCTACCTGTACCCACCATACCGAGAAGAAGGTCAAAACTTACCCTCCCCGCCACAATGATACAGCAGAGGTACATGTTTCGTCTCTACTAGACTCATAAGGGTACCGACATGCACCTGGCTGTGAAAAGGATACATCGGAAGGAAGCATGCAAATACTGAACGTGGCTTCGCCGACCTCCCGCCGGATGGCGTATACATGTTTATGCGGCTTTCACGGATTCCTCCCGTGTGAGATGCAATAGCAGTGGATATATCCACATTATGCAGTTGTAGTGCTGAAATCACATTCAGCAAACGTACAACTATATGCAACTCCGTATATGAATGAAGCAAAATGCGAACAGTAAATGCAAACTTCGTTCTAATCATATTCTTTCCGTGTTGGAGGTTGCACAGTTGAGACAAATTGCTAAGGAACACAATTTATCCTATTCCACCACCATCGAGATGATGGCCTACCTCTACCACCATACCGAGAAGAAGGTCAAAACTTACCCTCCCCGCCACAGTGATACGGCAGAGGTACATGTTTCGTCTCTACTAGACTCATCAGGGTACCGATATGCACCTGGCTGTCCATATACGGAGCTACATATAGTTGTACGTTTGCTGAATGTGATTTCAGCACTACAACGGCATAATGTGGGTATATCCACTGCTGTTGTATCTCACACGGGAGGGATCCGTGAAAGCCGATTAAACATGTATACGCCATCCGGCGGGAGGTCGGCGATGCCGCGTTCAGTATTTGCATGCTTCCTTCCGATGTATCCTTTGCTTTATATATATATATATATATATATATATATATATATATATATATATATATATATATAATTTATTTTTGTATCTTAAACCTTTTGTTAAATATTTTTTTCTTTTTTCTAATATTTTCTTGGGTATAGGTTTTTCATTAGAGAAACAAAGGACAATAATTTTCTTTCTGACGTTTCGCTCTACATAGCGAGCTTCTTCAAAAGAGCTTGGTATATTTATTTTACATCTACAAAAATTACAGAATTTTTTATATAATAAACATATATCACAGTAATTACATTTTTATATTTTTAATTTAATTAAAATTAATAAAAACAAAACAGATTTTACAATAGTCTTAAAGTTTAAAATTTAAAATTTAAAACAATACAAACAGGTTAAAATAGTGAAGATTATAAAATAGTACATACCTTGAAAGTAGTTTTGTGTGTATGTTTAAAAATAAATTCAATTATGATCTTTGGTATGCAATTTGTATGGATAGATTTATTTTTATAAAAAGCAAAAAATAGGAAAAAAGATTATTATTTATTTTTTAATGACGTTCTTTCACCTGTATGAGTGTATATGAAATCGTTCCAAGCATCATTACATTATTTCTCATATTTATTATAGAGTCGCTTCAAGCATGTTTTATTCAAAAATCAAATTATAGTATATCTGACTTAAATTTTTGACATCTTGCTTGTCATTTACAACATTTTTATCTTTTTTTATGTGTATCATTTCTTTGATGACTAATTTATGATAATTTCTGTCAGTATCTAAAATATGGGTGTTTTTAAAATCAAATTCATGCTTAGACGTTTGTTCATGCTTATGTAAAGATGTCGATGCGTTTTTAGTATACTTGTGTCCATTCACTCTATTTTCAATATATTGTGTCGTCATGCCAATGTATTTCTTAGGACAATTTAGGCATGGAATTGCATATATTACGTTAGATCTTTTTTTGGTGGGAACTTTGCTTTTTAACTTCGTAAATATATATATATATATATATATATATATATATATATATATATATATATATATATATATATATAAATTCTTTGTGTACCTTGCTATTGTGACGTTGATTAGCTTAGAAATTTGGGCTATAAATAACGGCTTATTGAGATTTCTTTGTTGCCTAAAAACATACATAAAATATATATAAGCATATTTTTATTTACATCTTTATGAGCCCAAAAATTTTATTACAAAAATAGATTTTCTCTATATTATAATTAACTATTGTATTAATTATATAATGATCAAACAACTAGATTAATATATGATCGTAAATCTTTAATTGGAAATATAGCAAAATAATGCTCTCTACGCTAATTTAATTTCTCATTTGGGGAACACGAGGCAATATATAGCCAGTTACATGAAAGACGAAGAAAAAAAGTTCATAAATTCAAAACCATATAACCAAAAAAATAAAATTCAACCGCGACACAACATTCCTCCCCCGGAGTTGACTGTAAATCGAATAAAAAATTTTAACATTACATATAACGAAAAGTAAATACACAACATATAATATAAAAAAATAATTTTTTTTAGCTGCAGCTATTTTGGCGATTTAGAAAGAATCATTGATATTGTGATACTGATCAAACGAACTTTTGCTTAGCTGTTGATCTTATATAAAATTTTTATAAAAAAATTGAACCGACTTCTAAAAGTGCGCTAAAAAGTGAAAAATAACCATAAATTTTTATATGAAATTGAACTTTTTGAAGTCGGCGCCAAACTAATACCTGACAAAATGTGATTTGCATAAACAGATTAAAAATACTTTATTTGTAATTGCTTTCTTAAACTAATTTGTATATATTAGTAGTTATTTATTTCATTTACAAATAATTTGGCGCCGACTTCAAAAAGTTCAATTTCATATAAAAATTTATGGTTATTTTTCACTTTTTAGCGCACTTTAAGAAGTCGGTTCAATTTTTTTATAAAAATTTTATTTTTCAATTTTTAGTTTTAGAATTCATTATGATATTCATAAATTATTTGAACTAAGTACTAATCGAAATTAGTGTACTTCGAAATGACTCCAAAGTGGCAAAAAAGTACAAATTTTATCCAAAGTTGTAAATCACCCTAAAATGAGCTACTAAAAATTCTTTAGTTCTTAGAGTTTTCCAAATACCAATCAAATTGGGGCAAACGAATATTTAGTCTGTCATAGAAAATCCACTATCTTAAATCTCAAATTAATTTTAGATTGGTAATATAGGCCATAAAACCTTCCAATATCGATATTTAAAGAAAATAAATTAATTTTTTATCCACCATATTAGATACGCCATATTGAATTTTTTAAAAATAATTTCAAATTCTTTATGTGAGGCCCCAAAAACTTCCCCATACCAATTTTTGAGAAAATCAACCAAAATTTATTTTTTCGTCCGCCATATTGAATCCGCCATATTGAATTTTTTAAAAATTATTTTATGTTCGTCATATGCGACTCCGAAAACTCCCCCGTACCAATTTTGGAGAAAATCGGACAAAAAAGATTTTTTTTGTCGGCCATATTGGATCCTCCAAATTGAGTTTTTAAAAAGTTATTTTTGATTCGTCATATGCGACCCCGAAAACTCCCCCGTACCAATTTTGGAGAAAATCGGACAAAATTGATTTTTCCGTCGGCCATATTGGATTCGCCATATTGAATTTTTTAAAAATTATTTTAGATTTATCATATGCGACCCCGAAAACTCTCCTGTACCAATTTTGGAGAAAATCGGACAAAATTGATTTTTTCATCCGCCATATTGGATCCGCCATATTGAATTTTATTAAAATTATTTTAGATTCGTCATATGCAACCCCAAAAATTCCCCCGTACCAATTTTGGTGAAAATCGAACAAAATTGATTTTTTCGTCCGCCATATTGGATCCGCCATATTGGATTTTTAAAAAATAATATCAGATTCGTTATGTATCACCTCGAAAACTCCCCCATACCAATTTTGGAGAAAATCGGACTAAATTAAATTTTTTTGTCCGCCATATTGGATCCGCCATTTTGAATTTTTTAAAAATAATTTCAGATTCGTTGGGTACAAAAATTCCTCCATACTAATTTTGGAGAAAATCGGACAAAATCAATTTTTTTGGCCGCCATATTGTAAGCGCCATCTTGGATTTTACTGCACCAATTTCGTCTAAAAAAATATGGGACCACCGCAGCAACTTCCTTTACATAATGTAAAAAATTTCACTCAAATCGGTGAAGCCGTTCCGGAGTAATCGGTGTACATACATAAAAAAAAAAATTCATAGTCGACGAATTGAGAACCTCCTTCTTTTAGAAGTCGGTTAAAAAATAGCATTCCTCAAATTGTTTGGAACAAAGTCTAGAATTTATTAATGGCTTCCAATATTTAATTATCATATTAATCAGAATTTCATATTTTACGTTTTTTAAATCCTTAAGAAAATTGAAACAAATTTCAATATAAGTTTTTAAATTTTTGGAAAAAAAATATAATAACATCAATGATGGCAATAAAAAGTCGATTCAAATAGAAATTTGCTGAAATAATTACTTTAAAAAGATAATTTGCAAAAATGTTATAAAATGCTTACGCTTCTGGAAATACGCACATTCTGAATGAAAAAATGCAAATTATAAATGAAAAATGATAAAACTATCATAAACAACTAAACTTAAACATATAATATACCATTGATAACTACATACTAAAGTAATTTTATCGAAATGTTACTCTAAGATCAGAGAAAAAAGTTAAGTTAAGCATCATAAAATGCCATCACCATATATATATATGTATATATATATATATATATATATATATATATATATATATATATATATATATATATATATATATATATATATTAACTCAGCGAGGAACTAGATGAACCGCACTTGAAACTGCCAAATGAGATTTTGGCGAGAGGTCGTAAAAACGATTTTTTGAACGAACGGATTGTAACCAGACTATTCATATATATATATATATATAAAAATTGTAATATAACCAAGTAAAAGGGGTCGATAAAAACTTCCACTAACAAACAGAATTTCAATATCCTTAAAGGGCAAACGAATAATAAGAGACTAAAAGCCTACTGCCTTGTTATGGCACTTTATTTAGCTTTATGAAAATGACTCTAGTTGAATTACACTATTTATGATGCGGCTTCCCTAAGCCAATATGGTCATATTGTAGGGTTTGTTGTAATAAAAACATCAATATGATTTATTTATTAACCGCACTTGGACTTTATTGCCTTTATGGTATAATTTCTGTTGTTGCCGCTTACCACATTTTGGTCTCTGATGTCTCTGTTGTTTAATGCATTTTAGTTGGTCAACTGGGGTGATCTTTCACAAATGAGCAAAAGGTTTTAAATGTTTCACCAATATATAAAGGGATGAGATTTATTCTACTTGTTTCATTTATTGTACATATTTTTTATAAGCAGGATTGTAACAATAATAAACTGTTAGTTGCAGTAGTAAGATCATTATGGGAATATAAGAGAACAAGTTTTTATTTTTTTATATAATTAACTACAGGCTTATGAATTACGGTGGTTTTTGAATTAGTTATTATTATTTTACCCTAGAATAACACAAATTACAATATAAATTATTTTATATATTGGTAAATATGGTATGTATGTAGGTATTTTCATGTATTGTACAACTCATAAAAAATTGTTTGAAGAAAAACACATTTTTTAATAATTTTATTTCAGTTTATGTATTGTTGACGAGCAATTTAGTTAAACTTTGAAGTTGTTTAAGTTATATTTATTTCAAAATTGTGATAAGATTCCAAGCAACATTATAAGTTATTTTAATAGAACTCGAATATTAATTTTTTTACAGCAGGATTACAGGTAGACATAGAGAAAATCACAGACGAAATAAAAGCGATGTTTCAAGTATTGTCACAAATTTACCATTGAATATAATTTACTTTACAGTTGGTATATACAAATTCATGCATGAGAATTGATTTTTCTCAACCCGGTGAAAAAGACCTGCTAGTATAAGGACAGACGTACTCTGTTCTAACATGGTTACCACTAACTTAGGTTGCAAGATAGTACCAGGGAAAATGGAACTTTCTTCCATGGTAGTATACCTATTCTTGGAGACCGATTTCAAATTCAGTGGTTCTCGTCAGTGCTGGGTAGGAAAGCACACCTTACCGTAGGCAACGCAGATCCGTTATTTAACCTATATCGAATTAATTAAAAATTCCAATATTTGCAGTTCCACTGAATAAGGTAAACTCAATGGATCAATACAGTAACATTGAATTCAATTTACTTTCCAGTTGGTGTGTTAGAACAGAGTACCTCTATGCTTCTTACAGTTTAAGACTTTTTTAGTTTCTTCTTATATATGTGTGATTGTAATAAAGTTTGGGAAACACACGACATAGCCAATCAAGCAGACAAGGAAGAAAACAAAAAATGATCAGGTATCAACAATTGCCAGAAGAAATTCCAAAATATCTACCTAAATACTTTAAGTATAGAACTTGCGTAGTTTAAGGGAGGTCATATATCAAGACAAACAATATCTCACCCCCTTAAGTGTACTAATTTACATCGTAGGAGGTCTCTACTTGTTCCCAAGGTACCAGTTGAACAAAAAAAAGGTTTGCAGTTTCAGTAGGCAGAAAATTAACGGCTTTTAGTAGTGAGATGTTTTTAGGTAGAAAAATGATAGGAGCTCGAACTCTTCTGGTTACTTGCGAGGGGAGAATGACAATACAGTTTTATATCTAGGGAGTGCTAAATCCTATCCTGCACTTATTCTGTTCAGAAATTGGTGAAAATTTTGTAATTATTCAAGACAATGTGCTTCCACAGCGAACATTTTTAGTAGTCAATTTTATTGAAGATGAAGATATAGCCTCAGTAGTGGGTGGTGCGGCCGAGCTCTGGGTGCCGCTCTTGATGTTAAATTTAAAAATATCACAATATAGTCCGGTCAAAATAGACATTGAAGGTTACATTAATTCGCACCTTGCTAAAAATTGGCATGAATGTTGGGAACCCTATTATACACAATTTGTCAATTATCCACATCAATTCGAAGTGTGGAAAAAAATTTATTCAAGGTCAAATGTTGCAAAAATCGGTTTTTTGAGTTTTCCAGCTAAACGGTAAGTTTTATAATAAAAATAGGTGAGAAAAATTATTCATCATGCAATTATCTATAAAAATTGTTCATACACTTTTTTTCCTAAGAATCACCATTTCGGAGATACAGCGATGCAAAATGTTGAAAAAGTTGTATTCTTCATAATATGCATGTCAATTACCGTAATATACGTTACAGAACGATAATATAAGTAAAAATATTAATTTTCGTAGCGTATACATACATATTATACAGTTTTAAAAATATAAACTCCAAAAAAAACCCAGTCCCTCATTTTATATGACCGTACGGCCTTGAGCAACATCTGTCTGCTATTCAATTGTCCACGTGGCGACGCTCGTATACCTGCTCCTTTTTGAAGGGCCTCCCTAGATAGAATAGTATTAGTCTCAAGCATTCTTTCGTAGTAAGAACACGTAGTTATTGCTTATATTTTCAAACAAAATTTGTGCAGTTTTGTGTTTGTAATAGAAATGTCGCAGTTGTGCTTTATTTGTAATAAACATTTGACCGAAAGCGAAACAGTTACTGTTGATCGTGGCCTAAAGACATTAATTAATGCAAGTATTGAAAGAGGTGATGAATTTTCGGAATACCTGAAAGACCAGACTTCTGTGACAGTTCATGTGCAGTGTCGAAAAAACTATACTCGGAAGGGTACAATCGCTGCATTGAAAAGAAAACAGGATGAAGAACAAGCTAGTACATCAAAAATAAGTCCACCTCGTACTAGAGCACGCGTAAGTGAACCATTTTTTTGTTTTAAAAAGTGTTGCTTATTTTGTGGCAATGAATTGAATGAAGAGCTAGAAAACAGAAAAGCACTGAAGTATCGGCGTAAAATTTTTCATGTAACAACACTTTCATTCAAAGAAACAATCCTGAATATAGCCCAGACTCGTTCTGATCATGTAGCAAAAGCTGTTATTACTCGAATTGAGTTCGAACATGATTTAGTTGCTGCCGAAGCTAAGTATCATAAAGACTGTCATAATGCCTTCTTGAGACCGACTACGGGGGGTCAAGCCGGTCGTCCTCAATCTGAAAGTACGAATCTTTTAATGGAAGAAATATTTGCACACATCGAAAATAGTGATGATTGTCAATTTTCATTAGACGAATTACAAAATATTTGCAACAATTTCACATTTTAAATCGAGCTAGCTACGAAAAAAAAAACAACAAATGAAAAAGAAGAGCGATTTAGAATCGTGAAGGCTGCGGCAGCAATCATTCGAGAAGATATTCAATCTGCAGTTTTTGATAATTCTCATTATCCCCCGCCAGGTCGTATGTTTGAAGATATTAACAGTCAAATTCCAGAGTCACTGACTTATTTTTTGGAGAAAGTTATTTTGAAAAAAAAGCGATTTAATTTACAACATTTGAAATTAGTATGCACAAATATTAGCCATAGTATTATGACTGCTGTTCGACCAAGGTCTTTCAAATCAAAGTTACAATTGGGTCTCTCTATTTTTTTTCATCGGCGATTTGGGTCAAAACGTCTTATACAAATTTTTTCGTCTTTCGGTTTGTGCGCATCTTATAATGATACTATATTGTACGAAGCAGCAGCAGTTTTTCACCGTCCACCTCACATTTTACCACCAGAAACTGGCACATTCATTCAGTATGTTGCAGACAATGCTGATATAAATGTAAATACGCTGGACGGTCATAACACACTTCACATAATGGGTATCATTCAAGTTGTTACTCCAAAAAGTTCAGTTTTACTAGAAGAGCCGATACAACGGATAAAAGAAGCTCCTTCAGCAACAGATTTCGCGGCAATAGCTCATGTGCCACTGCAGATATACCAAAATGATGGTGTAGTAGGTTATAGTAAAATAATTGTCCATGATTTTGCTTATAATAGTGAAGTAATAGAATCTGTACTTAAAAAAGTCGATGCGATATGGTTCTATAGTAAATGGAAGAATTTTTCAATACCCGGTTGGAATGGTTTCATTGAACAATTAACAAATAATGTTACGAATTTTTCAACATCCAAAATTTTATTTTTACCATTTATTCACCAACCGGCTAGTAATTACAATACTATATACACGACTTTACTTTGTGCATTACAAAATGCAAAACGCTATGGTCATGATGTATGTATTGTTACTTTTGACCAGCCTCTGTATGCAAAAGCTCGAGAAATCGTATCAGCCGCACCTGAAGGGTCTGAATTATCGAAGATCATCATTAGGCTCGGAGGATTTCATCTTCTCATGTCGTTTCTTGGTGCAATTGGTTACATTATGCAAGGAAGCGGCATAAAAGACATATTTTCTTTGATTTATGCACCTGGGTCATTAGAAAAAATGCTCAATGGTCATGCTTATGCGAGAGCTGTTCGAGTTCATACAATACTTCAGTTAACATTAGCAATAATAATATTGAAAGAGCTTGATATTGATGACGTCATGGACGCAAATCTTATCATTACTGCTGAAAACATAATAAACAACACTATTTCATATAATGATGTTGAAAATGACGACGAAATATCTGGAGCATTACTCGATCAGTTCAATGAAAAACTAAGAGAATATGAAGAACGTGGACCTACCGCAAAACTTTGGATTCAATATTTTTATATGGTATCAATTATGAAGGAGTTTATAAGGGCTGAGCGCATGGGAGATTGGCAAGCTCATTTGAACTGCGTTAAAGAAATGCTTCCTTACTTCCACGCTTCGGGACATTTTCCGTATGCTAAGTCTGCACACTTATATTTACAAGATATGTTACAATTAGAGAACTGTATGAATCCTAGAACTTACAAACAGTTTACAGAAGGATGTTTCACTGTTCGACGTTCAGATAAATTAAGTTGCGGAACTTCAACATATATGGTGATCGAGCAGTCAATGATGAAAGCTATGAAGACAGATGGAGGTATTGCTCGAGGGAGAAGTACAAAAGACAGTGTAATAAGTAAATGGGTTTATGGTATGCATGCAATGAATATTGTTTGTGAAGGATTGGAAGATCTCGCTAATGTTAGAATGGATACAACGGATCAGCATGTAGATGCAAGTGATTCACGAGTAAAGAAAGATTCGAAAGACATACAAAACCTTCTGCAGTGGTTTTCATTGCATGATCCGTTTCCGGAAGTTAACAAAATTGTATCTATTGCTAATGGAGTAGTTGGTGATGATAAAATTAACTGTCACAAAGCTCGTGAAGTTGGAATTGCCGTCATGTCCAAAATGACAGGAATGACGTTTAATAACAGAAAATTAAAACGCGCTGATAAAGTAGTACCTCTCTTAGCTATGAGTAGCACCGTAAAAGTTCACGATAAGAAAGTTCCTGTCGACCCTGTATTATTATTTCAACGCATGAGTATTACTAGCGCTTTCGAAGATGAAATTGAGAAATATTTCGAATATGAATTGGCTCCGTATTCGTTGTCACTGTTCGATGATGCTGGAATGCGTAAATCACAAAAGTCAGCTATTTACGATTGTTTTGAAACAGTAAACATAGATATTGACGACATAAATGCTACGTACATAATCGACGGAGGATATCTATTACACCGTGTAGTGTGGGATCACGAAGAAACATTTAAACATATTTTAGATAAATACGTGCGGTATGTACATAGACATTTTGAACATAGAGTGACTGTAGTATTTGATGGCTATGCTGATTGTACAAAAAATATTAAAGCTGCAGAACAACGTCGTCGAGCTACAACATCTTCATCTTCGGACGTCATTTTTGATGAATTTATGACAGTTACCACAAGCCAACAGAAATTTCTCGCAAATACACACAACAAGTCTCGGTTCATTACAATGTTGAAAGAAAAATTTACGTCTGAAAATATCTCTGTAAAGCAAGCTGATAATGATGCTGATGTCCTGATAGTTGAAACAGCAATAGAACAATTTAACTCGACAAATCCAACTATTCTTGTGGGTGAAGATGTTGATTTGTTGGTATTACTTACTGCTCGAACGCCAACTGAAAAAATTATTTATTTTTTAAAACCTGGGAAGGCTCAACAACAATCAAAAATATATTCATCCAAGAGTTTATCTGCTTTTTCAAAATGCCAAAATCATATCTTATTTCTACATGCACTAACTGGTTGCGACACGACATCAGCATTTTTCAGGAGAGGTAAAAGATCGGTTTTGAAATTGTTTGAGAGACAAGATTTAGTTGATTGTGCTGATGTTTTCAAAGAAAGTACCTCTACTCCACAAGCTGTAATCACCAACGGAATTCGCTTTCTTCTTTCAATTTACGGAGCTCCAAAAAAAATTACGTGCTTAGATAAGTTTCGATACTTATCTTTTGCAAAAAATACGTATAAAAAGAAACAAGTACAATTAGCTTGTCTTCCTCCAACCTCTGCTTCTGCTCATCAACATCTATTTCGAGTATATTATCAAGTTCAAGTATGGCTTGGTAATAAACTAAACCCAGAAGACTGGGGTTGGAAGTTAACTGACAATATATTGGAACCAATTCAGACTTTACTCCCTTCTGCACCGGAAAAACTCCTCAATTCAATTTTTTGCAATTGCAAAACGGGGTGTAATGCTAAATGCGGCTGTAAAAAAGTTGGTTTGTTTTGTTCATTAGCATGTATCAGTTGTCGAGGCCAATCGTGATCCAATGTTGAATCGCCAGTAGAAGAGGATTCTTACGATATAGGCGAGGAGACATCTGATGCATTGCTCTTTGAACAATTTATTTGTACTCAGCAGGAAGAAGAAGAAGAAGAAAAAGAAGAAGAAGAAGAAGAAGGAGAAGAAGAAGAGCAAGACAGTATGGATTATGTTCCATTAGAAGAGTATCAATCAGACGAATAATTTTCTCAATTTACGCATTACTTACACCGCTCTTGTTATTTACAATAGTACCATTTTCAATTTAATACAATAGCTTTTTAACTCAACAGAAGCACAATAAATCGTGGAATAGGCCTACCGGGGAAACCACGTAAAATAAAACGCGCCATGTACACTACCTCACGGGTGGCGCGGAAACGTGTGCATATTATGAAGAATACAACTTTTTCAACATTTTGCATCGCTGTATCTCCGAAATGGTGATTCTTAGGAAAAAAAGTGTATGAACAATTTTTATAGATAATTGCATGATGAATAATTTTTCTCACCTATTTTTATTATAAAACTTACCGTTTAGCTGGAAAACTCAAAAAACCGATTTTTGCAACATTTGACCTTGAATAAATTTTTTTCCACAGTTCGGATTGATGTGGATAATTGACAAATTGTGTATAATAGGGTTCCCAACATTCATGCCAATTTTTAGCAAGGTGCGAATTAATGTAACCTTACCCCTATTTTTGATGCTAACTTGACCGGACTAATAGTAAACTTGATTATAATAATATAATATCTTTCGTAACATAGCTTTACAAAATAGAATACTAATGGCGTTTCACTGCAAAAATTAATGTGAGTTAGTACTTAATTAAATGACATGCTTATATTTGTGGAGTTCTAATTGATTTGCATCTAATTTCTTGCGCTTTCTAGGTACACGAATTACAGAGCATTACTGTATAACCTGCTTAAGATGGCCGCCGCTGAACTCACCAGATATGAAGGTGGCGAAAAATATCTGAGATTTCCTAATACATTAATAAAACTAGTTTAGAATCGCAGATGCAGAAAAATACAAAATAATTTCGCAAGCTTCATTGGACTATTTAATTGACAGCATGTCTAATCTTCTCAAAGCTTGCATCAACGCGAATGATGAAAGTATAAACATGAGGCATAAGAAGAATATTTGTTTAGTTAATTATACAAATATTGTTGGCAGTGTAATTTTTTTATTTTATACTGATTTTGATTAAATTTATATATTTTTAAAAAGGTGTTTTATATACTGTTTCTTTTTTTTATCACAGTATGCTACTAAGGTAGTGCCTAAAGTTGTTGTTACTCGTTAAAGAGATACTGAGTGTTCAAACTGAAAATTTATTTTAGAAATTAAACCACATTTGAAAATCAATGTAGAAATTAAAATCGGCATTTTTATATTTTGGGCATAATAAATCTAGTCATTTATTTCTTATCCATAAAATTTTAAAATTCTGGAAGGGGCGTTTTTTGTTTGATAAAAATATTTACTTGCTCGATGTTTATCTTCATAATATTTTTCGAGATATTTGCGTCTTCACATTATAATGCATTAAAAACAATTAAATTTATGCAATTCATATTTTAAGTAAGGTAAGTAAAATAGTAAGGATTTATTATTTTCTGTTCCGATAAACCGCCATACTACTGATTTACTTATCGTTATACTAGTCTCCATAGGTCTAGTACAGAAACAAGGATTTTCCGCAATTGAACTTATTTGGATATATGTCTAAGTATTTTCTAGTAGCAGCAGACCTATTATAATTTTCTTGAGCCTAGACACAGAGCTTATTTTTCAATACAGTTAGTAAATTGAGTGTGCCGAGTGTATTTCATACAAAAACGTAAACATGGAGTAAACGCTGAGGCAGACAGCAAGCAACTTAGCAGAATATATAACAGTATAATAAAGTAACAACCAAAAATATAATCAATCAATTAAAATTAAAAACGCCTTGCAGTTTCGGACCAGACCCCGTAAACCCCCAATATTCAAAACGATTCTTATAATTTTATCAAAAACTCATATGGCTATGTCGGTGCGTCAATGTAGATTCTGATGAAAGTAAAATAAATTAATGAAACGTTAACTCCAGAAAATATAAAATATAGAAGTTACAATATCACTATTACTTTTTATCTCCTTTGTAACGGATCATAATCCTAAGTAAAACAAACACATAAAAATATATTTAAAAAGTACTCCATATGTATATATATATATATATAAAGAGAAGTTAACGTCCGTGTAATTTTTAAATAATATAAGAAAATTTCGGCCATGCGGACTCCAAAGAACATGGAAAAACTCCGGGTCCGAAAAATGACGACAGCGCTGTTTCGTCCTAGTATGGGACTCGTCAGGTCATTGCATCCGGTACAAACCATCATCTCATATCTGTGTCCTATAAACAGATTTCACGGTTAAAAAATAGTAAATAAGACACAGTGGCGACATCTCGATGGTACACTCAATAACATAAGAATAACACAAATCAACAAATGTATAAAACCGCCATGTGATGGAGCGACGGTAAATTAAAAAAGACATATCAAAACTCGATACACGAACTTGATACTCCAGTGATAGAGATCGCATTATTCGACATCGGCAACCAAACTAACTATGAATTTCACAGTTGAAGTTCAGTATCGCACCAACGATCTCCCCAAGGGAGCTATTGTGTATGTTTTTAAGCCAACAAATATAAAAATAAAAGAGAAGTTAACGTCCGTGTAATTTTAAAATAATATAAGAAATTCTCGGCTATGCGGACTAAGACCGTTGATAAATATTATTCTCGGGCTAAAAAATGCGGAGATCTCCAAAGAACATGGAAAAACTCCGGGTCCGAAAAATGACGACAGCGCTGTTTCGTTCTAGTATTGAACTCGTCAGATTACTGCATTCGGTACAAACCATCATCTCGTATCTGTGTCCTATAAACTTGTTTCACGGTTGAAAAGTTTTAAATAAGACACAGTGGCGACATCTCGGTGGCTCACTCAATAATATAAGAGTAACACAAATCAACAAATGTTGTATAAAACCACCATGTGGTGGCGCGACGGTAAATTAAAAAAGAATTTTTCGGGGCCGGAGTTTTTCCCTCTTCTTTGGGGATCTCTGCACTTTTTGGCATGAAAATAATATTTATCAACGGTCCTAGTCCGTATAGCCGAGAATTTCAAACACATATATATATATATATATATATATATATATATATATATATATATACATATATATATATATATATATATATATATATATATATATATATATATATATATATATATATATATTTGAATGATATGTTTGAAAAATATTATATTAAAATTAAATTTTTCTAAAACTTTTTCCTCTAAATATTCCTCTACTAATTAAGCAATGGTATATGAAATTGGTTAACGTTTTGTCGATGATTGCATAGCAGCCGTGCCATTAAATAAAATAATTGAAATTCTCCAAGAGTTTAACAGTTTCAATGAAAAATTACAATTCACGTCCGAAAAAGACAATAATAATAAAATAAATTTGCTAGATATGACCCTTATACGGAGAAAAAAACAAAATTTTAACTGAATGGTACACCAAACCAACTTGGTCAGGTAGATATCTAAACTGTTTCTCTAATCATTCAAAAACTCCAAAAAAATAGTGTTATAATCAGTCTGACTGATTGTGCTATCTCTCTAACGTCTCCAGAATTCCGACCAAGAATACTGCAAAAATTATCACCAAAATAATTAATAAACGAACATATAAATTTTATAATAACCTAATAACAAGAAACATAGAACATAAACAGCAAAAATATGTAGCATTACCTTACACTAGTGAGCTGTCAGAAAAAATAGAATTTATTTTTAAAAAGCATGATATTATCATATGCCACAGGCCACATAATAAATTAAATACACTGTTCACAAATTTAAAAAGTAGAACTCTTCTCATGAATAAATCAAATGTAGTATATTCGATCCCTTGCACAAATTGTCCCAAAAAATATATAGGCATGACGAGACATTTGCTAAAGAACAAATTGAATTGCCATAAATATACGAAAAATGCCTCAACGGCGTTAAATAAACATACACAGGACGAAAAACATACTTTTGATTATAACAGTACCATAATAAAAAACAAAGATATGAATTACCAAAAATTGCAGATAAAGGAAATGATTGAAATTAAAAAAGATAGAAACACTGTTAACGACAGAACAGATGTGGGCAATTTGAGCCACATTTACATCAGCCCAATTTAAATAAAATATTAAGTATTCGAACCTGTTAATAAGAAACAAAAATTGAATATCCTCTTAAACATAAAATTAAATGTATATGGTTTTTTTTTGTGCATTGTAAAATATAAAAAATATATAAAAACTAAAACACACTCGAATTCCAAGTATCCTCAACAGACGATGTAAAGATTGAATTTTATTATTAATAGAATAACAAAATGTCATGGTGTGGACTGGTAAAATTACATATTTTTTAAAAATTTAAATACTGTTTTAAAGTCTGTTGTTTGTTTTATAAAATTGTAGATGTGTGAATGTTTTAATTATATAAAAATATTTTAGGAAGAAAAGTAAAGCAAAAATTTTGAAAATGCTTTAAACAAAGGGCGAGACGTCAAATATTTGCATTTTTTGTTAAATAAAGAACCTAAACCCAAGAAAAGACAAAATAAAGAAAAAAAAAGGATATAATGTATGGCCAAGGATCAAAAAAATAATATATATATATATATATATATATATATATATATATATATATATATATATATATATATATATATATATATATATATATATATATGTATATGTATATATATATATATATATATATATATATATATATATGTATATGTATATATATATATATATATATATATATATATATATATATATATATATATATATATATATATATATATATATATATATATATATGGCCTGCTATCATTATTGCAGCCATACATTGACCATTTACGGTTATTATTGCGACCATCTATTTATTACGTCCGTATACCGGACGCAATAATTCGAACGATGTTTTTTCGGGTTTCCCGCGCTTTTTACAAGGTGAATTTAACTTTTTTTCGTCGGCTGTCCATGATGTTTCTGAATATATTTTCAGTTCCGCGCCATCTATTAAGACTGATGAAATAAAGATATATTTGCAAAATTTTTTTGGACTCAATAATATTACCACTTTGAAAGCAAGTGTATAGCGTTAGTTCAGCAAACTTCCGTGTAGAGGCGCGAAAACATTCATTTGTTTATAACTTCCCTTACGCTGTTCATTAACTTTCTTAATATTATTCCGACAGATGTTTGGCAACGTAGCATTCTATTTATAGATTATTCGAGTGACCTTGAAATTTATTTTAAGTAATAATTTTATATTTGCTTTATTTGGTATCTGACTGCTCGTGTGTATATTTTTTTATTGCGTCCGGTGAATTATGGCGGGAAATTTGGGCGGGATTATTAAGATGATACGCATGTATATGTCAATCAAAATTGGCAACTAACAAAATAGTTGACAAAAAATTATCAGAAGATGTATTTCCTCGGATGCGTGCGGACAAGCGAAAAATGGTGTTTTAATTTGCGAATTGTGGTCAAGGTATATAAATATAGTAATCACAGAGACGAGCATTTTATACAAGCAGCTTCCAAAAAGATGAGGGATCTGTGCAAAATCCTCACTGAACTGAGAAAACTTGAGCTAACTAATACTGATATGACTTCAGCATTGACACTACGAAACTTTCAGTAATTAATTGAAGCTCTTAGACGTACCGCAAAGTATGATTTGAAAAAGAAATTTACTTATCTCCGACTTCTGCGATGAATATTCTTACATCACTAAAGCAGTGTTGTGATATAACTATCACGAAAGTTTATAGGAAAATTATTCCTTATTTTTCTGACGCCTTTGCTGAAGCAGAAGCTAGCTATAAAACTTTACTTCACGTCTTTAAATCAAACTAGACGTTTGAAGTTTTATCATAGGCGGCGAATAAACAGAAAATTAATTAAATAATAAAATAACTGCCATTTCATTAACTACTGGCTTAAAGATATTATGACACAATTTAATAAATCTGGCTGATAATGCGATTTAAAAAATCTAAGAGAAAACAAAGATTCCATAACAACTTGATAATACGAATTCTTAATAAAATGGCGCTAATGAAGAATTTATCAAAGTTGACTCTTTGGCTGAATATATTCTATAAAGAATCCTAAAAAAGGTGGTTATAAGAAGCAAGAGAGGGGGAAAAGTACCAGTTTTATTTAGTTTCGATGGTCAGGCACACATTGATATTCTATTTAATGTAAGATACAATTTTGTTCCAACAAAAAATAGCTACTTGCTCGCAAAAGCCAATTTATTAACTCATATGGCGGGGCAAAAAATATTAAGGAAACATTCCCATCGCTGTGAAGCAAGAATCCGTCATCAATAACGTTCACTCGCCGTGGAAAACACTTGCCACTCTTACTCAACTTTTTAATCTATCCAATAATGAAATCCAAAAACATTTATGAGCCATACTCTAGCAGTATATAGGAATATATATTGTTATGATTTCACTGTTTTTATATCCACCCACTATTAAATTACAATTAACTCCTAGCTCATACTCTACCTACTTATATACAGTTATACAACATACTAGAATAAAAAGTCTAGAATCTCCCTAGAAAAATTACTAATAAAAGTTTCTAGATTGTATTTCTATAAAGAAGAGGGTGGTATTCAGGTGGTTCTCATTACACTACCTGCCTCCTACTAATCATCTCGATCAGCTTCGATACTTCCATGGAATGGCTTTCATTTGTTCTTGGGACTTCGTTGGATTCAATAAACAACCTCATTGATTCTCTTCAGAACAATACATGGTCCTTTCCAAGCTGATTCAACTTAGGTGTTTTGACTTTCTTCCTCTGTGGATTCCATAACCAAACTCTGTTGCCTTTCTGAAACCATGTCAGGTTTGCCTTGATGTCATATTTTGTTTTCATTCTGTTTGTTATCAGATCCATGCTTTCTCTAACTAATTCTTAAACTTCTTGCAACTTCTCTTATAAGGCATCCACCCAATCTTGGACCTCCAAAGCAATCTAAGTTCCCTTTCGAATAGTAACTTCGTGAATTGCAAATCAGTAAACTATTAAGAAGATTAGCAAATATTTGTTCCAATCTTTCTGATCTCTATTTACAACTTTTGAGAGATGCTCTTCAGTGGTTCTATAAAATCGTTAAACCATGCCATCTGACTGAAGACATTTAGCTGTTGTTCTATGCCAAGTAGTAAGCAAAAGTTTTGGAAAAGCTTAGATTCAAATTGCGTCTGTGGCCAGAATGTAGCTCCAAAGGAATTACAAATCGGTTGAACACATTATTGACTAAGACTTCAGCTACTGTTGAGGCTTCCTGGTTAAGGATAGCAAATACCTCAGGCCATTTACTGAAACAGTCAATACCAGACAAGATGTATTTGTTGCCTGTATCTGTTTCTGGAAAAGATTCTTTCCAGTTTTAAATGCACTTAGATGAAATATTCAATAACTCGTCCTTGGCCATCCTAAATCTGAGACAATACAGCTTTTACCACTTTGTGGCTGGCATCAGTATTCAATATGAATTTTTTGTTTGTAGTTAGTTGGAATATAAGGCAGCCTTGAGTTTTCAGAAAGCTTGATCAATATCAGTGTTTAAATGGTAAGCACTTTTTAAGGTTAAATCTATGGTTGGCGTTTGGCGTTTTTAATTCTTGTAAAACTCCCCGTAGATTCTGTAAGTGTTCATTGAATGTTGTCCCATAACCATGACATCATCAAGGTAGAATAGACTTATATTCCATGTAAGACCACGCAGTTCTATTTGGCATAACATTATAGAGATTAGCGCCAATGGAAAAAGCAGTTATTTCCGTATCTTTATTTTGAATGCCTACTTGCCAATAATATCCACTTATTAGATCTAGCGTGGAAAATCATTGTGATCCAACCAACGCTGAGTCTTTCTTAGTCTTTAAGCGTCCTGTAGTCACAACAAAATCTAGTTGTTCCACCCTTTTTTGCTATCAATATTATAAGAGATAATCAAGGACTAGATGATTCTTCTATAGTCCCCGCATTCAGTATTTTGTCTGAAGCTCATCTATAAGTTCGTTATATGACGACTTTAATGTAGATTTGCCAAACATTTAATTGGCTCGTATAATGCTACTCCGTCTTCTTTAATATTTTTGATATAGTTAGGAAGAATATTCATAACCTGAACTAATTCAACGTGGCTGCCAGAACTCTTGTCCAGTCTTTCGTAAACGATCTTTTCTGTGCTCCCCTTTATTTGTTTTTTTTTTTGCTCGGCAACGTCTCTGATTAGCTCGGTATTACGTTTTCACAGAGTAAATTCTTTGGTGCCAAACTTTAGTATGATAAGCTTGTTGTCGAAGAAAAAGCCATATAGACGAATCAGGTCTATAGCCAGAAAAAAACTCACCTTCTATATCAGCAACTAACACCAAATAGTTTAATTTTCCAAGTTGGAGCTCCACAAACTTTTCTCCAATCACAGCATCTGCTTCTACAGTTACAGTTCCCGTTGTTGTTCTTCTGGACAGTTGTAGGATTTTAATTTTTCCACAAGGTTTGACTTAATCAGAGATATTGCTTTACCAGTGTCAACAGTTATGATATAATGCGTGACACTGACATCCTTCAATTATAAGACTATTGGCGGTCTTTCTTAGGCTATGAGTAAAAATGGCTCAGGAGACATTCTCGATATTGGTCAACACCTTCGTCCACATCTGTACCCTCCTGTCTGGTTTCTTCTATGGTATAAAGTATTGCTTCTTGTATTTGGTTTTTAAAGATTTCATATAACATTTTTTTCATTATTTGACTCGATAAAACATTGATTTCTTTTCTGGAAACCGCCCTTATTTTTGGTTTTGATACATTATAAGCTGGGTCAATTTCCAAAGCCATGCCCAAGGCTTTACTACAATAACTAAACTTGCTTATACGCAACATACACTGTATTTGTCGAGTTGTAGGAATGGTTTGCAATAACTCCAGTGCTGGCCCACGAAGTGCAATTACTGATGAAGTATCCATCTCTTCGTATTTTCGATTATTTACAGTAGCGTCATCTTCAAATTAGGATTTGCACATTATCCAAGATGTTTGATCGTCGTAAATTGTATGTTCGATGTTCTGTCCAGTATTTAGGAAAGCCCAGGCTTCTTTATTTTTTTGATTTCTCTATGAATGTTCTTCATTTTAGATTCTCTCTTGTCTACGATTTCTTTCACTTCTTGTTACACTTTTCCTATGTCTTGTTTCACAATTGATTCAATACTACTAACTTCTTGGCGTACTTCTCCCATGTCAATAGATGGCGCTACAAATCAAGAATTACAGCTTTCGTTGTCCGTCTCATCGCGGGCTAGATTTCTCATCAAACATGGTGTTTCAATTATGTTTTTCGTTGTGGTGCGCATACTCTTGTCAAGTTTTAATTTGACGGCTTTTTTAGTCGTGCAAAATTTTGTGATTGTGATTTCATTTTGTTTTTATTTAGAAAGACATTGTTATTGTTAATACTTTTAAAAACCATTTAAGGTAAGTAATAAATGTATTTTGGTTTCTTATAATAAAATTTTGAAATAATATCGTGCCGGTTGGGTTTTTTTTTTCATTCGTTTGTCTATGACAAAACCTACCTATTTTTTATGGTAAAAAAGTAAATTATTTTATGTTTACCTAACTAATTCCTATAATTTCGAATAATTTTAATTTAATTTGTTAATATAATGTCATTTTGAAAACTAAGATACCTACATTCAGGGTTTTAATTAGGTATTTATTTGTTCTTGAAATAGTTTAGAATTTCGAATAATTAATCTACCCTTCATAATCTCTATTGGGCGCTAGAGTAAAGTTAAAAAATTTCTTTAAAAAAATTTATATATAAATGTTTAAAAAAACCGATCTTATTCATTTAGTTACAACTTTTCTAAAGGTTCCGTAACCTTCCAAATGCTTTATGTCCAAAAGCTTCTGTCTCCTAAACTCTGCATTTACCTTTTTTTAAAAATAATATTTAAAGTTAATGAAAAAAAATCTATCTAAGCTTATTTATTTAGCCACATTTGCAACTATTTTTCAGAATTTCATAAACTCTTGAAAAATTTATACTTATGTCCATGCCTCATAGTTTCTACGTTTTACCCTATTATGATAGAATTTGACAGAAGGATAATTTTAACATTCACAAAGACATATTTATTCATGAAGGGAAATGATTAGGGAAATTTAATATCTGTTTATACTTTAGGCAGGCACTACACCAAAAATAGGAATGTTTATTTAATGAAGTAGTCACAAAAATTTTGAATTTTAAGAATAAATTGTGGTATTTTTGATCAGAAAAGTAAATGAGACCTAGAAAATCTCAGTTATTTGCACTTCATATTTTATATAAATCTAAAGTACAGTTTCAAGAAAAAATGTTGTCTTTGTTATATATTTAAAAGCTTTTAAAGTAAAATGAAAAATATTAACTCATCCTGTTTAATTATTTGTATACTTTTTTTTTAGCTGAAAATCATGATTGGATGTTAGTGTTAAGGATCGTTATATTCGTATATCTAGCAAACATAGGTTTCCAAATCCAGAACATCACCTGGAGAGGTCTGAGAAATGGATTTTACTTTGTGACAATAAGAAACTTGAGGAAAGAACTCCTAATAACATGTTTGCCAATTGCAGAATTTGCACAGATCATTTTTTTCTAGTGGCTTTGAGAAGAATAATATTTTATTGGGGACTGCTATCCTTTCCCTAAAGTTACCAGGTAAATATTATGTGGCCGGTAAATGGTTTACATTTACCATATATTTTTATGTTATAATTTTATTCTTTTAATTATAAATATCATTTCTTTTAAGCAGATCTTGCCCAAAATGTTAAAAAATTACTCACTGAACCTATTCCTGGACCCAGTGGTTTTCTGAAACCTAAACCTGAGGATGCCCATTTTATAACTGCCTCTCAAGAGTAATGAACAAAATTCATCTCAAATATTTTAAGTTTGTTAGTTGCTATATGATATCTGAAGGAATAGTTGTAGTGCAAAAAATATTTTCAACAAAAATATAACAAAAAAAAATGAAAATCTGAACCAGTGTGTTTTACCTGATCTATTATATTTTATATCAACTGCAAAATTTATGCAGATTACTCCTTGTGACTTCGATATGAATATTATTCAAAACTGCTATGCTTCCTTAAAATTACCGAGTACGTCTGGGTTGCAAAAAAAGTTTATTTTATAATATAATTGATATCAATTAGATTTTACTTTTTTAGGTTTCGGTCATAGTATTACTTTATAATAAATTAACACATGTTTTTCTGACGTTACGCCTTATTTTATTGATTAAACCATCTTCAGTGAGTTACTGTGAATATGAAAAGGAATACGTTATTTGTTGTTATATAAAAAAAATAAAAAAAAATATATAATTTCTTACCTAATGTTAATTTATATAACAACAAATTACGTATTACTTTTGATATTTACAGTAATTCTCTGAAGATGGTTCAATCAATAAAATAAATCGAAACGTCAGAAAAAACATGTGTTAATTTGTTATAAAGTAATACTATGACCGAAACTCAAAAAAGTAAAATCTAATTAATAACTGCACGGTCAACAAATAGAAAATAATTGATATCATATATTACTTTTTTTTACCACAGATCTAGTCCAAACTGAGACTACACTACCCAGTGAACCTATTCCTGGCCCTAGTGACTGTGAAAAACATACTTGAGGATGTCAGTTGTTTAGCACCACTTGTAGTAAGTAATCAACAACATTTTTAAAATACCTATGTTATCACTTTTTTTTTAAGTGATACACCTTTTACATTTTTATTTAATATATAGCTGAGAGGTAAATTTTTATAGAAATGAAATGCAAAAGATTATTATTATTAAGAAAAAATCATTTGGTTAATGGGAGGTGTAGTAGTCGTCTCTAAGGGTTGGTTAATAGCACAATGCTATTTTGATAAGATAACATGTTACTGCATTATGAAAAAGTTGTTTGATTTAATTGTAATAAGTAGAAAGTTATATTTTAGTCGTGGAATATATACCTAGATTTTTTCCATTAAGTGAATATTAAACTGTCTCTTTTATAACAGCCTGTGTAGATTCTAATGGTCTTAACTCACAAATTGAACTTTGGATAAAACAGGCCTATTAAAGTAAGAAAAAAGAAGCTGTCACCCAAAGGAAAGTAGTTGTATGAAAGAGCATTTTATTTCAAAAAACGCGCTACTGAAAGGGCAAAACCTAGATTATCTTTGAAAAAGAAGTTAGACTATGCTGAAAAATTTACAGTGTCTGATAGGTTGAAAAATTTTTTATCAACAATGGACCGAATAACAAAAAGATTTTTTAAATGTCAGCTTGAAAATGTTGGTAATAAACTGAAAGGGGAAGACGTTCATTAGAAAGTTTTGGCTTTGGCTTTATATAAACACAGAGGATTTAATTATAGATTAATGTGAAAAATCTCTACCATCTAGGAAGATAGTCACAAAACTGTTAAACGAAATTCCCATTAAGTCTGGACTGAACAAAGACATTTTTTCAGTATTAAAGGTGGAAATAAACAATTTAGGAAACACTGTAGACAAGATATGTCTTCTCATGTTTGATGAGATGAGTATTCAACCTGGTTTAGCAGTGGATAAGAAAAATGGACACTTTGGATAAAAGACAAGTGACCAAATTTCTAACCATGTTCAGGTTTGTTATTCAATATTTTTATAAACTTTTAAAGGTAAAAAAAAATTATTTTATTTATTTCTCATATATTTTTTTAAGTATTTTGTACTTTTCCTTTCCATTTTTAATATAAAAATGACTTGACTTGAAAGCTGGTTTTCATACTGTTTTGGGCACATTTTTTTATTATAAATTTAATTTCAGAATGTGGTAGTATAAGTGAATACTAACTAAAAGATACTTTCTAACCCAGTTTATCTAATGTTTCTACTCTTAGAAATGTGCGAGTCTGTAGTAATTTGATTCTTGGTTTTTTAAGTTCTATGTTAGTTTTGTATCCTTTTTCTATTTTTTTTATAACGATCGTTTTCCATATTTATTACACACCTCATTTAGGTGGTTTCAGAACTGCTTTGTTTATAGCATTTTTCTGTATTACATTAGAGCTCTATTTCATTGATTGCACAGATTTTTTGTAAGTTTTTTAGTTTGATAAAGATGTTTTCAGAAATATGTGTCAATTTTAGATTATCCCAACCCCTCTCTCTTAAGCGGCTTCAATTTGATTGATTAAAGCTAATAAAAATTTAATTAATTTTATGGTTGCTCGAGAAAATGCTTTTTTCCCAAAACTACGCTTTTACCTTTCAGATGGTTGTAACTTTTTTTTTAATAAATAACTTAAAATACGTTTGTGACCCATGGTGATAATTATTTAACCAAAATTATTTGAGATGAATTGCGAATCGTAGAAAAACAATTTTTCCTTTGCCCACGTTTCGTTTTATTTTAAAGCATTTCAAGGCTCGAGAAAGCAGTTTTTGTCGTTAATACAAAAAATCTAGATACAAAACTGTTCCACAATAACATTCAGTTGACGATGGCACATGTACAGTACCGTTTTGTCGTAGCGAGGTAGTTCGTTTTTATTTCGTTTGTGCCATGATCTGCAGAATGTTATTAAGGAAAAGTTTTGTATATATGCTTTTTGTATTTGATATTAATTTTTACTCAGGAAAACTGCTTTCCCGAGCTTTGAAAACGCTTTAAAATAAAGCGAAATATCGGCAAAAGAAAAAATTGTGTTACTAAAATTCAACCAATATTGGTTGATTAATAAATATCGTTTACGTATCAATATATAACGCACGGTAAAATTAGTGCATGCTAAAACTCTACCAGCTGTTCTCCAAACCGAGAGATGGCAATCAAAACAGTTTTCATGAAATGGGTTGAGTCCATCTATCCCACTATAGTATATTAAGATATGTTACTATTCTAGAAAATGTTGTGAGTTACTCACAGCGCAGGGACGGACTAGCTGTGACACTCGTGACCCCATTTTTTACGCCTTGTATGGTAAGAACTTTAGACAACGTTTTTTACATACCTTTAGCTATTAACTAAAAATTAAGTACTCTTCATTCATGTCGTTAATCCTAGCCGTTTTCAAAAAAACCTCATTTTATTTAAACTGTTAGTCCCCTCACTTCTGTCGAGTTGAACATGAAAGAGAGGAATTTTCCCTTATCACCATAGTTTCAATAAAAAGTTATACTAACTGGTTAGGTAAAAATGTCGTAAGAAGGTTCAATATGTGCTTCGTGAAGTCTCTCGCGGGCACGATGAATTGAGAACTGTTCTACCCGCCATATTACCTCAGCATTGTTCCTTATTTGTTCACAATGAAACGTGATTCTCCTTAGAAGTTCCTCCCTACTATCGACCGGAGTGGAATACACCAAGGTTTTGAGGTCTGCTCATAGGTAAAAATTCCACGGTGTTAGGTCGAGAGATCATGGATACCAGGCAATAAGTTCTCATCTACCTATCCAATG
Organism: Diaprepes abbreviatus; assembly: GCA_034092305.1. NCBI lineage: Eukaryota > Metazoa > Arthropoda > Insecta > Coleoptera > Curculionidae > Diaprepes > Diaprepes abbreviatus. The sequence goes on from JASJET010000117.1 coordinate 187,571, forward strand.
GTTTGGATAGACGTTATTCACATTCTCCCGCACAGCAACGCTAAAATCAGGTGGTGCACTATCATGCATCTAGTACATATTTCGGCGTGTTTCAAGTGGTAAGTGCAAAAATCAGTAAATTAATATCCGAGTAAAGAATCAATGTGTCAGCGATGTGAAAGTCCACAAGTTCAAAAATGCAGAATATTTATTTCTTTCGTATCCAAGAACGTTTGCAACAACAATACTTTGTTTATGTGTCGATAAAATAAAACGCATATCTTTGGCGAACTTAGGTCGAACTACAATTCACAGAATTAGAGGCTTTTAACTAAAGATCTATGAAGCTATGAAGACTTCTTACAGCTTCTTCTTCAATTCGAAGTATGCTCGAATGAAAACGAGGTCTCTCGTCATGAATCCTGAAACACGAAAATAATTAATACTTTTCCTTATCGTATTGTCACCAATATGATCATCCTTGCAGGATAGTCATTTTACCTGATTTCTGCAGACTCAAGGTTCTTGGATCAATACCATCCACAACTGATTTGTTAATGATCGTCCTACACACTACAACTGGTTGGCATAATAAACGTTCACCTGAGTGACATCAATGGCAATCCGTTTATTTTTCTTTGATGAGTGTGTCATCCCCTCCGATAAGGGTGTTATCTCATAAAGATTGTAGATACGTAGACTTTTCACGCCATTCGCGTTATTGTCTTTGGAAGTGCTGCGAGTTGCTTCCTCCACTTTCTTTTGATTGTTTCTAATTACGATTTTTCCAAACTGATACACTCGTTGTCCGTGATTTTCTGGCAGGATAAATCATTAATTTCTGCTCTCAGTATTTGGCTTTTCCTTCATCTTTAAGGTTAAAAAATTTATGTTTCGATCTTTCTAACCCTTCTTCTTTTAATTTTTCCTTTAATTAAGTCTGTTCATTCTAACACAGGGAAAGTTTTAGCGAGGAGAGCTGTCTGGTTTTAAAGGCGCATATTGACGTTCTCCCGTGGCGTTATTCTACTTCACACCAGTAGATTTATGCGCTAGTGTCTACTTTCTGGCTTAGTTAGGGTAGCCTAAATATCACCTAACTCTTGCTCCGCTGAGTTCTCGCCTTATTGGATTATTTTTCTCTCACAGTTGTCCCAGTGCAGGTAGTGGAGGCAAGTTTCTTTTCTGCCGTTCTAATACTCTTTGATGGGGGATTTTCTGTTCCATCAATTGGATGGAAAGTGTAGAGGGAGCATTTTCTCCTATTTCTTGCTATTTTCTTTTTTTCACTTACTTCTTCCTTGTGAGGTTGGCTCACTTGGGACGGTGAGTGGAGTTCTTCAATTTTACAGATGGCATGTTTCGTTTTTTTGGATTTGTCTTGTCCATGGTTGGTCTCACGAGTAGCTAGGGAATGGAATGTGGTAGAAGTAAGATCATTTAAACTGCATACAAATAGGAGCGAAATATTCCAAAATCAAAAAATGCAAAGTAAGCAATAAAACTTTTTTGTTCTGTCTATCTAAGTTGCCAAAAGACCAGCCTTGTCACAAATACGATTGGCTATGACTTTTAAATATCCAAAAAATATTTTCTGTTATATTATAAATCTCCTCTCTAAAGACATTATTTGTTTTTATCTTGTTTTTAAAATATTAATTCACTTAAATCGTTTACACTTTAGCAATACATCATTTTGGACTTAATTTATTTTAATTTTGAACCTTATTGGCAAACAAAAATTATATATATATATATATATATATATATATATATATATATATATATATATATATATATATGTATATATATGTATATATATATATGTATATATATATATATATATATAAATTGGTCCCTATTTTATGAAATTTTGTCTCAAAATCTATCCAAATAAAATAAATTTTCGCTGTTGTATCATTGAAATTATAAAGAAACGAAATACGCTCTTGTGAGAGTTTACAATATAATCATTACTTATTATCTGAGTAATGAATTATTTATCTTAAAACTTTATTTACCCATCTTGTATACTCTAGAAATTAAATCTAATTACTTTTGAAATATTGCAATATCTGTTTTAACATGAAACTTGAATAAGGAAATGCATGCTTGCTGTTATCTAATTTAATTAAACTTTCGTAAGTAGAAACCCAATCCAATTAATTTTCCAAATTAAAAACCTATTCTTCTTAAAAAATAGCCCTCCGTAATGATAAAAAGAATATTTCAATTGTGGGGTAGAACAAAGCCTATATACTTGTAAAACATTCTCCAAAAAAACAGAATAGATAAGCTAGGTACTCTTCTAAAAAATTCAACACCGTGAAATAAACTACCAACACAACTAAAACAAATTTCTGTAATAAGTAATATTTTATTTAAATACACTATTGTAGAGCATTCGTAGTGATAAACTAGAAGCGTCATTTACCTTGATCTGAATAAAGGAAATCAGAACTATTTCTGAGTTAATAAAGTAGTAATAACAATAAAAATGTCTTTATTTAAAGAAAAAATAATCCAAATAGAATTTAAAATTTCAACAAGTGGATCTATCACTAAGTTAACAATAAACATTTTCTTTTCATTTCATTTTTAATAAGGTAAACGTTTGATTTTTTTTTGTTTATTTCTTATCAAATTTTCATTGCAATTAATATTAAGTAGGCCGGTTGTATCATTAAGCATTGCACATTTTGGCTCTATAAAGAAAATAATATATTTCGATACTAATTTTAAAACAAGACACTTTTATAGTTATTGCTTCAGATGAAGAAAATTTAAAGCTTTTTTAGCAAAATATACTTTAATAATGAATTTTTAGCTGTCAAATACTTGATATGTAAATCCAGAACACCATATATCTACTGTTATACTTAAATACATCAAGTACAATGCGTACTCTACATTTTTAAGGGCTATATTTATACTAAAATATTCACAAAAGTTATAGTTAGATAATTATGCTAAAAATTTAATTTGGTGAACTATACGTGATTACAGTACGTGAGATACATATCTGATTAAATACAGAAGGTTTTTGACAAATTAATTACCAAATAAGAGCTAGGTTCAAAATGGCTCAAGATATCGAGGATATAAAGTCATCATCGGAAACCCAATTGTATCATTTTATAGTATCAACTATAACCTTTTTATTTAATCAAATTTCGAAAATTAATTAAAAAATCTAATCTTAATCTTCACTCCAAAAATTTTGGACATAATCTGGAAATACATAATTTTTAGACCGTCATATTGTATCTGCCAAATTCTTTATTTTTAAAACAATTTTAAATTAATTATGAACATTCTCAGAAACATCTCAGTTACAGTTTTGAACAAAATTAAGAATGGTTAAATTTTTAGTCCGTAATATTGGATCTGTCATATTGAATTTTTTAAATTCGTAATTTACAACCTCATGAAGCCGCCAAATTAATTTTTTTTAAAAATAATTTTTAATTTCAATATACTTAGTTTCAAAAATATATATTCTTAATTTACACCCTCTCTAAAACACCCCCCGCCCCCAAATTTCGAACAAAACATAGACATAAAATTTTTAATCCACCAAATTGAATCTTTTAAAAATAATTTTATATTCGTTATGTACGACACCGAAAACTCCACCATATCAATTCTGGAGAAGATCGGACAAAATTTTTTTTCCGTCATATTGTCAGCACTATCTTTGATTTTACTGACCCAATTTCAGTCAAAATAATATGGGACCGCCCCGGGAACCCCCTAAACATTTTATTGAAATCGGCGACATTATTCCAGAATAATCAACAAAAGAACATAGTCTTAGAATTTAGAACCTTCCTCTTTTAGAAGTCGGTCAAAAATATTATAATTTTATATGACGTAGAGTTAAATAAATTAAGAAAAAATTATGATTAATACCACTATCTGAATATCTGAATGGAGGGAGAACAGATACGCGAGATAGGTGAAGAAGGATTTTTATTATTAAGAGCAAGCGGAGAAATAGCATGCCATTGAAAATGGAGGGTCCGTTCACTCAACGTCTGGATTGTCGCCAGTAGTGGGAATAGGGGGCTTCTAGTTGACCCCCCACCACTTTTTTGATTGGTCAGCCAAGAATGACCTTGTTTCTGATTGGCTGCCCAAGTTCGCCCCCTATTCCGATTGGTTTCATAAACTCCGCCTCTTTTTGCTCCACCTCCTACCTCCTTCCTAACCACCACAGTAGTTGGAGGGGAGCTGGTAGCAGTTGGAGGGGAGCTGGTATTTTAAACGATCGAATCTGAGCGAACTTCAGTCATTCGTGCGCGATGTCAAATAGCGACCAACAACAACAACAACAGCAACTCATTGAACGTGTAGGCCAAGTAATAATTTCCTACCAAAATAACGGAAAAAATCTTACCGATTTTGAAGATCAAGACTTGGCCTTCTTTCCCATCAACTACTTGAAAACATTCGTCGATTCACTTAGTTTACAACAAATTTGGAAAAGGTTGCCGGAAAATTATAGAAGTGACGAAGAATTGCAGCTAAATTTGCCGTGTTTTAAACACTATCCACTATATCAACACCACATAGACGGCCCACCACTATCAATAAGAAAGTGTTGTAAAATTAAAAAATAGTGTGAACAAGTGAATCGAGTTTCATCGGACAGTCTTCGAAATGGATCAGACACATGTATATTTAGATTCTGCTTGCGATGAAACGATCCAGTCAATGTACAAAGATGAAACAATTCATTTTAACTTGGCTGGAAGAGGAAAGTTTCACGCAAGACAGGATTCTCTGATCACTATTGATCGAAATAATTTCGAAGACGACGATGAAGATGAAGAAGATGATGGGATAGAGGATAATGGCGTTCCAAACGGGTGTGGAGAAGAGGGGCTCGTGAAAGTGGCAAAAATAAATGCAAGTGATACATTGACACCAAATTACCTTACGCGAGAAGTGTGCGTTTTTCAATCTTATGTCGTAATTATTTCATCTTCTGGCGGTGCATATAATTTATGTTGTGAATGTTACTATATACATGCTCTAAATTGCCCAAATGGGAAAAATAATTTTGTTAATAGCCACTATAAACGATCCTTTATATGTTGCGAAAAAGATCTGCAATGCAACACGTGTGAAAACGATTTATTCATAACAACTCCTTCACAAGCATGTATAATATGTAACAAACCAGAACTAAAGAATATGCAAAACCATCTAATCGAAAAATCAAATTTTAAATAAATTTATTTCACTTGCACTTATTCATGCACTATGGCGTTTTTAATATTAAGTTTAAATTTAAAATATTTTATAAGAATTTAGATTTTGTTCTGCTAAGTTAAATAAATATAAGAAACTATGTAAATAAATATAAGGGAATGATGTAAATAAATATAAGGGAATGATGTGAATAAATAAGAATTTGTATTTATTCCCATTGAAAGAAATTATAATTTTGTTCTTTCAGTGTAGAATAATTCTTTTCAAATAATATGCACAACAACCCTACCGATAAATCAAATTTAAATAAATGAATTTGATACTCCACTTGAATTTATTCATGCACCCTAGTAGTTTTTGAATATTAAGTTTAAAATGTCAACTAATTTAAATAAGATTTCATATAAAATATAAGTTGTAAGATATAAGTTATAAGATATAAGTTATAAGATATATATTAAGTTTAAGTTAAATAAATATAAGGGTGCCATCTAAATAAATAGAAATTTGTTTATATTAAGATTCGAAGAACTAATGATTTTGTTCTTTCAGTGTAGAATAATTTTTTCTACATAATATGCACAATCAATCCTATCGATAAATTGAATTTTAAATAAATGAATTTGATACTGCACTTGAATTTATTCATTCACCCTAGTATTTTTTAATATTAAGTTTAAAATGTCAACTAAGACATTTAAATAAGATTTTATATATAAGATAAAGAACAATTAGGTTTAATTCCCTGACAACAGACTATGATTTATTCTTCCATGTTAAAAAAAAAACCTAGTTTTCATTACTGTGCTTGTAAAAAAATTATATTCATCCTATTCATAATAATTCTTTCAAGTTAAAGAAACTTGGTTATTAGGTGTGATTCTGTATAAGAAATAGAAAAAAATAAAATATTTTCTTCAACGACTTTGTTTTTTATTATTCCTATATCCAAAATACAAATATACATATATACATAAATACATATTTATAATTTATACCATTTTGGGTTGCCAATTGCTGCTGTCTGCCAGAGGTTGCTGCTGCATGCCAGAGGTTGCTGCTGCATGCCAGAGGTTGCTGCTGCATGCCAGAGGTTGCTGCTGCATGCCAGAGGTTGCTGTTGTCTGCCATAGGTTGCTGCTTTGCCATCGGTTGTTGTTGTCTGCCAGAGGTTGCTGCTCTGCAAGAGGCGAATTTATAATTTATAATTTATTGGCCTCTTGCATTTTCGAGGGTAACTCTGCCTTCGCTGCTGCTGCTGTTGTTGTTGCTGTTGTTGTGGCTGCTCCTGATGCTGTTGATGTTGCTGTTGATGTTGCTGCTGTGGCCTCTTGCATTTTCGAGGGTAACTCTGCCTTCGCTGCTGCTGCTGTTGTTGTTGCTGTTGTTGTGGCTGCTCCTGATGCTGTTGATGTTGCTGTTGCTGCTGTGGCCTCTTGCACTTTCGAGGGTAACTCTGCCTTCGCTGCTGCTGTTGTTGCTGTGGTTGTGGCTGCTCCTGCTGCTGCTGCTGTTGTTGCTGCTGTTGTTGTGGCTGCTCCCGCTGCTGCTCCTGCTGCTGTTGTTGCTGCTGCTGCTCTGCCATAGGTTGTGGCCGATCTTCTTCCATAGGCTGTTGTTGCTCCATCATCAAAGGTTGAAGATCCATTGCTCGGTCTGGATCCCACTCAAAGGCGATAGGCTCGGGATCCAGGTCTGGCTCAAACATATTGATAAATTCTTCAGCTAAATAGTCAACCTCTGATGGTGGCGGCCACATCACCGTGTTCTCGGAATTTGGACTCTGACGATCCATCAGATTAATCTGATTTTCCAAGAATCCCAGAAAGTCTTGTAGTGTTATAATTATGAACGTACTCATTTTGAGACTTTAAACTTAATGAATGCTAAGTCAAGACGCTGTAAATCCTTATATACAATACTGAAATACCACTTTTCCTACCTCCAGCGGCAAAACCAGTCCGAAGAATGAGAAGAAGAAGAAGGCAAAGATAGCGTGAACTCGAGAGAGGTCGTTCAACGGTCGTAAGTTGTTTTGTTCTTAAGAAAAAGACGAGTAAAGAGGAGAAGAAGAAAAAAAAAAAAAGTTGTTTTTGGAATAATATAAAAAACGAAAAAAAAAAAAAAAAATTAAAAAAAAAAAAAAAAAAAACTGTTTTTTATATTATTCCAAAAAACAACTTTTTTTTTTTTCTTCTTCTCCTCTTTACTCGTCATTTTCTTAAGAACAAAACAACTTACGACCGTTGAACGACCTCTCTCGAGTTCACGGTCTCACGGTTCCCGTCGTACCATGCAGTGCCACGCCGTACCAGCCGGTACCAGGCTCTTGGCCGCTTTAAAAGGCGGCTGGGTACGAAGCGTCTCTTCAGTTTACATCTCGCTATTAGCGTACGCTTGTAAAATTATCGAATCTGTTGTGAATATATCTAGATAGTCCGATTTATTTCGAATTGTGTGACGTAGTGACATATTAATTTTTATTTGGTTTGTATTGTTGATTTCATATTTTTGATTTGATATTTTTGATTTAATATTTTTGACTTAATACTTTGGATTTTCATTCATTTTTACTTAATCTTCTAAAAGCCAATTTTTGATTTTTGTTGATTTTTCATTTTTGTGGATTTTTTTTGATTTTTTATTGATTTTTTGATTTTTTTATTGATTCATAATTTTTTTATTTTTTAATTTATAATTTAAAATGTCATTTTTAAATGTAAAAATTGAAAACATCGACTTAACAGCCTTCGATTTAAACGACGCTTGCCTTGTGCATGATTTGATTGATTGTTCATTTTGTGGGCTAAGCGACGAGGAGCTAGATATTAAATTTAGGGAAATTGATATTAATACATTTAACAATTCATCTGAATCTGGCGATTCTTCCGAAATTGGTGAAAGCGATATTTTGACACAGCTCTTAAAAGTTTTGGATGAATCTATTATCCCTGATATTCCTCAAGAACCTCTTGAAACAATTAATTTCGATGATTTAAATAATGATATATTAAGGAAAAATTTAATTAACAATTCTGAAATAAATGAGGGATATAATTTGGAACAACTTTTAGATATATTAGAAGGGGGTGAAATTGGTGAAAATAGCTCAGGGCAAAATTTAATTAAGGGTGATGTGGAATATCAGGAGACTTTTGAGAGCTGTGAGGAACAAAATAATAAGGGGGTTTTAAACAATAATAATAATGGGGTTGGTAACGAGGGAGCTTTAAATAATGATAAGAGGATTGGCATTGGGGGTTTTTCGAAAAATAATATGGAAGAGGTTTATCGCCCCCACTATTCGCCAATTTCAGATGCATCGTCAGATTCATCAGAGGATTCCAACGACAGCGTTGAGACTGTTATAAACGTCTCAGCCAAAGCTCAGCATAATTTTATTAAAGTGTTGGATCAAAATTTAATTGAAGGGTTGGATCAAAATTTTATTCAGGGGTTTGAACAACCATCCAAATTTGGCTATACCAGAAATTCAGTAAATTCGGTAGATGTTTTTGATTTGAGTTGTGGCGAAATTGTGGGGGACATTGAGGTATATACTTATACTGAAAATTTTGAAGATGAGCAGCCTCAATGTCCCTTAATTTCTTCCTGTAATCAAAATCAATTTTTGAAAAATCCTTCTGGCCTAAATTTAGAACAAAGTTCTGAAAATTTAATTGAAAAAAATTTACCCAAAAAACGTTCTTTATCAGAAACAAATGATTGTTCAGATTTAAAAAAGTCAAAATTGGACGGTGATATTTCTAGTTCCCAAACTTTAGGGGCACAAATTTCAAAAAATTCTTTACCAGTCGCTGTAACAACAGCTCCGAAAATCAATCCAACAAATAAAGTCGCTATTGGAGAATTAGATAAGTTTCTACATAAGAAAACTAAGCCGAGCTTAAATAGGAATGAAACAAGGTGTGCCACATCTAGATTTAAGTCAATGGTTTATTCCTATTTAAACTTAGATAATATATGTAATAATTTATCTAATTCGACTTTAAAAGACGTTAAAAATTGTATTCAACGACAAGGCGATCTTCTTTTAAATTTGGGAAATATATTTTTTTAAAAAAATCCATGTTTTTCTTCAAATTAAAAAGTGAATCCAAAAGTTAATTCAAAAGTAAATCCAAAAGTTTTCTAAATTGCGCGAGCTGAAAAAATTGCTAATTATTCTATGTCATTGGGTCTTGATAGATCGAAATTGTATTTATTTAAAAGCGACACGGCCCTAACCGATTCCATTTTAAAATGACTCTCCTTTGCACACACTGCTTAAGAGAATTTAAAAGAAAATCACATATTGTACGCCACCTTCGAGAAAATGTTGTTAATAACGAAAACACCTTTAACTTGGAAGATTATATAATTAATCGTAAGTATTTTTTTATAACATATTTAGCTATAATTTTCCTTTTAATTTTTTTTTTATTATTAATAAAGGTTTACAGAGGAATTAAAAAATAATAATTGTTTCAGTTGATGAACTACTTTCAAGACCTCCAATGCGATTTTGCCAAGATTGTGAAGTAAATGTCAAATCTAATTCCTGGAGCACACACTTGAGGACAAATATTCATAAAAACAGGAGCTGCATAAAATATGGAAATGGAATTGACATTATCAGGAGTGCATTTAAATGTCGAATAGCTTCCTACAGAATATATTCGCAGAATTATCACATCGACATCAAAAAGTTTCAGCAAGATGTTGGTAATAAAGTGCAAACATTAATACGCCAGCGTCAACAGGAATTTACATGTGCTAAAGTAAATTTGGAATTATTTGGAATATATTATTCTCCAACTTTAACCTCTACTTCAATTAAGTCATTTAATACACCGTTCTTCATTGTAACCCATACAACTGATCTACAACAGCTTTACGATGATTTATTCAAGATTATTGAAACCAAAGCAGATGAATTGCCGGAAAGAGACTCAGGTAATTATTATTTAATCTCAAGAGCTAAGTTTTCTTAATCTCAAGAGCTAAGTTTTCTTAATATCACTTGTACATCTCTAACAAATATTATTCAGAACTAATTTTTTAATTCCTATTACAGGGTGGGCTCTACAAAGAATTCTGCATTTGGAAGTCAACATCAATAAGTACAACCCATTGAATGCCTCCTCCTACATTAAGATGCATCACTTTTCTAAATCAATAGTGAATGTGATGAATGAGGACAATTGCTGTTTCGCCTGGGCAGTGGTTTCAGCAGCATACCAGCCAACCGGTAATCCTCGAAAGACCTCATCATATCCAGACTTCAGAGACGCTTTCGATTTTACAGGTATTGAATTTCCAGTAAAATTATTAGATATAAAAAAGTTTGAGGAAAAAAATAATTTGTCCATAAATGTATATGGAGTTGAAAAATTTTTAAGGGATAATAAAAAGGTATATGAGATTGTCGGTCCTTTACATTATAATAATGAAAAGAAAAAATTACATATTAATTTGCTTTTAATAAGTTCTGATGATGGAAATAACCACTACTGTTGGATAAAGGATTTAGGTTGCTTGGTATCCAAACAATTATCAAAAAAGAAAATAAAAAAATACTTATGTGATGGATGCCTTCAATATTTTGGAACATATGAAAAACTTAACACACATTTAGAACGTGATTGTAGTTTTGTTCGAATTGAGCTTCCTTCAGATAATTTGATTTTGGATAAATTTGGCAATTATATTCCTGCAAATATATTAAAGTTTCAAAATATTCAGAAACAGTATAAAGCTCCTTTTGTTATTTATGCCGATTTTGAATGTTATTTGAAAAACATTGAGTGCCAACAATCTACACCTGATTCGACAACCTCATATACTATTAAAACTGCTGAACATATACCCTATTCATTTGCTTATTATATTAAATCATCATTTGATGAGAATGTTGTGTGTCTTAAACTTTATAGAGGTACAGATTGTGCTATAAAATTTATTGAATACATTGAAAATGATGTAAAAGAAATTTATAAAAAATATTTAAAATATCAAGTACCATTGAAAGATTTATCATCTGTGGAACAGATTGAATATGAAAATTCTAGCATTTGTTATGTATGTGAAAAACCTTTTTCAAAAGGAAATTTCATAAAGTGTAGGGATCATTGTCATATTACAGGTAAATATCGAGGAGCCGCCCACTCAATATGTAATTTGCATTTTAAACCTCCAAAATATATACCAATAGTATTGCATAATTTAAAAAACTATGATTCTCACCTATTTATTAAATCGCTTTGCTATAATAAAGAAAATATTAGTGTTATAGCTCAAAATAAAGAAAAGTATATTTCTTTTAGTAAGGAAATTTTCGTTGATGTGTCAGAAAAGCGGAAACCAGTTGCTTTGCGACTACGCTTTATAGATTCTTTTCAATTTCTCCCAGAGTCTTTAGAGTCACTATCACAAACTCTACAAGATTCACAATGTTTTGAAATTAAAAAGTTTTTCTCAAATGCTGATGAATTTCGATACATTAGACAAAAAGGGGTATTTCCATACTCTTACATAGATTCCAACGAAAAATTAAATGAGAAATCTCTACCATTGATTGATAAATTTTATAATAACTTAACCGATGAAAATATCTCTCCTCAAGACTACAGTCGTGCTGTAGAAGTGTGGAATCTATTTAAGTGTTCTACAATAGGGGCTTATTCCGATATTTACTTAAAATCAGATGTTTTACTTTTGGCTGATGTTTTTGAAAATTATAGATCCACATGTATTAAAACCTATAAGTTAGATCCTGTTAATTATGTCACTAGCCCTTCTATGTGCTGGGATGCAATGATGAAATTAACTAATGTAGAATTAGAATTATTAACGGAACCAGATATGCTTCATTTTTTCAAAAAAGGTGTTCGTGGTGGGGTTAGCACTTGTTCCAAACGCAAATCTGAAACAAATAATCCATTCTTAGAAAATTTTAATCCTGAAAGACCTACAACATATATCGCTTACTTAGACGCCACAAATTTGTATGGTTATGCTATGAAACAATATTTGCCTGAAAAAAATTTTGCTTGGGTACCTAAGCTCGAAATAGAAACTTTAAATATATCCGAACTTTCAGATACATCATCTATAGGATACATATTTGAAGTTGATTTAGAATATCCAAATTATTTACATGATAGTCATAATGATTTCCCATTTTGTCCTGAACAATATACACCACCAATTTCAAACCACTCAAAATTAATTCCAAACTTACATAATAAATATAACTATATCATTCACTACCGATATCTGAAACAATGTCTACAATTTGGACTCAAAATCATAAAAATACACAGAGCAGTTAAGTTTACACAATCACCATGGTTAGCGGAATATATAGATTTAAATACAAATTTACGAAATTTATCTAAAAATAAATTTGATAAAAATTGTTATAAATTGGCAAATAATTCAATTTTCGGTAAAACCATGGAAAATGTTGATAGGCGAGCAGATATTAAATTAGTATCTCAATGGGAAAGACAGGGTAATAAATTTAGTGCCGAAAAACTTATTTCTAAACCTCAATTAAAGGATTTTAAAATTTTCTCTGAAAATCTAGTTGCTCTTCAACTTCAACAGGTTTGCATTGAATACAATAAACCAATTTATGTTGGGATGAGTATTCTGGATATTGCAAAAACTGTAATGTATAATTTTTATTATGGGTATTTAAAAGTAAAATATGGTAATAATTTAAATTTATTATATACGGATACTGATTCCTTAATTCTTGAAGTTCAGACCCAAAACTTTTATGAAGATATGAAGCTAAATCTGGATAAATTTGATACTTCTAATTTTTCTGAACAAAATATTCATTGCATGCCTATTACAACATCAGTTGTTGGTAAATTTAAAGATGAGTACAAAGGGATTCGCATTGAAAGTTTTTATGGAACTGGTGCTAAAGCATATTGTATAAAATCCAAAAATAGTGTAGATAAAAAAGCAAAAGGCGTTAGTAGATCATGTATAAAAAATCAATTAACATTATCAGATTATAAAGATGTTGTTGAGAAAGGTGACAAAATATTCTGCACCATGTATGTATTCAAGTCAGATATGCATAATATATACACTAATTTGTTAAATAAATTGGCATTAACAACTCATGATGATAAAAGATATTGTATACCAAATTCCACAAAAACTCTTGCATGGGGACATAAGGATATTTTGGAAACAGATTTTTTTGATAAAGATATGAAAATGATGTATGATACTCTAACTTTTTTAAGTTCTGGAAACGAAAATGGATCTAAAAATAAAAAACCGCGATTAGAATTAACTACTCCAAGTAATTTTTCATCTTTATAAAGACATCATTTTATATGATGATAAATTATGTAAGTCGTTTTTGAAGCTTTAAAAGTTGGAGGGGGAACTGAATCCAAAAACATATATATTGTATAGAAATACCATTATTTGTTAGTAATATTACAACAATGACTGCTGCATCTTTAATAGTTTTAGTTTCTCTTGTTGGAAATGTGATATATGTAAATTACATTCCTAATACAGTTAGGGCTGATATATGTATAAATGCCCTCAAAAATGAAACCGACTGCTACAAACAGATGAAAATGACATATCTTGTTGGAAATTCACACTTTTTTACCTATAATGTAACTGATTCTGCTTTGTGTGAAAATACATACATAAAAATTAAATATTCCATGACAAACAAACCATTACAATATTCAGATTGGATTCCTTTCAATAATAAAAAAGAAGAATCTTGTCATTGTGTCTGTTGTTATATATTTGTTATTATATTTACAGCAGCAATATTTATTTGTACATGTTTAATTTTATTGTATTTCATGAAAAAATATCTATAAAAATATTTAATAAATGTTAAAAAAATAATATAAATTTTGTTTTTTATTGATTCTCGTTAGTATAAAGACATTTAAAGTTTATCCCCTCCTCTTAAATGGAGAGGGAAAATAAGTTTACCCCTCCACTTGAGAGGAGAGGGAAAATGTATAAAATTTAGGAGCAAACGGATTGATAGTTAGTTTTTTGAGAGCAAGCAGATAGCCAGTTAGTTTTTGAAATACATCATTTAAAATGTTCAGTAATCAGAGTAAAAATATATTTGAAAATTCACCATTAAAAAAGAAAATAAAAAAAACAATTATAAATTCTACAAAATATAATTTAAATAATTCTAACTCTAAATATGCTGTGATTGGTTTGTGGGTGGAAAGTGATTTTCTACCATGCATTGAACTTGGTGGTAAAAATGGTCAGTCTGTGATATTAAATGAAGATGATTGGAAGAACTTATTGCAATATCAAGGAGTTATAACAAATTATATGTTTTCACCAAATGTTTTCAATGAACCGATATATTTGCAAAATTTATCTATTCATTTTGAAAAGATTGGTGAATTACCAATAGTGAAGATTGTGAAAAGCTGTGATTTTATTTACTATGGAAATGAAACTGTGTGCAGACTATGGGAACAAATTCCACTTATAGAATATAGACTAAATGTTTTACAAAAACAAAACTTTCGACGTTATTTCAACGTTTTTAGAAATAACAATTTTTACGACGGAGATTCTTTTGACAAAATATATAATGTCCTTTCTCCAAAACAAAATCTAAATAGTGAAAATGTGTGCTCCATGCTGGAACTGCTGTTGAATCATCCCGAAGAACTAGAACAAAAATTAAAGTCTAAGCACTATTATGAAGAAGACAGTATCTATTGATGAATCAAGAAACCAAATTCATCTGATGGTTGCTTGGAACTTCGCCTACAGAAAAGCTCGTATGACTTCTGAAGAGTTTATAAATCAAAAACATTTTAGAAGAAGGATTAAATTGACTGAAGAAATTTTAAATCCCATATTAGACTCTGATTATAGGAATATTGTATTTAAAAAAATGTTTATGTAATAAGCTTATTTTTAAATAAAACAAATATATATAAAAAATCATTTTTTTTTATTACAAACATCAATTATTATTACAGCATTAATTACTATTACATCATATCTCTCTTGAAGATCCAAGAGTTATAAGATTTATCTAATCCTAACCATTTTACAAATACTTTGTTTCCTTTCTTTCTTAACACTTTTTCCACCAGATATACATTTGGGTGTCTTACTTTTTGAAGTTCTTCTTCATAGAAACCTCCTTGAATATCTATCCCATTTCCATCTTGAATCAAATACGTTGTTGGATTAGTAAGCTGGATTTTTTTTATTTGAAAAATTTCGTTTGACCAGTTGGGCGTGTAACCTTTAGAAAATTGTTCGCGAATCTTGCTTATTCGTACTCTATCACTGACACGAAATTTTGGTGATCTGGGATCCACAGTTTTCCTATGAGTATAAGCTGATTTCAAGATTTCCATTTCATTCTTTTTGTTAACTTCGTTTGGTTTTTTTCCGATTGTTGAATGCTTAGTATTATTGTATTCTGTAATTATTTCTTTAAGAAAGCTGATCCATTTATAATTACCTAGTAAACTAAACTTTTTCCACATTTTGTTTTTTATCGTTCTATTTACTCTCTCTACAATACTAGCTTTCATATTAGAAAATGTGTTGTAATGATTAATTTTGAACTGCTCCATAAGTTTCTGAAAGTCTTGATTAAAGAATTCTTTACCCTGATCAGTATTCAGATTTGTTGGGGGAGTTTTTAAAGTTAATAGAATTTTTTTCATTGCAGCTGCTACATCTTTACCAGTTTTGGATTTTACAGGTTCTGCCCATACAAATTTAGAAAACACATTTATTACCATTAAAATATATCTTAAACCCCTATTAAATTTCGCATATGGCTGCATTTCTATCAGATCAGCTTGAAATAGATCATTAAGCCCTTTTACAATTGTTCGTCTCCTTCTATATCGCCTTCTCGCCGGTTTATGTAATTCATTTACAACGTCTTGCTTAATTTTACTCATTATTAATTTATACCTTACTCTCGAAAATAAATCCCACAAATAACTTTACCTCCTTCTAAACCGTTTATAAAAGCCCTTTATCGCTGATGTTGTAAAATATAAAAAAAATCATCTCAGTTTTTTTTAGTAAGTTCTTTAATTTTATTTTCCATTGCTTCAAATGATTTTTTATTTTCATTTATAATTTCTTTTATTGACGAATTTATTTGGGTGATGTTGTTAGTAAGATCAGAAATTTTTACATTAAATTTATTTTCCATTGTTTCAAATGATTTGTTATTTTCATTTCTAATTTCTTTTATTGACGAATTTATTTGGGTGATGTTGTTATTAAGATCAGACATTTTTACATTAAATTTAGTTTCCAAAAGAACATTTGATAACGTATAATCTTTTTTGAAACCACCTAATGTTGAATTCATTTCTTCTCTTGCATAATTCATTGTATCATTAAATTCTTTTCTAGAAACTTCAGCAGCTCTTTGAACTAATTCGTTTAAAGATTTTATTTCTTTTGTTAATTTATCTTCTAGATTTTTTATATCTTTTCCTAATTGAAATTCTGCATTTGTAATATCTAATGTCATTTTCACAATTTTTTTTTCTATATTTTTTATGTCTGACACTGTCTTTTCAGCTTTGTGTAGTATATCTGTATAAGATGTTTCAAGTTCTTTTATGAGTAAAGAAGTCTCCTCGATTTTTGAACTATTATTTTTAATTTTAATTAATACATCCTTTTTAGAAACTTCTATTATAGCTTGCACTACTTCTAGTAAGGATTCTAATTCTTTTTGTAATTTCTCATCGATTGCCTTTGTAAAATTTCCCTCGTCAAAAGACGTTTCAGATTTGGTTTTCAGATTGTTTAACTGCTTTAGTATATCCTCGATTTTTTCATTATCTTTTGTAATTTGATCTTTGAATTTTGTTTCAATTTTTTCATTTTCGTTTTGAAAATCCTCCTTCAATTTGTCTTCTAAATATTGTAAATTTGATTTATATGCATTGATTTTAATTTCAAATTCTTTAATTTGTTCTTTAAATTCATTAACTTTGTCGGTATCTTTTTTGTGAATTAGGAAATGAGTGTTCATTGATTTTTCAAGATTTTGTGTATTTTTATCCATAACGTCATGTATTTTCTTAAAATTCCTTACTTCTTCTGCTACTCTATCATTAAGCAAATTAGTAAAATTTTGAAACTTTGATGTAATTTCCTTGGAAATACTGTTCTTGACATTGTCAATTGCTGAAGTATCCTTAATTATTGATTTAATTGATGTAATTTCATTTTTTATTTCATTTTCAAAATCATCAACTTTATCATATTTTAACTTCACTACGTCAAAGTCATTTGCATATTTAGAAACTTTCTGAGAAAATTTTTCTACTACATCATCATTTCCATCAACAGTATTTTTCAAATTAATTATCTTGTCATTATATTCAGGAATAACTTTATCCTCAAATAACTTAATCTTTTTTGCAATATTTTGTATATTGTTATCATATTCATTTATTCTCTTATTTAAATTATTAACATCGCTTTTCAACCCGGGATCTAAATTTTGAATTAATTTGTTTTCAATATATTTGACATCGCTTTTAAAAATTTTTATTATTTTCTCTTCAACATTTGATAATATTTTATTTTCTAGTGATAATAATGTGTTTAGAGCAGATTTTTTTGAAATATGACGACCAAATTTATCGATGGTCATTTTAGAAATGTTTAAAAGTATCTATTATGTCCTTTTATATAATAATATTCGCTTCTCTTAGTTCTTCAATAATGGAAATAATTTCATTGTTATGACCAGTGTGTCCCGCAAGCATGGATGCTACCAATAGTCGAAGTCTCTCAACAAGTTCGTTTACATTATCCCAATATATGTAATCTGTATTAGGTTTATTAACTTTTAAAGTTATACCAAATCCGGTTTTTTTTGAAGACACTCGACTTTCTCTATATGGAGCTTTGCGTCTTTCAAAAAATCCCTGGACTGCTTGTTGAGATTCGGGATTTAGAGTTTTAGTTTTTGTAATTCCTTTGCTTTGCAAATAAGGTCCTATTATAGAAATATATTTATGTGATCCATTCCCCTGCACCTGCTCATTTGGATCATTATTTCTACGGTATGCATTGGTTCTTTTTAAAATATCCATATAATTTTCCAAATCTTGTTTTTTATACCCTATTGGTTCTTTTTTAAATAATAACTCATATAAACCTGGTGTACCTGTATAGGTTATTCCTTCAATTTTGATGTTTTTACCAATAATTTCGACAGGTTTTTGAGTTAAACCCAAAAAGAATTTCTCGGTTTCCAAATCATGAACTATTCCATATTGGTGATCAAACTCATGTTCAACATCTTTTACACCGCTATCAATATATTGGCGAGGTAATTCATCAAATCCTAATAAATATTCTTTATATAAATCTGTATCAACAAATGTTCTAACTGTTTGCCGTGTTTGTTCCAGTATATCTGAAAGATTTCCTATTGTGGAGTGTGAACCTGAAGAAGGGTTTGTTTCTGCAATAATACTTGTTTGTTGTATAGATGGCATTTGACTTGCTGAAGCTAAACTCGCGTCCCAGTCAATAATCGATGGTATTTCTGTAGGAAGGAGTGGAGTTTTTCCCGTCTTTCTTTTTTCTGGTGTTGATGTTCCATATTGTAATTTTCTCTTTGGTGTTAGTGTTTGAATTGATCTTTTCTGTGGTGTTTCATAAATTTTTTTAATTGGTGTGTGTAGCTCTTCCTTTATTTCAACAGGTTCAATTTTACCAATCGTTGAAATTAATTCTTGTAAGGGTTGAGTTATCGGTTTATATGTTTCCTCCAATTTAGTTTGCGCCTCAAATTCCGCATTTTTTAAACTCTGATATTTTTGTTTAACAGCTTTTCTTGATTTAACTAGCTCTCTTGCTAAACGTTCATCCATGATTGGTATAATTTACCATCAAACGTTTATTTTTATAAGTAAATATATGAATCAAATCCTTTTCGATATCGGCCAGATTTCACATTAGAGTCTTTGTCTATTACTAAAAATCCAAATTTATCTTTCCAACATATTAAGCACAACTCATTAAATTGGTTTAATGACATATCAACATTAACATGATCATCATAAATATGTTTTAAGTTTGTTCGATCTTGTTGAAATATAACAATTAAATTTGCATTGTCACGAATTAATTGTTTCGGAATAGAAGAATATGTTTGACATAAATAAAAACAATCAGTATTTTTGTGTCTTCCGAAACAAAAATAGTCCTTTACAACATTCTGATTACAACACACTATATCATCAAATATTATTATAGAGTTTGGTTTAACTTGTTTTGGTGAAACAATTGTTTCTTCATTTTCAGATTCATAGTATCCAATTTTTTTCAAAGGTTTAAAAAGTGTTCTCAAATATTTATACTTTGGTTGATATAAGGATTTTGAATAAACATACAGATTTTCAAATCGCAAACCATTCGGATCTTCAATCAAACTAATAATAACATTGGTTTTGCCACAGCCTGACGGCCCAATAATTAACCCTCTTTTACTATTTCCCTCAAACAGTTTTCCATGTTTTCTAAAACCATTCACTGAACTTTCATGATCCTTAATTGTTATAGAGTATGGTTGTTTCTCAACTCTCATTTTATATATAAAACAAACTATTAATATTCAGTATTGTGATGTAACTGGTTAGTTATCACTAGGATTGCAACTATATATAATGTTTCCATCACATAATAAACGAATCATTTACAAGACAAACAGCAAAAGGAAAGGAAGTGGTTTAGTAAACTCATTAATAAATAAATTACCCTTTGAATTGCATATTCCTGGTTATAATTTTTGTGGACCTGGAACAAAATTGGAAAAACGATTGTCAAGAGGTGATAAAGGTATAAATTTATTGGATGAGGCTTGTAAAGAACACGATATTGCTTACTCACAATCAAATGATATAAAAAGAAGGCATTTAGCTGATAAAGTATTAGCTGACAAAGCTTTATCAAGGTTCAAAGCTAAAGATTCTAGTTTTGGGGAAAAAACTGCTGCACTAGGAATTACTGGTGCTATGAAAATTAAAAGAAAATTAGGTATGGGACTTCGAACGAGAAGAAAGTTCAAGCGAAAAACTCGAAAAGGACGAGGACTATCATTATCTCAGGTAATTTCAAAAGCTAGAAAAGGAATTAAGGGGAAACGTTTTAAAGACCTAAATGAAAGTATTCAAACTGCTTTAAAAGCTATTAAAAAAACTGGTAAAGTCTTACCTCCAAAGAAAAGGGTAATTCCAATCCCAAAGACTGGCGGATTTCTTCCACTTATACCTTTATTTGCTGGTTTGTCTGCTCTTGGTGCTCTTGGAGGAGGGGCTGCAGGTATTGCTAAAGCAGTAAATGATGCAAAAGCAGCCAAAGCGAAATTAGAAGAATCTAAACGACACAATCAAATGATGGAGTCCATTGCGGTAGGAAAAAAAGGAAGTGGACTTTATTTAAAACCCTATAAAACAGGATGTGGATTATACTTGAAACCTTATTCAAAAAACTGCTAAAACATATACCTCGAAAAGCACTTACAAATTACGATTTACTTAAATACGCTAAATATTTACAAATTCCCAACTTTCGTGGTATTTTTATGAGGGATAAATTACCAAAAAAGATAAAGTTAATTGAAAGTGCAATTGTCAATCTAGATAATCACAGTGGTGTTGGTACTCACTGGATAGCATATACAAAAAAAGGAAAAAACATAATATATTTTGATAGTTATGGTAATTTGCGACCCCCTTCTGAATTAATTAAATATTTTTATAGCGACCAAAATAATAATATTGTTAATTATAATTATAACAGTTATCAAAACTTTAACAAAACAAATTGTGGTCAATTGTGTCTAAAATTTCTTTATAACCATATGTAACACCTAATTTTAGTTTATTATTAAACATATTTTTAAAGTAAAATGTCATATAGTTTTGTTCTTAGCGGCAATTCCGCTATTTTAACATCAGAGTTACATCCTCCAATATATTTAGATGAAGATGTTGAATATGTTATCGGTCTTGTAAATTTCGAAACATTTAATGCAATTCCCAATATTGATGTTGGGAATAATGTATTAATTCATGATGAAAATTTAGAAATAGCCATACCCCCAGGTAGCTACGAATTAGAAGACATAACAGATTTTTTAAAAAAACACTTGGATGAGGATAAAATTAGTTTTAGTCTTTATGCAAATAATAATACTTTACGTACACATCTTAAATGTTCAGCCCCCATAACTTTTCGTGAAGGAACTATTGGTAAATTATTAGGGTTTAAAAATGGGCGATTGGAAGCCAACATTGAACATATATCAGATTTTCCCGCGGAAATAATTAAAGTAAATTCAATAAATATAGACTGCAGTATTGCAGAGGGATCATATTTAAACGGGAAACCTGTTCATATAATACACCAATTTTTCCCGAGCGTTGCTCCAGGGTTCAAAATAATTGAGTCACCTCAAAACGTCATATATTTCCCAGTCACCGTTAAAGTAATTGATAAAATAGCCATTAAAATAATAGATCAGGAAGGTGATTTGGTTAATTTTAGAGAAGAAACCATAACCATCAGACTACATCTTAAAAAAGTAGATTAAAGATGGTAATATTATATAACAATAAATCTGCAAACTTTACTAGAAAATTTAATAATAAAAACATTAATAAGACAAGAAAGAAACCAACTTCCTTTAGTAGGAAATCAAACTTCCAAAGGTTAACACCTTCTAATAGAAAATTTCTTCAAAGTTTGGGTTTTAAACTTAAATAAAAATGGATTATTTAAATGTAAGAGAAAATGTATTGGTTGATGAATCAATATTAAGCTGGGAAATTCTTTCTTTCGATCCTTTTAATCCTACAAAACTCGGACCAAATGATGAAATCAGAATTGCTTTGCAACAAACAGGAAAATATCCTTTACCTTGCAAAAGTGAAATTTATGTGGAATTGCAAGTAACTAAAGAAGATGATTCCCCTTTAGCTAATACTGTTTTAATTAATAATGCTCCGGCATTTTTATTTAAAGAATTACGCTATATTTTAAATGGTGTTACTATTGACTCCGTTCGGGATATTGGTATAACTTCAACTCTTAAGGGATATATTTCATTTAATCAAAATGAAAGTGCTAAATTGGAAAATGCCGGTTGGTATCCGAAAACAAAATCTAAAGAAAAAATTATGACTGATGACAAAGGTAATGTTTCATTATGTATACCATTAAAGATGTATTCAGGATTTTTTGAAGATTATAATAAGATTATTCTTAATTCACAACAAGAACTTATTCTAATAAGAAGTAATGATGATACAAATGCATTATTATCCAGTAATGAAGATGAAAAACCCAAAGTTAAAATTACCAAGTTGTGTTGGAGAGTTCCTCATCTTACTGTAGCGATTCCGCAAGAATTAGCACTTACCAAAATTATTGACAAAAATAGTGATATACTAATAACCTTCCGAAGCTGGGAATTAGTTGAATATCCAGAGTTATTGGAAACTACGAGGCACAACTGGCCCGTAAAAACATCTACAAAAGTCGAAACGCCACGTCATGTTCTAATTGCTTTTCAGAAAAATAGACGTGGTAATCTAAAAATGGATATGAGTAAATTTGATCATTGTAATTTAAGAAATATGAATGTCTTTTTAAATTCAGAAAGATATCCTTACAATGATCTTCAACTTGACTTTGAAAATAATAAATTTGCTACTCTGTATGAAATGTTTACAGACTTTCGTCAAGGGTATTATAACTCTCCAGTGGAACCAATTTTTAATCCGAAAGAATTTAAAGAAAATGCTCCTATAGTTTACATTAATTGTTCACATCAAAGAGATTTACTACAAACAGGTCCAGTAACCATGAGAATTGAATTTGAAACCAAGGAAAAAATTCCCCCTAAAACAGCGGCATATTGTGTTATAATTCATGATAAAGTTTTCAGTTACAATCCATTAACAAAAATTGTGAAACAGTTGTAATACAATTTCCTTAAGATAAAATACTCTTTTTAAACAAACCGCTACTTACGCTTAAGAGCGCACGCGTCAATTTTGATATTTATTAACGTAGCCAAACCAGAATTCTTCATTTATATAATGTCTTACGAGATTTCAGTTCGAGTATTAGATTTTCAACTTCAGTTGCAGAAATTAAAAAAACAAATAAGTGAATATCAATTAAAAGTAGAAATGATCAAGAAATTCAAATATTTGAAAATATGAAACTTATTCTAGATCTTCAAGGATTCAAAATTGAAAATAATAAATTTATTGTAAATGAATTAGCAGCGTACGATGGGCAAAAGACAAGTCATTTTATTTTCAAAGCTCCATTTCCGATGGGTCATTTACCATCCTATTTACACAAACAAGCTCTGTGGTTAATAAAAAATTACCATTGCATTGAATGGTGTGAAGGATTTACACCATTACACAAATGTGGAGATATCATAAGAGATTTAAGCGCTAAGGTGGACTATGTTTATGTAAAAGGGGAAGAAAAGGCAGATTTCGTAAAGAAGTATTCCATGAAACCAGTTATCGAGATTGATGAACAACCCACCCTAAAGAAAATGGATCCTTGCTGCTTTTATCATCAAAAAATACCATGTGTATGTGCATTATCAAATGTTTATTACCTTTACAACAATTTTTTTATGTAATAAAAGACTTGATTACAAATTATGTGTTTTATTTTCTAACATTGTTTTAATACATGAAATATTATTATTTAATCCTAGTTCTTGAAGTTTACATATTAAAATATCTATATTTTTATTTTTTAAATATTCGCTACAACATTTAGCTGCTAGTAAACATAATTCCGCATGTTCCATATAATTTAAAAACAATATAATATTCTGCGCTTCACTTTCTTGACCTTCATATGCATAAAACTCGGAACAGGCTGCGGACATCAAAAACTCTTCATACATTTCTCTTATTAATAATTCCATAATAAATCCTACACTAAAACCTCCCTGTTTCTCAATATCTCTTTATCTCTCTCTTCCTCTTCCACGATTTCTTTTAATATATCAGGATCTTTTATATAATCCTTCAATATCCTTAAAAAGTAACTGAATCCTATTTTCTTTATTTCATGAAAGAACTTCGGCAAATTTTGGGTTTTTCTATAATTTAAACAGGCTTCTGCAGCTAATTGGTATTGGAAGGCAGTCTCATAATATACCTGTGCCCACTCGGGGTGTGTTTTCCTTAGCATTGCATTCTTTAATTCGGAATTTTGAAGTTTAGTAAACTGTTTACCTAATTTGATTATTTCATTTTGCAAATCACTGTTCATAACTACCACTTATTTTTAATTTAACACTGTTCTTTATTAGTGGTGAATCTTCTATATAAGCTTAAGACTAGTTGTAAATTAATGTAGCTCGCTCAGATTCAGTCCTTTAAAATACCAGCTCCCCTCCAACTGCTACCAGCTCCCCTCCAACTACTGTGGTGGTTAGGAAGGAGGTAGGAGGTGGAGCAAAAAGAGGCGGAGTTTATGAAACCAATCGGAATAGGGGGCGAACTTGGGCAGCCAATCAGAAACAAGGTCATTCTTGGCTGACCAATCAAAAAAGTGGTGGGGGGGTCAACTAGAAGCCCCCTATTCCCACTACTGTCGCCCTTACGTTATCGGAGCACTATTAAATAGTATATTACCTGTTTCTATCAGATCTTGCCCTTTGATATTCAAATAAATTTCAAAGGAGATGTGGTATCAATTATTTTATGGTTTTATTTACTTATTTTATAGCAGAAGTTATATCAAGTTTTATTTAAAGGCGGTGGATTTTATTGATGCTTTTATAGATTTGAAAAATGCATATGAACTCTCCATGGAAACTAAACATATAATTACGCCATATTTTATTCAAACTGTACATGATGGAAATACGTATGTTTCACAGTAAAAGAAGAAATTGATCTTTTCCCATAAATTTTTGTTAAATTATTAGCGCTCCAATAAAAGACCATACTTAAAACTTCATTTGGAAGTGTAACATTTTACTTCGATTTTTTAAGCAATGTCGATTAAAAATATTTTGCATTGTACAGAATGTTGAAAAGGTGTTGAACCAAAACTAGCTTTTATTTACAATTATTTCTTGGATATATCTTATATTCGGAAATTTGAGGAAGGTATTCAAAAAATTAATATTTACATTTTGGCATTCTATAAGCCTCTAGGTACATTAAAATTTTTGTTGTAAATCCGAACTAAAATTGCTTTAAAAAATTTTCGGGTAATTATTCCATTTGCAAATAATTTAGGCATGTAACTAGAATGAAAATTATTTGCGCGATTGATTATGTTAGTAGCATCTAGAACTGTCCCAATTACTCTTTAAAAGTAATTGAATTGCAATAACCAATTACACTTCCAAAAATGCATCAAGTACAAATTACTAACAGTGCAATAAAAGTGGTTTAATTATCAATTACTGTTTAAAGTAATTGATTGTTTGAGCAATTGCTTTGTGGAAATTTGTAGGTTAAATGCAATTAGTTCTTTATGTAATCATATTAGCTTTTGAGAACTAAATCATTCTAAAAGTAATTCAGTTGCCCTAACACGAAGATAACTGCCTAATTATTTTCAAAGTAAATTAATTACGTTTTGATAATTAAGTTACTTTAAAAACAATTGATTTACTTTTTTTAGGGCTCTATAGATTAAAGCACAAATTTATAAAATATCTGAAAGTATTTTACGTGTAGGATCCATTATCTTCTACTAAAAGTTTCTTAGTAAGTTTTCATATAGTTTTGCCTACACTAACTTTTGGTAAACCGAACTATCGTCATCTCCAATCATTTGGAAGAATCGCAAATTATATAGTTTTACACTGAGTTAAATCTCTTAATCATGTATATGTTCAGTTGCTGTATTGGTTTTATTACACCTACGTTTATGGACCTACTTATCTTCATATCTCCATTAAGCTCCGGCACAAATTGTGCAATATTTGTTGCAAACACCTAAATATAATAGTTTTCCAGTCCTATAACCAATTATACTTCCAACGCTCGATTAGGATCATAGTTATCATTGTATTCCATGTTTGCTCATTTTACCTAACTCAGTAGCTATTTGGAACCCTCCTTTATTAGATTCTTTCATTACAGATCAAGTTGTTTTGAGGATAATGTCACTGGCTTGGTTACGGCATTTAAAATATGTTTTTCGCTTACCATATGCAAATAAACAGCTGCAGCTATTCTCTTTAAACTTGAATAAGCAATTCCATTTGATGTTGCAGCTAGAGTCAAAGCTGTGTTTATTTCTATGTTGTCAGAATCTCTTACATTTCAGTTAAAGAAATCCTGCATGATTCCAGACATGTTACATTTTATGGTGTGTAGTGAAAGCCCCTTCTGTTTTTCAATATAATTTCCATAAACGTAATATTCCAGTCAAATTGTTTATGAGCTTTGCTATTAAGAATTTCATTAAACCAATGTTTGACATCACATATTCTACTTCTAGAGAGATAGTGCTCATGGCTGTCGCTTTTTACAAAAATATTTTCGATGTATAAGTTGTAGTTTTCTTCATTTCAAAAACTACACCCAGGTGGAGGCGAAGAACTGATATCGAAAATTTTCGACAGCACATTTTCTTGTAGTGATTCTCCTATTTGTAAAGTAACTTTTAGCTCTTTTGATTTAGTCAGTGATCTATTAAAAAGAAAAAAATCAATAATACCACTACATTTGCTTTACAAAACTATATGAAATTTTATATAATATTAAAATATAACATAAGGTTTAAAAAATAGGTAATTCGAAAACCTTGGTCAGTTAAAATAAAGGAAGTTTGAAAAAGTTAAATATAATTAATTTTGATAATATCTTTATCTTGGGCATCTATTTTTTTCACGTACTCTCTAAAGTAGCCCTACTAAATTATTGTATGTATTTCTTGCAGTTCCTTGAAAATTAAAATAAAACCTATATATATTATTTTAAATTAGTAATTATGACAATCGAACAAAAATCATTCTAAATGATGAAAACAACATCTAGTTTACACCCATTCTCTAAGTTTATAAAAAGCTTGATGTTAAATAAAATGGAACATGTCATTGTATTTACCAACGACTTCGTTCGCATGAAAATTGAGATATAAAAATTTGTTGAATTTCTTTGATGAAAGATGTTTGTATTTTTGTACGCTGCAGCCAAACAAAGAGAAAAACCAAAAAAAAAACAGACTGCTTTGTCTACAAAAAGAATAAACAAAAGACTGACCAAGTTGAGGTAGGTGTATATTACAATTACAGATTAAAATAGTGCTACTAAACATATAAAAATAAGTATTTATTATTTATTTCTTGGACCTTTAATAAAATATTTTTTATTTCTTTGTTTTTCTTGGGATTATGGTCCGTTGAAAATGAAATCAAAATGTAATGGTGGTGTTGTACTTTCTATATTGTACATTTTTAAAATATTAACGTTTAGGTAATATTTTTACCTTCGTCAGAATGTACAGTTGTGGTTAAAAAAACAAAGTATTTTGTTAATTTAATTATTAAATGGTTTACATATTGTGTATTTATCTTGAACACTGATTCGGGAACAACACTGCACTCATGTGTATAAATTAATTTAAAATTATATTCTATTAAGAATTTAACTTTCGTAAATTCACAGCGGTTAAGATGACCACGTGTGTCATCTTGAAGTTAAAGTGATACTGAAAGGCTATTGATGGTTTAAGGGGTCTAGTCCGAAAATGCAATGCGTTTTTTAGTTTTTGAATTATATTTTTTTGGTTGTTATTTTATAATATTTTTATATATTTTGCTAAGTTACTTGGTATCTGCCTTAGCATTTACTACATGTTTGCGTTTTTGTATTGCTATCATTTCTAGAATTTCTCGTTTTTGTGTATGGTTTTCAGTTTTTAACATTTTCACTTTTTTAAAATCAAAGGAATAATGATTTTCGATGCTATGTATTGTTAATGCCATTTTATTTTCTTTGTCGTATTTGTGCCCGTTTAATCGGTTCTTTAAATGCTGGCTTATTTGTTCTATATATTCGCCTTTGCAATATGTGCATGGGATACTGTAGACGACGTGTGTTTTTTATCTTTTGGTATTTCCGATTTTAACTTACTATAGCAATTTTTAGGAGGTTGTGACCCTTAGGGCTGACCGTTACGTCATGTTTCTTACTCATATTTTGAAGTTTTTCGGAGAGTGTCGGGATATATGGAAGTAATATGTATTTTTCGTGTTTCTGTTATTATTTTTTTAAAAAGATTATTTATAAGATTTTCGGGATAGCTGTTCATTTTTAAGGCTTTTTTTGCTTTTTGGATGGCCAGTTTTTGGTACTCCGGATCCGATAGCTTAATGCTGCGGTTTGCGAGACCTACAACTGTTTTTTTTTGTGAAAGAGAGGGTGTTGGGATTTAAAATGTAAATATCTGGAGGATCAGGTTTTTTTAGTTTTCCATTTTGTTTTTAAGGTATTGTTAATGTAGTAGAAGGTTAGGTCGAAGAAATTGATTTTATTTTGTTTTTCGGTTTCTATTGTAAACTGTAGTTTAGGGTGGTAGGAGTTAAATTTTTTAACACTGAGGAACATAAGTTTTAGGGTACTGCTGTGATAAGTCGTCGACGTATCTATAGAAGAAGGGCAAGTCGCATTCAAGATGTTCTGTTACAGTTTCTTCAAGGTCCTCTAATACAAGTTGTGCTATAACCCTCGAAATGGAAGCTCTCATTGCGCATCCTTTTATGTTTTTATAAAATTTTTGGTTGCGTATGAAGTATGTGGAGTTTAAAGTTGGTTCAAGTGCATTTAAGAATTCATTTAAGTGTATACCGGTGAATGATTTAATTTGGTTCCATTTTTTGCTACTATTTTTTTGCTAAGTTGATTGGTCTGTTTGTATATAAGGAAACAACGTCTAGGGATATAAGTTCATGACCATCTGAGATGGTTATGTTTCTTATTGTGTGCTTGAAGTCCATTGAATCTTTTATATAATAGTTATTCTTGTTAACAATGTTTCGTAGAATGTCTTTGAGCAATTTTGGGAGGTTCTTTAAGGGGGATTGAATACAAGCTACGATGGATATTATGGGAATATCTTCTTTGTGTAAATTTGGGAGTTCATATATACGTGGCGAGAGGACATTTTGAATTTTTAAATTTTTTGCTGCGTTTCGTGATATATACATTTTGTTTTCCCAACGGGTTATTATTACGTTGTTGTTTTCTTGATAAATAGTAGTTGGTTCGTTTTTTAGTTCTTTGTAGGTGGTGTTAGGTTGCAGTAAGGCATTCATCTTTTGATCATACTCAGCGAAATACATAACAACAGTTTTGTTGGATTTATCGGGTATTAGAATTTTTAAATTGTCATTTGTTTTTAAAAAGGATTTGGTTTTGTTTATTTTTTTTTAAGAACTTTTTTGGGATTTATTGTTTGTAATTTTAGGTAAGTTGTTTTTGTAGTTTGTGATGATATTGCCACAAGTAGATGTAATTTCGTCTTTGGTTTCATTTGTACAGTTTTAAGTGAGACTTCTATTTTACTGATAATTTCTGGAATTGGTAAGTCTTTTTTATTTTAAACTGGCATCGCAAAATTCGGTCCTAAACCAAAAATTTCGACAACATCACCTGGGATGTGTTCGTCTATCAGGTTATCGATCCAATATGGATGATTGTTGTATGTTTATTAATACTGGTAGTTTTCTTTATTAAGTTGTTGATTTTTCTAATTTTGTTTTGTTCTCTTTTTTTTCCATTTTGATTATTGATAAAGTATCTTAGTGAGTTTGGCGGCATTAGATTTTCCAGAGAACTCAGTAATTTAACTTTTCCATTTTCGAGTTTTTTTTGTTTTTTAATGGTGTCGGTGATTAGGAGATTTAAAGTACTAGAAATGAAGTTTTTCAAAATGCAATTCACAAATCATTGTTCTAGGTTTACACAATCGAAAAAAATATGCTTAGTTTTAAATTTTATGAGAGTGAGTGTTAGTTCCTCATCCTTGGATCTTAAAAGGAATATTCTTCTGTTTTTTTGTTTATTTTATTTTTATAAGGAGACTTATTTGAGTCTATGTGGTTTGACTACATTCTTTAGCACTGTTGCTAAGGTGAGGCATATTTTCACCCATGCCGGTATATACGAGGTATTTTTTATTTATTTATTGGACCTTTAATAAAATATTTTTTATTTGTTTGTTTTTCTTGGGATTATGGTCCGTTGAAAATGAAATCAAAATATAATAGTGGTGTTGTACTTTCTATATTTTACATTTTTAAAACATTAATGTTTCGGTAGTTTTTTTACCTTCATCAGGATGAACAGTTGTGACTAAAAAACAAAGTATTTTGTTGATTTAACTATTAACTTATTTACATATTGTGTATTTACCTTGTTTGTATATATATATATATATATATATATATATATATATATATATATATATATATATATATATGTATATCAACTCATACGGATCAAATCGTCGACTAATAAAAGGAAAGTAATCCTGTAAGTGAGCTTAATTGACATAATCCAAACAAATCTCAGATATGTAGCATTAATTTTTATTGAAATTCAAGAATCAATAAAATGCATATATAAAAGTAGTGAAGTTTATGTGGACATGCAGAACTATTGTTTCAAACCGTAATTATTCATGCTCAGCCTACAACGTTTCTTTCGATTTTAGTTCTTACACACCAGATAAATAAATAAAGGAAATGCATTCGTAATAATTTTCATTCTATCTACACTTTATGAAGATTACTCCAGAATGTTTGCGATTTTTATAATTTATATTAGAGATAAGGTGAGAGTATAGATATTTCTAATAATTTTAAAAGATTAATGTGAAGATAAGTTTTGGGCAAGTGTAACATTATATATATTTTTTAACTTGTACTTTTATAAGCTTTCGTCCGACACCCCACTCGATAATTGAATTTGTGGTTCCGTTCTCAATTACAACTGCCAAAATTTGAAATTTAAAAACTACACTGTCGTGATTGGGCCAAATTGCAACATTCTATGTCAAACGGTTTTGGAGAAAGTCGGCTCTGATATACAGACAAAGAGACACATCGCAGTGACTTCCACAAGGGTTCAATTTTGTCACGAAACACTAACAATGGTACTCAGGATGTTAATATTAAGGAAAATTCCCATTGCAATTTACTCTGTACAAAAACAAAAAGAAATCTGACAAGAAATAAAAATCCATTTTCAATAAACATCAAAATTCCCAACTGAAAATTGAGTTAAAAAGTCCTGAACGAAACAAGAAAGACAAACGTGATTAAATGTTAAAAAAATATATTCAAATTAAAAAGTCACCATATCACTCCTTTTAGAAAGGGGATTTTTGAATAAACTCATCCTAGTATTGGTCACAAAAATATTAGACTACTCAAGCCCTTAAACATCCAATTAGTTGGCGCCATGGATACGATATTTAATGTAAAGTGAATATTCATATATTCCCAATCATAAGAATATCTAAAAGTTTTTAAGCTTAATAACATCGATAAAACCAGTAAATTCAATCATCAATAAAGTTTGTTTATGGTTTGTAGGATATAGATGTATTTGATTGTTCGCAAACAGAAATATTTTGATTTAATTTTGCTTTCAGTTGTCATGCTTGTCGTAAGTCTTTTTAGTTGTTAAAAAATAATTATTTTGCTAAGTGTATAATTAATATCAACAAAAATAGGATTTGTATCTGTAAATATTGTTAGATATTACTTACATATTTAAATTAATGATAATAATGTAGGCAATCAGAAATTCATACCTTATTCTTGAATTGACGTACTGATTAGCATTTAATACTAATTTAAATAATGCATCTGGAAATGGATAGCACAGAATCGCTGAAGTTATCAAGAAATAAAAGTACTCCCACTAATTATCATTTTTCCAAACATAAATATAAATATTATCACGTTATTCAGCAATCAGATAATTGGCCCTTGTTTTGACGATATGTTAGTTAGTTCTACGAGGAAATGCGTTGAATGAAACCTTTATAATTTTTTAAGGTACATTTTTGTTTCAAAGATTTTCAGAAAATAATAATTATTTTGAGATTCCTAAATGAGAAAGTTTTTCTAAAATTTTTAAAAAAATTTTAAATTGAATCCACAACATGTAGTGTTTCTCCTTTGCTATTGCCTCTCTTCGTGGACAACTTGGTATCTTTAACCTCTTTCTTTATGGAAGGTTAATCTACAAACTTATACTGATGACTTGATATATATATATATATATATATATATATATATATATATATATATATATATATATATATATAAATATAAATATATATATATATATATATATATATATATATATATATATATATATATATATATATATATATATATATATATATATATTTATATATTGTTATAGACAGAACTGAAGAAATACACCTATTCAGGATATACCAAATACAACACTTCATGAAACACAAAATGTTAATCAACCTTGCAATGGCTTTCGTGATTTGAACCAAGAAAAAACCGACAAGTTCATGGACAAATTTAAAAGAAAAATAGTTCCATTTGCGCAAGAGGTAAAATACCCAGGAATAACTATGGACATAAGCCGCAATGCACATGCCGAAGGATTCAAGTCCATAGTTTTATCAGTAGAATAGAGATTTTTGCTATACATTACTGCATTAGGACAAATGATTTCATATGGTTCGCAACGCATAGTGTAAGTCAATTTCCTCTGTCATTACTGATGTACCACACCCATAGCGGCAATACATTTATCTGGAGAAGGAGGCCAGGTAGGCAACATACAGATACAAAAAAAGTATTTATTTATAAATTATTATTATATCATGTGTAAGTCATAAAAAGCTGGAAAATTTATTTGAAAGTATTATTAGTACATTATATAAATATTTGTCACTTAAAATAATATGTACAACAATTTAACTGACAACATCTATAACTGTATTGTAATGGAAATGCGCAGTTTTATTTATCTATTTTAGCAATCTTGCTAATTTATTAATGCTTTAATTTAATATAAATTTTTTCTAACAATCAATATACAACCTCATTTGCTAACTGCCTATTTGTCTAACCTCTTAGTAGCACCAGTTTATGCTTGTGCGACTTTGTCCCATGAAAATTTACTTGACATCGCACTCCTATTAAAATGTTTTATTGCAGTTTTAATTAATTATGTTTTATATGAAATGAAATATGGGGTGAATCGTAAGTTACTAAATTGACAAAGTAACAAAGTAAAGTCGAGGGGTGCGAGTATTACATACAAAAGGTCATTGACGTGCCGTATCATTTTTGGGGTGTCATTAGGCAACGCGCTGCACGCACAGAATGAATTAGTTTAAACCGATATAAATGATTTTTGGCAAGCAGTAAAAGGAAAAACAGTGCATTAGTAATGCCTTATTAATGGAAGACGTGAACGAGCAGGGCGCATTAAAAACCTTAGAAGAACCTATGAGCCGAATTTTGTAGAATTTTATTTCTGAAAGGTAGCGTCTTCATTATAGCTACAAACAATTTTAAAAGTAACTTATGCATTTGACCAAGAGAACTTTTCAACTTCAGAGTCACAAAAATATATAAATAAAATTAAAATTTAAAAATTTTTCAGAACCTACTATTACAAAATATAGAATTTAATTTGATAAGAAAAAGTCCGTTAGAAGCTACTTTTGAAGATAACCGTAAAGGAACGAAAATCGCTTGGCTTAACAACTGAATAAGCATTTCTAAAACTTCGTCTATTCTGGTTTAATAAAAATTCCGACTTGGAGATGAGACAGATGACGATCCTATATTTCAAAAAATTAAAATTACAAATCCAATATTTCGCCAAACTCGATAATTTTGAGTGGTTTTCGAAGTCATAGAATAGGGTTTATTATGGCAGATTATCTTTATGAAAGTTTGTATTCACAGAAACCAAGTCGCAAATTTACAAATATGTTTAAAAGATTTATTATGGATATTCTTTCTAAAAAAAATAATTTTTGCAAAATTTCGTATAATTAAATTGCATTTTGAATATTGATTCAATGATACGGAAGGGATTAAGAAATCTGTGACTAACAGATCCTAAAAGAAATATAGAAGGAACATTTATAAATAATGGATATAATGTATTTTCTTATTATGCGGCACAAGAATTTACATATTAAATTTTTGACTCCATGTTAAGCACAATTTTCCAAAAAGTTCAGTGATAAAAAAGACAAAGTTGTATTATTTGAAGGTGGTAGAAAATGTTGAAGATTGACTATAATGTGGTCGTCGGACTTGCATTGTCTTAATTTTTGTTTGTTTGTACAACCTAATTGAAATGTCATACAAACAAATAAAAATAAAGGCATTGCAAATCCGACATCATCGACACATATTTTGGTCTATTATTCTTTTTATTGCATACAGTCATTTTCCGGGAAATTTATCGATCGATTTTGGGAAAATATAACTAGGAATAATTTGAAAATTTGACAGTGTACTAATGTGCATAGAGACAACCGCCTAAAATATGTTTATACCGGTTATACCGTAAGTAGACGTCAATTACTTATTTTCAATAGAACACCCTATATATTATTGCATTTTTGATTTTTACGTAAAATTCTAGACATATATTATGTATAATATTCTATACTTACGTCTCACCGTTTAAGACATATTTAAATTTGTATGCCAAAAATGACGTTTGCGGATCAAAACTTAACTATAAATTGTTCCTGTAAGAAAGTCTTTATTATTTAATTTCGGTAAGTTTTCTTGTCGACGAAGATCGACTTTAGTAGTCTTTTTATGATATTTTGAAAATTATTAGTACAGAGTCGTCAAAAATTATATTTAGAAAATCATAAAAAGTAAATTTTTTCAAGTAGAAATCACCTATTTTTATAATTTTTTCATATTAAACATTAAAAATAAGGGTAACTTTGTATAAGGCTATACATTCCAAAAATTCGTAGTTTTGGCAGTATTGGCAGTTCAATATTTTTCTATTGTAAACTATACGGCTTTTAGGTTTTGTTATTAGTTGGCCATGACGACGAGGCGTGGCGAAAATAAAACAATACAACCCTACAGAATTGTCACTATTTCTTACCATTTGACATTCATTAATAATAATCATGCCGGGGCGATTAAATTACATGCACGAGGATTATTTAAACTTATTTATTATTTAAGGAGAAAGTGATAGAGCTATTTCAAGAACATGCGATACATTCGCTATCCGATATCCACAGAAACAGAAACCAACACCACTAACTGTTAAAAGGATTATAGAAAACTTCAAGAACTTTGGATTCATAAAAATTTTATTTCGGTCACAAGAAACTACAGGTTTTTTGGATAATATTATTGACCGGATGAAGCCATATTCATAAAAAATGGATTGTTTAATCGACGCAATTCCCACTATTAGAGCGACTCAAATGTACATCCATTTCGAGAATTAAATTTTCAAGAGTCTTGGCAGTTTAACGTGTATTGTGCGATAAGACATGACAGCGTCGTGGCCCTAGAATTCTACCAAGATAATCCGAATGGTAAGATAGCCATTTTTGAAGACTTCTAGATACAAAATAAGTTTTTTAACTTATAGTTGAGCGCTACTTCGACATCTTGAGAAATTTGAAAGTGAACTATTTATTTAACTTGCCGCTGGCTCATCATAGAAATCTATTTTGTCAACATGATGGAGCGCCTTCACATAATAGTCATTTAATTAACAATCATCTGCGAAACTTGTTTAATGATCAATGGATAGCGAAGAATGGGCCACATCTTTGTTCACCTCGCTCCCCCGACCTAACAATACTTAACTATTTTATTTGAGGGACAATCAAAAATACAATATACAATACCGCATTAACCACTATGAAAGATTGCATGCAGTGCGTCAGGATAGCATTTGAAGAACTTAATCCTCAGTCACTAAGAAGAGCCCCCCTTGAAGAGTTCCTGCTTAGATTCGAAAAATGTTTGGAAATTGAAGGGCGTCAATTTGAACATTTACTCAAATAATTTTTCTGAATTTATTTTATTAACAACTGGTTTATTTCTATTTCTTTTAGTTTTTATTGATCCAAAGTTCTTGAAGTTTTTTATAATCTTTTTAATAGTTGGTAGTGTTGATTTCTGTTTTTTCGGATATTGGATCGCGAATGTATCGCTTGTTCTTGAAATAACTCTATCACATTCTCCATAAATAACAAATAAGTTTAAATAATCTTCATGTGTGTAATTTAATCGCCTCGGTATGATTATTACTATTGACTGTCAAACGGTAAGAAATAGTGACAATTCCTTTAGGGTTCAATTGTTTTATTTTGGTCACACCTCGCCGTCATGGCAAACTAATATCAAAACTTAAAAGCCGTATTGCATTTTTACAATATTGAATTACCAATATTTTGAAAACTTTTTTTGGAATAGACAACCTTATACAAAGTTAGTCTTTTTTTTAATGCTTAATATGATAAAATTGTAAAAATAGGTGTTTTCTATTTGAAAAAAATTACTTTTGACGATTTTTTGAATATAATTTTTTTTCCTCTTTTTTGACCACTAATAATTTTCAATATCATAAAAAGACACTAAAATCGATCTTTGTCTATAAGAAAACTAATCCAAATTAAATAATAAAGAATTTCTTATATGAAAAATTTATAGTTAAGTTTTGGTCCGCAAACGTAATTTTTGACTTAAAAATTTAAATATGTCCAAATCGGTGAGACTTAAGTACAAAACATTTACATAAAATATGTCTAGAATTTCACATAGAAATAAAAAATGCAATAATATATAAGGTATTCTATTTAAAATAAGCAAGTTGACATCTACTTCCAGTATAACTAGAAGTGCGGCCATCTTGAAAATATTTTAGCCGGCTGTCCCCTATGCACATTAGTACACTGTCAAATTTACAGATTCTTACTAATTATAGTTTTCCCACAGCCGATCGATAAATTTCCCGGAAAATCACCCTATATATTGTATGCATAAATTTAAGTAAAGCATGAAAGAGAATGAGTTTTTTTTATGTAAGTTACTAATTGAACGTACAAGGATATGTAATTGTAGTAAAATTTTAGGAAGGAAAAATTAAGTTCTAGGGAAAATTAAATTTATAGTTTTTTATTACCTTAAGAATTTTGTTGGATACGAATATTTAAGTAAGATTTTTTAAGAATTTAAAATTATGACTGTTTTAAATTTAAGTTTTATTGTGATAGTAGAAAAGATTTTATTATGGATTCAATGATTAGCTTACAAACTTAACTTCAACAGAAAAAACATTTTATAAGAGGTATCAACAAGTTTTTTTTACTAAAATTTGTTAAACGTAAGAAATAACAGATCTTTGAAAATGATTACGTATTTAAAAGATACTTAGTGAAAATAAGAATAGTAAAGTTCTTTTGTCGAAGTCCCTAATTAATAATAATTTATACTGTGTCAATTATTAAACAATAATTAAACTGATGGCTTTCATTTATTTTCTAGTTTTTAGATTTTTGATGTTAACTATTGTCCTAATTAAAAAGAAAAATATTCTTTTTACCATTATTTGATATTGGATAGTTACTAAAAATTATATTCTATAAAAATCTTGTCTTTTCTATCAGAATTCTCACAAAAATTCGTTTTTTATTAACTCTATGAAAAAAAAATGTTTATCTGGAAGAATTTTAAAATCAATTCCTAAAGCCGAAATACAATTTTAGCTTTCTCTGTGACAGCTAAAAAATTTCGCTTCATTTCCATCTTCCACTCAGAGCTGCATCATTTATAAATGATATATTTAGCTATTCGCCAAACCCGCATCTGGAATTTTAAAATTATTAACGACTCTTTTTAAAGCTTCATTCGCTTCTAGCTAAAAAACCAAATAATACAAAATGCAATTTGGTTGCAGTAAACTTTGTGTCTCTTGCGCTAAATAAATCAATGTCAAGACCATTTCAAGTAATGTCTAATTTAATTTTGTGCTCCTATTTTGCATGGACTCCTTTCTAATAAAGTATCAAATTTATTAAAAATGATAATTACAAGAACCTAATTACATTATTTTGACTCTTTGCCAAGCTGCTTGCTTTAAAGTTGAATGCGTGTCATACGTCCAAAGGGACTATTTATTCTTAGTTGTAGGAGATTATTTCTATTTTCAATTGTTGCATAAAGCGTTTTTTTTTCTAGAATGTACAGGTTAGTGCAGCTTAGTAGTATTTGAAAATGATCTCCTTAGAATAGTTCAATTTTTAGATAAACAAAATAAATGATAAATTTACCAAGTTTAAAATATAAATAAATAGCATTTGTTCTAAACAGCTTAATAATTTTGGTTTAAATGGGGCATCAATGCTCCCTTTGTACAGGTACATAATTGAATGCTTTAACTTAAAGGTGCAAATCTTAGGTGATTTTATAAAAATAACGTTAGATTAATGACTGCAATCTTATATTTTGGAGATAGGGGGTCATTTTTTTAATTGGGTGTTCAGCGATATAAAGATTTACACCTTGAAATATTATCAGGGAATTATGAATTATCAATTATATATTAAGGATACAATATGTATGTCAATAAGAGAATATTTTGCAAATTTTTATTTACTTATCGTTAATTATTTGTTTTGTATTTTATTTGTTATTTTTTTCCAAAAAAAATTGAAAGTATTTTTTATCATTTTAAAAAAGGGGGGTTGTCTATCCTACTGCAAAATGACAAAAAAGTTACTGCGTTTAATAGTCTTTGTATGTATTATTATGTACTATCAAATAAACAAGGCAGTAATTAACATTTTTTTTTAAATCAAGTTTTGTATTTTCTGGAACATATCCTATGCAGATATTTTACCAAGCCGGATGTTAATCAGAAATTGGTTTTTAATTTTTTTCGAAATAATATAGCGGTTTAACAAAATTCTTTAAAACTTAGGGATGACATATTAAAGAATTTTTTCTATTCTTAATATCGTTAAAGCATGTCTTTATACACAGTCGTAATGGGCATCTATTGGTTGACGTTGAATTCGCTCCCTTTTGAAAGCCGCAGGTAGTATCAATTTGGGCTTCGGAGTAGTATTGGTACATTTGTCTCGCTTAAGGAGAGGTTTTTCGATAAAAGGATGTTTGAATGCATCGTCTTTTTTATTCAGAATCTAAAATTTTACCAAGCCGGATGTTAATCAGAAATTGGTTTTTAATTTTTGTCTAAATAATATAGCGGTTTAACAAAATTCTTTAAAAACTTAGGGATGACATATTAAAGATTTTTTTCTATTCTTAATATCGTTAAAGCATGTCTTTATACACAGTCGTAATGGGCATCTATTGGTTGACGTTGAATTCGCTCCCTTTTGAAAGCCGCAGGTAGTATCAATTTGGGCTTCGGAGTAGTATTGGTACATTTGTCTCGCTTAAGGAGAGGTTTTTCGATAAAAGGATGTTTGAATGCATCGTCTTTTTTATTCAGAATCTAAAATTAAAGAGCTGATATTTAAAAAAGTTCGATGTTCTCTGGCTATTGTGCTTAGTTTATATTAGGGTTGTAACAGAGTCCATCTTAGCGGAGGCGGCGACAAAGATGTAGATTGCCTCCACGGAAGTGGAAGTTAATGGAAATGGAGATGGACAAATAAAGAAAAAAGGTTAACTGAACATTTAAAAAATATATCTATTGGTAGTCAGTTTTGCAGCTTTCTCACCTTCTAAGTGATTTCTTAGGGGTTCATAAATGAAAATGGCTTCACTAAACAGTTTTTGACTTGATACTGAACTTGGCGGCGGAGAGAAATGAGTGCGCAGAATAGGAGCCCAAACTTGAAATCTAGTCTTATATCTCCACCATAATAAAGGATCTTCGTTTAGTTAGAGTCGATTTATTAATAATTTTCTTTCATGAGGTTGCTACTGGTAATAGTCATGCAATTTCCTATTTGCCTGTCGTCGTCACTGTTGTTTTGTAGCATTCCGCCAAATTTTAATGCACACTTTGCGTTGACCGTAAAATCTGAAAAGTTATGAACAGTTGAACGTCCATTGGATTCTATTCAATTCTTGATCCTTTGGCAACAGAAGGTCCGTCATCATCAACTCCACTTGTAGCTCTTGCAATACTCGAGTCGTGCAGGGTTGTCGACTAATAGTTCGGTCTGAACTTGTTTCTTAATTATTTCATCAAAGAACTTTAACTTGTACCTTGGGTCCAGATATGTAGCTAGCGAAAACAGTATATTGCTTGAAAAATCACTAAATCCCGAATTGAAGTCTTCGATTAGTTTTTACGGAATCCTAATTTGCATTATATTTGTTTTTTTGTATCTGCAATGTATGCTTCTGTACTTGTATCCGTGGGATCATTGATGGTATGCAAGTTTTTGTACATCTTAGATTCTTCGCTATTTTTAAGAAGAAGTATTGCCATTATTTTATTTAGACACTTCCATTCTTCAGGGGAAATTTGTGAAATATTGCCTTTGCTGGCATACACTCAAATAGAATTTTTGATTTTCACGAGACACTCGATTATATGGAAAGTGCTGTTCCATCGGAAATAAAGGATAAATTAAATTCAAATATTTTATATTACCTAGTCTCCCAAAACAAAAGGAATAGAGGCCCTTTGGTCACACCATAATATATCATCAGGAAACTTGAGAATAATTATGGCAGATGCTTATGGATATTGTTTATATTTTAAATAAATAAAAACATACCTGGTAACGCAATCCTAAACCACGCGAAGTGCGGGTTGATTAAGTTGCTCTGTTTGGATCTTGATCTTGGGATATTTCAGAGTGATTATAATGTCCCGATAGCTTCTTGCATTTTGCGATTAAGTTCTCTATTTCAAGGGTTTTGGGAGCAGAACGACCTCACAGTTGTAGTTGGTGGACAGTGTAACTCACATTAGACACATTGGCCAAATGCATTGATCTAACAATTTTTGATCCGCCGTCTCGAAGAAAGTAATGCAATTGCTCATATTTGATGTTCCACTTCAGCACTATCATCATACCGCTCTTATTGCCAACCAACAGCTGATTTTGTAAATGTTTTCTTTATTAGTATTTTTATTAAAAAATGTAAAACTTCTTTATAACTCTGTTAAAAACTTGCAGATGAGGAGGTGGAAGTACGATTTCTTGCGGAAGTTCCGTATTTGCGGAGGCGAAGACGAGGTTCCTTTACGATCCTAGTTTATATTAATGTAGAGTGACCTATGTATGTTTCACTGCATTACTTATACTCTATTCAAGAACTAGAGAGAGTAATAAATTAGTTTTCACCTTTTTTTTTCTTCGCAAACTACTTGTGTTCTTTAGCCCAGTGTATTTGGCACAATCTGTTAGACACGTATCTTTTTCATAGGAATGGGATAGAAATTTTATAATCAAAACGGGTCTACAATAATGAGCTACTTGGGAAGAGTAAAGCGTTTAAAGGGATTTTAATCATTGTCATATATGTCGGAAGAAGGTTTATTTAAATAATTATGGCATAGAATATTATTTTGGTAATAAACTCAAAATAGAACTTGGTTGTTATAATAATATTATTTTATTTCTTATGATTTGTTATAATTAATAGTTAATTATATCATAGTTAACACTTTCTTTTTGGTTTTGGCATAGAAACTGTTTTAGGCACATTGAGACTGAAACATAGCTTTATTGGCTGCAAAAATTCTATAATTTAAATACTTATAAAATACGCATTTTCATAAATATAAGAAATTATATATATATATATATATGTAAATAAATTCGTCCATATGATATTAAATTTTTTTTGGGAATATCGGTCATTTTTTTATTAATTAAAAATATTTTTAGAATATTTGACGGTTCGGTGTATTTATTTCTTAAACCATCTACAGAATTACAATTAAACACAAAAACGGGATTAAAATTTAATTAATAATATGTTATAGTAAAATTAAACTTACTTATTTTTACTTCGTTGACAGTTTTATCACTCTCTCTAGTTCCTAAATAGAGTATATGTAGTGAGAAGAAAACTCTGCCAGGACAGTTCTATTCAGGGAAATTTAATCAATCCCTGCCTACTGCAGATTGCAGGGATTTTCTCACTCGGAAAATTACCACCTGTCAAAGAACCCTTACCTAGAGTCCCGGGGGAAGACCACAACAGCAGCGGCGGCAAAGAAAAGGATCTTTAAATTGGCAAAGCTGACAGAAGTAGTGACCTTGCTTTCAGTGCTAGTAAAAAAGCAAGGGTACATAGGAAACTTCAGTTGTGGAAAAAACAACTCATCCAGGTGAAGGATAACTTGAAAGTAAATCATGGCTCTCCAAGATGGAAACTGATGCATCGGATTAACTGCTCTATACTTGGAAAACTGTTAATGTGGTAAAAAAACTCCATTTATCTCGGAATAAGACGAAGCAAAAAAACGACTTTGGAGAAGGACAATGATCTTCAGTGCACGGAACATTCAAGGACTCTCAAAAAAGAAGAAAGCAATACATGAACTCGCAATATTAAAAATATACATTGCTGTTATTACAGAGTTAAAAATAAAAAGACATGGCTCAGAAAATCTCGGTAAATTTAACCATTTCTATGGTGAAGTGTCTAAAGAATATCGCGTATGACAGGAAGTATCCATAACGATATTAAAAATATTTAGAAAACATATTGCAACATGGAATATATTACGACCATCCTAGCAGTATATGCCATAAAATATGGTGCTTCAGGATTCTTCTTTGGATAGCTAAATGAAGAATTGATAATTTACGAACATTTATATTACTCGGGAACTTAAATGCTAAAGTAGCTTCCCTACTGGGCAAAGTTGTAGAAAAATATGCTGAATATGCTGTAAAAAACAGCAGAGAAAGAATTACAGACTAGAGCTCTGAAAATAAACTAAAAATATACAACGGATTTTACCAAAACAAATCAATCTATAATGTAACATGGACACAAAAAACCTAAGCCTAATGAGCCACAAGATGTAACAATATACAAATAACCAACATTTGGCACAAATATAGTGGTTAGTAAATAGTTACTACTAATAAATATGATATATCCCAACATACATAAACAACGGTAAGATTATTTTGCAAAATGACTAAAAGTAAGGAATCATAAATAGTCAAAACATCAAAATCGTAACCAACTAGATTGAGAGAGGAAGAAATCAAAAAGTAATAGAAACTACTAAAAAATAGAAAAACAACGGGATTAGAAGAAAAATAGAATAATATGGAAGCAGAAGAGTAGGCAGGCTTTCGAGTTAATGGACAATATATTCATCTTGCTACACGGAATTAAAAGAAGATAGCCGGAAACCAAGAAATACTATTGCTATTCGTAGATCTTAAAAAGATTTGTTAGACTCTAGAAAAATAAAATATAAGTATCAAAACTATTAGAGCCATTAAAATCTATAATACCGACTTATAATCAATCATTGAAGAGTATAAGAAATTAGAATTTGAAGTAAATATGGAGAAAACGCAGTACATGAAAATAAAAGACAAAACCAAGCTTATATAAATGAAAAATAGATATTATCAAACATACAACTGAGAACAAGTACTCGGATATAAATATAGAACAAGAGAAACACTTGAAATTAAAGAGAAAAATCAATTAAGAAGATCTATTGTACTGCAG
The DNA here is from genome assembly GCA_034092305.1 of Diaprepes abbreviatus. NCBI lineage: Eukaryota > Metazoa > Arthropoda > Insecta > Coleoptera > Curculionidae > Diaprepes > Diaprepes abbreviatus. The sequence continues at coordinate 231,531 of JASJET010000117.1, forward strand.
CATAGTATTCTGTAGGAGAAACACGTTACCGAGGATATTTGAAATGCATATACAATACCGTATTCAATTACCTATAGATCAGAGGTCTTATGGCAGTTGAACAAATCGACAGGAAAAATACTAAGAGCAACACAAATACACTTCTTGAGAGGAGCATAAAAAAATCTAGAAGAAAAAAGTAACCGACGAGCAAATCACAGAAATGATGCAAATCACACACACTATCATAAACGACTTACGAACAAAGAGTTGGTCGGGTTCGGACATGTACATCAAATGACCAAGGAGCTAATACCAAAAAAGGTATTGGACAGGAAACTCAAGGGAAAAAGAAAACCAAGGAGATCACGAAAGAGTTGGGAGCGGATATAAACAAAGAAATAATTAAAAGAGAGCTTCAGGATGATCTGTGGAATGACCTAGATAAGTGGAGATTGTAGATTGGAAGACGTCGGAGAAGATTGTGAACTGATTTACATGTATGTTTTGTTGGGGATGCAGCATGAAATTTGTAAAATCCTAGGTTATTAAAGTCCATTTTGTCCTTAGTTTTGTTAGAGACCTTTATAATTATAATTTTGAAACTTAATCTCAATTTAGTCAAAAATCTTTTGGCCAATAAATGAAAATGGATATTTCAAAGATAAAGAACCACTATCTCAAGATTTTCTGAATCCAATGTATGAAATTACTTAATCAAGTCTCTATATTGTACATTTATTCCATAGACATAAAAAGTAAGTATGTGGACTGGGGATCCTATAGAAGAACATTGGCTCAAGTTTCGAAAGATAGAGCGTTTATACTAACGGTAGGTGAGAGAGGTGTCCAATGACGTTTGTGGTATCGCCCATAGGAAGATAGATATTACTCATCGGAAACGCTCTGTCCTTTCCTAAGTGTGAGCAAACGTTCTTTTTTTTATAGAATCCTCATCCCATGAGTACGAGAGATTTGCCGATTGTACAATCAAACTTTTTATTTATTCCGCTTCTTTCTATTTGCATTATTTCCGAACTTCATGATTCAATACGTCAAACTCCTTACTAAGTTAATTTGTATAGTCTTCTGATATTAGAATAAGAGTAAGAAAACTTCTACTAAGTAAAAAACAAAGGCAAAAGGTAAACAAAGTACGCTACTGAATCTTATTTGAAGTTGAACATTTTCTACAATTTTTAAATTTCTAATCATTTTTCTGTTGGATGCGATGGACTACTGGTAAGCGTAGAAAAATGGCCGAATATGTTTAGCCTGGGTACTTTGCAAATTTTGCTTTGGTATTGTATAAACTCCTAGCCATTTAGTGACATAATGAATCGGTACTAAATTATACCGATTTTATACATACACTTTAAAACAATTTTTAATAATTTACTAAAATCAAATTAACTATCTATATACAATATAAGTGTGTGAGTGAATGTGGGAACCACTAAAGATTCTAGCAAGGTAATATGGTTACACAACAGAGCAGATAGCAGTATTACACCTGAAATTGGACAGGATTGACTACTAGCCATAATTATTTCCAAATTTGGCGAAGGGTTAAATCTGCTTAAAACTGCAAGTTCCAACCGAGATACTTCACTATCAGGAAGCTCTACTAAAGATTTGCCCTTGATTTGTATATTCAAAAATGGATGTTGATCAGCTTGAATATGTGCTAACACCTAATTTAATTCAGCATTTTGAGATAAAATGGCCGTATAATTGTGGAAAGGAGAACGGCCAATGGTCTTGCCGAGGAGCATTTTTTTTGAACAAACGGGATTTCCTGTTAATAAATTGTTTTTTACTTCATCGGAAACAAAACTTGTTATGGGTTCAGTCACTGTGACGGAATCGGTATCCTTCTCCATCACCATTCCAGTAACTAAATTAACTTTTTGCCCCAACCAGGGATGACTACGTCGAGCCATCTGAAAGATTTAAACTCAGCCATTCCACTGAGATCGCATGATAGGCAGATTTATGGTATGCTAGTCCAGATTCTAAATGTCGCCTGTGATTAGTAGGCGAGGAGCGAAATATCATAAATATAACTCGAGTTGTTTAATAGCTCGACTAAGTCAGATCAGTTCTGATAATGAAGATATCTGGTAATTATTAGGGAGCTTTGAATACAGGAGAAAATTTTTCTATCAATCAGATGAAGCATTACTACTGCAGAAGAAGTTTCAGGTAATTTACTAAATAAATTTTGCAGAGAAACTGTACGTTTTAAAATACGTTATTTAGATCTCTGAGTTCTTTTACGAATGTCGTTTCAAAGACTAAACTATTAATTAGAGGAATAAGAAGCTTCTTGTAATTGCGAGATTAAATAATGTCACTTGTAGAATGAACCGATTGAATAGAACAAGACTATGTCAGCTGTGAGTAATTTGGGTGATGCATGCAGCAAGTGTTCTCTAGATACTCTTCTTGATAACTTAAGTTTCTTCATCATATTTTAAGTTTAAGAGTCTTAATCATATTTTAAGTTTAAGATACTAATGTAGTAAAATTGTTGAGGGCACGCTTATGAGGGCAAATTGTTGTGGTTGGATTGACGTAGAGGAAAAAATTTTAGTTTATCTAGCTCGTTTGTTAAGTCGAGAGAGGGCATGGACTGGGAAAGTGTCTTTCAGGAACGGGTTTTGTTTATATTGGCTATATTGAGGATAAAATAACCAAAATTATTAAAACTGATTTGTGATAAGCGGTATTCGACATTAGGCAAGCGACACTGAGGTGCCTTCAAGTTTCTGCTAAAAGAAGCAATATTTCGCAACTGATCAATAGTAGAGGATACTTGATAGGTTTGCTCGGGGCTGAGCAACATTAAGATTTGGCGTAGACTGTACTGTCAGTAAATATTCAGTGTTAAATTTGGCATTATGAATATTATGAGGTGTAGTTTGAAAGTGAAAGCTAGTCAAAGGATTGGTGAGTAAAAATTTAATGACTATTGGTCTATTGGGACTTCTAGAAGCCTCCTATGATGTGCGCAGATCTCGCGGAAAGCTTGCAGTCAACGGCTGGCGTAAGTGCTGAACGTAGTGATGAGGGTGTAGAACAGTTGCAAGATTTTCTAGAATTGACCGATTTGGATTTTGTGAAGAGAAAACTGATTGTTGAGTTGCTGAATTAGCTGGCAACGGAGGGGTACTTGGAATTAAATTTGTCAAGGGATGGTAACGATTAGATTCGATAAGTGGCAAAAGACTTTCAAATAGTATCTGACACTGGGAATGTACTTACTTGTTGTATGTGTTAAAGTCTACAGGACTCAAGCTCCTAGGAGAAATTAGCACTGAGGGGAAAGTTGTAGCTAAAATTTTACCATCAAATAAGTCATAACGAGCCGGCGTCTGATGAGTCTGGAATTTTGGTGCACCTTGTGCAATCTCACACCTATTGTAAATACGCTTGCATCTGTGGTCAGAAGAAATGGTTCATCGAACTTGGGGTAAGAGAACGGGTTCTGAGATAAGATAATTATTTAACTCTTCAAATGCTGATTTACATTCAGCATCGAAGAAGACCTGGACGTCTTTCTTTACAAGCTTAATCAGGGGTTTCGATATTTTGGTGAAGTTAGGCACAAATCTCCTGTAGTAACCTACCAAGCCTAAAAAGGATTTAATTTCTTTAAGAGTTTTTGGCTCAGGAAAGTTCTTGATACAATCAACTTTGGAAGGATTAGGTTTGCCTCCATCTTTGGTTACTACATGACCAAGTTACGCGACTTCTTTTCTAAGGTACTCGCAGTTGTCAGGCTGGATTTTTAAGACGAATTTTCGCAAACTTTTGAATACTTCTTTAAGCCATTCCATATGTTCGTGTATTGTGGCAGACTAGATGATAATGTCGTCCATGACATGACATCTATCATTCTGAAGACCAAGAAGTATATTGTCCATAACTCTTTGAAAGGTGGTCGATGCATTTTTCAGGCCAAATGGCATACGAACGAATTCGTAATAACCATTTTTGATTGAAAAAACTGTCTTAGGAGAATCATTAGGACTAATCTCTATTTGATGGAATCCTAATACAATATCAAGAGTAGTAAAATATTGTTATTTGCCAAGCTGATCTAGCCAATCAGAGATTTTAGGAAGGGGATAGCGGTAATCAACATTAATCTCGTTTAATTTCTGGTAATCTAATTCAGTGTCCCATTTTTGTTTGCCAGGAGCATCTAATTTTTTGGATACTACTCAAACAGAAAAATACCAGGGTGAAACAGACGGTCGAAAAATCCCTTGTTTGAGCTTTTTGACAGTTTGGCCTTTTACTTCCTCTTTATGGACTTGAGGATACCTATATGACTTTGTAAATGCGTTGTTTGATTCTATAGAATGCTTAACTTTATTAGTAAAAATTAAAATATCGCCTTCAAAGTAAAATATGTGGGGATATTCTCAACAAAAGCTGGTACAAGAGCGTTTGGTAACCTAACATTTTCTTTTTCTTAAGAATGAAGGACTGCGTCCGTAATTTTTAAGTTCCATGTTAATTTAAATATTTTTTCGGTACAGCCCTCTACAGAAATATTATTTTTATTTTGTTTTAAATTAGAAAGTAACATATTTGAAATATATAGTTTATGTAGGGGTACGGTTTTAAAATTTGTAATGAAATTTTTAAATATTAAGTCTATAATATATTCATTCGTAGTGCTCGAAGAAATCTAGACCAAGAATGCCGTCGAAATCAATGTCTAAATCGTAAATAAACACTTTATGGGGATCGCCTATGTTGAAAGGTATAAAGATTGATTGCGAGACGTAGAGTTTTTGGTTTGCTATCCCTTGTATTGTTACATTTTCAGGAGAACGGTTAGGAATTTTTTTTCTGTGCTTTCCTTAAAAATAGAAATTCCAGCGCCATTATCGATAAATAATTCGAAAATATTTGTAGAGTTATAAATATAGCATAGGTTTTTCGGATTAACAGCAAGTAAATGGTTTAAATGAAGATTTGTTCTGGAAAATTCAGATTTGGATTCAGGACGTCTAAATTCAGGGTTTGAATTTGTTCCTGGAACGCTGTGACATGATCTGTCGGTCTGTACGTATCGTCGGAGAATCGATTACCGGTTCACAATGTTTATCAAAATTTCGAAAATCTGGGTCGTAATCGGGGTAATCGTAACTTTCTTCTACGTAGTATTCGCAGTAGTCATAACATAAGTTGGATAGTCTAAGTTAAAGTGATACGTCCTTTATTGATTTGAAGAATGCTATTGCTTGAATAGTGCTTGAACGAATTTGGGTGTTATTTTGTTGGATTACAGAAGGCCTGTTTTAGGAGGTTGGTTTTGCGGAGGAACTTGTCCTTGGAAATTTGCATTATAATTTTAGAAATTGCTCGGACGCGATTGCATTTGGGAACGACCATTCGCAGCTAAATGGCCCATACATTCAGAATTAAAGCAACAACTAACTTGCATCATAGGTTTTCTTACAAGTTGGGGTGGTTTTTGAACTGCGAGTTTGGAAGACTTTTGGGTTTTAAAATAGGATAGTTGCAGCTCTCGTCAAATGCGAGACTGGGCTTCTGGGAGATATTTAGGATTCCCGGCCCGAATTATCTGACCTAGTCTTGGTTCAAGACCTGTCAGGAGGGTGTTCAGTGACATTGTGTCTATTAAAGCAGATTGAGCTGTCTTCTGATCACTGTTGATTTTTGGACATTCGCCCGTATTTTGGCGTTCAGTGTTTGTAGTCGATTAACGAATGTTAACGATGACTAGTTAGGAAGCTGTACTAGCCTTTGTATATCTTGAATAAGAGACGAAAGATTCCTAGAGTCGCCAAAGTGGAGATTTAAAAGTTGTTTAATGCCGTTGTAGGTGGACGGATTTCGAGAATTTATCAGCTGTGCTGCACGGTCTATTCATTTATTTTTAATGTGAATCACTAACAGAATGCTTTTGTCTACCATTGCAATCTTGTAGCCACAATTGCACGCGCTTAAAAAGGTACCGAGAGAGATTTGATCTCCCTCGAATTCGAAAATGTTTGAGAAAAATTCCGAGAGCTTATAAGGCTCGATATGAGCATCGGTTTTTCGAAAATCGCACAGTATAATAAAATTTGCTAAAAACACAACGTGACGATCAATATTACTTACACTAGTAGAAGAAGAATCATCAACTCTTGTTCTCTAATTCTGTTGTTAGAAGCTTCACTGAGTGTTCCTTCCACAACTTCTTGGAGTCCCGGTTCTTTTCCTCCGTTGAGGGATGAGAATTCGCCGCAAACAATTAGAATCCTCTTGTTTTGCTGACGTTGACAGATCCTACCGACTGCGCCAATTGTTATCTTCAAAAATTTACTTTTAACTTAAAAAAAGCAATTTATTTATTTTTACACAATCTTTTCACTTTTCAATATAATAATTAAATTTTAATAATTTAAAACTCAAACTGACATAACGACGACTTACAACACGTATTCTAAGTGTGGTTTCAAAAATAATATCACGTATTTATACTGAGAATAAAGCAGTATCAGCATGTGGTCACACGGTTAAAAATACGTTTCGCAACATCCTGAATCTGCTTTCCTGAAATTACTAAGGTAAAAGCTGTTAATTGCGAAATGCTGAGTAAGCAGTTTATATGAGATCATACTTATATAGTTTTGGCATAACTATATTATATTCGGATATAACATATATATATATATATATATATATATATATATATATATATATATATATATATATATATATATATATATATATAGGAATTAATTTTTTCTTGAACCATTAAATATATTTTTAGTTGGTTATTTTCTTGGGAATATGGTTCATTTTTATATTGAAACTACATATATACAGTAGTCATACTTATTGTATATATATATTTTTATTTCTCAGGACGTTTCGATTCTTTCGAATCTTTTTCAACTGATGCGGATGCAGAACAGAGATTTTTGTTTTAAACAATAGTTAATTACATCACAAACCAATTGTAGTCACTCACTCTTTTGTATATTCACTTTTTAAAAGTCTTTTTAAAAGGCCAGTTAGAAGAATGGGCACTACATTTTTAACCCTATAACTGTCTTGACTTGACTCTCAATTTAAGACAGTTATAGGGTTAAAAATGTAGTGCCCATTCTTCTAACTGGCCTTTTAAAAAGACTTTTAAAAAGTGAATATACAAAAGAGTGAGTGACTACAATTGGTTTGTGATGTAATTAACTATTGTTTAAAACAAGAATCTCTGTTCTGCATCCGCATCAGTTGAAAAAGATTCGAAAGAATCGAAACGTCCTGAGAAATAAAAATATATATACAATAAGTATGACTACTGTATATATGTAGTTTCAATATAAAAAAGAACCATATTCCCAAGAAAATAACCAACTAAATATATATATATATATATATATATATATATATATATATATATATATATATATATATATATATATATATGCGGCTTTCACGGATTCCTACTGTTCGCATTTTATGTATGTATATTAACCGATCCTGAGAAGTTCTCCTCAGATGGCAAGGAAAAATTGACGTAGGCGATACAGGCTGGCTTAAAAGAGTAAAAGTCATAGTTAGAAATGCATAGCAACTTTATCTAAAGGTGTATTTTGACAGAAGAGATAAAATGACTAAAGCTGTTTTATATTTCACTTAAACCACATTACAGTTATGTAAGAATACGAATTAAGTTATAAGTTAGTCTAGAATGTGGTATGAGATTTACAGGTTGAATAAAAATAACTTAGTTTTAAACCACTAGTAGTGAACATAACCCGATTCTCTCGATCCCCCCACTCCTCGACCTTGACCTTGACCTTGCTTCACCCCTCTTTGGCCCCGCCCACATGTCCTTGTCATTGACCTTGAAAGTGCACGTGTGCTTTGGCCTTGGCCTTGTGTTCAAGGTTGTGTGTGTGACCTTGACCTTGACCTTGGTCGAGACGACCTTGACTTTGTTGAAGGTCATCTTGGGTGTGTGACCTTGAAGTAGTTATTTGTGCATTGTAATAGTGTGGGATGATCTTGAAATGATTTTGACCTTGCAAATTGTTCTATAAATTGTGTGAGTCTATTTGCATTCATTCAGTGTGAAATGTCAGATACGGAACTATCTAAAGAAAAAATTATAGAGCAAGTCGGCAGAGTAATTTGTTTATATCAGAGTAATTTAAAAAGTTTGTGTGATTTTGAAGAGAAGGATCTAGCATTTTTTCCTCTCGAATATTTAAAAACTTGCGTTGATACGCTGAGTTTACGGCAAATTTGGGATAAGCTGCCAGCGTCATAACGGTGTAACAAGGAACTACAGTTAAGCTTACCCTGTTACATTCACTATAAACAAATATATCGTCATCATATAGATGGGCCACCACCAGCAATAAAAAAGTGTCGTGAATGTAAAAATGAGTGAATAATATGAATAGTGCTTTGCAAGAGACAGTAAAAAAATTGGGCGATGAGTTCACTGAAACGGCTAATAATTATTTCAATGATGCAATGAAAAGTCGAGCAGAATGGGCGTCGCGCTATTGTGATTTGGCTTATGAATATGAAAAGGCTGCGAATGCATGTCGTAAATATTGCAGCAAAACAATAAATTTACAAGACTTTGTTCGTGAGATAAAAAAGTTGGGGTTTAGTGATTGTTTGGAAAAACTGATTAGGTTCATTGCAGATCCGGTTGTGTTAGATGAAATTAGAGTGTAGGACTTAAGTTTAACGTAGTAGTAGTTAATATGGAAAGTTTAGTGCGAGAAATGTACGAGGAATTTCTAATTTCTGCAGCCTGTTCGGAATTTTACGCATATGAAATGCAAGATTCGGAGGCTCAGGACTTTAGTGTATTTTTTAAGTATATGGACCATGCCGAAGTGTGTCTTTTAGCGAGTATAGTTTGTAAGAATTTTTTAAGAAATAAAAACAAACAATTATTATTGAACAAATTAAGGAAATTAGGTTTAGGTGATAATGTTACACGCATAGAAGAATGGCAGAAAAAAATCAATGAATAAAGTACATAAAATGTAGTTATTTGTTTCATTATATTTTGTCCTTGAAGTTATCCTTATACCAATTTAAATGTGTGACGTCATTTGACCTTGAATACTCCTCCCACTATTTCTATCGTTAAGCTACCCCCACCATTGTTACAATTCGACCTTGAAACCCCGCTATAAAGGTTCGTGGGAAAAGAAGTGACTTCAAACAGTCGCAGATATCAGTGGCATAAACATCAAATATTGTGTTCGTGTAGTGTTCTGAAAGTGCTTTTATATTCACGGTAATTTTTGGATTTATACACCATTTTTTTCAATAATGAGTATTGCAAAAGAAACTCTAGATGAAATTAATGAAATGTTTAGCAAAGATTTCGAGGTTTTAGAGAGAAAAAAGGTTACCGAAATGATGGTAGGCAAAGTGTATAAAATTGTAAAGATGGTTTCAATGACTACACGATTTGGTAAAACTCTTTTAGTGGCTTTACACGATGACGGTGATAATAGCACATTTGAGACTTTTTTACCAAAACGTGTGGCCGAAACACTATCTGACGATATCGTAGATATTATGAGTAAAACTAAAGATAAATACACTCTAACTTATTTGGGGCAGGGCACTAGAGTTTTTGGAAACAATACTCGAACATTATTACGTTTTGGCTCATTGGAGTAAATTGTATGTAAATTGTTTGAAAAAAAGGATGTAATTAAATTTAAAATATAGTTGCACATGTCAGAATACTTACGCGTGTTCATTATTTCTGTTAAAGATGTCTGCTGATACGACGACGACGACGACGACCGCCAACGAATGTGTAGATAGATACATATTTTGGTTGGGGAGAGAATTAAGAAATAGGGCTCACGATATGTTAGATAGCGTAAATGATTGGTCGCATATTGATGTAACCAAAGATCAATATAAGAACGAGATCAGGGATACAATCAATTTTATGGCTGGGGCACACTTGTGCGACAAATTTTTATATGGTTCCATAGACATGGATACATTTTGTGCTGAAATGATTGAAGAAGAATTAAAAGAATACCTCGTCAATATTCCACATTTACCAGGTGAGCTTGCTGCAAAATATGAATTGGTTTCTGCAACAGCAACAGCCCAAGACGTTGACGATCGAAATAGTGTCGGATGGGATAGAATTTTGAGCAACGAAAACGAAGACATGGAAAATTAATTTTTTATAATTTTTGTATTTGTGCAATTAAATAACTGTAAATAAATATCTATTACAATCACAGTTTTATTTTATTTCTTTTATAAACATACCAACCCTGTAGATCATAGTCAGTGTTTCTTTTTCTCAGCTGAAATATTTAATATAAGTAGGGCAAATAAAAATAAAATAGTTTAGTAAAGGTTGAAAATGAGTCGAGGAAACAACACAATTGATAAATTTGGTCGTCAGAAATATAATGAAAAATATCATATATTATCTGGGCCACAAGGGATTGGTTTTAAACTTACAGCGGATGGGCAGTATGATATGGGTGGAAAAATCATAACCAACTTAGGCGAACCTAAAGATGATGACGATGCTGTGACAAAACACTTTGTTAATAGAAAGTTTTACAATTTTGCAGTTGTAATATGTGACATATTTAACAAGGATGTCCTCCCCATGATATACAAAAATAATAGTGAGCTTAAAACAAAAATTGAAGTTATGCAGAAAATACTCTATCATCAGCCTTTAAATGACTCATTAAGCGCACTGTCGTACGACTCGACTTCAAAAAAAATCTAAAAAAAAGGGAAAGCAGGTTAAAGAATAGGAGAACGCACTCCGAGTGGCATAGCCTTGAAGATAACGTCGTAGTCGTCGGTGAATTGGACCTTCTCTCCAAGAATATTGAAATGTTATTTATGTGTATGATGTTTTATTGTCATTGTTTTTAATAATGAAGATTGAAATAAAAAACTTTATTTTACAATATATTGTTTATTTATTTTACATTTTAAATAAAAAATATAGTCATACAATATGTTATTTACACAATATTAGCTTTATCTATCCAAGAGTTGAAGTGGTTGGGAAATCCTAGCCATTTGACAAATAATTGTTCGATGTGATTTTTCTTGCGTTGTCTAAGGACCTTTTCTACTAGATAAACGTCAGGACTGCTTGTTTTTTGTAGTTCTGATTCGTAAAAACACCCTCTTATAGGCTGACCTTCTAACGATTCCAACAAGTAAGTAGGTGGATTTGTAACGTTAACTTTTACAACTTTAAACAATTCGGTTGACCAAGAGGGCGTATATCCTTTCTCGAATAAGCTTTTGTACTTGCTAATACGCACAATGTCACCCATGGAAAACTTAAATTTTTTAGGTACAATTTTTTAATAATCATATGCTTTAATATGTGTTTTTTCTTGCACGTCTGCAGGCTTCATTCCAATGGTGCGATGTTTCGAATGGTTATAGGTTTTTGTTACTGCCGATAATATATGTATCCATTTGTAAGATCCTCTTGTCGAGAATTGTTTATATAAATTATTTTTTAAAGTCCTTATCACTCGCTCAACAATTGCAGCTTTCTTTGTGCTGTAAGTGGAATAATGATTTATATTATATTTTTTCATCAGGGCTTGAAAGTTTGTATTATAGAACTCCTTTCCTTGATCACTTTGCAGATTTGTTGGTGTATATGATGCCTCTTCAATGATGCTTTTCATCGCATTAGTAACTTCTATACCAGTCTTGTTTTTTATGGCTTTGGTATAGACAAATTTCGAGTAACAATTTATACAGACCAAAATATAACGATAACCATCGTTTTCATCAGCATACTGTTGCATTTCAGCCAAATCAATTTGCCACAAATCTCTGTATCCTTTTATTATCGTGCGCCGTCTTACAAAATTTTTTCTAGCCGTTCTATGTAGTTCATTAACAATCTTGATTTTTTCTAGACTGAGCTCCATATTATTAGTAATACTAAAGGTTTCAGATCGAAGGAAGAACTGAATAATATCATTAAATATTGAGCTTAATATATTATATCTTCTTCTCGTAATTCCTCTATGATTGACATAATTTCATTTTCGTGTCCAGTGTGACCGGCCATTTTGGAACTCCACAACAAACGTAAACGATCCACCAACTCTTTAGCTTTGTTCCAGTAGACATATTGAAATTTTTTCGAAGATAATTTCTTTTTTGTGGGTAACTGTAGTTTTTCCGAGAGATTTTTTCTTGTAATAGTACCACCTAATTTTGTGCCCATTATCAGAGGTTTAATAATTCGTAAATATTTGTTCCATCTGGTCTCCCGTAAACCATCACTTTTTTTAAAATTGTTGTAGACAGCACTCGTTGATTCCAAAATCTCCTTGTACGTTGAAAGTACATTATCACTTAATTGTTGTTGTTCCTTGCCTACACTTGGGGGTGTTTTAAGAAATAACAAATCATAAAGTGCCGGTGATCCACCATATTCTGCAATATTTTTCCCTTTTTTGTATAAGACAATATTTCCATTTCGAAAACGCACCTCTAAATTACCAATAAAATTTTTGTTATAATCAGTTTTTGAACCAAAACGTACACCATATACAGTATCGTATAGAGATGGTTTCGAACGTAATCCTTTCAGGTGTGCGTTTAAAGTATCGGAAGTTGTGGTGTCAACGGATGCGAGAGATGTATTAGTTGATGTCGAGGGTGTATCAAACACCGATTGGCTAATATCTTCTTTTGAAATGCGATGCTGCTGCTGCTGCTGAATAGGTGTGGAGGTTTGAAAGGAATGTGTAGGTTGGGGAAAACCTGATATTTGAGTCGACTGCACTGATGTACTGAGACTATGTGACTTTGTAGCTGGATAATGTTGTTGCTGTTGTTGTTGCTGCTGCTGCTGCTGCTGACGTTGCTTAACCACATCAGATATAGTTGTCAATGGCTTAGAAATGGGTTCGTAAAACTTTTCCAATTCCACAACATTAAACTCTTTAGCCGCTTTAATTTGTTTAAATTTTTTTCTGACGGCATTGGTAGCTTCCACTATTTTACGTTTTAAGTCGATCGCGTCATTCATGATGTTAACAAAGGACGTTTCAACAATCAAATGAGCGTTTTCACTTATTATTACAGTAATATATAGCTATCAAATCCTTTGCGGTATCTTCCCGATTTCACATCACTGTCTTTATCAATTACTAAAAATCCATACTTATTATCCCAACATTTTGAGCACATTTCTTGAAATTGAGTAAAAGTTAGATCCGGTGAAACGTGGTCGGAAAATATGTGTTTCATATTCAACTCATCTTGTTTAAACATAATAATAAAATTGGCGTTGTCTCGCACAAGCTGTTTAGGCACTCGCGATATGTTTGCGCTAGGTAAAAGGAGTCGATATTTTTATGACGTCCCATGCTAAAGTACGATCTTATAACATCTTGTTTTTCACATATAACATCATCAAAGATAAATATAGAGTTTGGTTTTGCATCGGACGGTTCCACAATATTACTGGAATCACTAAAGGCATAGTAGCCTAAACCTTTGATGGGCGCTAAAATTTTCCTTAAATACTCATATTTCGGTTGATACAGAGATTTCGAGTAAATATAGACATTTTCGAAACGTAGCCCAAGGGGGTGTGTAAGCAGCGAAATCATGACATTAGTTTTTCCACAATTGGATGGACCAATTAACAGGCCGCGAATAGAGGAAGGAAGTAGAGGACCGTGTCTCTTCATTATCTTCTTTTCAAATCCAAGTCCGACTTTTTCATCGAGATTGTCAATAGGAAGTTTTTGTTTAAGATCGATAACGCGCATCTTAGGAAAATTTGATATTTTATAGGCAATTTTTCACAAAAACTGTCATTCAGATGCCGAGCGTCAAACGAAGTGGACGGTCTCACGTTTCCAACAAAACTGGATACGGTATTGTGAATTCGTTAATAAATAAATTACCATTCGAGGTACACATTCCTGGTTATCAATATTGCGGACCCGGAACAAAAGTAATAAAACGTGTAACAAGAGGTGATCCAGGCATTAATCCTTTGGATGCCGCATGCAAAAAACACGACTTAGCCTATTTACATAATAAAGACAACATAAGTGCGAGATATCAAGCGGATTACGAGCTCGAACAAAGTGCTTGGAATAGAGTAAAATCGAAAGATTCCAGTTTAGGTGAAAAAACGGCAGCTTGGTTAGTTACAAACATTATGAAAGGAAAACAACGTTTTGGTATGGGTGTACCATCATCATTATCAACAAAAAAAACATCTAGTAAAGGCACACGTCATACAAAAAGGAAAGGTGTTAATAAAAATCGACATGTTCGGAAAGCCAGTTTCGGAACAGCTATTCGACAAGCAGTTCGAAGGGAATTATTAAAAGTCGGAAGTAAAAATGTGTTGGAAAAAAATGTCATGAATGCATCTAAAATAGCTCTGTCGGTAGCACGTAGATCGGTAAAAGCGGCAGGTGGCAAAAGGAAGGTTCGTACACCGAGAATAATACCGATTCCTAAAACTGGTGGAATATTACCATTAATACCAATTTTTGCCGGGTTATCAGATTTGGGTTCATTAGCCGGTGGGGCAGCGGGAATTGTGCGCGCCATAAAAGCAGTAAAAAAAAGCAGCGAAGATAAAACCGGTGCCGGCCTGTATTTAAAATCGAAAGGAAATGGTTTGTTTCTAAAGCCATATCGTAAAGGTATGGGATTATTTTTAAATCGTAGATCAAAAAACTAATTGAATCCCTACCTCGAAGACCACTATCTAACATCGATATAGAAAAATATGCCAAAAAGAAAAGAATAGGACACTTTCGAGGCGTTTATATGAGGGATTTATTACCTAGACAAGGTCCTCGACGTTACGAAGCAGCAATAGTGAATTTGGATAGTACGCGTGGTGCAGGGACTCATTGGGTAGCTTATAGAAAAAATAATTCTAAAGTAACATATTATGACAGCTTCGGCGATTTACCCCCACCGATTGAATTGGTACGATATCTACAAACGGGATCGGAACCATCAAAAATTATTTACTATACATACGATCGTCAGCAGGATTTTGGAACAGTCTGGTGTGGACATTTGTGCTTAAAGTTTCTTGTCGAATCATCAGCGTAAAAGATGTCATCATCATCATCGTCACCATTAACACCGCAAATGGATCGCAATAACTATACTAAAATGTTGCAATCACTGAAAGCATTTCATCTAGCCGGTGGATTAAGGAAAATGACCGTGAAACAGTTAGAAAACATGCCCAAGGAAGTAATGATTGCATTAGCCCCAAATGAAATTCTATTCGTTTGGGAAAAGTTGCCCGAGCACCTCAAAAGCGATATCGATATATTAAAATATCAGTGCGGTTGCAAATATTATTTCAGCAGCAGCAGCAATTTAAACGAGGTTACGGCTGATGAGGATCTTACAGCTAGAAAAATATTTTGTTGTTATTGCAAAATCAGCGATGTGCGCATAAAAGCAGAAAATAGCATAAAAACATCACTATCTAATGCAGTGAGAAAAGGTGTGAAGATGAATCTTTTTAAATGTTGCCGCTAAGAATAAAACCGAGATGTGTGATGTTTTAATGGTTAGTCATGTCTTATACGTTCACACTAACAGGACACTCGAGCGTCTTAAGCGCCGATTTTTATCCACCAGTCGAATTAAATAGAGAAAACAAATATGGTCTGGCATTGCTGGGATTTTACACATACAATTCAATTTTTAATGTGGACGAAAGCAACAATAAGTTTGCCTTCATGAAGGAGGGTTACACCACCGAGCCGATACAATTGCAGATTCCACCTGGAGCCTATGAAATAGATGAGATAGGTAAAGCTATGTTGGAGGCTTTGAGGATTTCAACTGAAGAAAAGAACGATGGAATCTTTTACTTGGTCGCTAATAATAATACGCTGAAATGTGAACTGAAATCCCAATATACTATAGATTTCCGGGGAGAGGCGAGTATCGGTAAAATGTTACGATTTAATCATACAGTGTTAAAAAGAGACAAAAAGCACGAATCAACCGAGATGGTGGAAATAATGAAAGTACGCATCATACGCGTAGATTGTAATATAATTTCCGGAGCATATATGAATTCGGTGGAAGGTCATACCTTGTTCGAATTCGATATCGACGTGGAGCCCGGTTACAAAATCAGTAAAGAACCACAAAATAATATTTATATGCCGTTAATGCCGGCAGGACGTCAGTTTATCGACAACATTACTCTTCGCATCTTGGACGATAGCGGTGATCTAATCAATTTTCAAGGCGAGAAAATAATCGTGAAATTGGAACTGAAGAAACTTTCATAGAAATGGGTTTTTGCTTCAATCGTCAATTGTGTGTGCTGTCGACTAAGATGGGGGAACCGCCGAACATAATAAAAGTAAAAGAAGAGTTAACGTCAAGGTTAGTCGTCGTCCAGACGTTAGATCACAAACATCTCAACAGTTATCTGCCGAAGACTATAAATTTTTAAAATCAATCGGTCTTAAAGTGCGAAAATGATTTCCACAACCAGCGATAAAATAGAGGTTTTCTCCGAGCCCATCTTGGACAATTCCATTATTAGTCTAGAAGAGCATACGTATAAACCATACGGATCTCCATCATTCAACAATTCGGATGAAGTCCGTATCCCCATTAATTTTCAAGATATTATACTTGATATCGCCGAAAGTTATATATATATATCGAAGGAAAATTTAAACCCATAGACGCAACGAAAAGATGTTTTTTATCAAATAATGCCCTCGCATTTTTGTTCGATGAAATTCGCTACGAGATGGGAGGTGAGCAGGTCGCCGTGGTTCGTAAACCTGGAGTTACGACGACATTAAAAACCATGGTTTCATTCGGAAGTTTGCAACAAAGATCTCTCATGACGTGCGGATGGGGTCTCGACGAAGCAAACCAAGATATCGTAGATACGGCAAGTAACGTATTCTCCGGGAAATTACCCTTAAAATATCTTATGGGATTCGCCGAAGATTACGCAAAAGGTGTTTTCAACGTAAAACAAGAGCTTATTATGATTATAGCTCGCACTTTTACCAATTGTTACGTCGGCGAAGTAGAGGCAGAAATTAGTATCGACAAAATCGAATGGAAAATTCGTCACATCATTCCAGACGACAAGCAAAAATTGAAAATACTGTCTCGCATTAATAAAGGAGGAAACAATGTCAGTATTCAAATGGCATATCGTAAATGGGATCTGTACGAATTACCGGCTTTAAGGCAAACATCTTCCGACGTGTGGGCCTTGAGAACGAGTACAAGTCTGGAAAGACCGCGCTATATAATCGTCGGGTTTCAAGACAGCAATAATTGCGACAAGAAAGAAAAAAACGCAACCCAGTTTACCCACGCCGACGTATGCGACATTAGACTGTATCTGAATTCAACCGTTTATCCCTACGAAAGATGGAATTTAGATTTCGCCAAGAAACTGTACGCAGCAGCCTATTACAATTACGAAAACTTCCAAAGCAGCTACTACGGGCGCGAGATAAACGATCCGATGATAACGTTCGCGGAATATATGAAAAACCCCGTTTTTATTATCAATTGCAGTCATCAACCAGAGGCGATTAACTCGTCGACAGTGGATGTAAAATTGGAGTTCCAAACGAGAAAGAATAAATTCCCCAAAGACACTAAAGTGTACGCATTAGTTATTCACGACTCATTTTTTAGTTATAATGTATTAAACGGTTCGGTGACCAATAAATCTATATTTTAATGTATCTATTATATGTAACACAAAATAATGTTCTTGAATCAATAAATTTGTAATGAGTGAAGTAGTAGTTTTATATTTATTTGAAACCCAACCAAAAAAAAAAAGCTGGCGGAAAAGCCCGCTCTTTAAGAAAAGAGTACGGGAATTTAGAAAATGGTGGTTTATTAAGTGGAAAAAAGAGCTTAAATAACACAAGAAAAAATTTTTAAGACAAAATATAAAAACAACGATTTAGAAAATTTGTAGGAAAGTAACGGTTAGGAATAGGGAAAAAAGTTACAAGAAAAAATTATAGAGGAAATCGAGTACTATAAGCAAGCATTTTTCTCGATAGTAAAAACGTAAAAAAAAATTTTTGCAAAAAAAATTGAAAAATGGTGAATGCGCGCCAAAGTTGAAGTTTTGGAGCAAAATGATATTGGGAAATTAGAAAGAGAATTTTTTTCTACATATGGTAGTACTTTTCAAAATTCGGAAAGATGAAATTTTAAGAAAAGGGTTATAGTAAGTTAGTAATTTGGATTTTTTAAAGCGCTGTAGCTCGGGAACCGTTCAAGATAGAAAAAAAATAAAAGCACTTTGATAGCCCAAAATTTTGAGGAGAATGCGATGGCGTAAAAAAATTATAATTTTTTTTTTTTTTGAAAATGCTGAATACGCGCTAAATTTGAAGATTTAGAGAAAAACGGTATTGGGAAATTAAAGAGAGAACTTTTTTCTACATATTGTAGTATTTTTGAAAATTCGAAAAAATGAAATTTGAAAAAAAGGGTTATAGAAAGTTAGTAATTTGAATTCTTTAAAGCGCTGTAGCTCGAGAACTGTTCAAGATAGAGAAAAAATAAAAGCACTTTAATTACCTAGAATTTTGAGTAGAATACAATGGTGAAAAAAAAATTTGGAAAATCTTAAAAATGACAAAAAATTTAGACGAAAAAATTGAAATTCTGGAGTTACGAGGCTAGGGCCGCCGAACGGGAGTATGTGGAAGTTGTAGGGGAGGGTTTTTTTTTTTTTTCTCTAAGTCTCTAAATGTAGAGAAAGTCTAGTACTATATGCTAGAAAAGTGGAGGGGGGTAGTTTGTGTCCATACCAGAGATACGGTGAGTTATAAAATCATATTATTCTCAAACTTATATAATGCATATATGCACTCCACCTTACCCCCTCCAACTTTTTGAATGT
This sequence comes from Diaprepes abbreviatus, assembly GCA_034092305.1. Classification (NCBI taxonomy): domain Eukaryota; kingdom Metazoa; phylum Arthropoda; class Insecta; order Coleoptera; family Curculionidae; genus Diaprepes; species Diaprepes abbreviatus. The sequence continues at coordinate 250,477 of JASJET010000117.1, forward strand.
ATATAGAGGCCGGTATTAGAATTATTTCATCATTACACATTCGATCGGCAAGATGGAAGATATACCAAAAAGGATCATTGGCATTGTCAGTGTATGTGGAAGTTGTAGAGGAGGTTTTTTTTTTTTTTTTTTTTTTTTTCTAAGCCAAAGGATCATTGGCATTGTCAGGCCATTCGTGCCCGGCAAAATATGCAAGTGTGAGGAGTGCGGGGGTGCCGCACCAGGAGCGGCACCTTCGGCACCGCCTGCAACGCCGACACCACCAGCGACGACGACTGTGCCGCCAATGAGAAGACCAAGGGCTGCACCTAGGTCGGTGTTAATATCGTTGGGTATTACTCCACGGTAGGCACCCCACCCTCCCCCCAGGCCCTTTTAGGGCCACAAAAACGGTCCTTTTCAGGACCACATTATATTTTGATCGTAGTTTAGTAATCGTCACTTATGGGGCGAGATATTCGTTTAACGCCGATTTGTCTCGTAGCTTAAGTGCCAAGTTATATGTTTGAGAACCTATGAAAATGTTAACAGTTCAAACAAGGTTTCTATTATTATTTTTTTTTTTTGTAATGTATTCTTCACAAAATATTAAGAATAAGTCTTATTGTCTAAACAAATCTAATTCCTTATTTAAAGTTTTTGAAAAAATCAATAATTCTATAAGCTCTCACCAATACATAACATTTAGAATCCGTTGGTGGGGTGGGGGTAGTTCTATATATATGAGACTGGGTCAGTTACACAGTCATATATTCATCAACCCTCATACGATGAACATGGAGGAAGAAAGACCCGCCAGCCGAGGCTCATCCATCTTTAGTGATGACACCGTAGCCGACAACGTTGGAGACCTGCAAGTCTTCGACGACGACGACGAGGTGGATTTTGAAATTGACGTCCTACGTTGGGACGACTTGGATGAGCCGATTCCGCTAGTATATGACCATGATCCGGGTCTAGTGGAATTAGACGATGCGGGTGATTGGGTCTTACAAAGACTCGAAACTCCGTCGCCGCAGCCAGAGCCGGACTCGACGGAAGATGCGGTGCTGGAAATTCCAGCATCACCAACACCCGACGACCCACAAGGCCCCTGCGATTCGTCAAGCTGGTGGTCGACCAGCGAGGATGGGGCACCATAAGCCCCACACTCTCCCTTGCCCTTTTTAAGGGCACACAACAACGGTCCTTTTCAGGACCACAAAATACTTTGATCGTAGTTTTAGTACATATTAGTACTTTGTTACTAATATTGTATGTATAGAATATCCAATATTAGATACAAAGTATTAAAACTTTAAGTGCTGGTGGAACCCAGCTAAATCGTTCGTTCGTATTTGAGACCACAAACAACTTTTGGTCTCAATACGTAATACGACATTTGTTTTCACCCCCCACCATTAATTTGTCTCTATATATACGACCACCAATACTTATTACAATCATTTTAGTTCAACATGTCTGCGACTCAACAACAACAACAACCCATCCAATGCCCTGTGGTAGATTCTACAACAGAGAATTGTTTGGAGTGGGAGTCGAACGATCCCAGATGGGATGAACTTTGGCGGTTCATCATCGAATATACAGAGGATAACACCGCCACCCCCGCTGATGATGACGGGCCGTGCGACTCCACAACACAATAAAAGAGTCGCATGTTTTACAACCAAACGGTCCTTTTCAGGACCACAAAATAATTTGATCGTAGTTTTAGTTGGTTATAATACTTTGTAACCAATATTTTATGTTTTTTTCATAAAAACATACAATATTGAGATACAAAGTATTAGAAGTTCTGGCGACAGAACCTTAACTTCATAAACCGAACCATGTTTTAGCATACTTGTAAATATTATCAGAAAATATTTACAACTATTGCTATTGCGTAGTTTTAGTGGATTATTCACTTTTTTTTTTTTTATTACCTAATATTATGTGGGACAGGGCCTATATGAAATAACACACAAAAATAAATTTTCAAGTCATTTTTATTCTCATTATAAAATATAAAAATTTGATCAAACACTTTTTTTTTTTATTAACTACAATATATATATATATATATTTACAAACTTAATACTATAAATTAAAAGCTAATATCTACAACTACCTAACACCTACTACATAATTTATTAAAGTCCTCTAATTGTCTTTTTAACCGCGCAGATTTCACCTTTTTTATCTCTAATTGTCTTTCAAGTTCCAAAATGTCACTGTCACACTCGTTCACTTCTTTCACTAAGCGTTTTTTCATGTCAAAAATGTCTGTCAATTTGCTCTTCTGAGAGTTGGTGAAGTCTTCGACCCACTCCGGTTGTGATGGCTCCGAATATATCAACGAAGAAGAAGCGGTTTTATTTGGTGAAGACGATGACGATGACGACGACGACGACGACGACGAAGCAGCGGAAACTTCATCGCCTTCAAAACACCGCTTAAACCGCTTCTTCATGGGTTTCCGGCACCCCAATATCGGCGACAGTGGCGCTGGGGAAGACTTCACCTCCGACACTATTTCATTCTCTACGCTGGCCGGTGTTGGTGGCGTTGGTGGTGTTGGTCCATCGGGGCCTTCTATGACTTCCACTTCTACTGACAATGGCTCTTTTGGTGCTGTTTTTAGGAAGTCGGGTAATGGAACAGGGGTGGAGGGACGCTTAAAGTTAAACTTTTTCTTCTTCCCTTGTCCCGCACCTTTAATCGCCGAATAAAATGTTTTTTTATCGGCGATTTCCGACTTCCGCATAGTCAAGAGCTTTTTCAATTTCGAAGCTTTCGGAGAAGATTCCCTAGGCCGCGATGCTTTTCGCACAACCACATCACTAATCACATTTATCTTTGGCTCCTTCTCCTCCGTCCAGCATTCGAGGAATTGCGCTGCCGACTGAACTAACTCTTCGTCGCGACCATCATTGAGGGCTCGGTCTTCGGCATCTTCATGCTCCACGCCATTCCAGTTCTCGAATACCCCCGGACTTAACACTTCCAAACCACTCATGTTATCCAGCATGCCTTGCTGCGAACCGCAGCTCACATCAAGAGCATCTAAAAGAGACCGTACACTCGACATTTTCGATATTCAAACTCACACAATTAACTTTTTCTTAGCACTGTACTGTTTGCTGTTCTGACGAACTGTGAAGAGCTCGAGCCAGCAAGTCTGCTTTTATGCCCATTTCCCCCACTACACCGCCTTTATTCCTTTTGTTCGATGCATTAAGTATAATATTTAAACTTGTCAGATGCAAGGCCAAGGCCAAGGCCGACGTAACCGGCAATACCAGGGTCGTTTTCAAGGTTGTAATTTTCATGGAATTTTTTTTGTCCCTGTCAAGGTTATTTTAAAGAAGCATATAAATATAGTACTAAACTTGTTAGATGCGAGGCCAAGGCCAAGGTCAAAGTACCCGTCAATGTCAGGGTAGTTTTCGAGGTTGTAATTTTCAAGGATTTTTTTTTTTTGGTCCTGTCAAGGTTATTTTAAAAAGTAATACATAATTAGAGTACCGCAATTGAAAAGTACAACATATTCAAACATCATGTTGCCAACTGATGAACAACCTAGTGAAGCAGCCAAAACATACAGTCATATACCAAAAGCTTTTTATTTAACTTGTCATCATTGTAAAAGACTAGGTATCTGCTGGCGAAATGATCTTACGTACGACTTCAACTACATTGACCTTTTCAGGGTTAAATTTGTACAATGCGGCTTTTGTGGACTAGTTTACTACCAGTTCACGGACATTAATGAACGCGCCATCCAGAGAAGAAATTGGGTCATAGAAGAAGCTTACCTGTACAGAAGAAATTAACATGTATTTTATTTCTTAATTTTTTAATTTTTTTGTTTGTTATATTTTTTATTTTTTTAATAATAAAAAGTAAACTCAATCTTTTGTTATATTTTAATTTTTTTTTTCAATAAAACAATAGTAAAATGAATCTGTACGTGTATTTATTAAACATCACCTAAAATACGTTTTGCAATCCATATTTTTCTGCAGAGTCCGTTTATTAATGAAATAGAACCATATATTAGGGTGAAATCTAATGGTTTCAAATCAGTCTCACATAACAATGTCAGAAGTAAACACTATTGATAAGTTCGGTCGCAAAAGAAAATTTAAGGATTTTAACTTTATGCGAGGTCCTTCAGGAATAGATTTTAAACTTACACCTAATGGAGATTACGACATGGGAAGCAAAAGATTGTGCTATTTAGCAGAACCTCTTGAAGGAGACGATGCGACCACACGAAATTATGTTGATAATAACCTTGCTCAGTGTGTGCAAGATACGCAGAAAGCTTTACATGACTCAACAATTGTTATTAAAGATATATTCAGAAACCAACTTGAAGGTTACGTACGCAAGAAATTAATTGAAACCGGTCAAGAACTTAGAGGATACATTGATGATACTGTTATTGCAATATATGAACTTAGGCAAGACGAACTGCGTGATGAACTTAACTCTAGAATGTTGAAAATTGAAAAGACTATGGAGGATCTTGTCAGCAAACCTGTTTCACATTAAACACTTACTCGTAGACCTGTGCGTTTAATTTACTATTAGACAAATTTTTCAACAATAACTTTTACAGTTTGATATTTGTCGACACTTCATTATATTTATAATTTTAAAATAAAGGTTCAATAAAAAAGCAATCAAATAATGAATACATGTTTTTTATTTAAAAAAAAAAAAAAAAAAAAAATTACAATACTATCATTACATATTAATGTTGTATGTTTAATAGAAGTAATAAAAACAATACAAATAATGAAATATGGATTTTCCAGATTACGTGCTGTCCTGACTTAGAAATGATTCCAACACGGTGACTAAATTTGCTAAGTTTTCTTCCGGGTCTGTTTTGTAAAAATCTATGTCTGCATGCCCCCAAGGTAGAGTTTTGGTTGAACTGGGAATTACATAACGTTTATCATCGCTATGTGACAATGCTACTTTATTTATTATGTTGGTATAAATGTTATGTAATTCACTTCTAAATGTCTTCATCTTTCTTAATATCAAACCACCCCGTTCAACAATTCTTTGGTAGTCTTCCTGATGAAGGTCTTTCTCGATAACACATTTTTTGATACCTTTGGCTTTTTTTAATTCATTATTAATGGACTTTACATAATAAGCCTTCGCGCCGGTACCATAAAACTTATTATCGGATCACCAGGAAACTCATCTTTCATTCTACCAACTACAGAATTACTTTTAATTATGTTGAAATTATTAATTTCGGGGTAATTTGATGTATCAAATTTTTCGGGGTTTTCTGATATAGTTTGATAAAAGTTTTCCGTATACACTTTTAATATAAGCGAGTCAGTATCCGTGTAAAGTAACGAAGCATCATCGCCAAACTTGGATTTAATAAAATTATAATAAAAATCGTATATTACAGTCTTTGATATATCTAATATGGAAAAACCGATATAAATTGGTTTATTGTACAATATTTTAACTTTATTCATATGTATAGCAACAAAGTTCTCGGTAAATATCGAGCTACTATTGAAATTGGGGCGGGATATTAGTGCTCTAGCTCCATTTCTGCCTACACTGTTTTCCCAATGCGTTACTAATTTTATATCCTTTCGATTTTCCACATTTTCCATAGTTTTACCAAATATCGCGTTATTTTTTAATTTAAAAGTGTCCTTCGCAAATTTTGTGGTGGCCTTGTTACGTAAATTGGTATTAAAATCAATATACGATTTTAGCCATTTTGATTGCTTAAACTGTAATACTCGATGGGTTTGCATTACCACTAAGCCGTTGGCGATGGCTTGTTTTAAAGTTCTATAGTGTACAATGTATTTTTTTTTATCTTGTAAATTAGGAATTAATTTCGGTAATTTAGCGTTTTCTGTTGGCGGTATGATATTTTCTACTAGAAATGGAAGATCAGAATGTGCATCATGCAACTCAGTCGGATAATGCACATCCACTTCCAAAACGTAGCCATGTAAACTATCATCACCAACAGCCATAATATTTAAATCCAGAATTTCGCGCTCGCTTAACCATCGAAAACCACCATATGGTAATGCTTGTGACATACTATGACCATATAGATTTGTAGCATCAAGGTATGTTATAAATGAAGAAGGTTTTGTTGGGTCATAGTCTGGTAAAAAAATATTATTAGCGATGTGCTTCCTTTCTGTACACTGGCTTATGCCGCCGCGTATACCTTTCTTAAAAAAATGTATCATGTCTATATCAGTTAAGAGCTCTAACTCTACCTTAGTCATACGTAGCATACAATCAAATGATAAACTTGGAAGGGTATAGTAATGTGCCGGATCAAGTTTATCGAATTTTAAACAATTATTCCGAAATTGCTCAAAAACATCACACAATAGCAACACATCTGATTTTAAATACACGTCCGAATAATTTTACACCCAAACAAGCGCCATACTTCTTTTGCTCTTCTATAGCTTTCATCGCTAATATGTTCTTCCCGTAAATTATCATAAAATTCATCTTTACTTGGAAGACATGTATTTTCCATTTTTTCTATAGAGTCAATAAAGCTATAGGGAAAAACACCCTTTTGACGCATCAAATTAAATTGGTTGATATTTGAAAAATGTTTCCGCGTTTCAATAAAATCGTCGTCGTTTAAACCGCTGCCTAAATTTTCCAAAGACGTTGACAGAAATTTAAAACTATCAATAAATCGCAACTTTAAATATTTCCTCTTGACTTTTCCACATTTACTATCAAAATAATCGTGCACATAAATGCTTTTGGTAAATGATATGTACTTTTCCTTACTTTGAGCCAAAACACCAATTGTATCCCCATATTTACATAACTCTTTTATAAATAAATGGCTGTCGTAGCCGCTTAAGTTATGAAATATGATAGGGATAAAAGAGGGTAATTTATAATTTAAATTACAAACGGAATGTGCAGCACCAAATCTTTTTGCACCAGTTATGTGACAGTGGTCTCGTACTTTAATCTCACCCTCTTCAAAAGGGCCTTCACATATACCACATATTTTAGCATCATTAAACTCCCTTTTTTCTTCAGGCGTTAACGGTTTCATAGGCTTAATGTCTTTTAAATATGTGTTGTATAGAGCCCTTAAATCACACTCGATACGATCCACAAAGACTTGAGCTGCATTATTCCCCCGAAATAGCTCAAATTTCGAAAGTGAGTCGTCAAAAGAGCATTTAATTAAATAAGCAAAAGAATATGGTTCATGTTTAAAACTTTTTACAGTGTAAGAATTTTGTGGGTTTGGTTGTACCGTTTCAACGGGTTTTAAAACAGATTCGAAATCTGCATAAACCACGAATGGAACGCGCATTTGCTTTTCTATACCCTCGAATTTTAAAATATTTTCCGGCACACTCTTTCCAAATTTATCGATTTTTAAATCCACTGAGGGTGTTTGCGTGAAAATGTGGTTACAATCGTAGCTTTGATGTAAAGTTAAAGCTGACGGTGTACTAAAATAAATGAGGCAACCATCACAGAAATATATTTTATGTTGTTGACAACTAATTTGACTTGAAACTAAACGTGATAAATCCCGAATCCAACAATAATGACTCTTTGAACAAGTCGTATCGCAAAAATGTTCACCGCCATCTTTACTACTACAGTCTTTTGTAATTAACAATAAATTTACATGCCTATCCAACTTTTTTGACGCATACCTCAGTGGACCAATAACTTCATGTAGTACTTCATTATTTTCATATTTAGATTCCAGACCGTATACGTTAATTGATATGTTGTTCATTTCCTCAAATTTTTTAATGTCACGTAATTTTACTGGAAAATCCATACCTGTTATATTTAGCACTCTAGAAAAATGGGGGTAGGATGTCTTCTGTGAAGGCTCTGCTGTTGGAGGAAACAATGCTGATGTTACAGCCCACGCAAAGCAAAATTCGTCCTGGTTAATCACATTGACGACAGCTCCTTTCTATTCAATAGAATAAGGCAACTTGATGTATGATGAGCCACCCATAGGCATATACTTGTTGATACCAACTTCCAAGTATAAAATTCGCACAAGAGCCCATCCTATAACAAGAAAAATAATATATAAAAATCAGTTTAATATATCGGGTTTTGATTTTTCCATACCTGAATCTTTCTCCTGGAACTCTGTCGCCTGCGTTTTTATTAATTCGGTGAAAGAATGGTAAACGGCATCCAAATCACTTTCTACACTAATTATTTGATTAACAGTGTTGAAGGATTTTTCACTGAATATTTCTTGTGATGGAAGCATGTACTCGCCAACAGCTCTCATGTTAACTTTTAAAGCATGATGCACACGCAATAAATTATTAACAAGTTCCACCACCTTGGATTTAATGTCTGCAAAGAACATTACGTAATCGGAATGCTCCATATCACTGCTAACCCGATAGGTTGCAATTCTCCTTTTGAAGGCACATTGAACGAGTTGCACACCATGACATACCGGCAAACATGAATTATTTTTATGTTGTTGTGTTCGTTTATGCGCTGACATATGATTTATTGGAACATCTACATTACATGTAGCGCAATTAATTACCGGAATCGTCGATGTATACTCTTCAATTCGGAGCCGTTTTCCTCCAGGCACTTCATTAAATCTCGCCGCACACGATTCTCTTTTATGACGTCTCATATTATAAATATTAGTAAACTTAGAACCGCAATTTTCACAAACATATGCCATGATTTGTCAAATATTAACACATGTACTACCTATACAAGTCAGAGCCAACTGATGAATGAAACTGCCCCATACCTTATATAAAACCATTCAAGGTCACCCCCAACCACGTAACATATCTTCAAGGTCACACACCCAAGATGACCTTCAACAAAGTCAAGGTCGTCTCGACCAAGGTCAAGGTCAAGGTCACACACACAACCTTGAACACAAGGCCAAGGCCAAAGCACGCGTGCACTTTCAAGGTCAATGGCAAGGACATGTGGGCGGGGCCAAAGAGGGGTGAAGCAAGGTCAAGGTCAAGGTCGAGGAGTGGGGGGATCGAGAGAATCGGGTTATGTTCACTACTACCACTTATTAAATGCTCTAACCCAACCTATTTCAAAACGAATGTTTGGAAAAAATATTTTTTTCTATGAAAATATTGTAAGTTAGAGCTATTTAAATTTCTTAAGTACCGAGATTTTTGAATTTATATCCTAACTGGCAATAAAAGTCTTGAGGATCTTCGGGGTATCAGCATTATGAAGCTACCCGTCACTGTTCTACAAAGATGGATAGGATGACGTGTGGAAACACCCTGATTACCTGGGTCTCCGAATATTACACCATTTCTTCTGGGGGCAATTGAAAAATCGGTATAGAGTTAGAGATATTTTCGTATTATTGATTACCTAAAAGAAATTATAAGGCACTGGATCCGATAAATTACGAAGAAATGAAATATAAAAATAGAAATACAGAAGATCAATTTTTACTTCGAGTTTTCTACTACATTCCAGAATGGATGTGTTCTATTTAACCAATTCACGGTTATCTAAAAAAGATATCTCTAAGTCGAAATAGAATCTCAAGATCATATTAAGGTTTAAAGCATCCTTAAAAATTACCACAATTAACAAAAATAGCCCTACCCTAATAACACCTTAATGAAGCCGATTTTAATTAGAAATACATAATAAATTAATTAGTTCGGAGGATCTCTTCAGGGATAAGAAAATACTTTTTTCAGAGTTTAAAACCATCAAAAAACTTGCCGAGCATTTAAAATTATAAACATGAAAAATGGAAGAAAATCCATAATTTCAAGTCAAAAAAGGAAATATATCAGTACCTCAATAAGAGAGTTCCAATTTTTTAGTGGTATCTTATGCATTCAGGGAAGAGTTTGTTCGCCTAAAATAGGAAAGAAAAAATATGTTTTCTTTGCATTAATCTCTTGAAAATAAGCTAGTTTGCAAATTTTCGAAAACAGATATCTCCGTTTCTTTACAACCTAATACAACCTATCTGAGCTTTCTAAAATAAAATCAAAGTTATTTCTGAAATAAAAAAATAAGATCTTATAAGTCAAAAAAGAATCAAAATCAAAAATTTCTGAGCATTTAAAGCAGGCCCACTAAATCACGAAAATTAGCAAAACGCAGTTTAAAAGAAATTTCAGTTAAAAAATCCGATTAAAACTACATAAATTTTTTATAACTGGTTGGAAAGACCTTTTTAAAATTAAAAAAATGCATTTTTAATCATTCAAATCGAGAAAAAAATTTTGACTTGGCGAGCAATTAAAGTAGTAGAAGTAATCTTAGGAAAATGGAAAAAAGTTTAAAAATCGGTAAAATCGATATTTTCAAGACGAAAAAAAATTAAGGACCCAAATAGAAAAGCTACAAGGCTTTTCAGTGTTACCTATGCCTTTAAGTAAGGATTTGGGTTTCTAAAATAAAAACTAAAAAATATATTTTTGCATTAGCCTCCTGGATATAAGTCAGTTCCCAAATTTTCATACAGGCCTTTCTTCAAAAGCCGATAGCTCTGATTCTTTTTCACCAGTCTGAACTTTTCGGAATAGAAATTAAAGGTATTTTTTAACCGACTTCTAAAAGAAGGAGGTTCTCAATTCGTCGACTATGTATTTTTTTTATGTATGTACACCGATTACTCCGGAACGGCGGCACCGATTTGAATGAAATTTTTTACGTTATGTAAAGGAAGTTGCTGCGGTGGTCCCATATTTTTTTAGATGAAATTGGTGCAGTAAAATCCAAGATGGCGCTTACAACATGGCGGCCAAAAAAATTAATTTTGTCCGATTTTCTCCAAAATTGGTATGGAGGAATTTTCCGGGTTGCACCCAACGAATCTGAAATTATTTTTCAAAAATTCAAAATGGCGGATCCAATATGGCTGATAAAAAAATTTAATTTAGTCCGATTTTCTCCAAAATTGGTATGGGGGAGTTTTCGAGGTGCCACATAACGAATCTAATATTATTTTTTAAAAATTCAATATGGCGGATCCAATATGGCGGACGAAAAAATCAATTTTGTCCGATTTTCACCAAAATTGGTACAGGGAAATTTACGGGGTCGCATATGACGAATCTAAAATAAATTTTAAAAATTCAAAATGGCGGATCCAATATGGCGGACGAAAAAATCAATTTTGTCCGATTTTCTCCAAAATTGGTACAGTGGAGTTTTCGGAGTCGCATATGACGAATCTAAAATAATTTTTAAAAAATTCAATATGGCGGATCCAATATAGCCTACAAAAAAAAATTAATTTTGTCCGATTTTCTCCAAAATTGGTACGGGGGAGTTTTCGGGGTCGCGTACGATGAATCTAAAATAATTTTTAAAAAATTCAATTTGGCGGATCCAATATGGCCGAGAAAAAAATCTTTTTTGTTCGATTTTCTCCAAAATTGTTATGGGGAAGTTTTCGGGACCTCGCATAAAGAATCAGAAATTATTTTAAAAAAATTCAATACGGCGAACAAAAAAAAAATCAATTTTAACCAAAATTGGTACGGGAGAGTTTTCGGGGTCACACATGATGAATCTAAAATTATTTTAAAAAAATATAATATGGCGTATCGAATATGGTGGATAAAAAATTTATTTATTTTCTTTAAATATCGATATTGGAAGGTGTTGGGGACTATATTAACAATCTAAAATTAATTTGAAATTTAAGATATTGGATTTTCTATGACAGGCTAAATATTCGTTTGACCCAATTTGATTTGTATTTGGAAAACTCGTAAGAACTAAAGAATTTTTAGTGGTTCATTTTAGGGTGATTTACAATTTTGGATAAAATTTATATTTTTTTTTGCCACTTTGGAATCATTGCGAACTACACTAATTTCGATTAGTTCTTAGTTCAAATAATTTATGAATATCATAATGAATTCTAAAACTAAAAATAGAAAAATAAAATTTTTATAAAAAAATTGAACCGACTTCTAAAAGTGCGCTAAAAAGTGAAAAATAACCATAAATTTTTATATGAAATTGAACTTTTTGAAGTCGGCGCCAAATTATTTGTAAATGAAATAAATAACAACTAATATATACAAATTATGGTAAGAAAGCAATTACAAAAAAAGTATTTTAAATCTGTTTATGCAAATCACATTTTGTCAAGTATTAGTTTGGCGCCGACTTCAAAAAGTTCCATTTTATATAAAAATTTATAGTTATTTTTCACTTTTTAGCGCACTTTTAGAAGTCGGTTCAATTTTTTTATAAAAATTTTATAACCGACTTCTAAAAGAAGGAGGTTCTCAATTCGTCGACTATGTATTTTTTTTTTTTTATGTATGTACACCGATTACTCCGGAACGGCTGCACCGATTTGAATGAAATTTTTTACGTTATGTAAAGAAAGTTGCTGCGGTGGTCCCATATTTTTTTAGATGAAATTGGTGCAGTAAAATCCAAGATGGCGCTTACAATATGGCGGCCAAAAAAATTAATTTTGTCCGATTTTCTCCAAAATTGGTATGAAGGAATTTTCGGGGTTGTACCCAACGAATCTGAAATTATTTTTCAAAAATTCAAAATGGCAGATCCAATATGGCGCACAAAAAAAATTTAATTTAGTCCGATTTTCTCCAAAATTGGTGTGGGGGAGTTTTCGAGATGCCACATAACAAATCTAATACTATTTTTAAAAAATTCAATATGGCGGATCCAATATGGCGGACGAAAAAATCAATTTTGTCCGATTTTCACCAAAATTGGTATGGGGGAATTTTTGGGGTCGCATATAACGAATCTACAATAATTTTTAAAAAATTCAATATGGCGGTTCCAGTATGACGGACGAAAAAATCTATTTTGTCTGATTTTCTCCAAAATTGGTACGGGGGAGTTTTCGGGGTCGCATATGACGAATCTAAAATAATTTTTAAAAAATTCAATATGGCGGATTCAATATGACCGACAAAAGAATTAATTTTGTTCGATTTTCTCCAAAATTGGTACGGGGGAGTTTTCAGGGTCGCATATGACGAATCTAAAATAATTTTTAAAAAATTCGATTTGGCGGATCCAATATGGCCGACAAAAAAAATCTTTTTTGTCCGATTTTCTCCAAAATTGGTACGGGGAGTTTTCGGAGTCGCATATGACGAATCTAAAATAATTTTTAAAAAATTCAATATGGCGACCGAAAAAATCAATTTTGTCCGATTTTCTCCAAAATTGGTATGGGGAAGTTTTCGGGGCCTCACATAAAGAATCAGAAATTATTTTTAAAAAATTCAATATGGCGGATTCAATATGGCGAATAAAAAAAATCAATTTTTTCCGATTTTCACCAAAATTGGTACAGGAGAGTTTTCGGGGTCACACATGACGAATCTAAAATTATTTAAAAATAATTTAATATGGCTTATCTAATATGGTGGATAAAAAATTAATTTATTTTCTTTAAATATCGATATTGGAAGGCCTATATTACCAATCTAAAATTACTTTGAAATTTAAGATAGTGGATTTTCCATGACAGACTAAATATTTGTTTGACCTAATTTGATTGGTATTTGGAAAACTCTAAGAACTAAAGAATTTTTAGTGGCTCATTTTAGGGTGATTTACAACTTTAGATAAAATTTGTACTTTTTTGCCACTTTGGAGTCATTGCGAAGTACACTAATTTCGATTAGTTCTTGGTTCAAATAATTTATGAATATCATAGTGAATTCTAAAACTAATAAAATTTTTATAAAAAAAATTGAACCGATTTCTAAAAGAGCGCTAAAAAGTGAGAAATAACCATAAATTTTTATAAGAAATTGAACTTTTTGAAGTCGGCGCCAAACTAATACTTGACAAAATGTGATTTGCATAAACAGATTTAAAATACTTTTTTTGTAATTGATTTCTTACCATAATTTGTATATATTAGTAGTTATTTATTTCATTTACAAATAATTTGGCGCCGACTTCAAAAAGTTCAATTTCATATAAAAATTTATGGTTATTTCTCACTTTTTAGCGCCCTTTTAGAAGTCGGTTCAATTTTTTTATAAAAATTTTATTGGAAAAGTAAATAGGCTAACAGATTGAAAAGGTTTTCTCGAGAAGTCAAAAACGCTTTTTCAAAATTCATGTTGAGTCATATCTTCAAATTTGGCGAGCATTTTAAAACATGTGAAAAATGGGCTAAAATGAGCCCATTTTGCAACTTTCTTGAAGAAGGAGGTTCTAAATTCTACGACAATGTATTTTTTTTTATGTATGTATACCGATTACTCCAGAACGGCGGCACCGATTTGAATGAAATTTTTTACGTTATATTCAGGAAATTGCTGCGGTGGTCCCATATTTTTTTGGACGAAATTGGTGTAGTAAAATTCAAGATGGCGCTAACAATATGACGAGCAAAAAAATCAATTTTGTCCGATTTTCTCTAAAATCGGTATGGGAGAGTTTTCGGAGTCATACACAACGAATCTGAAATCATTTTTAAAAAATTCAATATGGCACATCCAATATGGCCTACAAAAAATCAATTTTGTCCAATTTTCTCCAAAATTGGTACAGGGGAGTTCTCGGAGTTGCACATAATGAATCTAATGGCAGATCTAATATGGTGGACGAAAAAAATTAATTTTGGCCGATTTTCTCCAAAATTGGTATAGGGAAGTTTTTGGGATCGCACATAACGAATCTAAAATTATTAAAAAAAAATAATTATCGCGGATAGATCTTAGAAGATGGTGGATTAAAGATTCTACATCTGTTGATTTTGTCTAAAATTTGTATTGGGGGATTTTTGTTAGTGTTAATTACGAATTTAAAATATTTTTTGAAAATCTTAATCTTCAATTTCGTCAATTGGGCGTCCTAAAATTTTACATTTTTCGATTGTCTCCAAAACTGATATATTGGGTTGTTGAGGGTGTAAATTATGAATTTAGAAGTATTTTTATAGGATTCAATATGGCGAATCCAATATAGCGGACTAAAAATTTTACATTTTTCGATTTTGTTCAAAGGTGAGACTGAATCGTTTTTTATGATGTAGTTAGCGAATATAAAATTATTTTAAGAAAATCTAATATGTCAGATGCAATATGACGGTATGGAAAATTTAAATGTCTGGATTTCATCCAAAACTGGTATTAGAGGACTTTGAAGGGTTTAGATTTAGATTAGATTAAAACGTGAAAATAATTTTTTTCAAATTCAATATGGCGGATTCAATATAGTGGGTTGAAAATTTCACTTTACTCGCATTTTTTCAGATTTGCATTAGGGGGTTTTCGGGGTCGTGTATTATGAATATGAAGTTAATTTTTTACAACTATTAGGTTGATAAGATACAATAAGAGAGACTGAAAATTTTACATTTATCTATTTTGTCTAAAATTGATATTGCCAGGTTCTTGGGGCGTATACAAACTCAATATGCAGTATAAAATATATCAAGCTAAGAAATTTACGTCTCAAGTTCGATATTGAAAGGTTTTGAGGCTAATATTACCAATCTAAAATTAATTTGAAATTTAAGATAGTGGATGTACTATGACAGACTAAATATTTGCTTGAAACAATTTCACTGGCATTTGGAGAACTCTAAGAATCTAAGAATTTTTAATGGTTCATTTTAGGGTGATTTAGAACTTTGAATGAAACGGGTACCTTTTTGCCGCCTTGGAGTCATTGCGAGTTACACTAATAGACTAAAAATCGAAATATAAAATGTTTATAAAAAAAATTGAACCGACTTCTAAAAGTGCGCTAAAAAGTGAAAAATAACTATAAATTTTTATATAAAATTGAAATTTTTGAAGTCGGCGACAAATTATTGCTAAATGAACTTACAAATTATTTTTTAATCTATTTATGCGAATCATATTCTGTCAAGTTTTAGGTTGGCGCCAGCTTCAAAAACTTCAATTTCATATAAAAATTTATAGTTATTTTTCACTTTTTAACGCACTTTTAGAAGTCGGTTCAATTTTTTTTATAAAAATTTTATTTTTCGATTTTTAGTCTATTAGTGTAACTCGCAATGACTCCAAGGCGGCAAAATTTTTTTTATAAAAATTTTATTAATAGTACAATAACACAAATATTTTCTTCAGATTTTTTTAAAACTTGAAGTGAGCAGCGATTTGATTTAATATTAAACTGTTTGATATCTTACAGAAATTTGCAAGTTTCTACGAGAAAGCAAATGGACTATCGGATATATTCCATAATTAATACTGAATCACATGTCCCCATCCATGAAACAACGACTACACTACAACATCCAACAAGAAGCTTATAATATGGTAGACAAAAAATTAATATTATTTTTTAAGTGGGCTTCAAATTTAGACATTATATAAAATAGCTGCAAACTGTAAAAATACTCTCAGTTAGGCCACAAAGAAACAGAACATAAATCAGAAGTTATGTATACAATTACTTACTGCAATGGAAAAAAATACCAATTTACCCATAACTAATTTTAAAAAAAATTCAAGTAAATAAGCAAATCTACATTAAATTAATAGCAATATAAAACAGTTTATTTTTTACTTTTTAGTTGCATTTTTTTGTGGTCGGTTAATTACTCTAGAATTTTTTTTTTGTATTTTCATATTTAGGCAAAATTAATTACGTAGCAATCATGTTAATAAATCAACAATATACATTTAGTTAGATAAAAATAACCGAGCAGTTACAATTGCCTGCTTAATAAAAGTAATTTTGTCAAAACAATTAGAATTCCATGGAAGGTTTTGGACGTAGAGTATTTAAACTTTTGACACAATCCATACTATAATATAGGTTATGAAATTTAACGAGGGCAAGCGATGTTGTCAGATGCTTTATTTTATACCCTCTAACAAGAAATGCCTATGTAAAATAAATTTCCATCTTATGTTGACAACTTAACGCTCAGCAATATTTGTCTCCATTTGAAGCGATCAGCTAAACTACGTTACTTTTTAATTAATCGATCCATCTTTATAGCTATTACTAATAGGTATAAAATAAAGCATCTGACAACATCGCTAGTCCTCGTTAAATTTCATAAAAACCGGCAACTTTAATTTATATCTTATTTCTGCCGGTTTTGCGCGAAAAACTAATAACGCGGCCCGTCATAAGCGTGAGACATCTAGAGCACTAGCTATAACAATCTTTGCTAGAACTAAAAATCCACGCAGATGGTAAAAATGTCTCGTTATGCCAACTAATTATTTAAGCTAATTGCTGAAATTTTATATGCCGGAAATCAGAATCTTTTACCCATAAGGTAGATAATTGTCATATTTGAAGAGTGCCACATCTATGGCGTCAAATTTTCACATATTAGACTGAACACAGTCCCCTTCCTTTCTCATATAGTTAATGTTTTTGGGAAAATGAGCCACGATACATCCTTTTCCTAAATATTTCTACCTTATGTATAAAGAGGCAGTTGGATGTTTTGTGATATCTTAAATAATGCTATTAACTAACTAATTAATAATTTACAGAATTTTTATTTCCATGAAATTGACATTTTTGCTACTTTAAAACCAAAATATATTTGAAAACTGAAAAGCTGCGCTTCTTATAATTTGTGGGGAAACGACGTTTCATATAATCTAT
The DNA here is from genome assembly GCA_034092305.1 of Diaprepes abbreviatus. Classification (NCBI taxonomy): domain Eukaryota; kingdom Metazoa; phylum Arthropoda; class Insecta; order Coleoptera; family Curculionidae; genus Diaprepes; species Diaprepes abbreviatus. Next base: position 268,090 of record JASJET010000117.1, read on the forward strand.
ATCATATCGTAAGTGGAGTGTTGCATATATCATTAATTTTGGGCTATTTGCTGAAAATGTGGAAAGGCGGCAATCTTGCTACTTTTTTCTAATTTAGCTTAGCTTATCTAAAATTGTGTTTTAAAAACCTTTGCATTTTTAAAACAATTGTTTCGGTGCCATACTTACCTGTGCTGATTTTAATTCTGCATACACTCATTCATTCATTTATGAATAAGTTATAACGACTTAGATTTCTAATCGACTAAGTAAACCATCCTAAATTTACAAATTTTACTGATAAATCTTAAATAAATTCCTGACAGTTCAACCATTTATTTACTGATTTTACTCAAAGGCAAATGTTCGCTGAAGGAATGTGGAACTTCTCGATAAATAACTGGCAGTAACCAAATTTTAATCGTTATGTGCAACATAGCATTGGGGTGATTCCAATCACATTTTCTGCTGGTTAGGCATAAAGTGTTGTGGCAGAGACCCGTTCAGATTATACTTTGCAATGTTGATTCAAGTGAATGCATGGATCGTTCGAATATACAGAATAAGCTGATGGGATGTGAACAAATGAAGGGTGATTATACAAGAGAATACGGTTACATGTTTTGGATGTAGGATTTACTGCTAATTTCTTATGTGAAGTTAAGAATTTAAAAATCAAATATAACTGAATTTCTAGGAAATTTTTATTGTGTAAAAGTCCTTAAATAATAAAATATTTGAAGTAAATATACAATGTGGACAGTAACGTACGCCTCATATGGGATTTTTTTATTAATAGCTTTATTCGAAATTTGGCTTTGGCATAAATTTTTCCTTCGATCGATATGAAAATTAATCAAAAAAATAGTAGTAACGTGATTAACATTATCTGTCAAATTTTAATTTTTTTCCAAAATAAAATTCAAAAATGGGGTTATATCTCAAAATATTGAAAAAGCTTATTAGAAAAAGTTTTTTTGAATACAATTTTTAGTTTCTGTGCATAATTTCAGCTCTATAAAATAATTTAGATTTTTTGTAAATTGTACTACTGTTGCAAACTTAGAATCTACGCAACCTACTTAAAACTTCTTAGTTTTGACAATGCTTCATCCCAGACATATTTTATTTTAAATATCGTCATATTAAATGTGCGTTTTTCTACAAAATCCAAATAAGGCTATTAAAATTTGGTCACATGTGATGCAAAGTTTGTAAATTTTCGAAAACAGACATTCCTTTAACGACTGATATCTCCGTTTCTTTACAACCTATCTGAGCTTTTCAAAATAAAGTCAAAGTTATTTCTAAAATAAAAGAAATAAGATCATATAAGTCAAAAACGAATCAAAATCAAAAATGGCTGAGGATTTAGAGCAGGCTCACGAAATCAAGAAAATTAGCAAAACGCAATTTAAAAGAAATTTCAGTTAAAAAATCCGATTAAAACTACATAAATTTTTTATAACTGGTTGGAAAGGCATTTTTAAGATAAAAAAAATGCATTTTTAATAATTCAAATCGAGAAAAAAATTTTGATTTGGCCAGCAATTAAATTGGTAAAAATAATCTAAGGAAAAGGGAAAAAAATCTAAAAATCGGTAAAATCGATATTATACTGTTGCAAAATTAGAATCAACGCAACCTACTTAAAACTTCTTAGTTTTGACAATGCTTCATCCCAGTCATATTTTGTTTAAAGTATCGCCATATTAAATGTGCGTTTGTACAGAATCCAAAATTTGGTCACATGAAATGCAAAATTTATTTGTTTTAGACTTTGTATAAGGTAACTCAATAAAATTACTATTTTTGAAAACGTGGTATATGTCTAAAAGTAATGCATGTTTTAACTAAGACAAACAAGTACACAGTGTCGTCAATAAATTTTACATTAGGTGGAAAATAAATTTTTATTTAACTCTACGTAAAGTTTATCTAGTTTCAATGATTTTTTTAAAACTCAATTATTAAAATTTATTATGAAGCTATGTTATTAAAAAGTTAAAATAGTCTTTTGTTATTTAAGTGCAGTTTCCAATAAATTAATTAGTATTGTACCTTACGATGATGCATCAAAAACAAGTCCATAAACAAATGATAAAAAAGATCATCAAGCCCTTGCTTTAATAATGACAGTCAAATCATTTTTTGTTTGTCATAGTGGCTTTTAATTAATACTGCGTATTAAATTAAAAAAATGTTAACTTTACAGGAAAAAACTGAAATAGTATTAATACGTGGTGAAACTACAAGTCATCATGTAGCAGCCAACATTTTTAATGAAAGGCATGTAGTAGGATTATGGCGAAATTTAAATCGATTAGGTCGGTGGAAAGTTCATTTAAAAACTTCACAATTCTATAAAACGTAGTGAAGAAATCCAACTAAATGTGTACCTAAATGTTGTGGAACATGGTCAAACTAGTATAAGACATATTTCTTGCAGAAGAGAGTGTAAGGAAGATTTTGCATAAAAATTTATTTAAACCTTATAAACCGAAATTTATAAATACTCTTAAGAAACAATAGAATACAGAGACCCGTATTTCCTTTAAACAAATGTATGGTGCTGTGTTTTAAACGATCAAGTTGTTGATCCTTATTTTTTTAGAGGTAACTTAAATTCTAGGAATACCTACGCTTCCTAAACACCGAGATCCTTGAAGTTTTGGACAATATGCCTATTGAAATGAAGCATAATCGCTGGTACTACTGTGACGGTGCTTCCATAATTAATAACAGGCAGGTTCAAGAACGCCTCTTGGAAATATTTAGGGGCAAAGTAATTGGGTGTACTATGGATCAATACTGGCCGACTAGGTCTCCGGATTTAACCTCACTTGATTTTCTTGTAGGGTTACCTAAAATAAAAAGTTTACAAACAAAGACCTTTCTGTAATGTTGATCATTTGGAAACGGTGATTCGAAACTCTATTTTAGAAATAAGGCCCTTTATTATCAGAAGCCCCATTAAAGATGTGTAAAGAAGAACAATTATTTGTATTGAACGCAATGAAAGGCACACAGAAATGTAATTTTAAATTTTAAGTTTTTGAATTGTTTTTAATTTAATACTCAAATACCAAGAATAGTTTGTGATTAATTAAAAAGGTGGAATTTTAAATGCCTTTAATTTTTAGATTATGTTTTTTTTATTAGAAAATTTTAGTCTTTTCAATTAAACTACTTTCTTAATATTAACATATGCTCATAATTTTTCCTTTTTTATTACAAAATAAGCAACAGAAGACCACATTGATCAAAAATACTTATTAGAGTAGATCAACAAATCAACACTAGGGAATGGTGCCAGATGATGGGACTAAATATCAACCTCACTAACTCTACCCTAGTAGTCTTCGCAAGGACAAGAAACCTCAATCTGAAAATGGTTAAATTGGATGGGTGTGTTACTGAGTGGAAGTCAAAGTTTAAATACTTGGGACTGATCCTAGATAAACCCTCTGAAACAAGCACGAAAAAGAAGTAATTAACAAGGCTACAAAATAAGCAACAGAAGACCACATTGATCAAAAATACTTATTAGAGTAGATCAACAAATCAACACTAGGGAATGGTGCTAGATGATGGGACTAAATATCAACCTCACTAACTCTACCCTAGTAATCTTCGCAAGGAAAAGAAACCTCAATCTGAAAATGGTTAAATTGGATGGGTGTGTTACTGAGTGGAAGTCAAAGGTTAAATATCTGGGACTGATCCTAGATAAACCCTCTGAAACAAGCACGAAAAAGAAGTAATTAACAAGGCTACAAAAGCCTTGATAGTCTGTAGACACTTTGCGGGAAAAAAATGGGATACAAACCTAAAAATCCTGCAGTGGATGTACACTGCAATAGTGAGATCAATCATCACATATGGAGCAGTGATCTGGAGCAAAAGAACCAGTCTAGCTAATACGAGAGCTATCATCTCAAAAATTCAAAAACTGGCCTCTGCGTGTATAACCGTGGCACTGAAAACCTGCCCAGTGGCCACCGTGGAATTAATCATAAACCTCACACCTCTACAAAAAGAAATTCAACTTTGTGAAAAACTTGAGCCGAAAGTTGAGTCGCAAAAGCGAATGGGACAAAGACACCATTGAAAAACTCAACAAGAAATACACTATATGATATACAGAAGACTACAAAATAACGGAGGGAGCTGGAATAGGAGTATATAGACCTGACATCAGATACTACGAAGGCTTGGGCAAGTCACCAAGCATTTTTCAGACAGAGGTACATGCCATTAGGAAATGTATTCAATTCAACTAAGAAAAAAACTATCATGGCCAAGAGATTATCATCATGTCGAATAGTCAGTGCGCTGATCTGTCAAGTTATCAGCTCCAAGATGATCTGAGAATGCCTAGAGGAATTAAATGATTTGAATAAGAATAATAAAGTCACCCTCATGTGAGTACAGGGGCACAGAGGGGTAGAGGGGAATGAAATAGTAAACAAGTTCACAAGGAAAGGGACTGACACCATTTCTGGGGCCAGAGCCTTTCTGTGGAATCAGCAGCTGCGTAATGCTGGAAGAACTAGAACCAGAACAAGAAAGCTGGAGATCCAATTATTGGATGGAGCTGTAAGGATTGTGACAAGCGAAGATATTTCTTAGAAACTACGACCCGAAGAGATCCAAAGAATGCATAAACCTAAGTAAAAACCAACTCAGATTTCTGACAGGGGTCATGACGAGGCATTGCCCCCTGAAGGGACACCTCAAGAAACTCGGACTGGTAGAAGAAGAATAGTACAGATTCTGCGAGGAGGAGTACTCTAGAAAACCCTAGGATGTGGTTCTTGGGAACACACCAAATCGAAGAAGAGGAGCTATCCACCTTGAAGTTATCCAACATCCTAAGATTCCTGAAGGAAATAGGACTGAAGGATCAACGGGAAAATCAGAAATATATAAAAATGTATATTATTTTCAAAATATTGATAGCTAGTATGATCGCCACAAAGTCTCAAAAACACTGATTCTAGAAATCTCTAAATCCAAGAATATGAGAGAATTTTAAATATTCAATTCCAAAACATCCTAACATCTAAATGTCTAGTTCACATAATGTTTAATACCTAAAATATAAAGGACTAAAATTTCTAAATTCAAAAATATTTAGGACCAAATAAAAAACAATTATTTAGTACCAAATATCAGGTTAGACAGTTTAAAATTAGCACCGAAAATGTCAACCAAGCTATTCAAAATATATAACTCTAAAAAAATCCTACCAAAACATAACCAAATATGTCCCCAAATATATATCATAATTACTAAAATACCAAATTCAAAAATTCTAAAGACAGTAAATGCTATTATTTTAGAACCAGACAATAAATTTTTATATTCCCTAAGATAGATAAAAATATTACTAACCTGAAGATACTATGATCATAATTTATTCAATTATTATCATCATACTGCTTAGTATCTTTAATATACCATTAACCGACTTTAGATCTCCTCATGCTTTTAAACTCATAAATCAAATTTGAATTATTTTTATACACTCCTAAAATAAAATACGTTGGAATTAACTATCATCACAATAATTTACGCTACTAGCCAAATCTCGAATTTTATATGAAATATTATCTCCTGTTTTAAAAGTACAATCCAAATTTGTAAAATTCTTAGCTTTAGGTATTATTAAATTTGCCAAGTCAGCTTGTACAGGGTGAGTCAACGATTGGATGAAGTAGGTTTGTGCCTTTTCGGTGAAATTAACAAAGAAACTATATTTATTGTTTGATAGAGTTTATTTTTACGCAGATTTTAAAAATATTTAGGACTCTACAGGGTGAGCCAAAAAACTAGGACAGCATAAAGTTGTATTTTTTTAAATAGAACACCCTATATACGAATCGTATTTTCGATTTAGCTTATAATTTTAAATCTTTTTTATTAAAGGTTTACTATAACAAAACTTTATAGTTTCTGAGATAATTAAGTTTAAAGAAAAAAAGTCACATTTTCAAGCATCAATTCAATCCTAAATAACGTTTTCAATTTTGTGACAAATATATTCAAATTTGGAATTTAGCAAGGCCAAGGACAAGTTAACATAATTTTTACCTAATATTTGCAATAAAAGCTACAGGGTGTTGAACACATCGGCTCAAATTTGAACAAGTTTAAATGAATAAATATCTTTTTTTTTTAATGGTACACCCTGTATATTTTCATGTTATTTAATAGAGTAATAAAAACCCTAAAAGTTTTGTTCAATATATTCTATACCTATTTATAATAGTTTTTGAGATATTTCAGTTTTTATTTTATTTTCCATACTTTTTTACAGAAATAGTCTTCATTATCATAGTAGCCATGGCAAAAACAATGTAAAAGAACATTTTTCTGTGTGTCAAATTTATAACCGCAATCTCTTCTTTTGGTTTTTATGTAGTGTAGTTTGGTTTTTTTTGCATTCATCTTATATTGTAAAATGAATCTTCCAAAGAATGAGTTAATACATATGATTTATACAATAGGAGAGGCTCAAAAAAATTGCCTTCTTGCTCAAAGAATTTACAAAATGAAGTATCCTGATCGACGCCAGCCTAATACCCATACTTTTCAAAACTTAATGCAAAGATTTGATTCTTCTGGTACTGTTGATTATCCAAAACGTAAAGTGGTCAACAAACCAGTAACTAATGAAGAAAAAGAACTACAAGTATTGTTAAATGTTCAGGAAAATCCTTATATTGGTAGCCGTCAGTTAGCAGCATTATGTGAAACATCACAATCCACCGCGAATCGTACTACCAAGAAATATAGGTATCATCCATATCACATGGAATTACACCAAGAATTGCATAGACAGGATTTTGAAAGTCGTGTAAACTTTGTCGTACAATAAATGCGGAGATTCAATTAAATCCAAATTTATTATGCAAGGTAATGTTTAGTGATGAAGCTACTTTTAGAAGTAACGATGCCGTAAATAGACGCAACATGCATTATTATGCCACAGAAAACCCATTTTGGATTAGAGAGGTGCAACATCAAAACCACTGGTCATTAAATGTTTGGCGTGGGATTCATCATAATCGAATTATTGGACCCCACTTTTTTAATGAACCACTAAATGGATATAGTTACCTGAACTTTCTACAAGAAGAACTACCCCAACTGCTTCAAGGTCTCGATAGGGATGAGCTCGACAGTATGTGGTTCCAGCACAATGGTGCGCCTCCGCATTACCATAGTGAAGTCCGTGCGTTTTTGGACCAACGATATCCGCAAAAATGGATTGGACGTGGGGGTTTCATTGAGTGGCCACCAAGGTCTTGCGACATCACCCCATTAGATTTCTTCCTATGGGGTTATATTAAAAATAAGGTGTATGTTAATCCACCAACAACAGTGGAAGATATGCGAAACAGGATTAGGGATACCTGTAGAACAATAACGCCACTAATTTTGTCCAGGGTCCGAGAAAATCTGCAAAAAAGACTAAATTTGTGCATTGCACAAGAGGGTCGTTTATTCGAACACTTATTAAAAAGAAATAATTAATCTCAGTATTTAATAGGTATTTTTTTTGTTTCAATTTAGTATAAAAGTAAATATTTATTTGCCTTGTCGTTGTTGTTGTGTTAATTTTTTCACATTATGTTTAATTAAACTATTGCCGTTGTAATATAACGAATAATGTATTTCATCATATTTAACCACATTCTGTTTGTTTCTGTAGTTTCTTTTTATTATTTTACATGGCTACTATGATAATGAAGACTATTTCTGTAAAAAAGTATGGAAAATAAGAAAAACTGAAATATCTCAAAAACTATTATAAATAGGTATAGAATATATTGAACAAAACTTTTATGGTTTTTATTACTCTATTAAATAACATGAAAATATACAGGGTGTACCATTAAAAAAAAAGATATTTATTCATTTAAACTTGTTCAAATTTGAGCCGATGTGTTCAACACCCTGTAGCTTTTATTGCAAATATTAGGTAAAAGTTATGTTAACTTGTCCCTGGCCTTGCTAAATTCCAAATTTGAATATATTTGTCACAAAATTGAAAACGTTATTTAGGATTGAATTGATGCTTGAAAATGTGACTTTTTTTCTTTAAACTTAATTATCTCAGAAACTATAAAGTTTTGTTATAGTAAACCTTTAATAAAAAAGATTTAAAATTATAAGCTAAATCGAAAATACTATTCGTATATAGGGTGTTCTATTTAAAAAAATGCAACTTTATGCTGTCCTAGTTTTTTGGCTCATCCTGTAGAGTCCTAAATATTTTTAAAATCTGCTTAAAAATAAACTGTATCAAACAATAAATATAGTTTCTTTGTTAATTTCACCGAAAAGGCACAAACCTACTTCATCCAATCGTTGACTCACCCTGTACATGCTAAGAGCCCTTTTCAATTTCAAAAGAAATTTGCAACCCTATGGAAAATTCATCTTAAGAGAAATCTGAAACTATTTTGAGTCACTTTTCCCAAAATGATTTACTAAAATACTAAACATTTTTAATTTCTAACAAACGATATGGACTGAAGGTCTCAATCATGATAAAAGCTACAAAATTGAATTTAAAATTAGTTTCTGCTACGGTATCAATAACCTACCTCGAAAATATAAGACATTATGTCAAATAAGTATGAAATGAAGCCAAATAACTGTACAGAGACCGAAAAATTAAACAAAATATTTGAACCGTCTTGCACAGTAATTTTAAAAAAATCACAAATATGTTTATCAAATCAAAATAAAATTTTATAATAAGAAAAATTATCAATATAATACAATATAATCAAATTATATAGTTTTATCATTCACCGAAGCGTGTACAAAACTAAAATATAATTTTATAAAAATAAATTCAAATGATATTAAATGACTTAATCATTCACTTAAAAATAGCATGTATAATATAAAAAATCACTTCATGCTCTAGAAAATACTATAATTTTCACAACGGAAAACCAAATCATCTGTATATAAAATTTCCAAAATCCTCATCACAATGTCCCAATTAATAAATAAATAAAAATATAGGTCTGCAAAATTAAATTAAATCAATAACCAAATTTTTAAAATACTCTGTATATTATTTTTTAAAAGATAGTTATTAAAATAATTTATATTATCTGACTGATTGAAAAAGGGTACATAAAATAAGACCAATTAATGAATGATCAAAATGTATAGAAATTTTTAAAATTTGGACACTCTGTATACTAAAAATAGCATTCAATATCGGTGATTAATTAAGCCAATTACAAAAACGAATTTTATTATTCTTTAGCATTTATATTGAAAACAGTCAATAATTGAACAATTTTCTACGCAGAAGTCAGTAAAAATTATTCCGACCTTATATTTCATGTATTATGATCACTAGAATATTCAAAAAAATTAAATATAATATCCTAATAGAAATCTCCTGCGAATCGAAGCTACAGAAATAATAGTTGCTAATCAATACTCACCTAAAAAAGGTGAAAAACAAACTTATAGTTGTTACTGAAACGTCTCTAAATCATCAACATAATTCTAAAACCATCTAAAAAAGTTGTCACCATGCCATTTTTATACCATGACCGTGCAGCGCTAAAAGCTCTCACGTCAAACACCTACGAGACTAAGTTGACTTGGGACTATAGGCAGGCTCCAAAGCAATTGGCAAGGAACAACAGAGTAACCCCGATGTAGGTGCCAGGGCACAAAGAAAACTAAGAAGCGGACAACCTCGCACAAGAAGGGGCAAAATCTCCTTTTCTTGACTTGGAAACTTTCTGTGGATTACCAAAAAGCCACATAAAAGAGGAGTTTCGGATCTGGGAACAGAATCAGATAAAATTAAAGTGAAGTGAAATCAGACGCCTTATCTCAAACAAGCAAAAAAATTCATAAATCCATAATCAAAGAATGCAAAAATGCTTCTGATCTCCCAAAAAGGAATATTTGAGTAATAATAAATATTTTCACAAGACACTGCCTTCTAAAATGCCATCTAAAAAAATGGGCAAAGCTGAGAGCGATATTTGAGATCAACCAATTGAAACAGTAGAACTCCTGGTATGTATGTAAATGCATGGTAATGCAAGAGACTCAAATTCCTGGATGGTGTCACCTTGACGCCGAAGAGGCAAAGCCACTATCGTGGGATCAACAATTGGCGGACCGCTGTACGGATCCTGACTGTGAAGTGTATAAATCTGGACCGTCTACATCTATCCATTTATTTCGATTGTAGAATATGCATGACGTAATATATCTTACGTTCCTATTTTTGTATACAAATTTGCTTTTATTTATTTTTTTTTTGGAATCTCGAATGAAACATTTTAATCATCCACATCCCACTTAAAATTAATTGCCGACTCCTGCTCTAGAAAAATAAAAGACTTCATGAAAAGTCTGAATTTCCCGGCTTTATATTAGATCAGGGTAACGTAAAAAATATATTATAGGTCGAAGTATTGTAAAGAGGCAAAAAACCTTAAAGACCCACTCGCCATATATAATTTACAATCTATCTCTATGTCAGAAAATGTAATACCTATGTATGTGAATTATTCACAAATTTTCAAACAATTTTAAAATTAAAGGAATATGACATTAATAGAAAGTTTGTAAAAGCATAAGCGTACTAATAATTTAATCTATCTTTTTTTATATAAAGGGCACCATTAAGTTTTGTAAAGTTATAAAAAAACTAGAGAACACTTACCGAATAGTGACTGGCTGGCAATGAAGTTTACGTATATCTTGCCCAAATCGCACAATTCAGATTTGTTAAAGTTTAACAAAACAGAAAGATACGTATGAAGTTTTATTAAACAGAGCTAAGGCATAGGATTTCTTATTCAAAACAGAAAAATTGTCGACTATAATTAAAGAAATACAGAGGACTGGTAAACCGATTTATTGAATACTGTTCTGCTGAGCATTACGGCAGTTTTAGATCATTATTATAGATAAATCATCATGACGGCTACGATGTAGTTGTGGCATAACTCCTATAATAGCAAAATTTCTCGATGATGTCACTTCCTGGCGGCCTTTGGTTTTGTAATAACTCTGACCATACGGTCAATGAAGTTCTCCCATAATATGCCATTGTAGAAGCATTGTTATATTATCCAAAATTTCTAATAATGGAAAGGCTTGAAAATACATTTTCATTTAGTAATTAGTATATGCCTAAATAAATTCTAGATTAGTATTTCCTTGAGATTATCATTTCTAACTGATTTTTGTCATGAATTGGTAAACTAGTGTCTTAAATGAAAAGGACATTATAAAATTATTATTCCCGTGGCAAGATTTCCTATGATTTTTTTGGTATAATCTAGAATTTACACCGGAAAACTCTATTTTATGCTTTTTACATTTTAAAATACAATAAAGAAAATAACAATCATTACTCTTTGGACAAGTGAACCGATAAACTGGATCTAACAACGTTGCATTAACGTTGACTCTATTATTCAATTTTTTTATTTATTCGTATAAGTTTAAGTGCTTTTTAAATACTTTTCTATAGAGATGTTGTTTTTCCATTGTAAGAGACATTAGTGAAACGGTACGAATATTTCGTCTTCTAAAAAACAACCGACGCCGGTAAAATGGTACAAAGCGAGTCATCGTGAAAGTGTTGCGCACAGTGTCCTTTTACAAAAGAGGATTTAATCTGATATATATTTCAGCAGGACTCCAAAACAGGTGAGATGGTTTCTTTAAAATTCAATAGACCAAGATTAAATGAACAAAACCTACCATGTAAATCTTCCAGTTATCCGAGCTTATATGAAACTTTTTTGTAATGTATAGTCAAGAGGAGGATAGTTTACTATTAACAAAAAATCTTCTAAGGCTATCTTTCGGATGAAACTCCAGGGTTTTCTATTAAATGGGTTAATCAAGTAATAGTTCAGAAATATTAGACAAAAAATAAATTCAACTGAAATTTTTACTTTGTGTAAATCATTCTTTCAGGTGATACGAAAAAACTCTCATCTGTTTGGCAAATATTTTTTAATAACAATAAAGACGGAAATATGGGTTTTCTTCATTTTATTCAAAACTATTATTTTTACTCAAAAACGTGTCACTACGCAGTTATAGGCATTCAAGCACTTGTGAAATGCTTTTTTATTTAGTGTCTAGTGAAATATTTGCTCAAAACAAAAAATGATGTTTTTTGTTATTATTGATAACTTTGCAAAAATTGTTGAAACCGTTAACGAACCTATGGATAATACATAATTAGTGACAAAAAAGTTGTCAAAAAAAGGGCTCTTATAGTTCAATAATTTTTATACAATTGAAATTATATATTGCGCTGAAGTGAAGAGTTCTCATTTTTATGGGGTGGGAAACTTTCTGACAAATCATACACATACGCATAACAAATCATTTTGTTCCTAAAGAATTCCACTAATAGTTCCTAAAAAAGAATTACCAAGTTTTACAAGATAATTTGCAAATATGGTTAAGGTAGCACTTCTTAGCATAGACATAAATTAAATAATGTTAATTGGAATGCTACGTATTTTAAATTGATGGCACTAGAAAGTTGGAGAAAAAAAGCACGTTTAAAAGACATATATAGCTCTCACGGCTAATAGAAGCCGAAACTGAGTTTTTTTTAAGTGCGTTTTTAAGTAGTTTAAATGAATTACGAAGCTACTATTTTGAAGACCATTGCGGATCACATTAAAATTTATTCATACAGTTGATATAGTCAAGTTTTTCTTCACTTATATATTTTTAATCCAAAATCTATTCCAAATTTGAAGAAGTCTTTAGAAGGAAAATTTTTTGAAGTAATTGTTTGATGTAATTGCAAACAAGAGCAATTCGACTTATACGAATATATTACACATATTATTCAATACCTAATTTTAAATGCAATACTATAACTAATGTTCTGATAAATGACATTATAGAAGTATTAAGTTTTCATAGTTACTATATAGGTGCGATAAAAGTCACAATTGTATGAGTATCAAGGTCATTTCCACCTTTAAAAGCATTTAGCAAGTTTGTATTACGGTTTTATTGAAAAGAAGGAGTGAAGTAGTGAAATCACCAAATATTGTAGCCTATTTAAAATACTTCCAGCAACTAAATATTTACTTACCACTAAATTTCCTGTAGTTGGTATTGAGTACGTGGTTGTAGAGTATCATTATAAAGTAATATAAGTTCCAATAATTTAATAAACTTACTTACTTACTCCATGGCTTACAACCCTGGGTGGGTCTTTGCCGACTTCACAATACTCCTCCATTGCTGCCTGTCTGCCATGGCATCTAGCGGATTATCAATATTCATTGCCTTTAGATCTTTGGCAATATTGCCTTTCCATTGGAGGCGAAGGCGTCCCAGTGGTCTTTTCCCTACCGGTGCTTCCTCCCACGCGAGTTTGACTGTGCGACTATCTGGTAGTCTTCTTACGTGTCCCGCCCACTGCAGTCGCTTAGATTTTATTTCTCGTACAATATTAGTGTCTCCATATAGATCCTCCAGTTCTTTATTGGTACGGATTCTGTATCGTCCTGTTGTTGCATCCACTGTTGAGCCATATATTTTTCTAAGAATTCTTCTTTCGAAGACTCGAAGCTGTTCTTCATTTGTTACCGTTAGTGTCCAAGATTTGCACCAGTACATCACTACACGTCTTATTATTGTTTTGTATATATTTATCTTGGTACGTCTTGTTGTTAACTTGGATTTTAGGAGGTCTTGTACTGCGTATAGGCACCCATTACCTGCATGGATTCTACAGTTAATTTCTGTCGTTCCGTCAGTCTTTTCAGTAAGCATCTTTCCCAGATATTTGAACTCTTTGACGCGTTCAAAGTTATAGTCCCCCATTGTGGTTAAATAAACTGACAGCAATAAAATCGAAAAAACAAAAGTGGTCTATTAAACATATTTGGATCCCTTATTTTTAACACTCCGAGATTAATAGAAGTAATGGTTCTTCCTCTTCCGCATGATAGTTTAGTTACATTAAAATAGAATAGAATACATTTATTTCTTAGGCACTCTGGGGAAAAACGCCTTTATTCTAGTTCAGGTGCTGTTAAACCGGTCACAGAAATTCAGTAGTGATCGCCAGACATAAGCTACCCTGGAAGAATACATATCAATTCTTTAAACCTTTACTATTTTTAATAGCCAATTATAACATCATTAATTTTATACGGCACTGAAATGCTTTTCTGAGCTGAGGTTATAGTTGAAAACTGTAAATAACATCTTTTATGATATAATTGTAATTTATATTATGTACGTCAATAAATTTCCTTTCGAAAAAAAGACAGTTTTCTATTTTAACCAGTTTTATAATACAAGAAAATAATTTTTATCCGTATTAACCGATTATTCTTTGAGTCCAAAACAAAAGAACCTCGTTAGGCATTTTTTCAGTTGCGCGCTTGTTATTTAAGATACATGCTGACTAAAACACTTCTAAAAAAATATGTTTACTTTGGAACAAGTTTAAATCTAATAATTCAACTTTATTAAGTCTGGCTCAAATTATATGGTAAAAATATTGACACAATCATAAAAATATTACAATGCCTCAAAAACTATGACTAGAAAAGCTTTTAAGAAACAAAGAGTTAAAACTTAAAAAAATTAACAATTCACTATAAGAAATAGGTATCAGTCCGTAGGCGTCCGCCAAAAAAAGTGAGGGGTCAAAAGGTACAAGACCCCATATTTTTCAATTGTTTTTCGCTTAATTTTCAAGAAATATGAATTTTGATAAAAAAAATATGCTTAATGTCATTGAAATTGTTAGAGAAGGCCTAAGAGGTTATATTTATTTTTTGAATTAACTTTTGACATCCTGCATTTTGTATTATTTTCGATTTCTTCTATTTTGTCCACGCATATCTTAGTAAAAGGTAGATGACTGATTCAAATAAAACCGTCAAACCAAAAGTGACTGTAGGGTATTCGTTATCCTGTTGGGTGCAATTAGTTTTGGCAACAATGAAGTTTTAATTATTTATCTTGTTGATGGTTCCGATACACGTCAAATTAACTGCCTAAAGTAAAAAAAAATGCTATGTCATTGTTATTCTTGTAAATTTTTTTCTACCATTAAAAATTTGATATATCCTTTAATTATACAGTGTAGAGTTTAGTGTTTAATACAGCTGAGTTAAATGAAATCTTACAGTTATTAATAGTATCTAAATATAAATTTTACTATTTACTTATAAAAGTTTCAAATATCATACAAATTGCCAAATTTTTGTATCAAGTTTGTTGATAAGCATAATATGTTGGACTAAATTGTTTCAAATTAGGGTTTTCAAAATCCTCTGTATGTCCAATATGTCAAATATTTTGAAATCTATATCTTTCTATAATTCATTACTTACAATGTATACTATATAGGAGATTTTTGAATAAATATTTTAAAATAGACTTTACAAACCAAAAACCAATCTTGTATGTGAAATTGAAGTTATGTTATGTTAAAATATTATTTGCTTTCAGTTTTTTTTACTTATCGTGACCCCTATAAGTATTTTTAAGTATTATAAGTTTCTACAAATTAGAAGCTTGTAATTAATATAAACAAAAAGAATATTTATAAACTTGTTTTTATCAGTAAATATTGTTTACCTGTTGAAAATAAGAGAATAATTTAGGCAACCAGAGACTAATGATTTGACTGTATTATTGGCTGCATTATTATCTTATGGACGTATCGGCTAATATGTTAAACCAGTTTAAATAATGTAATTAGAAAAGGATAGCATAGAGTGGATGTGTGTACCATGAAATAAAAGAAAGTGCGCTATGTATCAACACTAGTTCTGACAATATGTTAATTCTACTCTGAAATTCGTTGATTTTTGTGCTTCGCTTATAACCTTAATATATTTGTATATGCTTTGGTATATTAAACTTACTCCAAGATAATTTTAGATAGATTGTTAACTTTAATTTATAGTTACAGGGATGAAAAATAACTCATGTTAACTACTCTCTTTGTAACTATTTAAATATTGAACAGAAACT
Organism: Diaprepes abbreviatus; assembly: GCA_034092305.1. NCBI lineage: Eukaryota > Metazoa > Arthropoda > Insecta > Coleoptera > Curculionidae > Diaprepes > Diaprepes abbreviatus. Next base: position 284,119 of record JASJET010000117.1, read on the forward strand.
ATGAACTAGAAATGCTAAAAGCATTACCTTATTAATATACCTTTCGTTTAGATTTAATACTCATATGTATATCAATAAAATGTATAAATAAAATTATTTACTTTTTCTGCTGTTATTATACTATTAGACCGAACCTATTTATTATGTTTAAAGAAGTGTCTGTAAGGTAAGAATAGAATTCTTGTTCACTTTTTGATTTAAAGAAAAAAAAAATAAAAGTATAATTACACAGTTGTACCAAACACCAAAATCTAAGTAAGAACTTTAATACAAAAATTAGGGAAGTTTATAAAAAAATGAGGAGCTACGTCATTAATATTAAACCCTTTTTTCAAATGTTTGCTCAAAGTCTCGAAGAAAGAGTTTTTCAAGAATAATTTTTTAATGAAACGTAGCTTTTAACAAAAAATAGAATTCTATAATTGAAATGTAGAAAATTGATGATGATTGTATTCAATGGCCAGGAACTGGATCAGTTAGGATCATGTTAAAACATACTATATTTATTTTGTCTCTTACCGGTATCTTTACTATTCCAATTACTTATTGTATGTCTAAAAAATTCGGAAAGTTATGCCAAATAATTGTATCGCTGTCATTTAAATAGAACTATTGTACCCCTCATGAGTAGTTTTCATATTGACGATAGTGAAATTCAATGCTGCAACATGGCGCTTAACACATTGCCGTCGTTTTCAGTTTGTGATGTGATCTGTTCATCTTTTTTTTTCGGGGAGCGTAGCTCTCTCCCGAAATATGTATGTAAATATTATTTTCTGCGTGCATATAAAATGCGCAAAGAATTGTATTTTAAGAATCGAATTAAAGTGCTCTATTTAGTTTTGGAGATTCGTTGTGAAGAATTTTTAATTATTATCATATGTCGGAGATTAAAGTCGCTAAATGTGTATTCACCCACCCCGAAAAATCCAGTTTTTTCCCACCCTGTCAGCGTTGCAATTTTTATTGATTTAATTATATTATTACAGGATGACAAAGTTAATTATGAAAATGAACGTCAAAACATCAATTTGTGTTTGTAAAATAAGTTGAAATTTTAGAGTTATTAAGTCTGACAAGTAAAAGTAAAATTGTTTTAAGAGAAAAACCTCTCAAACTTTTTGAGAACTTAAGAAATTTGAAACAATAGTCGTTCAGACAAAAATATTCAGCATTCGACAGTAAAGAAAATTTTAGATAAATTGAAGATTAATTGGAGTGTAATTTTAGTAACAACGTCGAAAATGAGTTGCCAACGAGAGTTCATAATTTTAAAACTTAACATATTCATCCCTTTTAAGAAATTTTATTCATACCTTGAAACCAAATTGTTGACAAACGTTTTAATTTTTGTTCACTCATATTTTCGAATTTGTCTGTAAATTCGACGAGTTTCTAGGCTCAAATTAAACATAAAGAAAATAAAGTTTGTAAAAAAATTCCTTATTGCCAATGCAGTAAAAAAATGGAATCTTTTCTCAGACTTTTAGTCATTTAAAGGAATTTCATAAAAAATCTGGCTAAATTAACAGAACCCATGACCCAACGCTTAAAGGAAAACACCAGCAGAAAACATACTTCAGAATTCGTAAATTCATTTAACCCATGTAAAAATTCTTATTAATGATCTCATCCTTTAATATCCTGACATTTCAAAACCTTTTAACTTGACAACAAATGCTTCTAATTATGTGATTAGCGTCGTGTTTTACTAAGACCCATTTGACAAAACGTTCACCTATCTTGAAACTGAAAGGAAAAAATAACGCTAATGCTCTTTCCAGGAAAGAAATACAGCACATCGAATTTGATCCTGATGATAGCTTAAATATTTCTAATTTCGACAATGAAGAAATCGAGAAATCCTTAAAAATTTTTGACAGAAATATAAACAAAATAAGTACTGAATTATTTACGAAAATGTTCAAATACGACCATGCCAAACAAACACAAATAATGCCAACCAAAATAGATAAACCACTTTAAAGCAACAAACCGGAAAGGTGCCACGTAAACCGAAAAAAAGCATAAATGTTCGCAAAAGCGAAATTATTATTACAGGGTCAAATAGTGATCAACACAAAGTGAAGAAACCAATATTTTTCTAAAAAAATAGAACAGTTCTAACTATTCCAAAATCTAATAACAAATGAATATTTATTAAATTTATTTTAAAAAATGGTAAAAATTCGGCACAGAGTGAAAAGCAGAGAAATTATTGTTTTTTTGAAAAAATTTTGATGCTTACCCCCTATTTCGGGGTCATAGAATACGATTTTGAATTTGATTTTTCACAATATTTTCCCATTTTCCCATTAAAACCAGAAGTGTCACTTCACATACCACTTTTATTTCCATTAAAACACCGAATTTACGTATTTATCTTCAATGGATCGAGTTAAAATATATTGTATGTAATACATTTCAAATATTTTCGCACAACTTTTGGCAAACCAATTGAGAAAAACATATTTTCAACGAAAAATCAAAAATACGTCTCGGAAACGCCATCAACCGTCAGACTATCCAAACTAGCCGCCGGATCACGTAGAAAGGAGAAACATTGCCAGATGTTAAATTTTTTCGTGATATAAACTATAAAATTTGTTCTTCTCAGTCAACAACATAGTTTAATTTTTTTAATGTTTAAAGCAGTTTCTGAGTAAAAGTAATCTTAACTACTCAAAATTTTTGGTTGGTTTTGGTTAGAGTAATAATTCGAATTAGAAAAAATTTAGAGGTGGGTGCCATTTTGGTTTTGTTTCTTTTGCTTTGTTTTTGAGAATTTTCTTGATTTAAGTGAAAACTTATGAATTTTTTTTGGTTGACACTATGTTGATTTTGTTTCTCTTGATTTGTTTATGATAATTTTGTTGTTATTTCCGATAAAAAAAGCAAATGTATAAATTTTTATTGGTAGGTGCCATTTTGTTTTTTTTTTCTTTTATTTTTGTTTGACAGTTTTCAAAAATCAAGAAAATTATCAAAAATAAATCAAAAGAAATCATACCAAAATTGCACCCACCTCCAAATTTACTCTAATCCGAATTATTACCTTGGTTAGTTCAGGTTTAGCTTGATTTTAGTTAATATGGAAAACAGAAACTAACATGAACTAATCTAAATTGACCAAGACTTTTATATATATTTTCCTCGTATAAACTTTAAAATTTATCCATTACAGTTAATAACATAGTTTAATGCTTGTAATGTATAAAAAAAGATAAAATTGACCTTAACAATCGAAAATTTTTGGCTAGTTCTGGTTAGTACAAGTTTAGCTTGGTTTTGGTTAGTTTAAAAAACTGAAATTAACCTAAACTAACCTAAGTTGACCTAGATTTATTAATTAAAAACCACTTTCTGCTCACAGACTGGTATTTGGAGGGAAACAGACAAAAGCAACCAGAATCATTAAAACCTTTAATATTTAAAGTCAAAATTGCACATCAAAGGCATAGACATAAGAGTAATTAATAGTACTTCAATAATCAAAGGAAAAGGAAAAATTCTTTTTAAGACTTTTTCTTTCTAATTTACATAGAAAGAGAAGAATATATGTCAATTTCAAAGAAATCGTTTTTGCAATCTGGCAATATCGCCTATTTCAGCAAGTACGCTATCTTTAGCTGAACTGTTATTTATTGGTGGAGGCCGTTTTGTTTTTATTTGTTGTAATTTTTGTCGTGTTAATTTTCCGGATTTTTTCGATAAAAAAGGGCATATTTTTAAATTATTGTATAATACAGAAGCTTCTATCAGTGTGGAATTTGTGGTAGTAACAAAAGTTTAACGATTTAGTGAGAAAACTTGAACCTAAAATAAAAAATGATTTTCCTTGTTTTCTGCAAAATTGAAGAAAAATTAAGGAAATCCGAGGTCAGAATCGTGTTCTACGACCACGAAATATGGGGCATGTATCAAAATTTTTTCAGAAAAGCGTCGTTTTCCTAGCATTTCACTCTTTATGAAATCTTACCAAAAAAATCTGGTACCAAAACAAATCTATTGTATACATTTTAAAGGTAAGGCTCTAGAACCTACATTTATTCAAATATTACAAGAATATTTTAAAAGTGGGACGATTACTTTGTTAATATCCAATACTTTTCGTTTTGATGTAATTGACTACGATGAATAAAAGATAAAACTACAACAAAATTATGAAACCAAAATCGGTCTCCGAGGAATACAAGAAAATTGTCACTAAAAGATAATACCACTAGTCCCAACCAGATCTAGATGTACGAAATTACAATAATTCGGGTAAAATATATTAAAAAACTAAAAAGGAGCCATACCAAACAAAATTACTTTTTACACCAACTCCACTAGGCTAAAAACGTTTGGACCACTTTTACACAGTGTGGTCCGAACTGGTTTCGCTCGTCGTCACGTGATAGCCGGGTTTTTATCGGTTGCGCTTTCGCCATTATTTCGTTATATTTTAAAAGAAATTGTTTGACTTGTTCTAGAGACTTTTCTTTGTTCAGGGTTTCGTTTTCAGGATTTTCTGAGCGTGCGTGCTACTTTAGTAAGTCCTGTTCCCGACTACCGTCCCTGCTAGTCCCGGTCGAGATCAATAAATTTAGAAAATTGCGCTCTCCTGGAACATTCTTATTCGGTTTCGACAATATTTGATTGAGTGACGACCCAGTTGACGAGCCTGCGTCCACGTGTACATTAGATCTTATATTACTAAGGTTAGTATCAAATTTAATGTTTTTATGTGTAGTATGTGGTGTGGAATTTTGCAAAGATAAATTTGGAATACTAGTTGATTCGAATAAGTTAATTAAATGCTTTTCAGAGCCGAAAGTTATTGAAGATGTTTCGTCTTGTCTGTTTAAATCATCAGGGTTATGCACTTGAGGTACCATGCCGTAACGCGCGCCGGTTAGATCCGACGCAGAGGACCCTCCATATCCACCCGGGGAGTCTGTATGACCACCCGCCTCATTTAATACGGACTTGATAATAGAAAAGGGAGTAGACATATTTTTTAAGGATGTATAACTGTACAGATATTTTTTTTTATTGGAATTGTTTAAGGCAGGAAATATTTAACACGGTGGGCCTTATTTATTTATTTAATTTGCTAGTGGCTATTTTAGGCTTAACAGGAAGTTTGTTAAGCGGGAATTTATTATTTATGGAAATTACTGTAGATTTTTTATTTATATATTTGTCTGCGTAAACGTATGTCAAAATTTTGAAGGACTAAAAATTCTATTGAAATTAATTTTAAATTGAATTAAAAAGTTCGCGATGTTTTTATTTTAGTTTAGGCCTTTGTTGGTATTATTATCGTGGTCGACCTATATGTGTGTACTATGTGTTTTCTAAAAATTTAGGTAAAGGTCGTACGGCGTCCCGTATACCTTTTACAAAAGTTAATAATGGTAATTAAATATTGTATTTACAAGGTTTTTGGTCAAATTAAACTATTATTATACTTCCTAATAATAATCAATTGCAGCTAATAAACTAATTAGAGTTTTTCTTAGTAACAGTTAGGTAAACTATTGGTACTTCTTCTTCAGAGTTAAAGATCAGAGCCTTGAAAAGTTATTGATTTTTACTTATCACTTGTTATGAAACTAGTTATTGTTTAAATGGGATTGGAACAATGTTTTCGATTTTCCACGCAATATTTTTTAATTAGTTTTTTATAATAGGAAGATGGAATCTAATGTTATTTAATACCTAAATAATTACTCTACAATTAATTGTTATGTTCTACGGAACTTAGTTCAGCCTTAATTCATTTAAATAAAAAATAACACAAAAGTAAATGTTTGAATCTAAGAAATAAAAATAAAGGTTTAATTCGTATTTAAAGAAAATAAGTAAGTTTTATGAAAACGTTTTATTTTAACTCAAAAAAAAATAAGGAAGTATCATCAAATCCTTTTTTGCTAAAGGAGAAAATGAACGAAAAATAAAATATTAATTATAAAATTATAATTAAGTCAAAATTTGATTAATCAATTAAAACTAAAATAACAAGATAATAATATTCAATTTAGAAGTTTGTATTCTTCTTTACGAAGTATTATTTTAAAACTATGCGTTATAGGTGACAAAGTCGCATCAAGGTCAACTAAGGAATTTGCCGAATATTCTAAAAATCGATCGTCTTTTTTTCTAGTGAAGATTATCGCTATCTTCTAACAATGGATTCTGACGTCAGCGTAGGCAGCGTCGTCAAATAAAAAATGTACTTGAAGGTTTATGTTTTTGACCTGAATAGTATTTCACTGGCACAAAGATTAAGTTTTGAGATTTTTGCTAATTTAACAGAGTTTTAATTCGCGGATAACTGGGCTAAAATTTTTAGAGTTAATTGATTGTCAAAATTGGTTTTGCAAAGAATCGTCCGGATTCTGTCTTTTCACAATGATTTTTACACGGTTTTTATGAATGAATATCTTAATTTATACGAAATGTTTTAAAGTTAATTTACGCGGAATTCTAACGGCGGTTTCTCCCTTGATCCTGAACCATTATTATACATCAGGGTTAGCCATACCACGAAAGGAACTAACAGAGATAAATCCAGGACTTATCGATGTTTTTTAAAGGAATGTACTAATTCCTATTCGCTCTTACCAATTCACAGTGCTCGCTAGCGGGCTCGTGAAACAGTTGTCTGGATTTATCACTCAATTTATGACTTCCCTACTCACGAAATGCGCAAATTAGTGCTCAGAAATCGTCAGCTAACTGTTTGTTAGTAATTAACTGATACGAGGCCTGGCGATTGCAGATCCCCTTGATATTTCACTGCTTTTGTGCACGTGACAGGTACTATATCAGCGAAGGCGATCTTGCGGCCGATTATCAAACAGCAATAAATGCGTGGATTTGATAGGTTGCGACTGAAGAATCGTGTAAACCTGCGGAAATAAATCTTGCGTCCTTCGTCAGGTTTAAGAAAAGCAGACCGATTTTATGCAAACTGACCTTTTTATACTTTAGGAGACAAATAATTTTACCCTTCCTACTCTTGGCATTGACTCTAGCCAATCGGGTGAGGGCTAAAAATCACCCTCAATCAGTGGCGTTTCATTGCTTAATTCCTTGATCAATTAGTGTTTATTTAATTAAGATCTGATTTCATATACATTTGGTACTTTATCATTTGTTAAGTTTATTTGTTAATTGTTATTGCCATTCTGGCTCTATGACGCTCGTTGAGCTACATATTTACATGACTTGACTGACCAATCCGATAGCTTAGCGACGCTCACGAGACATGGGCGGCGCACTTATTACAGGATATTCTGGATATTCTAATTCATACCAGAAACGCAATTCTCGTGAATTTATTTTTTAATTTGCGGCTATTCTACCCTTTTTGATTTTAACATTTTATTGTAGAATAATTCTATGTTATTTTTTGAATAAAAAATGGCGATTAAGTTATATTTTTATTTATTTCTAATATTTAAAAAATTCAATATTACAACAACAGATACCAAATAAAATCCTACAACTACTACAGTTCTTTAATCATTTCGGACAATGGACATAAATAGCAAAACAAGATTGCTCCGCTACTAATGTTATGTTAAGATCTCACAATTAATTAATAAGTACTAAGGCAAAATCACTAGAGTTCAGTTGAAAGTCAGTTGCGGCACCAGCGAACAAATATACCAAGCTATCCCCGATGCCGGAGAGTAAGGGTTGGTTATTCAGGACGCTATTTCATCTGAAGTTGGGTTAAATGCAGAAATCTTTCATATTGTCGTTAGAGACTAACTTTCAACTTCACTCCTAGAGATACGCAATATATATATATATATATATATATATATATATGTATATATATATATATATATATATATATATATATATATATATATATATATATATATATATATGTATATAAATACGCAATTGAACACATAGGTCAAATAAAACTCGCCTATAAATAATAAATACTTTAATCAATTGTCCAACGGTGTTGCTTTAGCATAAATTTAGATATTCTACAAATAAAATTATTCAAATAATCAAACAATTTTCAACTTCAAATGATTAGGTACAAGAATTTCATTAAAAAAAAATAGGAATATCGGAAAACTGCCCAAAGCCTTACAAAAAAAAGGGAAAGGAACAATCTTAATTTCACAAAACTAACTGGATTATCCTTCAAAGTACAAAAAATAAAATAAAAGTAAATTGCTCACTGCTCATCTGCATAGTGGTGTGTAGGTACTAGTTGAACTTCAGTGTTCATTAACTGATAACTGAAAGTTTTTACCAATAGGTAAACACAAAAGATAAACAAAAAAAAAACAAGAAAATGACAAGTAGAAAGAATCGTTCAAAAAAGAAGCCTCTGAGACTCCTTATAACAATTAAATTAAAGAGCAAATTAATTTGTATATCAACCTTCGGCAAATAGATAAAAAATATTATTGCATTAATGTGTTATTTCTATAAAAATTTAAAATTTTAAAATTCCTTAACATTTAGAAAAAAGAAAGATACCGAAGGTGATCTTAAAGTTGAAGGAACATGAGGAAAAACAAAAATCCAGGTAACAATAAGGTGACAAATCAACCGGAATACTTTTAACGACTTTACAACCAAAAATTCTAAAGGATAACCCAAATAAATTGGGATGTAAAATTTACAGCTTCTTTGATTGTTTCAAACAGGAAGAATTAAGCAAAGGCAAAATATCCTGGATTTTATATTAAAGGCCTATTCGTGCACAACCTGCTACTTCAAGTGCATCAAAAATGTAAAAGAGATGATAGTTGTAAAATTATTCCATGCAAATTTCCGGGTGATGAGGTCGACTGAAATTAATTTTTGAAATAAACCAATTTATTAATCATTAACGTTCTCTAGTCCAAATAAAATAAGTAACCTACTAGTTATCTTTAAATTAAAAAAACGTATTTCTAATCGACTATTACCGACGCAGATCTAGCTAAGAATAGTTTTTTGCAAAATACAGAATAATAACGTAAAGTAAACGAAAAAGGTTTCTTTTTCTCAAAAATGATCAAAATTCTGAAATTTGAACAGCGACAAGGCAAGATACAAAACAGAAATTTATAAAATTCACAGAAAAAAACTCAAAAAGATACTCAATGAGTGGTGAATTGGGGAACTTTATAACGACAGTAACACATAAAACCATTGATAGGGTGAAAATTAAACCAAAACGTTATTTAACATATGACAAATAACACACAGTGGATTCAAATGATAAGATCATACAGCCCAATATGAGATAATGTAAAAGCAACACCAATAAAAATAACTTGTCAATGCAAATTCGACGGTGACTGAACCTTAACCTGAAAGAATAAACAAAGCAAAATCTACAGAATTAATCATAATAATTTCAAGAAAGCTGCCATCAGAAAAGATAAAAGATAGAATTTAGCTGGAATATTAGGCAGGAAAGTGGAGATTTAACTGAAAAAGGAGGTAACAGTAAGTTCAAGTAACCATAGATCTAGATATAACCACCTACAGTCTAGTGAATACCAAGCAAAACAATATGTATGGGGTCACACAATAATAATCAAATGCAACATAAAAACGTACTTTGTAAGGTCAGAATGTAGCCAAAATCGAGGATGAAAAACAACCGAGCTGGGATAGGAATTGACAAAGAAGTTCAACTACCGGGGTTCGAAGTAAAACCAAAAATGCAACTAACCAGTGAACAGTAACTTTTATTCGAAGAACTAATGAGAGATACTTAAAGAAAATAAAATTGGGTTTGACCATAACGTGAGTATCTGCAAAAATAAGGTAAAATTAATTGAATTAGCGATAATAAACTTAAATTGAATTTTGAGCCATAACAATATTATACAAGGTTAATCTATCAAATCGACATTCATTATATATCATTATCTTCTCAAACGTAAGAGTCCTACAGAACGCTTTCACTCTCCACTGGCAGAAACCATTCTTACTTTAGAATATTCGAAATCCCATGAAACCTATCAAATTATTGTTAACTACGCATTTTTATCTTATAGTAACCTGGTGTATGGTGCTATTAACTATATACCATTTCAAATAACCTGTGGACGACTAAATTACAAAAGTCCATTCAAAAGAGGTGGCAAATTCAAAATTTCACATTATATCCAAGATCATACGGAAAACTTGTAAATTATAAAGAAAATATTCCACGAAATACTTGAGTAAAGGTTACCGAAAATAGGCAGTAAATAATAGACAGCACTATTCAAAAAATCTACAAAGTAAGAAATTGCAATACCTCGGAAAAGAAAATTACCAATAATTATGAACAGATTCAATTGTAATTAGTAAAGACAAAATTAAATCGGAAACATAAGTGTATAATGAAAAGTTACTAAAGTAGTGTAAGGGGCATTCCATTTTCGATATTTTTAAGGGGCATAGGAGTTACTATCAAAGATAGAGTGTTGCGATTTTTACTTTAGTATTTTTTAACGAAACGATGTCAAATTTGTCATGGTTCTCTTAGTTTTTAATCTACAGGGTGATTTTGGAAATCTTCATTTTTTAGGCTCGTATTTCCGTTATGGGTTAATTTATCAAAAAGGTAAAGAGCGATTTTTATAGAGTTTTTACGTAAAGTTCAGTGGCGCAGTCAGTTTTTTTCTAAAAAGTTTAGTTTTTGAGATATTAATGTAACTTATGATTTTTTAAATAGGACACGTTGTATATTATTTTAGATATTCATTAACTATAATTTAAACTTTTCAAAAATATATAATGTGTTTATTTTAGTTTGAAAAACAAGGTTAGAATTCGATATTTTCAATAATTTACTTTCTTTGTAACAATGGGACATGGCGAATTTATAAGAAACAAAATGCATATGTCCAAAACTTCGCAGTTTTGTAAGATTGTTATTATTTATGAAATATTTTTGTTACGTAGGTGTTTTTACTTCATTTTTTATTTTTTTGCTTTGATAATGGCTGTTTATGATAATTATGAAAAGTACAATATGTTAGTATGTTTTATACAAAGCAATAAAAGTCCCTAAGAAGCTTCTTCTTTCAATAGGTAATGTATCTAAAGCGTTATCATCAGGATATCTCTTCATATCTGGCGATCGTTCTTGTTCATGTTAGGTATCCAGAAAGAAGGTAAAACTTTTCAGACATATTTGCTCGTTAAAAAAGAAATCTAGTTAAACACGGATCTTTTATTCAGCCGCGTCCCAAAACATACGTCCAAGAAGGCAGGGAGGGAAAAGAAACAAATGTGTCATTTTAGGCAGCAACAACAACTTCATCATCCTGTAAAAAAATAGAGCCAGAAGTTGGTGTAGCAAAATCTTATGTTGAAAGAAATTTGAAAAAATATAAATATCATCCATATAAATTTAAAATAGTGCAACATTTACAGTCCGGAGATATGGAGCGCTGAGTAAAGTTTGTCAATGGTATCTAGAACAAATTCGCATCAACAAATCTTTTGGCAGATTTGTCATCTGGTCTGACGAATGTTATTTTTTAAATGCGCGAATCTTTAATCGTCACAACACTAGGCATTGGTCTGGAAAAAGTCACCATTTAATTTTCGAAAGGACACAACAAGGGCCCTTGGGGGTTGGTCTCGTGTTTTATTTTATGCTGACGCATATGCTACAGAATGTATGAAGGGGGTCCCATAGCACGTAGATATCTAGAGATCTTTGAGAAAATTATTCCAGAGTTGCTGGAAAATGTTCCATTGGCCTATTTTAATTCCATTTATTTTCAACAATATCATATCGCGAGCCACAACTCTAGGCTGTTAAGGCGATTTCTGGACGATAACTTTCCTCAAAGATGGACAGGTACGTATGGGCCAGTGAGATGGCCCCCACGATATCCCGATCTTTCTATTTTGGATTTTTTTGTGGGGTTTTATGCAAAATCTGATGTATAAAACACGACATGAATTTATAGCGGAACTTCGTGAGGCAATTGATTTAGCCTTCCAAACTCTTCATAATATACCTATGATTCTTTTAAATGCAATTAGAAGAATAACAAAATTGTGCCGATATTTTATTCGAGAAAACGGATTCATTTTGAAAACAATCTTTAAAAAAACTCTTAGTTGTTTTTAGTTTCAGTGTTTCTTTTTGTTTTATGAAATAATGCTGTTCTTGTTTCTTTACAGTGAAATTTCAATATTCTGGTTTTATAATAACAGTGTTACTTAAAATAAAAAATGTAATAATAATTCAGTGTTTACAATAGAAAATATAGAAAAATATTAAAATTAATTTTTAAAGTGTCTAATCGTTGGTGTAATTATTATTGTCGAAATTTTACATTTGTTTCTTATAAATTTTCCACGGCCTAGTGTTACAAATAAAGTATCCCAGTAGATTAAAAATTGAGAGAGCCATGACAATTTTGACACCAAAATCTTTCGTTTTGTTAAAAAGTAGGAGACTAAAGTGAAAAGCTCAACACTATATCGTTGATAATAACTCCAATAAAAGTGTCGAAAATGGGACTCCCCGTATGGTTTCAGATAAACCAAATACATCCTAGCGTATTAATCATTCTATAACAAGGAATAGCTCAAAACAGAGAAACTAAAAACCCTGTTTTTTCCATGCACATAAACCTTAAATATTAACTAACATTTATAAGTAGAGGCAAATACCTAAACTTAAAAAATTAGTGAATTGTTACTCGCTTTTTCGGATTAATTTATGATTCAAGATAAATTAATATTATTTGAAATTTACATACTTATATTATCCTCCGAATTTAAGTATTTCCGTCATTTGTTGGCAAACCAGCAAATCGTAAAAGATGTTACGAAGTCATGACACGCATTGATGTTACCATCTGTGAAGGGAACCATATTTCCAGAAATTGTATATATTTACCAGGTGCGGTTGAAAAATAAACTGTGTGTCTACTTTCCAGAAGTTTCACAGCTTTGACCTGCATTGTACTTATTGACTTGAATGTTGAATTGAGCATTCTTTTGTTTGTTGGTAACGATGTTATGTTACTCGGTTTAGATACATATCCGCAGCTTTATATTGAAACACTTTCCGGTAGATTTTTCCAATTAAACAAATTTATGTCTAAAGCCAAATATGATATTTATAATACATTTCAAATTATTAGATGTCCAATCAGAAATATTTAATTAGATTTGTTTGTTTCTTTTATATTAAACTCTGCAAGTATTTCAGGGATTTAAATTCAATTTTCCATTATATAACGAGAATCGTTTGACTTTTAGATTTTAATATAAATATCATTTATTTAAATGACATTTAATAAAATATTTCCATTACAACGCAAATATATTCACTAAGCGTTGAAAATTATTTGTGTACAAAATATATTAATATTTCAAACATCGTTTGAATGTCGAATGGAAACAACTTCAAAAGCAAATTATAATTTGAAAGTTGTAAAAAATATAAAGCTACCTTGGTTAAATATATAAAATTTATAAACGTTCAATTCAAAACTAAAAAAATGTTGTTGTAATAGGTGATATATTTTTTCTCTATTTGTTTAAAAGTTTTCCTTGAATTTAGCCTACTCATGAATTAATTAGGCAGGTTTCATGCCATTTCGTTGAACTACAATTATTCCTTGAATCTGGCAATGAGTTACTAGTGTGAAATAAATTCTAATGATGAATATTTCATACATATAAATTCTGGGCTACATTGAAATTTCAATACTTTTTATTCATAACCAGTTTAAGTAAAACAGACAAAAATTAGGCTTAATCAAATGTCTGAAAACTGACAAAATTTGTATTTCTATAGTAAATGTTTTTAATGCATTTTATAAGTGACTAGAATGTGGACTATAACTATACATTATTAAGTTATGGATGGATTGTTAGTGTCTAGCCTTTTATTAATAATTTCCAAATAATATACACATGGAAGTTCAAATGAAAATTTTTATTATTTTTGACAGTATGGAGGAGTGAGAATTTCTTAATTTTTACAGGTCTATAGTATAATTTTACCGTATCTTAAATTAATAAAAATGTTAAATGACATTGTTTTAGGAGTCTCAGAAAAAAAAAACTAGGAATTTGGATATAAAAAAGAAGAAAAGTTTCTTATAAACGTAGGCATCATAATGGGATATTTTGATTGTTTAAACCATACCATTCTTTAATGAAAGTATCATTTTAAATCTTGAATTATGTATGTGTTGAATGTACGTTTAATTTGAAAGAAATATAGTCATTGGGCCGGAACTTTTCTATTAGACATTCATTAAATTACTTTTGAGATTCTACTTATTAGATCTAAAGTATTTTAGCGTAATTTGTTGCAACAACTTTTCACCTGGGATATTTTTGTCGTTATTGAATCTGTAAATTTTGATAAAAGTCAGGTCTATTCCTATTAGTATATCATCTCGAATCTCTTGTGTTATTGTGTATAGTTAGATATCAACATGAATTAATTTGCCTTTGTTGCTGATATTATCGCCGTTTGCTGTGTTCCACTGTATATATTAAGGTTGAATTTTTGATTAATTTTATTGCCGTTATTTGGATTTAAAACAATTATTTGATGGTTTTCTTTTAAAAATTTACATGTTCGAGTTATTATTGTTTTGATTTTGTTTTGTAAGTCGTTGGACTTATTTTTTTATGTCTGATTTTTATTTTGTGGTTGGTTTTAACATTTGTCATTTCTGGTCTAATTCTATCTTTATTGTCTTGTGGTTTGTCCTTTATTGCCTAAAACTGATAATTCGAATACTACATCAAATTGGATTATCAATATTTCTGACACACATTTATTCTTAGAGATTGAACATGTGCTGTCTCTTGGACCATATTTTTCGCTAAACGTCACAAACGACAAAGACTTACCGGTCACCGAATATATAGTCGCCATTGAGTTGGCAATAAAAAACAAATCACAAGACTATAAAGATGCAAGTAGAGCAGAAGTGACAAATATTAAAACCAACCATAAAATAAAATTAAACATAAAAAAATTAAGACCAACGACTTACAAAACAAAATCAAAACAAAAATAACTCGCACACGTAAATCTTTAAAAGAAAACCCCCAAATAATTCTTTTAAATCCAGACAAGAGCAATAAAATAGTAGCGTGAATAAAGCTGATTATGAAAACAAAATGAATGAACTGTTGGATGACCAAACAATATTCCAAAAAATAAATGGCGATCCAACCAAAAAAAATAATGAATTCGCTAAGAAATTACTAACAAAAAAGAAATTAGTGACGCCGAAGCGAAAAATCTCTCAATACATAATGCTATTTTTCTAAAAATATACGGACTACCTAAATTACACAAACCAAACGTTCTATTAAGATGTCTTATTTCCTGCATACAATCACCTTTTTACAAATTGTCAAAATATCTACAGGGAAAAATAACTTGTAGATTAAAGAATTCTTTTGTTTCAAAAAATTCATAGATGCCGTAAGTGTCCCACAAAATTACAAACTTGTGTCCCTGGACGTAGTATCACTATACACAAATATTCTAAACGATATGGTTAAAATTATATTATCTGAAAAATTGGAAGAACTAAAAAACTACACAAATTTGTCCAAAAATAATTTTATAGGAGCTGTAAGTTTGACATTATCAACAAACTACTTTCAGTGTGACAATAAATTTTACAGACAAGTTGATGGTTGTGCAATGGGTTCACCTATTTCATCCTCAATCGCCCAGCTGGTCATGGAATATTTGGACGAAATAGTCATTCAAAATCTAAATTTAGACTTAATTTTCTTTAAACGTTTTGTTGATGATTGTTTAATGGCAATTCCTCCTGGCAAATAAATTATGTCGTACAACAATTTAGTAATTTCTATAACAAATTAAAATTTACATTAGAGTCTGAGGTAAACGGAAGAATAAATTTCCTAGATATGACTCTAATACGCAAAAATGATAAGATTCTAACACAGTGGTATACCAAACCAACCTGGTCGGGAAGATATCTGAACAAATGTGAAATGTAATTATGAGTTTGGTTGAGAGAGACATTTTATAAACGTCTTCTACCTTCAGACCCTCGACTCTAAGTAAAGTTAAAGAAACACTTACACAAAACAATTTTAGTAGTAAACGTATCGAGGAAATTATTAAAAAAAGAACATACAAACACTATAACAACCTAAGAACCAAAAGCAGAGAGGATTCACAACAAAATACAAAATACAAATATAAAAGCAATACATAGCATTACCTTAAACAACAGATCTTTCAGAAAAATTGAAATACGTTTTAAAAAAATACAATATTGTTGCATGCTACAAGAGTTACAACCAACTAAACTTAATCTTAACCAAACTAAAAAACAAATCACCAACTATGAAAACTTCCAATATTGTATATTCAGTTCCGTTTTCAAACGGCCCAAAAATATATATAGGAATGACAAGCCAGTTACTGAAAAATCGACTAAATTGATATAAATATACCAAAAAGGCTACTATAATATTGACAAAACATGAAAAGAAATTATCAAAAATTAACAATAAGGGAAATGATAGACATCAAAAAGGAAACTCACACAGTAAATGAGAGAACTGATATAAACAATCTTAGTCAAATCTACAACAATATAATTTAGACGCAGTCTATCCTCTTAACAATGTCAAAAATGTATATATATATATATATATATATATATATATATATATATATATATATATATATATATATATATACAGGGTGATTCAAAAATCGATCACGAAACTTAAGGGGGTGATTCTACTTGACAAAATAAGGGTAGAGCTTCATATAATTTTTTTTCAAAATGTCATTCGTTTTCGAGTTTTTATTTTTTGTTTTTTGAATTACTCGCTTACAGGAAAACCGATTTGACTAATATTTGAAAGATAGGCTAAGTCTTCTGCGCTTCATCATTTTACTAACAATTCACATTGATTGTTTGCCGCTAGAGGGCACTTTACCTACATTGAAAATTGTTTTTTTGTCATAATTTTTTAGTGTTGACAGCTACAGTAGTTTTTGGCATAATTTCTGAAAGACTGATGCCAGGCCTTTAAAAAAGGTGCTCTTTATTTACATCGCTAAACCCAACGGTTTAGACGTAAATCACCCTTAAGAATTAAGTGGTAAATTTACTTTTCTCATTTCATTACCACCAGCTACCAGGTAAATAGCTATCAAAGTATACTAGAGCTGTCAGTTTAACATCAAATAAATTCGCTTTTTAAACTATTTAATTTATAATCTTAAAATAACTAATAATGGCTAATCAGTAAATATTCATATTATGGATTATTGCGATATACATTTAATTGATAAAAATTAATGAAACAGTACTAAACAAACTAAAAAAGATTCTCAAAATGTCCCCCATTTTCTTCAATACATTTCCTAACACTCTTCAAAAAATGTCGCCTAACTCGATGAAAAATTTCTGGTGTTTCTTTAATAATTTGGCACTTTTCGATTATCCTGAAGCGAAGATCCTCGACGTTGATTACTGGAATATCGTACACCAATTGTTTCAAATGACCCCAAAAGAAAAAATCCATAGGATTAAGGTCTGGTGACCTCGCTGCCCATGCCAATGGTCCACTTCGTCCTATCCATCGCTCAGGATACGTTGCATTCAAATACTGTCGGACACGTATACTAAAGTGGGGCGGAGCTCCGTCTTGGAGGATCCACATGTTGGCCCTTACTTCCAATGGCACATCTTCCAGATACAATGGGAGACGATTTTGGATAAAATCTAAGTATACGTCACCAGTTAATGGGCCCTCAAAGAAATGAGGACCAATAAGGTAATCTCCTATTATCCCTGCCCACACATTTAGTGAAAATCTACGCTGATGTTTCGTTTCTACCACATTGTTTGGGTTCTCGTAAGCATATGTGTGGATGTTGTGTAGATTTGTTATGCCATCACGAGTGAAACCAGCTTCGTCAGTGAATAATATGACGCCAATTAATCGATTATCGTGTTCATACTTAGCTAGGATCTGATTGCACATTTCCAACCGTCTCGGCCGATCATCGTCATAAAGAGCCTGCACCTTTTTTGAATGAAACGGGTAGAGTTGTTCTTCTCTTAGAATCCTCCATGAACTAGCCTGACAGAGCCGCACTTCATTCCCAATTTTTCTAGTACTAATACCTGGATTATCTTCAATAATTTCAAGCACTCTTTCTTCTTGTTGCACGTTTCTAGCAGTTCTAGGTCTTCCCCTATTTCCATTATAACTTTTAAAGGAACCACATTCCGCAAGCCTCCTGTGCACACTGGAAAATGTTTGAGCATGAGGGATATTTCTTTCCGGATAACTCTCCATATAATATCTTCTTGCCAACTCTGCATTACCATTTGCTTTTCCATAACAAAAATGGATATCACAATATTCGATATTTGAATATTGGTGATTAGCCATTATTAGTTATTTTAAGATTATAAATTAAATAGTTTAAAAAGCGAATTTATTTGATGTTAAACTGACAGCTCTAGTATACTTTGATAGCTATTTACCTGGTAGCTGGTGGTAATGAAATGAGAAAAGTAAATTTACCACTTAATTTTTAAGGGTGATTTACGTCTAAACCGTTGGGTTTAGCGATGTAAATAAAGAGCACCTTTTTTAAAGGCCTGGCATCAGTCTTTCAGAAATTATGCCAAAAACTACTGTAGCTATCAACACTAAAAAATTATGACAAAAAACAATTTTCAATGTAGGTAAAGTGCCCTCTAGCGGCAAACAATCAATGTGAATTATTACTAAAATGATGACGCGCAGAAGACTTAGCCTATCTTTCAAATATTAGTCAAATCGGTTTTCCTGTAAGCGAGTAATTCAAAAAACAAAAAATAAAAACTTGAACTTGGACGGCTTGTAACTCGAAAACGAATGACATTTTGAAAAAAAATTATATGAAGCTCTACCCTTATTTTGTCAAGTAGAATCACCCCCTTAAGTTTCGTGATCGATTTTTGAATCACCCTGTATATATATATATATATATATATATATATATATATATATATATATATATATATATATATATATATATATATATATATATATCTTTAAAAGCCAGAACAAATTCTTTTAATTTTTTGTTTACCATGTCCCCGAATATAAAATGCAATTCCTTTGGTAGTTTGTCGATTTAGAATATGTGTGTATATATATGTATATATATATATATATATATATATATATATATACATATATATATATATATATATATATATATATATATATATATATATATATATATGTGAAATAAAATACGAACAGTAAATGCAAACTTCTCTTCAACTTATCCTTTCTGTGTTAGAGGTTGCACAGTTAGAACCAATGGTTATAAAACGCAATTTATCCTATTCCACGGAGGAATCCGTAAAAGCCGCATAAACATATATATATATATATATATATATATATATATATATATATAATATAAAAAAACTGTTGTAGGTTTCCTGGTTTTTTTCAATGCGGTCTCTGGATGGTGAACAAGGCCTTAATTGCACCTGTATTGTGCTTCTATTTCTTCTTTATATGGTCTTCTTCAAAGGGTATCTGCGTTGTTATGTAGTCGTCCTAGTCTATATTTGATATTAACATTGTACTAATTGAGTTTTTCCTGTTTCTCTTCTTTGTGATCTCTGGATGGCAAATTAGACTTTAATTGAACCTGGTAGTCCCATCTGATGTGATCGGTTCGTCCACATCTGTAGCACTCGAGCTGATTTTTATTATAATGAAGTATTATTTTTCAGTGTGACATAGATAATTTGTAATCATTTAATTTTTTAAAATAATATTTCAATTAATTTGGAGTGTAATGATAATAAATTCAGCTTGTATATACACCTACCCTTTGCTTCACGAAAAAACTCATTAATCACATGACCCATTTCTAATGAAGTTTTTGCTCGGTTTCTTAAAAGATAAAAGAATGCCCGCATTTCTGTACTGTAATTAGCATCGTCTTGTTTTTCATAGTAACACGAAACGAAGTTTAAATTTTTAAATAGGGCTTTAAAAGAAAATAATAAGGCAGGGTTTGTTAAGACGTTAGCGGAAGAGAATGCATAATATAAAGTTATTTTCGTTGAGAGGATAAGACTGTGGTTCAAAATATGTAAATGGAAAGCAAATACTTCATTCTTGTAACAACCTATATATGCAAAAAAAATACCTAAATGGTAAAATGTTGGCTAAAATTTTTAATTCACTTTGAATATTAAATACCAGAAATAATTTTGGCTGTTGATTTCTAGTTAAATTTAATAAGAGTGAAATAACACCTAGAGTGGCATTTCAACATACACACAGAATAGCTTATAGCTGCCTAGCAGGAATTACGTTTAATACTTACGTTTTATTATTAACGCCAATTTTTGCCTTTTAGAAGAGATTCATCAACATCATTAGCTACTGTCCCTAGAATTTTCTGAAATTTATTTTCCCGATATTTTCTTATCTTCTTCCCGCTTTCTGTCTACTGCAAGATATAGGCTACTCCTTTTTTCTACGCTACTCTGTTCTGTGCTTTTCTAGGCCGTGTTTTACCTTCCCACTCTTTATTACAGTCAATCAATTTTTTTGTGATCTTCCGATGCTCTTTCTAGATATCATTGGCACCAGTTGGCTCGATGATTAGACCATTTTCTGAATACTTCTTAGCAACGTATGCTATCAAGTTCCATATCAGTAATTTGGATCCTAGCTGTTATGTTCTGATTTCTCCCTCTATCCTATAAATTTAAAATGGTACAGTATATAGTACTTTTAGTTCCTTAGCATTGACTTCTATGTGACGGTTTTCATAGATCATGACTAGGGAAACAAATATAGATTTTTGACTACTTTTTTAAATTTTGGAGTATTCACGAAACTAAATATATTTTTGGTGTTCACACTTCTCTATGTTACATGTCCAAAATAATTTGTAGTAACTCAAAAAGTAACATGTGCTGTAAATTCTGATAAACTTAAAAATTATTAGATATCCATTTGTAGAACTTGTGTATCTGTTAATATGTGCAAATCAAATTATACAATAAATGTGGTATTTTTATTTGTTCACTCTTGCAAGTTTTAGCCCACTGTATGGCTTCCTTTACAAGACAAAATTCTATAAGAAATTTTAAAAATTGGACGAAAAAGAAGTTTATTTCAAGTACCTGGACCTGAAAACAAGGCCGCTAAAAGGACAAGGAAAATGAGGAAATAATTTGAAAGCCGAAAAAGAAATTGAATTTTTTATTCCCGGAAAATCATGAAGATTAATGGTGGATTTGGAGGAATATAAAGTGAATTTTAGATATCTTGTAGGATTAATTTATATTCCTCAATGTTATATAAGAAAATTCTAATCAGCCACAGAGCCAGGAAGTTTGGTTTCCTTTTTATTCTATAGGTTGATTTTTAAACCGTATAACATT
Source organism: Diaprepes abbreviatus (assembly GCA_034092305.1). Taxonomy (NCBI): domain Eukaryota; kingdom Metazoa; phylum Arthropoda; class Insecta; order Coleoptera; family Curculionidae; genus Diaprepes; species Diaprepes abbreviatus. Next base: position 305,550 of record JASJET010000117.1, read on the forward strand.
ATTATAATAGTCTAGAGAGACAGAGATTTTCGTTAAGTATTTTGTTTCCAACAATTATACGTTTCATTACCCTTTAGTTCTCTATGTTTTCCACTTTCTTGATGATTTGCGGATAATATACAGGGCGATTATCCGGGAACTTTATCGATCGATTGTGGGAAAACTATAATTAGGAAGAATCTGAAAATTTGACAGTGTACTAACATGCATGGGGGACAGCCAGCTAAAATATTTTCAAGATGACGGCACTTCCAGTTACACCGGAAGTAGATATTAACTTGCTTTTCTTAAATAGAATACCCTATATATTATTGCATTCTTGATTTCTACGATAAATTATAGACATATTTTATAAATAATATTTTTTACTTAAGTCTCACCGTTTTGAACATTTTTAAATTATTACTCAAAAATGATATTAGCGAGCCAAAACTTAACTATAAATTGTTCCTATAAGGAATTTTTTAGTTTGGGATAGTTTTCTTATAGACGAAGATCGACTTTAGTAGTCTTTTTATGATATATTGAGAATTATTAGTACAGAGTAGTCAAAAAGAAAAATAAAAATTATATTAAATATTCGCCAAAAGTTCATTTTTTCAAATAGAAAGCACCTATTTATATAATATCATATTAAGCATTAATGGTCTATTCTTGGCTATCCATTGATCATAAAACAAGTTTTGCAGATGATTGCTAACTAAATGACTATTATATAGAGGCGCCCACTCATGTTGATAAAATAGATTTCTATGATCAGCTAGCAGTAAGTTATCTAAATAGTTCACTTTCAAATTTCTCAAGATATCGAAGTAGCGCTCACCTATAAATTAAAAAACCTTTTTTGTATCTAGAAGTGTTCAAAAATGGTTATCTTACCATTCAGATTATCTTGGTAAAATTCTAGGGAGATGACGCCGTTATTTCTTATAGCACAATACACGTTAAACTGACAAGACTTATAATTTAATTCTCTAAATAGATGTACGTCTGAGTCGCTCCAGTAGTGGGAGTTGCATCGATTAAACAATCTATTTCTTGTGAATCTGGCTTCGTCCGACCAAATAATATTATCCAAAAAACCAGCATTTTCTTGTGACGGAAGTAAAATAAATTGACAGAACTCTACTGTGCGTAGAAAATCAGTGCCTTTTAAATGTTGTATTATGGAATATACATAGGGATGAAAATTGTCTTTCCATAAAACCCTTAAAACTGAAGTTTGAGATAATCCAGACTCTAATGCTACTTGCCTTGTGGATATTGTCGGATATGCGGCGAAATATCCTAAAATTATAGTTTCAATATTTTTATTAGTAACAACTAGTTTATTTCTATTTCTTTTTGGTTTTATTTAACAGTTGGTGGTGTTGGTTTGTGCTTCTGTGGATATTGCATCGCGAATATATCGCATGTTCTTGAAATAACTCTATCACATTCTCCATAAATAATAAATAAGTTTAAACAATCTTCCTGCGTGTAATTTAATCGCCTCGGCATGATTATTAGTAATGAATGTCAAATGGCAAGAAATAGTGACAATTCTGTAGGGTTCTATTGTTTTATTTTCGCCACGCCTCTCGGTCATAGCCAACTAATAACAAAACTTAAAAGCCGTATAGCATTTTTACAATAGAAAAATGTTGAATTTCCAATATTATAAATTTTTGGAATAGACAACCTTACACAAAGTTACCATTATTTTTAATGCTTAATATGATAAAATTATAAAAATAGGTGCTTTTTATTTGAAAAAATTGACTTTTGACAACTTTTTAAATATAATTTATATTCTTCTTTTTTGACCACTGTGCACTAATAATTTTCAAAAAAAAAATTGAAAAGACTACAAAAGTCGATCTTCGTCTACAAGAAAACCAACCTACATTAAATAATAAAGTCTTTCCTATAGGAAAAAACCATAGTTAAGTTTTGGTCCGCAAACATAATTTTTGACATAAAAATTTAAATTTGTCCAAAACGGTGAGACTTAAATATAGAATATCATACATAAAATATATCTAGAATTTTACGTACAGATCAAAAATGCAATAATATATAGGGTATTCCTTTTAAAATAAGCAAGTTGACATTTACTTCCGATATAACCGAAAAAGGCATCATCTTGAAAATATTTTAGCCGACTGTCTTCCATGCACGTTAGTACACTGTCAAGTTTTCAGATTCCTTCTAATTATAGTTTTCCCACAATCGATCGATACATTTCCCGGAAGTCACCCTGTATACTAAAGTAAAGCTGCCATCCGTATAATTTTCAAGCAAAAAATAACTGCAATACTTTTTGATAAAGATAAGGTTGGGATACACATTAACCTCATAGTCTGGGAGCCCAATTAGTTTTGTAGCCGATGAAGAGACATGACTCCACCAAATTTTCTTGTATGTATTTTGAACCCCTGATTACGAATACCCAGGGTAAATTCAGGAAAAATATTCAAGTAATTTGTTACATACAAGAAAATTATTAATAGCTAAAAATTTATTTTTCTTTTTGTAAATAAAAAATATTTTCGTGTTCAGCCTCCAAGCAAAAAGTGTCTCTTGTGACTTTTATTATAAGAGCACCAATTCATAGTTGGTATTGACAACTACAAGCTGGAATTAGTCGCGAAGCGAAAATCTAACGTTTTTATTGGTTTTTAACAAATAGCGTCCCATCAATTATAAAATACGCCATCTATTCTTGTGTATTAATTATAAGCATCTAAAAGTAAAACAATACATAAACATAAGGAACTTCAGTTTTTATAACTATGTTTGAGAGCGAGCGGGTTGAAGTCTGTTCTGCATAATAATTACAATCTCTGTTTAGAATATGGCATGATAAATAAAATACAATATCATACTGTAGAAAGTTTATCGTTCATATTTGGTTGATAGTACATCAGTTAGACAGTTTTTTAAAACCCAGGTTGAGCAATTAGAGTAAATATGATCGCATTAATATCTTCACGAGCTAATAACTAATCAAGTTGCAAATTGCTATTGAAGGTACTGCCTGTACTTTCGTTCACGCGCACTGTTGAGTCTTATAGTCGAAATAAAAAAGTTGTTAAGGGTAGCAATAAAAGTAAATCCGATAAAAATTATTTTTTTAACATTGATTTTTGCATTATTTGTTAAAAAAAAATAGAAAAAAAGCACAAATTTAACGATACTGGCCAAGATACGTATTGAATAAGCTACGCTGCCAATTAGCATCAGGACATTGTGTCTTTTCGCGTGGATGTAACAGCCAAAGAAGGTAAAATTACTTTATAACAAAGTTTATACTACACTGCTAAAAATAACTTTAAAATTAATGCAAATTTAATTTCCATTTTACATTAAATTTAATGATTTTTTACCAAAAATCGTGAAAAATTTACATTTACTTTGAAATTCATTCAAATATCCGTTCGTTGTGCAGTAATTTGACTAAATAGTATCTTAAATTTCAATAAGGTAGCTGGAAAGATATTTCATCCTATGTACATTAAAATTAATTCACATATACCCTAATACTAAAGGAATTTACATTATTATTCAATATTCGATAACGTACATTGTCTGAGATTCCGGAAGATTGGCATTTTGTATTGAGCTTTTTGTTTAGTATGATTTAAGTGGCTTAAAGGACTCAATTTTCTTAAGGTGAGGTGTACATGTCTGCCCTGTACCAGTGGGAATTAATGAGTTCGAAACCGGTCTAGATGGCGGTACATTACCTGTGGGAAAAGGTCCATCTTTTCCTGGTAGTTTCAGAATTTTTTGAACTCATATTAATGTTGGTGCATTAAATATGTCATAACCTAATTCAAGTTCAATGAAAACTGGCTGTATATTTAATGTACAAAGTCACTTTTAAAACTAATAATCAAGCTTTAAATTTGATGTATGATTACGTTAAATTTAATGAAATAAATTAATGTAAATTATTAAATTTAATGCATTACATTAAATGCATTTAATAAACGTTTGTGAAATTTGTTTTCAGTACATTTACATTAAATTTAATATATCTCCTTTTTATAGTGTATAATTCTATACTTCAAATATTATATTTAGTTTCAAATAACTTTTGATAACCATTAATTTAAGATGTGATTATTGGATGCGGTTTATGTAATTTTTTGTTTGTTCAAGCACCATATGATTAATGAGCGTCATAAAAATATGCACATAAAATCCATAGGTAGATAAAAACTAAAAAGATAAAATAGTGGCCTAAGTAGACTAATATTGAGGAATGTAAAAAAGTTAAGCTTAGTCAAGAATCAATATCAATGCAATTATCGATGAGACGCTCTGTTTTTTCCTTTCCTGCTTGCACCCCTTCTTTGGAAGAGGCAATGGCTTTGCTGCAAGGCCCGAAAATCCTTTACTAGTACATAACTTAAAAAATGACATATAAACCAACGCTATGAAATACATGAACCCCTTGCACAATAGAACTCACCCTGTAACGAGCGCTCCCCCAACACCGCGCAATCAGCCCGGACCCCGTTTTCATGCCCAAACGTCCCAACCTCGTTTTTTCTTGCTTACCTCAAGCGCCACCCGGCAACGTGTTGTCTGTTCAATAACCAAAACGGAAGTGAGACACTATGTTAGTTATGTGATAAGTACCAGCAAATGTATTATTTCCGAAAAAAATCGTAGAAAGGAAATTCTCAACAACATCAGATGAAATCATAGGCACGTGCTGAAAAATTATGTAGAGCTTCCCGATTGTTTAAAGATCACACAGCAAAAGTGTGTTAATTTTTTCACTAGAAAGTTACTTAACGTTTAAATTCAATTATCATGCTCAATGCGATACACCGTTTGAAAGAAAATATATGGAAATTATTAAAACTGAAGCATTGCACCAGCAGATGCAAAAATAGTTTTAATAACTTAAGTTCCTTATGCTATTGTATTGTTTATTTTACGATTAGATGCTTATAATTTATATATATATATATATATATATATATATATATATATATATATGTTATGTCGGATATTCTCACGGGTGTGATGTGTAATCGAAGATTTTCGGGCATCCCGTGTATGTGCTGAGTCCCTCTCAGGACTGTAAGGCAGCGTTTCGGTTAAATCTCATTCACCATTTTCAAAGCTCACTGTATGGCGTCTAGAGCGAGTTTGCTCGTAGATGCAAATGCACGATCAATGGTACGTTTATAATAGACACATATCAATTAAAGATATAATAACATAAAGCGTATTGTTTCAAGGTATTCCGTGCTAAGGTATTTAAAGAAAATTTGTCTTCAATAAAGACACGATAAAATATGAAAGATAGTCGAGTTCCTTGACCTTGGAACAGACTAGCAGGTAGATTCAAAATTCTACAGATACCACCGAAAACAAGACAATACGCTGTTCCAACGATCAGAACAGACTTTCTACCGGAAGCTAAACTCTCCACCTAACATGGCAGATAATAAATATTCCAACAGAGAGCAGGTGGAAGAGTTCTGGGGAAGCCAGCTTTCCACATCCGCAAATTGTAACATCGTAGCAAGCTGAGTCAATGAAGAACACAAAATCTGCCGAGACTACAGCCAGATGCAGTTTGAGCAATTTATCACCGAGGGAATTTTAGGAATAATCAAAGAATCTCATAACTGGACAGCGCCAGTCGACGGGAGAGGATGCACCAGGGGAGTAATGGAATGCAGGGAACAATTGATTGTTCACTCTGTTAAATGTAACCAAGTCTGTACCAGCCAAAGAAACCTCTTTGTTGCCTACGTGGATTATAAGAAAGCCTTCAACTCGGTGCCACATAAGTGGCTCAAAACAATATTGAAAATATATAGGGTTCATCATTTTGTTTTTCTTTTAGAACGCATCATGTGAACCTGAAAAACTGGGATCCCATTGCAAGTGCAATCCAGCGATTCCATCGAAACTAATACAATCCCAATACCAAGGGAAATATTTCAAGATAATTCACTAAGTCCATTGTGGTTCTGCCATGCAATGAACCCACTGTTACGTCGTTTAAACTCCACCAAATACGGCATCAGTATTAGAAATTACAATGAATAGGTAGCAAGATTGAATAATCTTTTATACACGGATGATCTTAAATTGATGGCTACTACCAGAAACCAGCTGGAACTGAAACAAATTCTCAAAATCGTGGAGGAGTTCTCCACGGATATCAGAATGTAGTTGGGACTTGACAAGTGCCATATTTTGAACATAGTTTAATGAAAGATACAACCGGGAGTATTTGAGATACAGAACGGGGAAACTATAGCTCGAATGGAAGCGGAACAAACATAAAAGTATCTAGGTATGAAACAGGTTTAAAGAATTGACACGTCTGTATCTAACAACAATAATCTATGGCCAGAATACAACGAGAAGATCGCCAAATACCGAGATTTGGAGGTGCAAATTCGAAGACAATTGGCAATGAACAGCGTCCAAATGATTCCAATAATTTTATCAACAACTGGAGTGATACCAAGGAATTTCCTGCAGAACATCACGGGAATGTGCCTTAGTGAGCATCTGTATAGGCCGAGGTAGAAAGCAGTTCTCCTTGCCACCGCGTAGACTGTCTCAAAGTTCGTAAGAAATACAGCAGCCCACGTCACCTAAGGCGCGATAACAGTCTCTTTGTATATCCGGTATGAGTTAATATTCTCTGAAGGGAGTGCGAAGCTATTTGGCTTGAAATCATAAATACTACAAGGAAAGATATCTGGTCAAATATTAGCCAAAAACTACCATCAATGGTATGTTTATATTAGACACATATCGATAAAAAATATAATAACGTAAAGCGTGTTATTTCAAGGTACTCCGTGCTAAGTATTTTAAGAGAATTTGTCTTCTGTAAAGACACGATAAGATATGAAAAATAGTCGAGTTCCTTGAACTTGGAACAAACTAGCAGGTGGAGTCAAAATTCTACAAATAATCTTCAAAAAGACAAAAGTTAAAAATAAGACTTATCTGAAGTCCTCCTGATGAAGTAGGTTGGAACTTAAATATCCTCCTTACTATCTTTTGGCCACAGTATGCTTCACCGAATGTTTGTTTGTCAAATTCTCTCGGATAAGTATCTCATCATCTCAGGAATCTTAGATGGCACAATGGCAACCTTTGGGTACATTTAACCCTAGTGATAGTGCTAAAAACATAAAAGTAGGCAATAACACTATTACCACAATATTAGGTTACAAAAACGCTCTAGCAGCAGGTAGTTTAGGTAAAGAAAATAGATAATTTAAATCAGCAACAGGTCTTTTAAGATTGTTTCATGGGTTCGTGTCAGGGTGGCCTATCATGAATTAAGAAAATTTGCTGTAAAATGAATAGTATCGCTACATGCCTAATAAGTTTATGCCCTGCAGATATATTGAAACGTGCTTTTGCAAAAGGTAACATGTATCTCAGAGAAGAATATCTGCTATATCTTAAGAGGATAAATAAATGTATCTTGACCTTCCGCAATCACCCAGCAAAGACCTCGAGTTCATAATTCGAGTCCTGGCGCTGAAAAGACCTTTAAAGGAAGGATCTATGGCAACTTTTTTTAATTTTGTAGCACAAACCAACTGAATTAAAAAGACGTCTAAAGATAAAAAATAATCCAAAACTCTTTTAAACTAAATAAGTTACGTTGTATAAAAAAAATTACCTTTTTCTTTTTACCAAAACACCCTTCTGAACACAAAATCTTGACAGTAGTGAACATAACCCGATTCTCTCAATCCCCCCACTCCTCGACCTTGACCTTGACCTTGCTTCACCCCTCTTTGGCCCCGCCCACATGTCCTTGTCATTGACCTTGAAAGTGCACGTGTGCTTTGGCCTTGGCCTTGTGTTCAAGGTTGTGTGTGTGACCTTGACCTTGACCTTGGTCGAGACGACCTTGACTTTGTTGAAGGTCATCTTGGGTGTGTGACCTTGAAGTAGTTATTTGTGCATTGTAATAGTGTGGGATGATCTTGAAATGATTTTGACCTTGCAAATTGTTCTATAAATTGTGTGAGTCTACTTGCATTCATTCAGTGTGAAATGTCAGATACGGAACTATCTAAAGAAAAAATTATAGAGCAAGTCGGCAGAGTAATTTGTTTATATCAGAGTAATTTAAAAAGTTTGTGTGATTTTAAAGAGAAGGATCTAGCATTTTTTCCTCTCGAATATTTAAAAACTTGCGTTGATACGCTGAGTTTACGGCATATTTGGGATAAGCTGCCAGCGTCATATCGGTGTAACAAGGAACTACAGTTAAGCTTACCCTGTTACATTCACTATGAACAAATATATCGTCATTATATAGATGGGCCACCACCAGCAATAAAAAAGTGTCGTGAATGTAAAAAATGAGTGAATAATATGAATAGTGCTTTGCAAGAGACAGTAAAAAAATTGGGTGATGAGTTCACTGAAACGGCTAATAATTATTTCAATGATGCAATGAAAAGTCGAGCAGAATGGGCGTCGCGCTATTGTGATTTGGCTTATGAATATGAAAAGGCTGCGAATGCATGTCGTAAATATTGCAGCAAAACAATAAATTTACAAGACTTTGTTCGTGAGATAAAAAAGTTGGGGTTTAGTGACTGTTTGGAAAAACTGATTAGGTTCATTGCAGATCCGGTTGTGTTAGATGAAATTAGAGTGTAGGACTTAAGTTTAACGTAGTAGTAGTTAATATGGAAAGTTTAGTGCGAGAAATGTACGAGGAATTTCTAATTTCTGCAGCCTGTTCGGAATTTTACGCATATGAAATGCAAGATTCGGAGGCTCAGGACTTTAGTGTATTTTTTAAGTATATGGACCATGCCGAAGTGTGTCTTTTAGCTAGTATAGTTTGTAAGAATTTCCTTAGATATAAAAACAAACAATTATTATTGAACAAATTAAGGAAATTAGGTTTAAGTGATAATGTTAAACGCATAGAAGAATGGCAGAAAAAAATCAATGAATAAAGTACATAAAATGTAGTTATTTGTTTCATTATATTTTGTCCTTGAAGTTATCCTTACACCAATTTAAATGTGTGACGTCATTTGACCTTGAATACTCCTCCCACTATTTCTATCGTTAAGCTACCCCCACCATTGTTACAATTCGACCTTGAAACCTCGCTATGAAGGTTCGTGGGAAAAGAAGTGACTTCAAACAGTCGCAGATATCAGTGGCATAAACATCAAATATTGTGTTCGTGTAGTGTTCTGAAAGTGCTTTTATATTCACGGTAATTTTTGGATTTATATACCATTTTTTTCAATAATGAGTATTGCAAAAGAAACTCTAGATGAAATTAATGAAATGTTTAGCAAAGATTTCGAGGTTTTAGAGAGAAAAAAGGTTACCGAAATGATTGTAGGCAAAGTGTATAAAATTGTAAAGATGGTTTCAATGACTACACGATTTGGTAAAACTCTTTTAGTGGCTTTACACGATGACGGTGATAATAGCACATTTGAGACTTTTTTACCAAAACGTGTGGCCGAAACACTATCTGACGATATTGTAGATATTATGAGTAAAACTAAAGATAAATACACTCTAACTTATTTGGGGCAGGGCACTAGAGTTTTTGGAAACAATACTCGAACATTATTACGTTTTGGCTCATTGGAGTAAATTGTATGTAAATTGTTTGAAAAAAAGGATGTAATTAAATTTAAAATATAGTTGCACATGTCAGAATACTTACGCGTGTTCATTATTTCTGTTAAAGATGTCTGCTGATGCGACGACGACGACGACGACCGCCAACGAATGTGTAGATAGATACATATTTTGGTTGGGGAGAGAATTAAGAAATAGGGCTCACGATATGTTAGATAGCGTAAATGATTGGTCGCATATTGATGTAACCAAAGATCAATATAAGAACGAGATCAGGGATACAATCAATTTTATGGCTGGGGCACACTTGTGCGACAAATTTTTATATGGTTCCATAGACATGGATACATTTTGTGCTGAAATGGTTGAAGAAGAATTAAAAGAATACCTCGTCAATATTCCACATTTACCAGGTGAGCTTGCTGCAAAATATGAATTGGTTTCTGCAACAGCAACAGCCTAAGACGTTTACGATCGAAATAGTGTCGGATGGGATAGAATTTTGAGCAACGAAAACGAAGACATGGAAAATTAATTTTTTATAATTTTTTGTATTTGTGCAATTAAATAACTGTAAATAAATATCTGTTACAATCACAGTTTTATTTTATTTCTTTTATAAACATACCAACCCAGTAGATCATAGTTAGTGTTTCTTTTTCTCAGCTGAAATATTTAATATAAGTAGGGCAAATAAAAATAAAATAGTTTAGTAAAGATTGAAAATGAGTCGAGGAAACAACACAATTGATAAATTTGGTCGTCAGAAATATAATGAAAAATATCATATATTATCTGGGCCACAAGGGATTGGTTTTAAACTTACAGCGGATGGGCAGTATGATATGGGTGGAAAAATCATAACCAACTTAGGCGAACCTAAAGATGATGACGATGCTGTGACAAAACACTTTGTTAATAGAAAGTTTTACAATTTTGCAGTTGTAATATGTGACATATTTAACAAGGATGTCCTCCCCATGATATACAAAAATGATAGTGAGCTTAAAACAAAAATTGAAGTTATGCAGAAAATACTCTATCATCAGCCTTTAAATGACTCATTAAGCGCACTGTCGTACGACTCGACTTCAAAAAAAATCTAAAAAAAGCAGGTTAAAGAATAGGAGAACGCACTCCGAGTGGCATAGCCTTGAAGATAACGTCGTAGTCGTCGGTGAATTGGACCTTCCCTCCAAGAATATTGAAATGTTATTTATGTGTATGATGTTTTATTGTCATTGTTTTTAATAATGAAGATTGAAATAAAAAACTTTATTTTACAATATATTGTTTATTTATTTTACATTTTAAATAAAAAATATAGTCATACAATTTGTTATTTAAACAATATTAGCTTTATCTATCCAAGAGTTGAAGTGGTTGGGAAATCCTAGCCATTTGACAAATAATTGTTCGATGTGATTTTTCTTGCGTTGTCTAAGGACCTTTGCTACTAGATAAACGTCAGGACTGCTTGTTTTTTGTAGTTCTGATTCGTAAAAACACCCTCTTATAGGCTGACCTTCTAACGATTCCAACAAGTAAGTAGGTGGATTTGTAACGTTAACTTTTACAACTTTAAACAATTCGGTTGACCAAGAGGATGTATATCCTTTCTCGAATAAGCTTTTGTACTTGCTAATACGCACAATGTCACCCATGGAAAACTTAAATTTTTTAGGTACAATTTTTAAATAATCATATGCTTTAATATGTGTTTTTTCTTGCACGTCTGCAGGTTTCATTCCAATGGTGCGATGTTTCGAATGGTTATAGGTTTTTGTTACTGCCGATAATATATGTATCCATTTGTAAGATCCTCTTGTCGAGAATTGTTTATATAAATTATTTTTTAAAGTCCTTATGACTCGCTCAACAATTGCAGCTTTCTTTGTGCTGTAAGTGGAATAATGATTTATATTATATTTTTTCATCAGGGCTTGAAAGTTTGTATTATAGAACTCCTTTCCTTGATCACTTTGCAGATTTGTTGGTGTATATGATGCCTCTTCAATGATGCTTTTCATCGCATTAGTAACTTCTATACCAGTCTTGTTTTTTATGGCTTTGGTATAGACAAATTTCGAGTAACAATTTATACAGACCAAAATATAACGATAACCATCGTTTTCATCAGCATACTGTTGCATTTCAGCCAAATCAATTTGCCACAAATCTCTGTATCCTTTTATTATCGTGCGCCGTCTTACAAAATTTTTTCTAGCCGTTCTATGTAGTTCATTAACAATCTTGATTTTTTCTAGACTGGGCTCCATATTATTAGTAATACTAAAGGTTTCAGATCGAAGGAAGAACTGAATAATATCATTAAATATTGAGCTTAATATATTATATCTTCTTCTCGTAATTCCTCTATGATTGACATAATTTCATTTTCGTGTCCAGTGTGACCGGCCATTTTGGAACTCCACAACAAACGTAAACGATCCACCAACTCTTTAGCTTTGTTCCAGTAGACATATTGAAATTTTTTCGAAGATAATTTCTTTTTTGTGGGTAACTGTAGTTTTTCCGAGAGATTTTTTCTTGTAATAGTACCACCTAATTTTGTGCCCATTATCAGAGGTTTAATAATTCGTAAATATTTGTTCCATCTGGTCTCCCGTAAACCATCACTTTTTTTAAAATTGTTGTAGACAGCATTCGTTGATTCCAAAATTTCCTTGTACGTTGAAAGTACATTATCACTTAATTGTTGTTGTTCCTTGCCTACACTTGGGGGTGTTTTAAGAAATAACAAATCATAAAGTGCCGGTGATCCACCATATTCTGCAATATTTTTCCCTTTTTTGTATAAGACAATATTTCCATTTCGAAAACGCACCTCTAAATTACCAATAAAATTTTTGTTATGATCTGTTTTTGAACCAAAACGTACACCATATACAGTATCGTATAGAGATGGTTTCGAACGTAATCCTTTCAGGTGTGCGTTTAAAGTATCGGAAGTTGTGGTGTCAGCGGATGCGAGAGATGTATTAGTTGAAGTCGAGGGTGTATCAAACACCGATTGGCTAATATCTTCTTTTGAAATGCGATGCTGCTGCTGCTGCTGAATAGGTGTGGAGGTTTGAAAGGAATGTGTAGGTTGGGGAAAACCTGATATTTGAGTCGACTGCACTGATGTACTGAGACTATGTGACTTTGTAGCTGGATAATGTTGTTGCTGTTGTTGTTGCTGCTGCTGCTGCTGCTGACGTTGCTTAACCACATCAGATATAGTTGTCAATGGCTTAGAAATGGGTTCGTAAAACTTTTCCAATTCCACAACATTAAACTCTTTAGCCGCTTTAATTTGTTTAAATTTTTTTCTGACGGCATTGGTAGCTTCCACTATTTTACGTTTTAAGTCGATCGCGTCATTCATGATGTTAACAAAGGACGTTTCAACAATCAAATGAGCGTTTTCTCTTATTATTACAGTAATATATAGCTATCAAATCCTTTGCGGTATCTTCCCGATTTCACATCACTGTCTTTATCAATTACTAAAAATCCATACTTATTATCCCAACATTTTGAGCACATTTCTTGAAATTGAGTAAAAGTTAGATCCGGTGAAACGTGGTCGGAAAATATGTGTTTCATATTCAACTCATCTTGTTTAAACATAATAATAAAATTGGCGTTGTCTCGCACAAGCTGTTTAGGCACTCGCGATATGTTTGCGCTAGGTAAAAGGAGTCGATATTTTTATGACGTCCCATGCTAAAGTACGATCTTATAACATCTTGTTTTTCACATATAACATCATCAAAGATAAATATAGAGTTTGGTTTTGCATCGGACGGTTCCACAATATTACTGGAATCACTAAAGGCATAGTAGCCTAAACCTTTGATGGGCGCTAAAATTTTCCTTAAATACTCATATTTCGATTGATACAGAGATTTCGAGTAAATATAGACATTTTCGAAACGTAGCCCAAGGGGGTGTGTAAGCAGCGAAATCATGACATTAGTTTTTCCACAATTGGATGGACCAATTAACAGGCCGCGAATAGAGGAAGGAAGTAGAGGACCGTGTCTCTTCATTATCTTCTTTTCAAATCCAAGTCCGACTTTTTCATCGAGATTGTCAATAGGAAGTTTTTGTTTAAGATCGATAACGCGCATCTTAGGAAAATTTGATATTTTATAGGCAATTTTTCACAAAAACTGTCATTCAGATGCCGAGCGTCAAACGAAGTGGACGGTCTCACGTTTCCAACAAAACTGGATACGGTATTGTGAATTCGTTAATAAATAAATTACCATTCGAGGTACACATTCCTGGTTATCAATATTGCGGGCCCGGAACAAAAGTAATAAAACGTGTAACAAGAGGTGATCCAGGCATTAATCCTTTGGATGCCGCATGCAAAAAACACGATTTAGCCTATTTACATAATAAAGACAACATAAATGCGAGACATCGAGCGGATTACGAGCTCGAACAAAGTGCTTGGAATAGAGTAAAATCGAAAGATTCCAGTTTAGGTGAAAAAACAGCAGCTTGGTTAGTTACAAACATTATGAAAGGAAAACAACGTTTTGGTATGGGTGTACCATCATCATTATCAACAAAAAAAACATCTAGTAAAGGCACACGTCATACAAAAAGGAAAGGTGTTAATAAAAATCGACATGTTCGGAAAGCCAGTTTCGGAACAGCTATTCGACAAGCAGTTCGAAGGGAATTATTAAAAGCCGGAAGTAAAAATATGTTGGAAAAAAATGTCATGAATGCATCTAAAATAGCTCTGTCGGAAGCACGTAGATCGGTAAAAGCGGCAGGTGGCAAAAGGAAGGTTCGTACACCGAGAATAATACCGATTCCTAAAACTGGTGGAATATTACCATTAATACCAATTTTTGCCGGGTTATCAGCTTTGGGTTCATTAGCCGGTGGGGCAGCGGGAATTGTGCGAGCCATAAAAGCAGTAAAAAAAAGCAGCGAAGATAAAACCGGTGCCGGCCTGTATTTAAAATCGAAAGGAAATGGTTTGTTTCTAAAGCCATATCGTAAAGGTATGGGATTATTTTTAAATCGTAGATCAAAAAACTAATTGAATCCCTACCTCGAAGACCACTATCTAACATCGATATAGAAAAATATGCCAAAAAGAAAAGAATAGGACAGTTTCGAGGCGTTTATATGAGGGATTTATTACCTAGACAAGGTCCTCGACGTTACGAAGCAGCAATAGTGAATTTGGATAGTACGCGTGGTGCAGGGACTCATTGGGTAGCTTATAGAAAAAATAATTCTAAAGTAACATATTATGACAGCTTCGGTGATTTACCCCCACCGATCGAATTGGTACGATATCTACAAACGGGATCGGAACCATCAAAAATTATTTACTATACATACGATCATCAGCAGGATTTTGGAACAGTCTGGTGTGGACATTTGTGCTTAAAGTTTCTTGTCGAATCATCAGCGTAAAAGATGTCATCATCATCATCGTCACCATTAACACCGCAAATGGATCGCAATAACTATACTAAAATGTTGCAATCACTGAAAGCATTTCATCTAGCCGGTGGATTAAGGAAAATGACCGTGAAACAGTTAGAAAACATGCCCAAGGAAGTAATGATTGCATTAGCCCCAAATGAAATTCCATTCGTTTGGGAAAAGTTGCCCGAGCACCTCAAAAGCGATATCGATATATTAAAATATCAGTGCGGTTGCAAACATTATTTCAGCAGCAGCAGCAATTTAAACGAGGTTACGGCTGATGAGGATCTTACAGCTAGAAAAATATTTTGTTGTTATTGCAAAATCAGCGATGTGCGCATAAAAGCAGAAAATAGCATAAAAACATCACTATCTAATGCAGTGAGAAAAGGTGTGAAGATGAATCTTTTTAAATGTTGCCGCTAAGAATAAAACCGAGATGTGTGATGTTTTAATGGTTGTCATGTCTTATACGTTCACACTAACAGGACACTCGAGCGTCTTAAGCGCCGATTTTTATCCACCAGTCGAATTAAATAGAGAAAACAAATATGGTCTGGCATTGCTGGGATTTTACACATACAATTCAATTTTTAATGTGGACGAAAGCAACAATAAGTTTGCCTTCATGAAGGAGGGTTACACCACCGAGCCGATACAATTGCAGATTCCACCTGGAGCCTATGAAATAGATGAGATAGGTAAAGCTATGTCGGAGGCTTTGAGGATTTCAACTGAAGAAAAGAACGATGGAATCTTTTACTTGGTCGCTAATAATAATACGCTGAAATGTGAACTGAAATCCCAATATACTATAGATTTCCGGGGAGAGGCGAGTATCGGTAAAATGTTAGGATTTAATCATACAGTGTTAAAAAGAGACAAAAAGCACGAATCAACCGAGATGGTGGAAATAATGAAAGTACGCATCATACGCGTAGATTGTAATATAATTTCCGGAGCATATATGAATTCGGTGGAAGGTCATACCTTGTTCGAATTCGATATCGACGTGGAGCCCGGTTACAAAATCAGTAAAGAACCACAAAATAATATTTATATGCCGTTAATGCCGGCAGGACGTCAGTTTATCGACAACATTACTCTTCGCATCTTGGACGATAGCGGTGATCTAATCAATTTTCAAGGCGAGAAAATAATCGTGAAATTGGAACTGAAGAAACTTTCATAGAAATGGGTTTTTGCTTCAATCGTCAATTGTGTGTGCTGTCGACTAAGATGGGGGAACCGCCGAAACATAATAAAAGTAAAAGAAGAGTTAACGTCAAGGTTAGTCGTCGTCCAGACGTTAGATCACAAACATCTCAACAGTTATCTGCCGAAGACTATAAATTTTTAAAATCAATCGGTCTTAAAGTGCGAAAATGATTTCCACAACCAGCTATAAAATAGAGGTTTTCTCCGAGCCCATCTTGGACAATTCCATTATTAGTCTAGAAGAGCATACGTATAAACCATACGGATCTCCATCATTCAACAATTCGGATGAAGTCCGTATCCCCATTAATTTTCAAGATATTATACTTGATATCGCCGAAAGTTACATATATATCGAAGGAAAATTTAAACCCATAGACGCAACGAAAAGATGTTTTTTATCAAATAATGCCCTCGCATTTTTGTTCGATGAAATTCGCTACGAGATGGGAGGTGAGCAGGTCGCCGTGGTTCGTAAACCTGGAGTTACGACGACATTAAAAACCATGGTTTCATTCGGAAGTTTGCAACAAAGATCTCTCATGACGTGCGGATGGGGTCTCGACGAAGCAAACCAAGATATCGTAGACACGGCAAGTAACGTATTCTCCGGGAAATTACCCTTAAAATATCTTATGGGATTCGCCGAAGATTACGCAAAAGGTGTTTTCAACGTAAAACAAGAGCTTATTATGATTATAGCTCGCACTTTTACCAATTGTAACGTCGGCGAAGTAGAGGCAGAAATTAGTATCGACAAAATCGAATGGAAAATTCGTCACATCATTCCAGACGACAAGCAAAAATTGAAAATACTGTCTCGCATTAATAAAGGAGGAAACAATGCCAGTATTCAAATGGCATATCGTAAATGGGATCTGTACGAATTACCGGCTTTAAGGCAAACATCTTCCGACGTGTGGGCCTTGAGAACGAGTACAAGTCTGGAAAGACCGCGCTATATAATCGTCGGGTTTCCAGACAGCAATAATTGCGACAAGAAAGAAAAAAACGCAACCCAGTTTACCCACGCCGACGTATGCGACATTAGACTGTATCTGAATTCAACCGTTTATCCCTACGAAAGATGGAATTTAGATTTCGCCAAGAAACTGTACGCAGCAGCCTATTACAATTACGAAAACTTCCAAAGCAGCTACTACGGGCGCGAGATAAACGATCCGATGATAACGCTCGCGGAATATATGAAAAACCCCGTTTTTATTATCAATTGCAGTCATCAACCAGAGGCGATTAACTCATCGACAGTGGATGTAAAATTGGAGTTCCAAACGAGAAAGAATAAATTCCCCAAAGACACTAAAGTGTACGCATTAGTTATTCACGACTCATTTTTTAGTTATAATGTATTAAACGGTTCGGTGACCAATAAATCTATATTTTAATGTATCTATTATATGTAACACAAAATAATGTTCTTGAATCAATAAATTTGTAATGAGTGAAGTAGTAGTTTTATATTTATTTGAAACCCAACCAAAAAAAAAAAAAGCTGGCGGAAAAGCCCGCTCTTTAAGAAAAGAGTACGGGAATTTAGAAAATGGTGGTTTATTAAGTGGAAAAAAGAGCTTAAATAACACAAGAAAAAATTTTTAAGGCAAAATATAAAAACAACGATTTAGAAAATTTGTAGGAAAGTAACGGTTAGGAATAGGGAAAAAAGTTATAAGAAAAAATTATAGAGGAAATCGAGTACTATAAGCAAGCATTTTTCTCGATAGTAAAAACGTAAAAAAAATTTTTTTCAAAAAAAAAATTGAAAAATGGTGAATGCGCGCCAAAGTTGAAGTTTTGGAGCAAAATGATATTGGGAAATTAGAAAGAAAATTCGGAAAGATGAAATTTTAAGAAAAGGGTTATAGTAAGTTAGTAATTTGGATTTTTTAAAGCGCTGTAGCTCGGGAACCGTTCAAGATAGAAAAAAAATAAAAGCACTTTGATAGCCCAAAATTTTCAGGAGAATGCGATGGTGTAAAAAAAATTATAATTTTTTTTTTTTTTGAAAATGCAGAATACGCGCTAAAGTTGAAGATTTAGAGAAAAACGGTATTGGGAAATTAAAGAGAGAACTTTTTTCTACATATTGTAGTATTTTTGAAAATTCGAAAAAATGAAATTTGAAAAAAAGGGTTATAGAAAGTTAGTAATTTGAATTCTTTAAAGCGCTGTAGCTCGGGAACCGTTCAAGATAGAGAAAAAATAAAAGCACTTTAATTACCTAGAATTTTGAGTAGAATACAATGGTGAAAAATTTGGAAAATCTTAAAAATGACAAAAAATTTAGAAGAAAAAATTGAAATTCTCGAGTTAGGAGGCTAGGGCCGCCGATCGGGAGTATATGGAAGTTGTAGGGGAGGGTTTTTTTTTTTTTTTTTTTTCTAAGTCCACCACCACCTCCCCCACCCTGATGGTTTCAGAGCGATTGCGCGGCTCCTTCACCATTTTTTCGCAATTTTTGAGGTATCGATTTTTTTATTTGCGGTGACAGAAGTTCGGAAATTTTTTTTTTGGATTCTAGAGAAAATTTCCCACAATATATGTATTTTTCCAATTTTTTATCGTCAACCGTTACGACGTCAGAGCCCATCCAAAATGCGATGAAAAAATTTTTTTTATATTAGCGAATCGGGAAAAAATATTTTATGTTTTTTTCATAAAAACATACAATATTGAGATACAAAGTATTAGAAGTTCTGGCGACAGAACCTTAACTTCATAAACCGAACCATGTTTTAGCATACTTGTAAATATTATCAGAAAATATTTACAACTATTGCTATTGCGTAGTTTTAGTGGATTATTCACTCTTTTTTTTTATTACCTAATATTATGTGGGACAGGGCCTATATGAAATAACACACAAAAATAAATTTTCAAGTCATTTTTATTCTCATTATAAAATATAAAAAATTTGATCAAACACTTTTTTATTAACTACAATATATATATATATATATATATATATATATATATATATATATATATATATATATATATATATATATATATATATTTACAAACTTAATACTATAAATTAAAAGCTAATATCTACAACTACCTAACACCTACTACATAATTTATTAAAGTCCTCTAATTGTCTTTTTAACCGCGCAGATTTCACCTTTTTTATCTCTAATTGTCTTTCAAGTTCTAAAATGTCACTGTCACACTCGTTCACTTCTTTCACTAAGCGTTTTTTCATGTCATAAATGTCGGTCAATTTGTTCTTCTGAGAGTTGGTGAAGTCTTCGACCCACTCCGGTTGCGATGGCTCGGAATATATTAACGAAGAAGAAGCGGTTTTATTTGGTGAAGACGATGACGATGACGATGACGACGACGACGACGAAGCAGCGGAAACTTCATCGCCTTCAAAACACCGCTTAAACCGCTTCTTCATGGATTTCCGGCACCCCAATATCGGCGACAGTGGCGCTGGGGAAGACTTTACCTCCGACACTACTTCCTGCTCTACGCTGGCCGGTGTTGGTGGCGTTGGTGGTGTTGGTCCATCGGGGCCTTCTATCACTTGCACTTCCACCGACAACGGCTCTTGTGGTGCTGTTTTCAGGAAGTCGGGTAATGGAACAGGGGTGGAGGGATGCTTAAAGTTAAACTTCTTCTTCTTTCCTTGTCCCACACCTTTAATCGCCGAATAAAATGTTTTTTTATCGGCGATTTCCGACTTCCGCATAGTCAAGAGCTTTTTCAATTTCGAAGCTTTCGGAGAAAATTCCCTAGGCCGCGATGCTTTTCGCACAACCACATCACTAATCAGATTTATCTTTGGCTCCTTCTCCTCCGTCCAGCATTCGAGGAATTGCGCTGCCGACTGAACTAACTCTTCGTCGCGACCATCATTGAGGGCTCGGTCTTCGGCATCTTCATGCTCCACGCCATTCCAGTTCTCGAATACCCCCGGACTTAACACTTCCAAACCACTCATGTTATCCAGCATGCCTTGCTGCGAACCGCAGCTCACGTCAAGAGCATCTAAAAGAGACCGTACACTCGACATTTTCGATATTCAAACTCACACAATTAACTTTTTCTTAGCACTGTACTGTTTGCTGTTCTGACGAACTGTGAAGAGCTCGAGCCAGCAAGTCTGCTTTTATGCCCATTTCCCCCACTACACCGCCTTTATTCCTTTTGTTCGATGCATTAAGTATAATATTTAAACTTGTCAGATGCAAGGCCAAGGCCAAGGCCGACGTAACCGGCAATACCAGGGTCGTTTTCAAGGTTGTAATTTTCATGGAATTTTTTTTGTCCCTGTCAAGGTTATTTTAAAGAAGCATATAAATATAGTACTAAACTTGTTAGATGCGAGGCCAAGGCCAAGGTCAAAGTACCCGTCAATGTCAGGGTCGTTTTCGAGGTTGTAATTTTCAAGGATTTTTTTTTTTTTTTGGTCCTGTCAAGGTTATTTTAAAAAGTAATACATAATTAGAGAACCGCGATTGAAAAGTACAACATATTCAAACATCATGTTGCCAACTGATGAACAACCTAGTGAAGCAGCCAAAAGATACAGTCATATACCAAAAGCTTTTTATTTAACTTGTCATCATTGTAAAAGACTAGGTATCTGCTGGCGAAATGATCTTACGTACGACTTCAACTACATTGACCTTTTCAGGGTTAAATTTGTACAATGCGGCTTTTGTGGACTAGTTTACTACCAGTTCAAGGACATTAATGAACGCGCCATCCAGAGAAGAAATTGGGTCATAGAAGAAGCTTACCTGTACAGAAGAAATTAACATGTATTTTATTTCTTAATTTTTAATTTTTTTGTTTGTTATATTTTTTATTTTTTTTTTAATAAAAAGTAAACTCAATCTTTTGTTATATTTTAATTTTTTTTTTCAATAAAACAATAGTAAAATGAATCTGTACGTGTATTTATTAAACATCACCTAAAATACGTTTTGCAATCCATATTTTTCTGCAGAGTCCGTTTATTAATGAAATAGAACCATATATTAGGGTGAAATCTAATGGTTTCAAATCAGTCTCACATAACAATGTCAGAAGTAAACACTATTGATAAGTTCGGTCGCAAAAGAAAATTTAAGGATTTTAACTTTATGCGAGGTCCTTCAGGAATAGATTTTAAACTTACACCTAATGGAGATTACGACATGGGAAGCAAAAGATTGTGCTATTTAGCAGAACCTCTTGAAGGAGACGATGCGACCACACGAAATTATGTTGATAATAACCTTGCTCAGTGTGTGCAAGATACGCAGAAAGCTTTACATGACTCAACAATTGTTATTAAAGATATATTCAGAAACCAACTTGAAGGTTACGTACGCAAGAAATTAATTGAAACCGGTCAAGAACTTAGAGGATACATTGATGATACTGTTATTGCAATATATGAACTTAGGCAAGACGAACTGCGTGATGAACTTAACTCTAGAATGTTGAAAATTGAAAAGACTATGGAGGATCTTGTCAGCAAACTTGTTTCACATTAAACACTTACTCGTAGACCTGTGCGTTTAATTTACTATTAGACAAATTTTTCAACAATAACTTTTACAGTTTGTTATTTGTCGACACTTCATTATATTTATAATTTTAAAATAAAGGTTCAATAAAAAAGCAATCAAGTAATGAATACATGTTTTTTATTTAAAAAAAAAAAAAAAAAATTACAATACTATCGTTACATATTAATGTTGTATGTTTAATAGAAATAATAAAAACAATACAAATAATGAAATATGGATTTTCCAGATTACGTGCTGTCCTGACTTAGAAATGATTCCAACACGGTGACTAAATTTGCTAAGTTTTCTTCCGGGTCTGTTTTGTAAAAATCTATGTCTGCATGCCCCCAAGGTAGAGTTTTGGTTGAACTGGGAATTACATAACGTTTATCATCGCTATGTGACAATGCTACTTTATTTATTATGTTGGTATAAATGTTATGTAATTCACTTCTAAATGTCTTCATCTTTCTTAATATCAAACCACCCCGTTCAACAATTCTTTGGTAGTCTTCCTGATGAAGGTCTTTCTCGATAACACATTTTTTGATACCTTTGGCTTTTTTTAATTCATTATTAATGGACTTTACATAATAAGCCTTCGCGCCGGTACCATAAAAACTTATTATCGGATCACCAGGAAACTCATCTTTCATTCTACCAACTACAGAATTACTTTTAATTATGTTGAAATTATTAATTTCGGGGTAATTTGATGTATCGAATTTTTCGGGGTTTTCTGATATAGTTTGATAAAAGTTTTCCGTATACACTTTTAATATAAGCGAGTCAGTATCGGTGTAAAGTAACGAAGCATCATCGCCAAACTTGGATTTAATAAAATTATAATAAAAATCGTATATTACAGTCTTTGATATATCTAATATGGAAAAACCGATATAAATTGGTTTATTGTACAATATTTTAACTTTATTCATATGTATAGCAACAAAGTTCTCGGTAAATATCGAGCTACTATTGAAATTGGGGCGGGATATTAGTGCTCTAGCTCCATTTCTGCCTGCACTGTTTTCCCAATGCGTTACTAATTTTATATCCTTTCGATTTTCCACATTTTCCATAGTTTTACCAAATATCGCGTTATTTTTTAATTTAAAAGTGTCCTTCGCAAATTTTGTGGTGGCCTTGTTACGTAAATTGGTATTAAAATCAATATACGATTTTAGCCATTTTGATTGCTTAAACTGTAATACTCGATGGGTTTGCATTACCACTAAGCCGTTGGCGATGGCTTGTTTTAAAGTTCTATAGTGTACAATGTATTTTTTTTTATCTTGTAAATTAGGAATTAATTTCGGCAATTTGGCGTTTTCTGTTGGCGGTATGATATTTTCTACTAGAAATGGAAGATCAGAATATGCATCATGCAACTCAGTCGGATAATGCACATCCACTTCCAAAACGTAGCCATGTAAACTATCATCACCAACAGCCATAATATTTAAATCCAGAATTTCGCGCTCGCTTAACCATCGAAAACCACCATATGGTAATGCTTGTGACATACTATGACCATATAGATTTGTAGCATCAAGGTATGTTATAAATGAAGAAGGTTTTGTTGGGTCATAGTCTGGTAAAAAAATATTATTAGCGATGTGCTTCCTTTCTGTACACTGGCTTATGCCGCCGCGCATACCTTTCTTAAAAAAATGTATCAGGTCTATATCAGTTAAGAGCTCTAACTCTACCTTAGTCATACGTAGCATACAATCAAATGATAAACTTGGAAGGGTATAGTAATGTGCCGGATCAAGTTTATCGAATTTTAAGCAATTATTCCGAAATTGCTCAAAAACATCACACAATAGCAACACATCTGATTTTAAATACACGTCCGAATAGTCCCCCAAAGTTTTACACCCAAACAAGCGCCATACTTCTTTTGCTCTTCTATAGCTTTCATCGCTAATATGTTCTTCCCGTAAATTATCATAAAATTGATCTTTACTTGGAAGACATGTATTTTCCATTTTTTCTATAGAGTCAATAAAGCTATAGGGAAAAACACCCTTTTGACGCATCAAATTAAATTGGTTGATATTTGAAAAATGTTTCCGCGTTTCAATAAAATCGTCGTCGTTTAAACCGCTGCCTAAATTTTCCAAAGACGTTGACAGAAATTTAAAACTATCAATAAATCGCAACTTTAAATATTTCCTCTTGACTTTTCCACATTTACTATCAAAATAATCGTGCACATAAATGCTTTTGGTAAATGATATGTACTTTTCCTTACTTTGAGCCAAAACACCAATTTTATCCCCATATTTACATAACTCTTTTATAAATAAATGGCTGTCGTAGCCGCTTAAGTTATGAAATATGATAGGGATAAAAGAGGGTAATTTATAATTTAAATTACAAACGGAATGTGCAGCACCAAATCTTTTTGCACCAGTTATGTGACAGTGGTCTCGTACTTTAATCTCACCCTCTTCAAAAGGGCCTTCACATATACCACATATTTTAGCATCATTAAACTCCCTTTTTTCTTCGGGCGTTAACGGTTTCATAGGCTTAATGTTTTTTAAATATGTGTTGTATAGAGCCCTTAAATCACACATGATACGATCCACAAAGACTTGAGCTGCATTATTCCCCCGAAATAGCTCAAATTTCGAAAGTGAGTCGTCAAAAGAGCATTTAATTAAATAAGCAAAAGAATATGGTTCATGTTTAAAACTTTTTACAGTGTAAGAATTTTGTGGGTTTGGTTGTACCGTTTCAACGGGTTTTAAAACAGATTCGAAATCTGCATAAACCACGAATGGAACGCGCATTTGCTTTTCTATACCCTCGAATTTTAAAATATTTTCCGGCACACTCTTTCCAAATTTATCGATTTTTAAATCCACTGAGGGTGTTTGCGTGAAAATGTGGTTACAATCGTAGCTTTGATGTAAAGTTAAAGCTGACGGTGTACTAAAATAAATGAGGCAACCATCACAGAAATATATTTTATGTTGTTGACAACTAATTTGACTTGAAACTAAACGTGATAAATCCCGAATCCAACAATAATGACTCTTTGAACAAGTCGTATCACAAAAATGTTCACCGCCATCTTTACTACTACAGTCTTTTGTAATTAACAATAAATTTACATGCCTATCCAACTTTTTTGACGCATACCTCAGTGGACCAATAACTTCATGTATTACTTCATTATTTTCATATTTAGATTCCAGACCGTATACGTTAATTGATATGTTGTTCATTTCCTCAAATTTTTTAATGTCACGTAATTTTACTGGAAAATCCATACCTGTTACATTTAGCACTCTAGAAAAATGGGGGTAGGATGTCTTCTGTGAAGGCTCTGCTGTTGGAGGAAACAATGCTGATGTTACAGCCCACGCAAAGCAAAATTCGTCCTGGTTAATCACATTGACGACAGCTCCTTTCTTTTCAATAGAACGCGGCAACTTGATGTATGATGAGCCGCCCATAGGCATATACCAACTTCCAAGTATAAAATTCGCACAAGAGCCCATCCTATAAAAAGAAAAATAATATATAAAAATCAGTTTAATATATCGGGTTTTGATTTTTCCATACCTGAATCTTTCTCCTGGAACTCTGTCGCCTGCGTTTTTATTAATTCGGTGAAAGAATGGTAAACGGCATCCAAATCACTTTCTACACTAATTATTTGATTAGCAGTGTTGAAGGATTTTTCACTGAATATTTCTTGTGATGGAAGCATGTACTCGCCAACAGCTGTCATGTTAACTTTTAAAGCATGATGCACACGTAATAAATTATTAACAAGTTCCACCACCTTGGATTTAATGTCTGCAAAGAACATTACGTAATCGGAATGCTCCATATCACTGCTAACCCGATAGGTTGCAATTCTCCTTTTGAAGGCACATTCAACGAGTTGCACACCATGACATACCGGCAAACATGAATTATTTTTATGTTGTTGTGTTCGTTTATGCGCTGACATATGATTTATTGGAACATCTACATTACATGTAGCGCAATTAATTACCGGAATCGTCGATGTATACTCTTCAATTCGGAGCCGTTTTCCTCCAGGCACTTCATTAAATCTCGCCGCACACGATTCTCTTTTATGACGTCTCATATTATAAATATTAGTAAACTTAGAACCGCAATTTTCACAAACATATGCCATGATTTGTCAAATATTAACACATGTACTACCTATACAAGTCAGAGCCAACTGATGAATGAAACTGACCCATACCTTATATAAAACCATTCAAGGTCACCCCCAACCACGTAACATATCTTGAAGGTCACACACCCAAGATGACCTTCAACAAAGTCAAGGTAGTCTCGACCAAGGTCAAGGTCAAGGTCACACACACAACCTTGAACACAAGGCCAAGGCCAAAGCACACGTGCACTTTCAAGGTCAATGACAAGGACATGTGGGCGGGGCCAAAGAGGGGTGAGGCAAGGTCAAGGTCAAGGTCGAGGAGTGGGGGGATCGAGAGAATCGGGTTATGTTCACTACTCTTGACAAATATGAAAAAATGGTTCAATGAACGACATCCATTTGCGATCGGTAGTCGTCACGTGACTTATCAGATGACCATAAAGCTGGAAATACTAGGGTGTTTGGAAAAATAGAGTGACAAAATTACAAAAATTCCGTAAAATAATAAAATAGTAATACTAATTAGATAGATCCAAACATATCAAAGTACCAAAAGAATTCTTAATCAAAAGCATTAAATAGATTTTTTTACCTTAATAGATATGTTACCTATGAGCGGAGAGATAGGCAAATAATTTTTCGACAGATAGATAAATTGAAAACTAAATGTAAATTACTTTAAAAAATATATATATGTCGAAGGTATGTCGAAAAAATATATAGCGCGATTAGCTTTTTTCTAAGATTATCGAAAATGGTAACAAACTTTTTCGTCAACTAATTATGTCGTCAAAAACAGATTTTCAAATGGCAGATTATCCTTTTTGTGAAATCTGATTCATGCTAAGTGTTCTATGATTTATCTGCAAAGAGACCACCTAGTTAACTACAACGAATTCAATATACCCTACCCAATATTCAAATGATATTCAAATCCACGATTTTGACTCTTCAAATTTATTTAATTCGTTTTGGACTTAACATCTTTTATAACCTATTTCACTTCTTTACTTATTATTACATCAAAATTAATGTATATGTCGACTCTTATTTTTAATTCTGTATAATATTTTCTATGAACAGGGCTCTTTACAAAGAATTAAATGATATCAGTTTTGGTAAATTTATCAACTGTCAAATAAACATAATATGCTGAAACAGAAATATGTTACTGTTTTACTCTATATTACTATTTTTTATACCTGTATAATGCATAGTTTTTAATTAGTTATTTGAAAATCAATAATCTTATTAGTGATTAAAACTTTGTCACAAGGTGGATGCGTCTTCAAGTCTTTTGCGTGCCAAAGCCCAAGTTTATCTCCGTCTTTATCAGTGAGGTCGTACTTCCAAGGAGACAAAATCTTATTTATAGTATATGGACCTAAAAACTTCGGTGCCAGCTTGTTGGCAAAGTGTTTCGTCGTGTCGGAAAGACAATAATTTTTATTCCAAACTTCCTGCTACAGTTGGAATCTATCGTGGCGTTTTCGTAAATTATGTCCATGACGAGTACGCTCATAAGCTTGTTGAAGTCACTTATGGACGTCCTCGAATATCTTATGCAGGGTTTGAGATTTGGAAACTGGATCAAAAGAAGCAGAGTCGCTTGTGAGAGAAGTTGATTCAAGGGGCAACTGGATTTCTCGACCGAACACCATAAAATTAGGGGTTAATCCAGTCATTTTATGCTGTGCCGATCAGATGGTGAAGCCAGCCTTAGCTTGAAATTTACCCGCTGACGATGATCCGTATCCACATAGCTCGTGAGAGTAGTTTTCACGGTGAACGCGCTCAACAGGATTAGCCTGGGGATGGTAATTGGCAGTATGTTTAAGAGTTATCCCTTTCTGTTCCATACATTCCACGAACAGTCTACTTTGAGATTTTCTCCCATGATCGGCGAAAATTTTCTTTGATGTTTCATAGACTAAAATGACGTAATTTTATAACCATTTGAAGATACTTGAAACTGTTGCGGATTCTAAGGGGAAAAACAGTACGAAAACATCGCATACAGACAAAATATACGAATAACCAGGGATGATCGAGGTAACGGTCTAACTAAATCAATACTGAGAAGCTGACAAGATTGAGAGGCTGTTGGTTGAGTGCTAAGTAATTGACCAGCATGACATTTTTCTTTGGGCTTGGTTTGTAGACAAACGTTACAGCGACGAATATATCGCGTGACGTCGTTATACATATTAGGCCAATAAAATTGTTGACTGATCCGCGAAAGTGTTTTAAATATGCCGAGATGTCCGTAGGTCGGAGAATCATGATTGGATTTAATGATTGCCGATCACTCTTCACGAGGACTACAATTACCCAAGATTCCTAACATGTTACAAGAGCAGAATGAGGTTTTTTGGCATGTTGAAACAGACAGTAATTTTCAAACCGCCACAGCGGATACTCTTGAACTTTGCTAAACATACCAACGATCAGAAGATTCAATAGTAGGCTTAACAGCATTAGGATCAATCTGATTATCCTTCACCGCATCTATGGAGGGCATTGAACGTGAAAGAGCATCCGAGAGAATGTGTTATTTGCCTTTTCTATAAACTATGTCGAAATCATATTGTTACATTCTCACAGACCATCTAGCAATTCTTCCAACGAGGTCCTTTATGGAGTTGAGTCATTTAAGGCTATAATGGTCGGTTACAACTGTAAATTTGGTTCCTTCTAGATAAGGTCTTAGCTTTTTTTATCACTCTTTTTCAGTGATACTATACTTTCTTTCATTTTTCGTGAACGATCTGCTTAAATAATAAATAACGTGCTCTTCGCCATTCTAGGTAAGTACGGTTCCTAAACCAAAATCTGATGCATTACACTGCACAGCGAAAGGCTGCTCAAAGTCCGGGCACGAAAGAATTGGTGCTTTTATGAGATGTACCTTCACTGATTTAAAAGCCTGTTCACATTCAGGGCTCCAAATAAACTTACCGTTTGTCCGTGTTAGGGCCGTTAGGGGAGTCAACAGGGATAAACAATTTGGTACTAATCGAGGATACCCGGAACAGGACTGACAATTCTTCTTACTTCAGTCACACTTTTCAGCACAGGAATTCATAATATTGTTTCAATCTTCTCGGGATCTACTAGAAGACCTAAGGAATTAACCACGTATCCGAGGTACTTAAGCTCGGGCTTGCAAAAGTTGCACTTCTCACGGTTAAGTGTTATCCCCTCGCGTACAATTCTCAGAATAACGTCATTTAACTCCCGAATATGTTCCCCGAATGTACGAGTACACATAATTACACCATCGAGATATATAAACACAAAATTTTCCATTTCGACACCGACCACCTAATTAATCAATCGTTGCCATACTGCGGGAGCATTCGTAAGTCCAAATGGCTTTCTTGTAAATTGGAATAAGCTGCGGGAAGTTCCCGTGAATGCAATAAGAGGTCTAGATTCTTTTGCTATGGATATTTGCCAGTAAACAGATTTAATATCTAAAGTGCTAAGATACCTTGCGTCGCGTAATTTGTCTACGGTAGCAGACTCGTAGGGGATGGGATACGTATCTGGAACAATGACCTTGTTAAGTTAACGGTAGTCTACACAAAAACTCCAACTTTCGATTTTTTTTTTGACCATTAGGATAGGAGACGGTCGATCATGGGAGATTCGATGGTTCAACAATTTCATAAGCCAACATTTACTCTAACTCTTTATTGACTTCTTTTTGGACATAATAATAGATAATATCGCTACTTAATTAGAGCAGATTCAGTTTTAATAACTAACTCAACTAAGTTCGTATACCCAAATTTTTCACCAATACCTGAAAAAATGCTCTCGATAAGCTGATCAAGGGTATTTCGCTGTTCAGAAGTAAGAGTGTCGCGAGAATGATTAGCGAAAATTTATGGAGGTTGAGCTAAGTTAGATCAAAATGACCACTCGCCACTATATAAGCCTGGAACGATTTAAAATTTCACCCGAAAATTGATCCCAAAAATAAGGTTTTGGGGTAATGAGGAAACTACTAGAACATTTAAGAGGATCACTTTATTACGAAGTAGAAAAAGAAGTCTAACTGAACCGATACTTTGACGAGCTTTACGATTAGTGACTGTACAAGTAGATATCTCAGATGTATTTAGATGACAAACAGATTTTAGCAAATTCCAGCCAGGAGAACCAATACTAGTCCTGGTAGACACACTATCAAGCAAATCTAGAAGCAGTGACAGCAGTAATCTCAGGCACATTATACGGCTGAACATCTGTTATAGAAAATTCGATGGGGGCCACATAATTCGATGGTTTTGAGGGTAAAGTGCTATAACCGGGATTCTGTGTCCACAATGGCACGACTTAGCCGAAGTAAATCTTGTATGGAAGAAATATTATCAGTTGATAGATGACTTTGTATATACGGTAATAAGTTACGTCGGATCGTTTGTAGTCCAGTTTGCTCAGAAGGAATAACGGGGAGTTACGAAAAGTATTCTCCATCGCAAAGCAAAATCA
The DNA here is from genome assembly GCA_034092305.1 of Diaprepes abbreviatus. Taxonomy (NCBI): domain Eukaryota; kingdom Metazoa; phylum Arthropoda; class Insecta; order Coleoptera; family Curculionidae; genus Diaprepes; species Diaprepes abbreviatus. Next base: position 336,033 of record JASJET010000117.1, read on the forward strand.
ACCACACGCTCTTGAAGGCCTTGTTACGCCGACGAATTTCATCCCACAACGCAAATTCATAGTCATACGGTTAGAAAGTATCCATTAATTGATACATTTCATAAATACACATGTATGAAACCAGAGAGAGACATCACCGGAGAAAAGTTCGAGAGCTGAACGCAATAATTTTTCTTTGGTAGTACCACGTGACACACGAAGTTCCTCTTTGCGTTCTAAAAATTCATTGACATTAAATTTTATATTATATATACTGATATATAAAAAATGGTAACTTAGATGATATAATCGAGATATTTCACACTGAGGTCAATTTAATGGAGAAAATTATCAAGTCTTTTAGCGAGATCCACGAAAAGTCAGAATCATTTAGAGTTTCATTTCGTCTAGTAGAATTAATATTTGCCAATCGAGATTCATTTTGGGTTTCTTCAGCGAAATGTACCTGAGACTCTTGTCTTTCCGAGATAGAAACCCTGGGCACAGTATGCTGAATATTCACAATGAAGCAATCATGAGTTCGACTAACTTTACCTTGGACATTCTGTGTGTTTGATGAACAGTTTCGGAAAGGATCATTATGATGCGCAGACAAAATCTGAGGACATTGAATAGTATTCGAACGATACACGGCAGTTAAGCGAGGTGGACCTACTAAAGTGACTGGGCGGGAACGCTGGTCATCAGAATTATTTCCAGGCAAGCATAACTGAACTGGTTGTACCAAGGAATTTTTCTATAAAATGACCATTTTTTACAAAATTGGATAATTCCTGTTGACTTGTGTAAAGGTTTTGAGAAACAATGAGACGTGTGTCGGCTTGTTTCAACGAATGTGACTACATGACATGTCTGCTATTGGGTTGAGTAAAGTTCGACACTCGGGGAGTAATTAGGTCTAACGGTTGATCATGTACAGCTCGTTGTTCGATAATAGATTCCCTAGAAAAATGGAATAGGTGATATTCTGGACTATTCCGAGGTATTCAACTATTATCAAAAGTATCAAAATTTAACCGACGGACTGGAAGATCTGAATGCGATAACTGTAAATTCGATTGAGTTTCAGTAATAAATGTACTTAAAGACAGGACAAGGGCATGAATAAGATGTCCTTGTTTAAAATTGTGATTAGTATTAACCGGGACAGAGGTAGTTGTACAATGTTCATTTGTCGGGGAAGTGACTAAACAATTATGACTTCTTACGACTACTTCCGAAATATCAACACGAGAAGGAATAATTCCGTTAATTAAACAATCTCAGGCTGTAAAAAAATGGCGGACTGTTCACTAGCCGCTACCGGTAATTCTTCGTCAATATTAATTAAATCATAAGAGAGTTGAGTCTTTTCTTATTCGGCTAAATTGTTATTTCCTATAAAATTATTTTCCATATCTAAAATTAACTGATTTGCCTCTGATGTGGCATTATTTATGACCTGTAAAGGTAGCAAAGCTGTTAGATCTTGTCCTGAAATTTGACTTTCCCTGTCTTGGATATGAGTCTCTAACCGACTGTTAACCGAAGTAAAAGGTAAATCTTCAAAAACTAAATGTAGTTCTTTTATAAGTTGGTTACATTTTCCTATTAATATATTTTTTTGATTGACAGCCGACCGCGTTGTTGTCGGTAACCCATGTAGATACGATTCTACATGAACGAAAAATGTATAAATACTTTTAAACTCACTGTCTTTATTTGCACGTTCTAAATTAAATATATCACGAGATAATATTACCAATTTTGCCTGACACACGCAAAGTTATGACTCAGCATCATAACAAGACATTGTGGGTGGTTGAACACGACTCTCACGCACCATACGCATTGCTTCTCTTAATGTTGCGCGTTGTTGAGAAAAGGAACTGGTTGTAGGTAAACTGCGAACTGCAAGTTCATATCTAATTTCATTGGCACCCAGTAGATTAATTTCCATTTTCGAGTATAAAAAAAATATAAATGAGAAGTCAGATTAATATCTACACAACTAACTAAGTACCTTACGCACTAAAAATATATATAACTAATATAAATTTACTAAATATAATATGTCACAAGGTGACATAAACCCGACCACCACAAAAAAAAAATTAAATCCGGTAAGTGACCTAAAAAAATCAACACAAGTCCAGAAAAATGACTGGAAATATTAATACGCTGTATAATAGCAGAAATGCCGTAACTAAAAATCATTAATTGCAACAAAAAAAAATTATACATCATTTATAATTGTACATTACATCAAAATATATCTGATAAATATATTGATTATACCCCGTATATGAAAAATAACCGCAACTATTTTTCAATAATCATTGGCCTGCATCAAATATCATCATACAGCAACGAGGAAATAAGCCTTAAAAACACTTCATATTCACTGCTACTAAATCAATTTCTTTAACACTACAAAAAAATTGTTTGTTCAAGTTTTATCGACATCCAACAGTAAAGTTGTAGCAAAGTTTTCATTGGAATTTTGTACTGTACTATGCCAAAAAAATTGTGAAAATTTATAATTTTAGTAAATTTTACCCATGAATCACAAAATTAATAAATCTTAAAACTATTTAAAATCACATTGAGACGTCAAATTTGTAATAATGAAAAAAAAATTGTTAGGTAGCGAATTTTATGAAAGCCAAATTTTTTAAATAAATAAAATTTGTTATAAACAAAAAACTTTTGATATACGAAAAGCTAATTTATCTTGTTTAATCAGGCGGCTTTAGAAAGATCTCTTCCTTTTAGAACTTCTAAGGCTAGCTCCAAAAGGGGCATAGAGTGGTCGGAGTAAATTATTTTAGTGCCACCTGTTTTGGTAGGCTCTAGATCCCTGGATGCTAGGATGTGGTCTGGTACGTACAGCATGTGAGCCGGGTGCCGTAGAGGACTCAGCATGAAAGCTCGATGATGAGCAAAAAGAAGGAAAAACTGAAAAAGGCCAGTGGTGTTGGGTAGCCTTTTAATGGTGACGAAGAGAAGAAACAGAAAAAAGCTGGATATCAGGTTTATTCCCAGTACTGACAAAATTTAAATCAGCCAAAGGCTTTAAAGGTATACACAGTTCTCTAAAATTTGGTCTAGGACCCAAATTATTCTCATTAGATATCGCAAAAATGCCAACCGATTTTTCTAGGTGCAACTCTGCAAGCAAAATATCGTTCTTATCAAAATATTTTTTTTTTCTTCTCCCCAGAAAGATATCTAGCGAAGATGGCGGGAAAAGATACAGGAATCTTTATTTCAACACTATTGACAAGTGACAAGTGGCAAGTCCTCAAAACGAGGAAAGAAGTACAAATTTCAAATTTAGTAAAGAAATTATGCCATGCATTAATTAAATTGGGAAATATTATTAAGGTAAAATTCATTTGCAAGAAAGGTCAAATCTTTTCCAACCCTGAAGTTTGTTGTCGTTCAAGTCGAATCCAAAATACCATTTAAATTAAGACTTCCTGTCTCGGAATTATATACTGACCCACTGTGTATAAATAATTTTCAATATTGTATTCACAAGGAGGAAGTCTTACGAGACAAACATAACCAGAAGGGCTGTCAAAACAACTCCTATTGACTGGGATACCAATTCAAAATAAAGACAAAATATTGCCAACGTTTAATTTTTTTTGTAAATATGCTTTCAAAATTTAAAAAAAGAAAACACTTAAATTATGGAGGAAATAAGCGTAAAATTATTATTTTTATTCCGATTTTGCATGTGGAAAAATAAAAACGCAACACGGGATAAAATTATAACATTCTGGACTTCTCAGGTCATTAACAAGCGTTATTGCTTCTCTAAAAAAAATTTAATTATCATTGTTTTTAAAATAAACTTCAAAATTACTTCTATTCAAAAAAAAATTCGGGCTATGCCAAACTTTTTAATGACAAATATTTTAAATTATAGTATTATTTTTTTAAGTTGGAGTTGGATTCCAATAAATTTGGGAAAAAAAATAATGTTTAAATTATTTTTTATAAAACCTTGCTTTATTTTTAACAAAAAAAGTTCTTGAAATTTTTTCATCCAATAACTTGTTTTCGGGATAAATGGGAACTCTCTGATCATCCCAATAAAAGGATAACATTGCATACAAATTCGTTTAAAATTTATTCTACTTAATTTGCACTGGTCATTTACAAAAAATAATATTGCAATTTAAAATAATTTTCTTTATAGGTAGAGAGGCGACCGTAAAAATGTGTAATTTTTTTTATTAGAAAATTATACTTTCAAAATCTAATTAAATAAATATGGTTGAATTTTAAATCATGAACCAACTTATGGACAACCCATATCTAATAATTTAATAATTTTTTTTCATGGTGTTGCTATGCCCACCGAGTTAAAGCATTTAATTATAAACTTATTTCGTCTACTAATAAAAAAATGTTGCCATATCTCTCATTGCTCTCAATGATTTGCAACATGCTAATTACCGGATCCCTTCAAGAATGATAGCCGGCTGTATCTCAGAGAACAACCATCGTATGGTTCTGAAGTTTTTTTAAAAGTAGTCCTAAGAAATTGATTGAAAATGTTTTCAAGTCTCTGAGATGACCATTAGGCGGCATATCATTGGCCACGGAATACATAAATAGAAATTTCTCCTAAAAATGCCAAATTAACATAGGTCGAAAAAGCCTCTGGATCTGATTGTTTTAAAAATATCTACAAATTTGAAGTATATTAAAATTTCCAAAAACCTTGTAGGTATATTCTTATATAATTTGGCCATTTTTTTGGAGATAGTACTGATGTATGTATGTGCGGGGAATTGGGGTCTGTACACTGCGACATGGTTGGACGGATTCAAGCGGGTTAGCTCTCCTTGTTCGATTTGGTGTGCTCCCATGATCTTCATCCTGGGGTTTTCTAAAGCGCTGTACTCTGAAAGGATATGAATAGAGGTTTCGTCCTCCTCCTCACAGAATCTGCACTCTTTTTCCTTCTACCAGTCCGAATTTCTTGAAGTGTCTCTTCAGGTGGCAATGCCCCGTCAGGACCCCCATCAGAAGTCTGAGTTGGTTTTTACATACGCTTATGCATTCTTTAAATCTCTTTTGATCGTAGTTCCCAAGAAGAGATACTACTGATACTAGGAGATCATGTTGACGGGAATAGCTATATAAAAGAAGAGTTACCGATATTGAAAATGAGGAATATGTGGTGCTTGTTAGGACATCGAATTCTAAAACTCTTTTTAAAGAAAATTCGGATTCGGGTAGGTTCATGAAAGAATAAATACACGATACATGATATCTGCATATGCAAATCCTAGACCTAGGAATGTAATAATCAATTTTTTTTCATTGACTATACAATATAGTTAATCTAACTGTAGGTATTAGTATCTATTAGATGGAGAATATAGAAACTAATATAGGTTCAAAAATGTCAGCAATTATTGTTAAATTTCTAAATTCACCAGCACCAGAAACGTTTACAGCTTATAAGTTGACACTGACAATCAGAAAAAATTATTGTTTTTTTTTTCGTATTTGCAAGAATTATTGGGTTTTACTCTTGAATAAAAAAAATATGTTTTAAAATAAATTTTTTATTATTTTTAAATATAAAATGCCATTTATATAAAATCTTTTAAAAAATTAAAATAGAAGAGGCCTCTCAAAAAGTTTGTTACTTCACAAATAACCATTACTACCAAATAAATTTTAGGCGTAATTGTAGTAATTACCTCGGTTCTTACCCAACCGATCTGATTTTAAATTTTGACCTATCACCTGAGCCAGTCATCAGACCTAATATTTACTCCTGTGTACAACGTCCTAAGGACGATAAAATAAGTATGGGATTATGTAATTTGTAACCTAGCAGCCTGAACAGTATGAAATGATATGACATCCATATTTATATTAATCTCGAGATGCTACTTTTACCTAAATGCATTGTAAATATTGTATAATTCAAACAGGTTATAATAATAATATAATAATAATAACCATCCTTGCAAGGAACAATTGATTGTTGACTCTGTCATATGTAACCAGGCCTGCACCAACCGAAGAAACCTCTTTGCTGCCTATGTGGATTATAAGAAGGCCTTCGACTCAGTGTCACATGAATGGCTCAAAACTATACTGAGAATGTAACCAGGCCTGCACCAACCGAAGAAACCTCTTTGCTGCCTATGTGGATTATAAGAAGGCCTTCGACTCAGTGTCACATGAATGGTTCAAAACTATACTGAGAATGTAACCAGGCCTGCACCAACCGAAGAAACCTCTTTGCTGCCTATGTGGATTATAAGAAGGCCTTCGACTCAGTGTCACATGAATAGCTCAAAACTATACTGAGAATGTATAGGGTCGATGATCATTTTGTTTCCTTTTTAGAAAGCATCATGTCAACCTGGAGAACTAGGATAAAACTGCAAGTTCCATTCAGCGATACCATCGAAACTAATACAATCCCAATACGAAGAGGAATATTTCAGGGCGATTCACTAAGCCCATTGTGGTTCTGTCTTGCAATGAACCCTCTGTCACGCCGTTTGAACTCCACCAGATACGGCTTTAGTATTAGAAAAAACAACGAAGAGGAAGCAAGATTGAATCATCTTCTATACATGGATGATCTTAAACTGATGGCTGCTACCAAAAACCAGCTGGAGCAAATGCTCAAAATTGTCGAGGAGTTCTCCGGGGATATCGGAATGCAGTTTAGACTTGACAAGTGCCGTATTTTGAACATCGTTAAAGGAGAAGATACAACCGGGAGCATTTGAGATGCAGAACTGTGAAACCATTGCTGCAATGGAAGCAGAACAAACATACAAATACCAAAGTATGAAACAAGCTAACCGAATTGACCATCGCACTATGAAGGCCGAATTGACAACCGAATTTGTCACGAGGGTAAGACGGGTGTTATGAACTAGTTTAAATGGTAGAAATTTGTTTAAGGCGCTCAACACGTACGCATGCTCTGCGCTTAGCTACTCTTTTGGAATAGTAAAATGGAGCAGAACGGACATCGAATGCCTTTAAAGAAAAATAAGAACACTCCTAACAAAATCACACAAACACCACCCTCGGAGTGCTATTGAACGTACAATGCTTCCAAGACACCAAGGAGGAAGAAGATTGGTCGATATTGGTAAGCAGCTCGATCAACAAATAATAAACTTACGTTCTTATTTCCATATGTTAGCGGACTCTTCCACACTGCATCGAGCAGTATGCGAGGCAGACGATTCAACGCCGCTACAGCTGAGGGAACGGGATATTGCTTCTCACCACCGAACAGACCAAGAGAAGTTACAAGCCTGGCTACAGAAGCCACTTCATGGACGACATTCAAATGAGGTCAACCAGGACAATGTCGACAACTTAGCGTCGAACTACTGGTTGATTTCAGGACAGATGTTTTCGGAAACGGAGGGCTTCTTGTTAGCTATCCAAGACCAGGTTATTCCGACGAAGAACTATCGGAAATTCATTATCAGAGGTCCCTCAATAGAAAATGACCAATGTAGATATGGCTGTCGAACATCAGAGACGATCCAGCACATAACTGGAGGATGCCAAGCGTTTGCCGCAACCGAGTATAAGGAAAGACACGATTCAGCCGCTAAGACACTCCACCAAGAGTTAGCAGATAAGTTAAAACTATTGCAGGTAGGAAAAGTGCCTTACTACAAATATAATCCAGAGCCTATTCTTGAAAACAACGAGTTCAAGTTATACTGGGATCGAACGGTCCTAACAGATCAAACAGTTGTTCATAACAGGCCAGACATTAAACTAACAGATAAAATTTCCAGGCGAACTACACTAATCGACATCGCTATACCGAACAATAACAACCTAAGGTCAAAATACAACGAGAAGATCGCCAAATAGAGAGATCTGGAGGTGCAAATCCGCAGACAGCGTCCACACGATTCCTATAATACTGTCAACAACGGGAGTGATACCAAAGAACCTCCTGCAGAACATCAAGGGACTGGGCCTTAGTGAACATCTGTATAAACCGATTCAGAAAGCGGTTCTCCTTGCAACCGCGCGAATCGTCCGAAAGTTTGCAGGAAGTACAGAAGACCACGCCACCTAAGACCCGATAACATGGAAAGGGTCCCCACAGAGCTTCATACCTGGTATGAGTGAATAATCCCTGGAGGGAGTGCGAAGCCGTTTAGTATGTAAATCTTGACCATCTTTCATCATAAGGGATTCCTCAATTGAAAACGACCAATGTAGATATGGCTGTCAAACATCAGCGCGTAACAGTAGGATGCCAAGCATTTGCCACAACGAAGTATAAGGAAAGACACGACTCAGGAGACTATTCTTGAGAAGAGCGAATTCAAGCAATATTGGGACGGAACGGTTTTGGCGGATCATAATAGACCAGACATTGTACTAACAGATAAAATTTCTAGGCGAACTACACTTATTGACATTCTTATACCTAACAACATTAATTTAAGGCCATAATATAACGAGAAGGTAGCCAAACACAGAGATCTGGAGGTGTAAATTCGAAGACAATTGACAATGAACAGCGTCCAAATGATTCCCATAATTTTATCAACCACTGGAGTGATACTAAAGAGCATCAAGGGACTGGACCTTAGGGAACATCTGTACAAACCCATTTAAAAAGCAGTTATCCTTGTAACGCCGCGGACTGCAGACCAGGTCGCCTAGGACCCGATAACATGGAAAGGGTCCCTACAAAGCTCCATAATTTTGCGATCTCTCTGGCCGGCAGTGTGCTGTAACCAGCAGTATACTTGTCGCCACTGTAGTGCGTAGAAAGTACAACCAGCAATGCCAGCTGTTCGCTGACCTTTAACCATATCCTTTTTCTACATTTTAAACATCCCTGTGCCCTGACCCTACCAAAAATTCCTACACAATGCCGTAGAAACTACTTTTTCTCAGCTTTCCGACTAAAGCCGGCAACGAATAGATCCAGGGTTTCCCTCAACCAGTAGAAGGAGGTGATTAAATGGGGAGAAGATTCAAACTTTAAAATATGAATATATCGACGGCAAAATATAAATTACCTCAGGTGGGTAGGACCAATGATCCAGAATCCCACACCGCAGAAGCGATCTGCTCCACGGATTTTGGGTGGGGGAGGGGCAACATTTCAACATCTCCACCTTTAAGTGGCAGGGTGTTGAGGAAACGGACCTCTGTCGCAAAAGATCAGCAAGAACAGAACCCAACTCACCACCATGGGAAAGACGTCTAAATAAGAATCGAAAATCCTTGAAAGGATATAGAATATATGACGAATTATATCAGAACAACTAAACTGCAAAGATGAATTGAGGAAATCATGAACCATGTCCGATATCATTGCCAACAAGATCCAGCCAATGCTACTGCTCAGCAATGCCTCAACACGCTGAAACAGAAGCGCTCTGTTATTGCAGAACGGCTAAAGAGATGCAAGACAAGCAATAACCGAAAACGAGACTTTCTACCGTAAGGTAAATTCTCCACCTAACATAACAGACAATAGAGAGCTGGTATGAGATTTCTGGGGAAGCCAGCTTTCCCCACCCACCAATTGTGAATCGCAGCAATCATTGATCCGTCAATTGAAAACGACCACTGTAGATGTGACTGTCAAACATCAGAGACAATCTAGCACATGACTGGAGGATGCCAAACATTTGCCGCAACGGATTATAAGGAATACAAAACTCGACCGCCAAGAAACTCCATTAAGTGTTAGCAGATAAGTTAAATCTATTGCAGGTATCGAAAGTGTCTTACTACAAATACAACCCGGAATCTATTCTTGAGAACGGTTTTGACAAATCAGACAATTGTTCATAATAGACCAGACATTATACTAACACATAAAATTTCTAAGCGAACTACACTTATTGCTCCACCTGAGCTAACCTAAGGACAAAATACAACAATAAGATCGCCAAGTAAAGAGGTATAGAGATGCAAATTCGAAGACAATGGGCAATGAACAGCGTCCAAACGATTCTCATAATTTTATCAACAGCTGGAGTGATAGCAAAGAACATTAAGGGACTGGGCCTTAGTGAGCATCTATATAAACCGATTCAGAAAGCAGTTCTCATTACAACGGCGCGGACCGTACAAAAGTTTGTGGGAAACACAGCAGACCACTTTACTTAGGATCCGATAACATGGAATGGATCTCCACAGAGCTCCATAGTTTTTATATCTGTGTATATCTGGTATTAGTCAATATTTCCTGGAGGGAGTGCGAAGCCGTTGGCTTGTAAATTTATGCAGTACTAATGTCTGGCCGGCAGTGTGTTGAAGCCAGCAGTATATTTGTCACTACTATGATGCGTAGACAGTACAGCCAGCAACGCCAGCTATCCGCTGACCTTTAACTATATCCTTTATCTACCTTTTAAATATCCCTCCGCCCTAACCTGGCCAATACAATTCTTAAATAATTCTTTAGGAACCAATTTCTTTCAGCTTTCCGATTAGACTCGGCCACGAATAGATCCAGGGCTTCCCTTAACTAATCGTAGGAGGCGATTAAGTGGGGAGAAATTTCAGATATTTAACAATAAATATGTCGACTGGAAAACACAAATTATCCCAGGTGGGTGAGACAAATGGTCCAGAATCCTACATCGCAGAAGCGGTCTGCTCTACGGATTCTGGGATTCAACATCGCAATATTTAAGTTGCAGATTGCTGAGGAGGCGGATCTCTATCGCATAAGAAGCTACTGCTCAACAACAACATGAGAGCCAAACAATAGCGAGAGCTCTACCCTCCGAAGGTGCTGCGCAGGAAACTCAGCCCGCGCTCACTCAGGCGGGACTTCCAAGACAGCGCATTAAATTGACAACATCTGTGAATGAGGCAATAATGCGCATTTTTTATAAGGTGACACAACTAGGACGGGAAACGATCTGCTATAGACAACAGCCAAATGCCGAGTTTTGCAGGATTTATCTACATATACAGGTATCACAACAGAGAATAGCTGACCAATACAGAGTTATTTTACGAAACAACCATATCTTTGTAACTCGGCTTAATACCATCAAAGCGGATATGGAACATGAGATCAGGAACGCTAGCAATAACAAGGATCCGAACGCCGAACCTGAGCCACAGGCGGAACCCAAAGTCCAAGAACAACAGGAACAGCCTAATGACAATATCCAACAAGACAACACTGAACTCTTTATCCAGAAATTGTCAACGGAAATGAGTACTGTGGTGCTGGAGTATGATATAACCAATCCATTATACAGACCAACAGAGCCAAAAATTAAATCATCTAAAAAATTGGGAGTCATGTTAGACTTCATGAATAATCGAATTTTACGAATTTATGTTTCAGAGGTCTATACTCGGGAGCCTTATATATGTCTACTGTGCCGCGACTTTAATGGCTAAAGATTTAGAAATTAAACTTATAACTGAACGCCGATCAGCTAGAACCGAACCCATTACACTACTATGAGAAAGATGTCTAAGTAAGAAAATCGAAAATCTTCATATAGATATAGGACAACTGACGGAGTTTATCAGGGGCACGAGAACAACCAAACTGTAAAGACGAATTGAGGAAATCATGAATTATGTCCGATATCATTCGCAACAAGATTCAGTGAATGCAACTGCTCAGCAATGCCTTGATACGCTAAAACGGAAGCTCTCTGTTATTGCTGGAAGGCTAAAGAGATACAAGACAAGCAATAACCGAAAACGAGACAATGCGCTCTCCCAACGATCAGATAAGACTCTACCGTAAGCTAAACTCTCCAACTAGTATGACAAATAATAAATATCCCAATAGAGAGCAGGTAGAAAATTCTGTGGAGCCAGCTTTCCACATCCGCCAATTGTAGCATTGCAACAAGCTGGGTCAATGAGGAACACGAGATCTGCTAAGACTAGAGCCAGATGTAGTTTGAGCCATTTATCGCCTAGAAAATTTCAGGAACAAACAGGGAATCCCATAATTGGAAAGTTCCAGATCTCGACGAGATCCATAACTACTGGCTCAAAACATTCTTCTGTACTCACCATCAACTGGCTAATCTTATTACTGATGTTTTTCTAAATCCAGCAAAAACGCCATTGTTTCTACGAGAAGGGATTACGTATCTCTTACCAAAGGACCAAGATAACCTGCCATTCCATACTAATAAGGTAATCACCTCCTTCTTGACCCAACGCATCTATGCACATTGTGAACAAAATAACATCATCGTAACTCAACAAAGAGGATGCACCAGGGAAAAAATGGAATGCAAAGAACAATTTATTGTTGACTCTGTCATACGTAACCGAGCCTGTACCAATCGAAGAAATCTCTTTGCTGCCTACGTGGATTATAAGAAGGCTTTAGACTCAGTGTCATATGAGTGGCTCAAAACTATATGGAGGATGTATAAGGTCGTTAATCATTTTGTTCCCTTTTTAGAACGCATCATGTCAATCTGGAGAACTAGGATCCAATTGCAAGTGTCATCCAGCGATACCATACAATTCCAATACGAAGGTAAATATTTCAAGGCGATTCACTAAGCCCATTGTGATCCTACCTTGCAATTAACCCACTGTCACGATGTTTGAACTCTACCAGATACAGCTTTAGTATTAGAAATAACAACGAAGAGGTATTAAGATTCAATCAAGGATGATCTTCAACTGACTGCTGCTACCAGAAACCAGCAGAAACAAATGCTCCAAATTGTGGAGGAGTTCTCCAAGGATATTGGAATGCAGTTTGGACTTGACAAGCGCCGTAATTTGAACATCGTTAAAGGGAACATTTGTGATGCAGGACGGTGAAATTATAGTTGCAATGCAAGTGGAACAAATATATAAATATATATATATATATATATATATATATATATATATATATATATATATATATATATATATATATATATATATGAAACGGACTAAAGGAATTGACTATCGCACTGTCAAGCCGAATTAACAACTGAATTTGTCAGAAGGGTAAGCCGTGTTTTACGAACTGACTTAACTAGCAGAAATTTGTTTAAAGCACTCAACACATACGCGTGCACTGCACTTAGCTACTCTTTTGGAATTTTGAAAGGAAGCAAAATGGATATCGAAAACCTGCAAAGAAAAATAAGAACACTCCTAACAAAAGGAAACAAGCATCATCCTCGTAGTGCTATTGAACGTACAATGCTTCCAAGACATCGAGGAGGAAGAGGATTGGTCTATATTGGTAAGTAGCTCGATCAACAAATAATGAACTTAGGTTCGCATTTCCACAGGTTAGCGGACTCTTCCACACTACATCGAGCAAGACGCGATGCAGACGATTCAACGCCGCTACAGCTGAGGGAACAGGATATAGCGTCTCCACCAAATAGACCAAGAGAAGTTACAAGCCTGGCTATGGAAGCGACTTCACGGATGGCATCCAAATGAGGTCAGTCAGGACAATGTCAACGGAAGAGATAATCCTGCACATATGTGGAGGAAAGACGTGACAGAGCCGCTAAGCTACTCCACCAAGATTTAGCAGATAAGTTAAATCTATTTCCGGTAGGAAAAGCAACTTATTAAAAATACAATCCGGAGTCTATTCGTGAGAATAATGAGTTCGAGTTATATTGGGACCAAACGGTTCTAACGATCAGAAAGTTGCTCATAATAGACCAAATATTACACTAACAGATGAAATTTCTAAGCGAACTACACTTATCGACATTGTTATACCTAGCAACAACAACCTAAGGACAAAATATAACAAGAAGTTCGCCATGCAAAGAAATATGGCTGTCAAATATCAGAGAAAGTCCAGCACATAACTGGAACTCTACGAGATACGGCTTTAGTATTAGAAATAACAACAAAGAATTAGTAAGATTTAATCATCTTCTATACATGGATGATCTTAAATTGATGGCTGCTACCAGAAACCAGTTGGAACAAATGCTTAAAATGGTAGAGGAGTTCTCCGGGGATACGAAATGCAGTTTGGACCTGACAAGTGTCGTTTTTTGAACATCGTCAAAGGAAAGATACAACCAGGAACATTTGAGATGCAGACCGATGAAACTATAGCTGCAATGGAAGCAGACCAAACATACAAATATCTAGTTATGAAAGAGGCTAAAAGGATTGACCATTGCACTATGAAGGCCGAACTGACCAAGGAATGTATCAAGAGGGTAAGGCGGGTATTACGAACTAGTTTAAATAGTAGAAATTTGTTTAAGGCACTTAACAAATTTGCATGCTTAGCTACTCTTTTGGAATTGTAAAATGGAGCAGGACCGACATACAAAACCTGCAAAGAAAAATAAGAACACTTTTAACGAAAGCACAAAAACACCATCCTCGGAGTGCTATTGAACGTATGATGCTTCCAAGACATCAACGAGAAATAGTGTTGGTGGATATTGGTAAGCAGCTCGACCAACAAATAATAAACTTACGATCTTATTTTCACAGGTTAGCGGACTCTCCCACTTTATATCGAGCAATATGCGAGGCAGACGATTCAACACCGCGACAGCTGGGGGAACAGGATATTACTTCTCACCACCAAACAGACCAAGAGAAGTTGCAAGCCTGATCACGGAAGCCACTTCATGGACGACATCCAAATGAGGTCAATCAGAAGAATGTCGAGAACTTAGTGTAGAACTACTGGTTGATTTCAGGACAGATGTGTCCGGAAACGGAGGACTTTTTGTCAGCTATCCAAGACCAAGTTATTCCGATGAAAAACTATTGGAAGTTTATCATCAGAAATCCCTCAATAGAAAACGACCAATATAGATATGGCTGTCGAACATCAAAGACAGTACAGCACATTGGAGAATGCCAAGTGTTTGCCGCAAGGAAGTAAATGGAAAGACATAACTCCGCCGTAAAAACTCCTCCCAGAGTTAGCAGATAAGTTAATCTATTGCAGATAGGAAAAGTATCTTACTACAAATACAACCCAAAGCCTATTCTTGAAAACAACGAGTTCAAGCTATATTGGGACCGAACGGTTCTAAGAGATGAAATAGTTCCTCATAACAGGCCAGATATTATATTATGAGTTAAAATTTCTAGGCGAACTACATTAGTTGACATTGTTATACCTAACAACAACAACTTAAGGTCAAGATACTATGAGAAGATGGACAAATACAGAAACCTGGAGGTTCAAATTCGAAGACAATGGACAATGAACAGTATCCAAACGATTTCCATAATTTTGTCAACAACTGAAGTGATACCAAAGAACCTCTTGCAGAACATCAAGCGACTGAGCCTTAGTGAGCATCTGTATAACCCTATTTAAAAAACTGTGTTCATTGCAACTGCGCGGACTGGAGTGTTTACCTCATGCCAATCTTTCACAAGAGTAAAAGACAACTTACTTAAATAAATATTTCAAAAACAAACAAACCTGGAAAACGGAAAATTTCAAATTTCTTGTATCTTACTACAAATACAACCCAAAGCCTATTCTTGAAAACAACGAGTTCAAGCTATATTGGGACCGAACGGTTCTAAGAGATGAAATAGTTGCTCATAACAGGCCAGATATTATATTATGAGTTAAAATTTCTAGGCGAACTACATTGTTGACATTGTTATACCTAACAACAACAACTTAAGGTCAAGATACTATGAGAAGATGGACAAATACAGAAACCCGGAGGTGCAAATTCGAAGACAATGGACAATGAACAGTATCCAAACTATTTCCATAATTTTGTCAACAACTGAAGTGATACCAAAGAACCTCTTGCAGAACATCAAGGGACTGAGCCTTAGTGAGCATCTGTATAACCATATTTAAAAAGCTGTGTTCGTTGCAACTGCGCGGACTGGAGTGTTTACCTGATGCCAATCTTTCACAAGAGTAAAAGACAACTTACTTAAATAAATATTTCAAAAACAAACAAACCTGGAAAACGTAAAATTCCAAATTTCTTAAAAAAACTTTTACATGAACAGGTACCACACAACTTCTTAAAAGCACTTTTACATGAAAAGGTACCACATACATTGACAAAACATCCAATAATTCTGTTCTGTGATAAAATTACTTTATAGGAGGAGGATGATCAATTTCAGAAAGTAACCCCATATTGTATGAGCAACTCAACCTGAGCTTAGTAAACAATAAGAAACTGTAGAGAGCAGAGCGTAAATTTCTGAACATATCAATCAAATTAGTTTTAACTGAAATATTTTCTAAGTGATTTTAAAAATTTAAATGTTCATATAGATGCTCAAAAATTTTAACTTTTACACTGCTCAATAGAGTTGCCCTTAATTAAGATATCGAATTTCGAATATTTCTTCTGACATTATGGTATCTAAGAAATTTAGTTTTATTAAGAGATAATAAGTTTTTATTAAACAATTTACTCGCAACACGCATAATGTGCTTTACATTTTATTTAAAATTATAATCCAATTTTTCAGAAAATAAAAAATGATGTATCATCTGCATATTCAGCATAGCGTTCGCAGGAATTCACCCAATTTAATTTATAGATAATATAAACAGAACGAGGCCTTTTCTCCCTAAAACTAATATTCTGTTGTGCCCCATTGGCAGTATAAAAAATGCTTACATATTGTTTCCTTTTCTCTAAAAATTTTGATCCAATTTAATAAAGAGTCGCAAATTCGATATTTAAACCATTTAACTCATCAAGTTATATGACCAAAGTAATCAAATGCCCTGTTGAGGTCACAAAAGCCCTTCATAGGACACTGGTTTTTCCGATACATTTTATAACATGATGGTGAACTAATTTATCGCTGTAATGATAGATTTCCCATTCGAAAAGCCATTCTGATTTAAGTGTAAAATGTAATTACTCTGCAAAAAATATATTATTCTGTTTAAAAAAGCATACTCGAAAATTTTTGGTAAACTCGTACGTACGTAACTGGTCTAGAATTAGGTATTTCTTTAATGTTATTATTTTTATATATAGGTGTCACTTGACCCATTGTCAGTGTAGGAGGAAAAATTCCGAAATAAAATGAAAGGTTAACCGAAAAGGTAACACTTCCAAATTATTCATTCAAATCATTAGCTATTAAATAAGGATTCGTTATGTAATCACTGCCAATCTTAATTTAAATTTTTTTTAACATCATTTATTTGTTAATTCAGAAACTTCGTTCCATGTATTTCTCTTTATATTTTTACTCTATTTCATTTTATTCTGATAAAAACTTTGCTTTAAGATAAGTTTGTTTTGTCATGATAATTGTATTTTAAGGAATGTAGGTCTTTTAGCTATGCTATGGAGTCCCTGACTCCTTTACTAACATATTCTTTTTTATTTTTCATCATTATATTATTTATTCAAAGGAAAATTTCTATTAAAATAATGTATACAAATATTGTAAGGATGTCAAAATCTTCATTTTAGCTGCATTCATTGAACATACAATTCATCCATATTTCACCTGCAAGATTCTTCTCAAAATCTAGAAAATTCTCGTTAGAAAAAAATCTTTTATAATAAGTCGTGTTCCAATTTACATTATTAGGCACGTTAATTTCGTAAAACACTGCAAGATGATCTGAAATGTTATTACCAAGAACACATACAACACATTTGTCAATAAGTTAACAAACAAGTGATCCAAGGTCGAGATAATGGTGCCACTCATGCGAGTTGACCAACTTACCCTAAACACTAAATTAAAACAAGACATTAGTTTTAGAAAATGTCTAAAATCGACTTTGCCGTTATAAGAATTAAAATTAAAATCACCACAAAGCAAAATATTTTTATCTAGTGTGTGTATGTAATCCAAAATATTTAAAATTTGATTAAAAAATGCATCAGTACTTCCGGACGCAGATCGATAACAAGCTAATAAAAAAATATTATTAAATTTACCTCACTTCTAATTAATTCCACAAACTTCAAACTTTTATAAATCAATATTTGTAAGTGAAATCGAATTCTTAGTATAAATACTAATTCCTCCACCCTTGTATACACAAAACTATTTACAGACTCATTTATACCTCAAGCTTCTACAAAATATAAAACATTAAGATTTGAAAAATCACGAAAGTATTATTTTGCCAAAGAGTCGGGTCTATTGCAGTTTTAAACTTTTTTTCATAAATACTATCCTTAAAAGATGGCTACTGTTTAGGATGTTTAAGAGATAATTGTTCATAAACAACTTTTGCGAACTTAGATTTAAACATTTCAGATATTTACATCCTATAACATGAAGATCAAAAAATTTTAGAACACTATTAATCGACTCTGCGGATCCATCTTGTTTGCCAGTACCTATTATAATGTTTTGATTTCTTTGTTGCTATCTTCGTCTGAAGCTGCTTATGTATTCTGACTTAGATCTTTCTAGTTTTTGAGGCACCTTCATTTTTTGTTCGGTCTTTCCCAAGTTTGTATGTTTATCACTTAACTGCTGTACCCCTGTTTGCATGACAGCATTAATTACTGTTGTATATAAAATTTCTTTGGTACATTTTTCGTTACTAATAAATCCCTCATTACTACTTGGTTCCACTTCGGAGTTCGTCACAGCAGCAACATCGTTTTGGTCAAGTATTATTTTGATTGGGCGTGAATCACGATTTAGTAATTGAATGAAGATATCTTTATCCAAAATCGTCTTTTCTAGTTCGTGGTTAAGTTTTTTTTAGGTATTGAAATTCCATATTTGCATATTTAAGTTCATACCTTAATATTGTCTTTATCTTGCGAGTTGAAAAACTCTACGGGATCCCATTCATCAGTACATTTTCGCACTACATTACTAATTTTTAATTCAATTAGCACTTGTTTTTAATTATTATGTCTATTAATTCACATTTTTTTGACCAATCAAACATTCTCGAAGTTGAGCCATGATGCACGTACCGAAAAAAAAATTCAGAAGTTCACCTAATCTCATAATTTCCAGAGGATTTTGACGTTCAGAATATTTTTAAACTATTAGTAATTTTAATATATTTATAAAAAAAAAATAGGCGTATAAAAATATTGTATAAAACTTGTGCATTAACACCCACATTAGGTAAGGATAAATGTTAAGACTTAGACCCGATCTAGTTATAATGGAAGTTAAATCTGGTAGTTGGCTAGAATTGTTTTGCTATTGTACTAATTTATATACTTGTATATTTGTTAATACATAAACTTTGATATATTAAAATTAAGGCTAAAAGCCTGTCTCTTGAAATTAAGGAATGTTTTCATTTGTTTAATATTAAAAGAGCATGATTTTTTATTATTATGTTTTCAAAGTTTAAGACTTGATTGATTCATTGTTGCCCTTGTTATTTTAGGCCTTTTGCTGTAAATTTAGATCAGTTTCAAAAATTACACTATGTTATTAAATTAGAGTATGAGGGCTTATTTTACTCATGGGATTTCGTAACTCCCCCGCCGGCCCAACATTTATCTGCAGAGAACTTCAAGACCATGGAGTTGTTCGCACTTTTAATATGAGAGTAATGTTTGGTAACAATCTATGTCCGAACACCCAACAATTTTCTATTTGATTTAAAATTACATGGACGATAACTTAATTATTATTTGCTGGCTTAAAAACAGGTAGCGCTCTCTTAGGGAGATCGTTGGTACGAGACCTGCTTGAACTGCGAAAATTAATGATCAGTTTGGTTACTGATGCCGAACGATGCGACTTCTATCATTATTTCATAGTCTTTTTAGGTCCACAAGATCAAGTAAGTATCTTGGTGTAATTTTTTCCGATATAATTTAATTGTTTAAAACGCCATAAAAAAAGTATCCATGATAGGTATCAATGTAATACTAATGGATGTTGATAACTGTATTGAATGCAAAGAATCTCGTTCAAGATCTATCAAAAAATATTAATTATAACCAAAATTATCGCAATATTACTGTCAAAAAAAATAGAAAATTGCGAGATTATCAAGCTTTTCAACTTGTAACTTGGTTTTTAATCATCGAAATAAGCTCTACAAACACTCATTTGAGAGATGGAATTATCAGCATTCAAATAGGATGTTACAGGTGGCGTTTTTATTGTTCATAACAAAGTTACAGTAGTTTAAAGTTGAAATTTCTATCTAAATAACGCTGAGTAATTTCTTTATAGATATTTTAAGCTAAAATGCCATTAGGATATCATTGATCATGACTGATAACAGTATTTCCTGAGTCAAAACTATTATTTTGTTACTTTCTAAATATCTCTAATTCAATTTTTGCTGATATAGCCATTTAAGAGTACGTTCGGCTGCGCGCGCGAGTAATTGCGCACGGAGAGTTGTGATTCTCAAGGACTACTTTTAAATACATTTTTATTTTAAAGTATGAAATTTTTTAATCAAAATTTGCTATTTTACTATCAATCTATCTTACTATTTACAATGTACTATTTTGTTATTAATACAAATGCCAGATAAAATAAGCTAATTGAGCAATTGCTACATTTTGCGAAGGTAAATGCCGAATGTTACATTGCCATAGTTATCATATATGTTTAAGTTTCCCGACAAATCTATCACAAAATAATAGTGTTTATTTTGGAATTCCGCCAAAAATAAAATTTTACTACAAAAATTTTTAAGCATTTTTATTTTGACTAATCAAAAAATTTTCGCCGATTATCAATTGATATTTAGCACTATAAATGATACTCCTTGTAGTTTAAATAGTGAAATCAATTTGGACATTTTACAAAGGCTAGACATCGAAGAAGCAGGTCTTAAATTATTGCTACACGTTAAGCATGCTGTTGAAAGTAGGTATAAAAAGGCGTATCTTATTTCTTCGGATAATGATGTTTTTTTTTTCTAATTTTTAGTATTCGGATTGAACTTTTTCAAAAAATTTTTTTGCAGTAGATTACAGATATGTCATGTACCGTTTTTCAGCTTACTTTAAACTTATCGACTGGATTTGATTTACATATATATATATATATATATATATATATATATATATATATATATATATATATATATATATATATATATATATACAGATTAACAAAGTTTGTAAGAGAACCGTCATATGGTGGCGCGACGGTGAATTAAAACAGAAATATGTAAAATCGAGTACACGAAACGCGCTGCCCAAAAGATAGGGGTCGCATTTTTCGGTACTGGCAAGCAAGCATACCGCTATTTAAGCAGCCAAAGCCACGTGCCGCACCAAACGATCCCACCATGAGAGCATCGTTTAGCGTGTAGATTGACAAATTTTCACGTCCGCTTCGCCAATATTTTATTCTATTTTATTTTAAATTACACGGACAAAAACTTATCTACATATTTATTTACTTGTTTGGCTTTGAAACACGCTAAACGATGCTCTCATGGTGGGATCGTTTGGTGCGGCACGTGGCTTTGGCTGCTTAAATAGCGGTATGCTTGCTTGCCAGTACCGAAAAATGCGACCCCTATCTTTTGGGCAGCGCGTTTCGTGTACTTGATTTTACATATTTCTGTTTTAATTCACCGTCGCGCCACCATATGACGGTTCTCTTACAAACTTTGTTAATCTGTATGGTTCTTGTATTATCAAGTGGACCATCGAGATGTCGCCTTTGTCGTCTTATTTGCCGTATTTTGATTATAAATATGGCTTATACGATGCAAAGGCGAGATGATGGTTTGTACCGACTGCGGTGGCCTGACGAGTCCCATATTAGGACGAAACAGCGCTGTCGCCATCTGTCGGACCCGGAGTTATTCCATACTTTGGAGTGCTCCGCAGTTTTTAATACGAGAATCATGTAGATTGACAAATTTTCACGTCCGCTTCGCCAATATTTTATTCTATTTTATTTTATATATATATATATATATATATATATATATATATATATATATATATATATATTCTTGATTCTTGAACCATAGATTATATAATTTTTCTTTATTTTGTCTTTTCTTGGGTTTAGGTTCTATATTTAACAAAAATGCAAAACAAATTGACGTTTCGCCCTTTATTTAAAGCATTTTCAAAATTTTTTCTTCCTAAAAATATTTTTATATAGTTAAAACATTCACATAATTCTACAATTTTAAAAAACAAACAAGACACTTTAAAAACAGTATTTAAATTTTTAAAATTTTTAAAAATATTTAATTTTACCGGTAGATACCGTGACAGTTTGTTACTCTATTACTAAATTAAATTTAAACTTTACATCGTCTACTGAGAATACATGGAATGCCAATGTGTTTTATTCTGTTTTTATATTTTTTATATTTTACAATGCACAAAAAAACAAATAAAGTATACGTTTAGTTTTATGTTTAAGAGGATATTCAATTTTTGATTCTTATTTGACAGGATCGACTTAATATTTTTGTTTAAATTAGGCTTGTGTAAATGTGGCTCAAATTTCCCATATCTGTTCTATCGTTAACAGTGTTTTTATCTTTTTTAATTTCAATCATTTCCTTTATCTGTAATTTTTGGTAATTCATATCTTTGTTTTTTATTGTGGTACTGTTATAATCAAAAGTATGTTTTTCGTCCTGTGTGTGTTTGTTCAACGACGTTGACGCGTTTTTCGTATATTTATGCCCATTTAATCTGTTCTTCAGCAATTGGCTCGTCATGCCTATATATTTTTTGGGACAATTTGTGCAAGGGATCGAAAATATTACATTTGATTTATTCATGAGAGGAGTTTTACTTTTTAAATTTGTGAACAATGTATTTAATTTATTATGTGACTTGTGGCATACGATAATATCATGCTTTTTTACACATTTACGCAAGCCTAATTTAAACAAAAATATTAAGTACTCGATCCCGTCAAATAAGAATCAAAAATTCAATATCATCTTAAACATAAAACTAAACATTTACTGTTCGCATTTTATTCATTCATGCACGGAGCTGCATATAGTTGTACGTTGATGAATGTGATTTCAGCACTACAACGGCATAATGTGGATATATCAAGTGCTATTGCATCTCACACGGAGGGATCCGTGAAAGCCGCACAAACATATATAAGCCATCCGGCGGGAGGTCGGCGAAGCCGCGTTCAGTATTTGCATGCTTCCTTCCGATCTGTCCTTTGCACAGCCAGGTGCATGTCGGTACCCTGATGAGTCTAGTAGAGACGAAACATGTACCTCTGCCGTATCACTGTGACGGGAAGGGTAAGTTTTGACTTTATTCTCGGTATGGTAGTACAGGTAGGCCATCATCTCGATGGTGGTGGAATAGGATAAATTGTGTTCCTTAGCAATTTTTTCAAACTGTGCAACCTCTAACACGGAAAGGATATGGTTGGAACGAAGTTTGCATTTACTGTTCGCATTTTACTTCATTCATGCACGGAGCTGCATATAGTTGTACGTTTGCTGAATGTGATTTCAGCACTACAACGGCATAATGTGAATATATTCACTGCTATTGCATCTCACACGGAGGGATCCGTGAAAGCCGCATAAACATATATACGCCATTCGGCGGGAGGTCGGCGAAGCCGCGTTCAGTACTTGCATGCTTCCTTATGATCTGTCCTTTGCACAGCCAGGTGCATGTCGGTACCCTGATGATTCTAGTAGAGACGAAACATGTACCTCTGCCGTATCACTGTGACGGGAACGGTAAGTTTTGGTTGGAACGAAGTTTGCATTTACTGTTCGCATTTTACTTCATATATATATATATATATATATATATATATATATATATATATATATATATATATACATATATATATATGCACAAAGCAAAACAAATACTCCTTGCCGGTACTCTCTTTAGAACCCGCGTTTATGGCCTGCCAAGCTCTTCTTTAAAGCCTAATTGTTGCAACAAAAAAGAACGAATTAGGGTAGCGAAGACCTTCCGCTTCGACGAGGCCTCATATAATCCAGATCAAACTTCACTTCGTTTGATCTGTTAATTCTGTTTCTGTCTCGTTTCATAAATAAGATGACTAGGTAGCTGTTTGAAGCAAGTTACATTATTTTTTTTTAAATATAAAGATAAATTAGAGTCAATAAAGTAAGTATTAAATAAAATTGAAAATTATGGGCTTTAAATAAAGTTGTTTTACTTGAAGTCTAAATAGCAAAATAAAATTTTTAGCTCAAAGTTTCACTTTATAACCTAATTTAAACTTTCTAATTTAGAATAAATTTCAACTATATAAACTTCAATATAAAATCTAAAAAAATAAATCAACTATATTAAGTAGGGACAATTTTACTTAAAACACGCCCGTAATTTAACAACTTAGGACAGAGGTAAAAAATTATTGTCTTTCTTAAGTGGTCGATTGCAAAATCATATGAATACGCCTAATCTAATGGTCCGGTCAGCAGTCAGTCGAATTGTATTTTATGATACTTTTTTTTTGCTGCAACAAGGTTAGAAGCATGATGCGTACTATTCGATGTGAATTGGTTTTTCCAAAATTATTTTCAACCACTTACTTACTGTTTGGGTGGAGGATTGTGATGGGGTTTTTCTAAATGTGCAATTGTGATTATAATTTCTTTTCACTTTTGCAGTCTTTTGTAAATACGTCATGTGTCAAGTGCAAATTCACTTATCTAAATCCTAAAAGTGGCATACAAGAATGGGTTGAATTCTGTCAGTACCTGAAGTCTTCAATTTATTTGCTACTTTAACTTTGACTTTTTTTTTGGCATACTTAACAATAGTTTTAATATTTACATTTGTTAACGTCTGAATCCTTTGTTCTGTTGCTAATACCACAAGTATGACCAGTTTGCATATTAATCCTTCTAGCGAATTATCATTTGATATGATCTTGAACTAGTTTAAAACAACATGCAGGTCCCACATATAACTATATTTGGGTAAGGAAATTATAGATTCATTCAAAAAATTCCTTAGTTCTAAGATTCGATATTAAAATCTGCCGTAAAATCTGATCAAGCGGAGATCGATAAGAATTTCTAATCCCAAAAGAAGCTTTTTTCTTGAACTTAATAGTAAGAAAATCTAAAAACTCTGTAATAAGAAACTAGAAATAACTCTAAATATTTTTGTCGAAAAGACCACCACAGGCTCATATTATCACCATGGGGTTTAATTGTACTGATTATGGTTTCAGAAGCCAGAAAATTTCTATGGAATAATTTGGTAATGCTAGCAAAATAAAACTGCAATAATCAGGGAAATTTTCTTCAAAAGTGGGCAGTGGGCGTGGTAATCTACTGTTTTAGTATTCAACAAAATAGTGAATACCAGGTAACTGTACGGCGGACATACGACCAGATATTTCGGTGCGTTGCCCTGGGGCTCCGAGCATGCAGAAAAACAATATGTGAGAGGTAATTTTTTAAAAGGTCAACTTCCGTTAATTTGCATAAAGAAAATTCCACCTCCATATTTTGCAGCGAGGCCCACTGCTGTCTGTTACTGACTAGATGTCAAAGCATCTACAATAACACATTCCGAATTCACCGTTTTAGTTTTGCTTTGCACCGACAAAATCAATAACTGACTGGTCAAATTTTTAAACTATGGGAGAAAATTTGTTACTAAATTTTTACTTTGTTTCTTTAGATAATTCAACTGCCGATTTTCCGTCAGCTACACAAGAACACTTATATTTTAAGTAGGACGCATTAAAATGTTTCATAATACATAACTGCCAAATTTTCTAGGATAGAAGATTTTAAACCAGATATTGTACATTTCCCATTTTATTGACAATGCCGAAGTAAAATATTAAAATTTTATATGTTGGTATCAAAAAAAATTTGAATATTAATGGGAGTTTTTAATCTTGAATATACGAAAAAACAATTTGATCAGTTGTCAGTTATTTTATGCCATTGTTATTAAAGAAAAAACTTTAGACTACCAAGTTACATACATAGAATCCTAAGGAAGCATACATGGGAACAAGCTGACTGGGCGCTTCTCACGAAAACAGCTTACTAAGAAGACCTTCAAGAAAGTCTATAAATATATGTGAAATATTAATATTATTCATTTTTGTGATCTCAATACATGTAAAAGCATTAAATTGTAATCCTGTAGTTGCTCTGATTGTATTTTTGAAAATAAAATAATTTTTAAAAACACAAGTTGGTGATCTAAAAACCTAATTGGCGCAGTGGGTAGCATAGCGCAGTGGTGAAAAATCTAGATAGTACAAGTGGTGAATTTTCGCATCCGTTGGAAATCACCACGGGAATCCAGTTCCTGCTATGCAGAGATTCGCATACGTCGAAGGCCGCCACTTGAGTATCCACTCTTCAGTGCTATCCAAAAGAACCCTGGGAGGACATCCGGAACCACCCAAAAGAACACCACAACGAGCAGCAACGAGACGTAAGGATCGGGAAAGGCAGGGAAAGACAGGACGCCAACCCTTGGATACTCTAAGTGCCTAAAAATTCCTTTCCGCCCCTTTCAAACACCTTTGTTTGAGGATTTTGTAGGGATAGGTTAAGCGTGTACGCAGTACACATTCAGTCTATTGGAGACAAAAATTAGTTTAGGATTAAGTTAAATTAAGAGAGAAAAAAAATAGAAATAGCAGATTTCAAAAAGTAAAAGTTAAACTGAAAGTAAAAAGTTAATAATTAAATTGAAAATAGAATAAGAAACCGCAGGTTTCAAAGTGAAAGTAAAATTAAAATAAACCCCAAAATTTGAATAAATAATTTAATATATATATATATATATATATATATATATATATATATAAATAATCTGTACAAGATGTCAGAAGTAAAAGTTAACTGGGACCTTCTTAAATCCCGCTTAGATAATATTAAACCGTTCGATGATGACGTAATATGCTAAATAAATTCTTCACTAGAAGTGAGGATTTTATAGAAAAATACGCGGTTGCTAATAATGCAGAATTAAACGAACATGTTTTACAATGCATACAAGAAAAATTATGCAGAAAAGCCGAAATTATGGTAGGCAGGCGCGTTGAATTAAACACTTGGCAAAAGTTAAAAGCCGCTCTTTTACAATGTTTTGCCGATCGTAGGGATATTGATTGCCTAGTACAAGAACTCACTAGGGCTAGACCTTTTAAAAACGAAAACTTAATAAACCTTATTAATAGATTATTAGTAATAAGTAGTAACGTTATCCAGCATATAAGCAATAATACTTCCTTGTTCAATGAACAAAGAAATTGTCAGATTGAACACTATAATAAAACAGCTTTAAACACATTTATTGCAGGTTGTGACGGTGATTTAAGAAATAATATGTATATTAAAAAACCAAAAAGCCTAGAGGATGCTATTGCCTATGTTAATGAATATGAAAATTTCGAAAAGTTATTTGGCAATTTTCATGAATCTAATAAACCAAAAACAAATCAGTTAAACCTAGTCAAAAATTTTAATAACCCAAATTTCAACCCATATCAAAATGCACAAAATATGTATTTCCCAAATCAAAACTTTTCACCAAGACCAGTTTGGCCAAATCAGCCAATACATATTCAGCCTAAAAAAATACCACAAAAATATTTCAGTAATAGACAAGTGTTTGGTCCTCCAAGAAACGTCTTCAAACCAAACCAAATTCCTCCTAATCAACTACCGAAACCAACCTCAATGTCGACAACTTCACGAAACCCGACAGTACAAACTAATAGACAATCTAATCAGCATAACTATCCGAATAGAGGTAATCAAAATTACTTTAGAAATTAACCCAATCTGAAACCAAGGAGAAATATAACGAAAGTTACTACTACGAGCCGAACCCCTATGATAGTCAAAATTATTTTTATGACAACGAACCGGATTTTGAAAATTCCGTAGAGATCCAAGAGATACACGATAATTCAAAAAATCCTGATTTTGACCCAAAAGCAAACCAAAATTTTCCCGAAATAGCCAAGGAAAAGGAACCACCCTAACTGAAATAAATATTTCGTCTTATAACGTCTTAGCATACATAAAAATACACAACTCACGTTTAAAATTATTAGTAGACACGGACAGCTCGAGATCTATCCTAGATCTCAGTATTACTGAAAAATATTTTCCAAATTGCATTTATCATACGAATAATATTATTAAAACATCATTTGGCACTCACAAAACCGAATTTCAAGTATCAGTACCCTTATTTGCAAAACTTGGTATAAAAAATAAAATTGATTTCATATTATTCGATTTTCATGATTTTTTCAACGGAGTCTTAGGCTTACAAGACCTAATAAAACTAAATCTCAATATAGACCTAATAAACAAACAACTAGTCAGTCCAAAAAATTTAAAAATCCTTTTCAAATATGGAGAACCTAGCGAAATAAACTTCTCTTTTTCAGTAAACCCTCAAGAGAAAATTATAAAAAAAGGTAAAATAAATCAAGCTGCTGACGCACTTTCGCGTAATCCGGTAGATCTAATCCCTCTAAATAACTATAATAACCCGTATTTATCGTTTATATATATCCCAGAATTAGATGCAAAATTTTTCATACATACAGGTAGCGGTAGAAGTTTCATTAAACCCGACTTAGCATATTCAGTCTACCCAAATTCCATATTTTTCGAACCCTTCACGGTACGATCAGCTCATGCAATTTCAATGCATCATGAGGTAGCAGACATTCCAATATTCTCTTCGTTTAAAATCATCGGAAAACATAAATTCTGTATATTTAATTTTTCCCCAAAATTTGATGGACTTTTAGGTTATGACTTCTTAAGATATATTGGAGCAACTATTAATTGTGGAAAACGTCAGCTAATAGTACGAAATGTCATTTTCCCCTTCATAAACGAAAATTCTGGAGTACCTTTTAATCAATTGAATGATATCGACAGTTCCAAAACCAATAATTCCGAAAATACCGAAATACTAGAACTCCAAGAAGAAAGAAAAAATTGTGTTACTGCAATAAATTCTACAACAAATACATACAAAGAACATACGATCAGTAAACCACAGAATATTTATAGTTCAAATAACAAAGATTTCGAAAATGATAAAAACCCGAAATCTCTCGAACAAATCAATCAACCCACGACATCTCTTATAAGAAAAATAATAGAATCCACACCTACTAAAACCATGAACGAAAAATTTCAAGAAATTATAACACAAAAAAACACCGAAAACCCTGACCTATAGCAAAACCTCAAACGTACCTTTTCTATCACTTATATCCCGTTGTCCAAAAATCAAAAATTATAATCCCAAAATACCCCTACATGGCACGTACAGAAAAAGAAATCCAATTTGAAGACAACACTTGCCCCCAGTTGGAAGAAGTCTTCTACTGTAACGAAGCTGTTCATCCACAATACAAATGCATTCTGGCGCTATTAGATGGTGTGCCCTCAAATGATTGTCCGATAATCGAAGCCAATATTGAAAAATCAATAATTGAACAAGTTAAAGCCGACAAAGTAATTATAATGTCACAGAAAAAGGAAAGATCTCATACTCAATGCAACATGGACCAATACTTTGATATTGAAGAACCAACTTTAGTGAAAATACCTAACAACTGCCAAATACAAGTAGGCACTAGAAAATTTACCAACACAATGGAAATCCAAATTGGAAAACCTCTATTATTATCAGAACTACAATTGGATAATTTCACCTTAACCAAATTGGTAAAAATACCCGACATAAATGAAGTAAATCTCAATGAAATATACAAACTAAAGGACCTAACTAATCAATTGCAACCAATTGAAGGGATAAACCAATCAAATGGATATTCATCAATAGTAATCGATACACTTATATTCATGATATTGATTGCTATCATTACATTCTTGGTATTAAAAAGAAAACTAATATTTTGGAAAAAAGAAAAGAAAGAAAAGAAGAAAGAAGAAAACAAAGTAACGCTCGAAAATACACCCTGTATTTTCTCAGCTTAAAGAGGGAGGAGTTACATACACAGAATCCTAAGGAAGCATACATGGGAACAAGCTGACTGGACGCTTCCCATGAAAGCAGCTTACCGACCTTCAAGAAAGTCTATAAATATAAGTTAAATATTAATATTATTCATTTTTGTGATCTCAATACATGTAAAAGCATCAAATTGTAATCCTGTAGTTGCTCTGATTGTATTTTTGAAAATAAAATAATTTTTAAAAACACAAGTTGGTGATCTAAAAACATAATTACCAGAATATGTTATTGATGATGAAGTTGTTTCTTGCCTATTTTTTGTCTAAAAATGCTCTGAAACATTGACCTTGTTTTCTTGGTGGTTTCGTTTGCTGAACCTCTGAGCGTTGTTCTAACATTGACAGGGGGCACTTCATATAGTTTTCCAACGTGAGCTTCCTTTGCACCGGTTTCTTTATTAGTTTAGGTGTGAGCCGCTTAGACTTTCGGTTTTATATTTCCAAATTCATTTAGTTTTAAGCCTTTTTCTAGTATCCCACTAAAAAGAAACCTGTCTAGGGGGGGGGGGTGCATCAGGCAGTGTATCCTTTAACGATTTATGTATATTGATTAAAATTAGTTTCTTAAGTGTCCATGTCTCTGTGTATTGAAAATCGCAAAGCAGGGGTGCAACGTCATTGAGCCATTATATAAGTCGCCCAAACATTCTTTGGACAATATAATAGTAATTACATTCCTTATAGCTGAGATGCTCGTTCTGATTATGAGTTACGCTTTTATTCTTTCATAATACAAAATATTATAAAGCGGCACTCACTTCTGGGTTTATTCTGGCTACTTTTAGAATGCTAATATTTGAGACATGTCTTCATTTAAATTCAAATTTATTAGATCTTTAACAGGATCAATAACGCTGTTCGTATCATCAATATTTTTAATATTTTAAATATTCCGTTCCATTGTATAAGCCAGATTTAGTGGTATATAAAATCATGATGAATAGACAATATAATTTTCCTTTAAAAGAAAGGCGAATGTAAGTGCTGCGGCCGGAATCCCTATAACTTCCTTTTAAAACGTGAAGAAAAACTAAATACAGAATATGTGTGTTGTCAAAAACACACAAAATTGTCACCAAAAATAATGGAAATATTGTGTCTTCAGAAACACACAAGGTGGTCCTCAAAATCCATCGAATTATTGTGTCCTCAGAAACACACAACGGTGTCCTTAATTGAATTACTATGTTCTCCAAAACACTCAACGTTGTCTTGAAAAACAACGTAATTTTTCTGAATACATATTATTATCAATCAATTAGCTACAATGTACTGAATGTGTCATTTTTGTTGACGAAAAAAAATCACAAAATATTACATAAGAATTTTCTCTCTGAAATACTCCTTGTGAAAAAGAACTGGAACAGAAATGATGAAATTTTGTTTTTCACATACTGCTTGTGTTAAAGAACTGAAATAGAGATGAGGAACTATATTATCAAGCAAACCTAAATCCTTAATAAATGATCAAGCCTTCGTTATTTGGCCCTTTCACAGTGTGAAGGCAAATATTTACTTTTATTCTTGACACATAATTCTCTGTGGAATAAATAATCGTATTTTCTCTAGATTGCCATATGATTCTATAAAATAATCAAGATGAAGATATTTAAACGCAGGAAAAGTCAAGCATGCAACCCAACAATAAATGGAGGAAGAGAACAAAAAACCTCTAAACCTAGCCGAAATACAGAATATAAGAAGCCATGTCTAATACTTAGAGCAGAATAAATAACATCAAGAGAAAACTTCTAAGATAGTTTCCAACTGAATAAACTTTATACTACAAGGGCAGACGTACTCTCTAAGATCATGGTTAGAGACAAAGCACTTTTTCAGATTCCAGAAATGATCAAAGTATAAAAGTTAGATCCATCATCAAATTTGCCAAAAGAGACGTAATTCTAAAAATAGAGAACAATTAATGTCACGAGTTATATAGAAGCGATGCCAAGAGATAAATAATTAAAATATTATACTTACTCAACCAAAAACAAGAACGTTCATGCTTTCATATTCAAAGGTTTAGATCAATAACCAGAACCGGAAGAAATATTCATAGAATTAGTAGAAAACTATGGAGGAAGTGTTAATTTTTTCCCCTGACTGCAAAACATAGACCACATTTTCCGGTAGTAACATCATTTAATCATATGAAATACAAATGTCACGCAATTTATAATTTAATTTAAAAATAATAGAATGGAACAGTAATGAACTGAAACACAAATAAGACGATACAATATATTTTCTTAACAAATACAAAATAGATGTTATAATCATTCTAGGGCTGAAACTTCATAACAACTCAATACTAAAACTCACAAACTACACGTTACACAAAACAGACACAGAATGCAACAAGAAGCGAAGCAGCAATATTAATTAATAATAACGTTCCACATTAAAAAAAACTTCACAGCATGCAGCAGATATAAAGAATTTGAATTTTTAAAAGTTTAGTTTCTGCAAATACATCTACAGGAGGATATAATATTAATTTATTGTAGAGAATTTTTACCGTTTTTCTATCTAATCATATTTAAAAAATTAATATTTGCTTTGTATGTATACATCTATAGGAGGATATAATCGTAATTTATTGTACAGAATTTTTATAATTTTTTATCTAATCATATATGCAACATTAATATTTGCTTCATATATCCCACCGAACTGAAATTGCATAACTATTAATACTCTCAACCAACGCAAGATAAAATTTAAATATTATTCTTCTCAAATTTGAAACAATCATATTATCCCGAATATCCATCTTTAAAAATCAATCTCTCAAGTATTGGATTTAGTATTGTGATTTATTATACATCAAAATAAGTATTAAGAGCAAGAGATTTAATAAATCTATTATAAATTTTGACTCGTCAGCACTTAGAGTTATTATATTCTGATTCAACCACTTCAACACAGTAATAAATCTAGCTTTTGCTCTATTTTGTGCTGCGAATCAAGTATTTCTCGAAAATATTCAAACTGCGTGGTCAGCAAATTTTACTGGAATTTTCAAACTTAATATACTATTAAAATATATCCGAATCAAAATAGAGCCTAGCATAGTTTCATGTGGTATACCATAGTCTAAGTTTTTTTCGCGACTACAAGCGAATTCCACTTACTAATTGATTAGGTTTCCTTAACACTTTTATTCAAATCAATCTCAATTTAATATATTGTATTCTAAGTTAGGTTCCTCATTTCTTGCAGGAATTGATTCATGCTGATCTGAATTTTCGTATTGCTTACCACAAGTACCTTTTCTCTCTGGATTATTTTATTGTTTATTGCTAGATTTTTGTTCGATCAATTTTTCCAATTATTTTTAATTTCGATTTTCTTTACTTTCCTTCTTTCTCGTACTATTTATAATTCTGGTTTTTCCTATTGTTTACGTTTTCTAGGGTTTAAACGATCCGACGAGGTAAGTGCTAATGATAGTCCCTCTTTTTTTCTATTTTTCTTGTCGTTAAGGTCTCTTTCGCCGAAAGAAAATTTTGTCTATTGATAACTTACTTTTATTTTTGGGTGAATTAGCCCGATCACTATTATCTTCACTGTCAGACTAATCAAACCATGGCACATATATTGTAGACTAAATATTGACGTAGAAACCATGGCACATATATTGTAGACTAAATATTGACGTAGAAACCATATAAAGCAGGATATTCGAAATATTTATTCAACAATCTACTATATATATATATATATATATATATATATATATATATATATATATATATATATATATGTATTGTAAATAATCAATTATAGATAGCTATAGATTTCAAAGTATTTGATCTACTACTCCCATGGGTTGCGAAGTACGCAACAGAGGTGCTGGATTGCTGAAGAAAGAGATAGGGAAGGTCCCAAATGTTTAAAAAACAAATTAAGAATTTAAGAGATTGAGATATTTACCAATCACTCGAAGAGCTACTGGTTTACTAAATCGCCAACCTTAACCAGAAAATCATCCGATGTTCTGAAGCCCATGGATGCTCATTTAGTATAGCATTTCAAGTATCCAAGTAAACAAATACAAACTAATTCAGAGGTACAATTGTCTGCTTTAATCGAAATATTATTTGGTGGTTCGAAACCTCATAGATTAGAATGAGTGTAGGCTTATTCAATAAATATATATAATAAAGGAACCCGTTAGCCCTTCATTCGAGTCGGTATGCAAACTCAACTAAACCCTGGCTTAGGCGTTATTATGCTCATCGTACATAGTGAAATCTAATTCCACAGGATGTAAATCAGGGACTATAATCATGTGAGCATTACCAATAGGATGAATCACAACCTCGGGTATGAAACGGTTTAAAAGATGTTTAGTAGATGGCAAAATTAAAATATGGCATATAATTAAGCTAAACTAGATAAAAGATAAAGAAAACATTTGTTAAACTATAAACTAAATTTAAAAACGTAAGCCTCGAGCATCGTGGTACCTCTTGATCTAGCTGCGGATAAGTTACTGGGTTTTCAAAAAGACGCTCTCCCCAAGACCAAATACCGAGTCTTGTCCTCAAAATTCCACTAACAGAAAGATCAACAATACAGAGTACAAGAAGCTGGTACAAAAACCAGGAAAAAAAATAGGAATAAATAAGAAAATAAAATCCAGACGAAAACAATGAAACTTGGACACCTCCAGCTGAAGGTTTTTTTGTTATTCCGTAGGCAACGTGCTTCTTGATTCACGACGAAACGAAATACCAAACAGTGGGTTAATAAATCGTAGTTTACACTGCAGTTAGAACAAAATTCAACAATACCAAACTGCTAGCAAGACCAAAAACCACTAGAGAGTATTACAAGGCCTAACGAGATACTTAATCCCTTTTTCAGGTAGAGTAAAATCTCCGAAAGTATCTTAATGGCTCATATGTCATTACTTTTCCAATTTTTTTTTCAACGCCAAATTAAAATAATAATGTCTAAAAAAGTGATTGAATGTCAAACATGCCTAAATAGAATATTGGTTGAAAGAATAGTAGCGACATTAGTAGTATATATATGAGAGAAGGAAAGAGGAGGAGGAGTAAGAAGAGTAAATCATCAACACTTTTCATCCTCCTCCTCTTTTCTTCTCTCATTATACTTTTAAAATCTCTCATTATACTTATTAAAAAACCTCATATTATCAACACTTTTCATCCTCTTCCTCTTTTGTTTTCTCATTCGAATTATCTCGTATACATTCGAGTTACTTCGTATACATTCGCGTTACTTCGGATACATGTTAACATGACCTTGTATCCCTTCTCTAAATTTTGATTATAAAAGCAACACTTTACCAGCTTAAAACATACTAAAATGAAATATGTCTTCTGCTTCTAACGAAAGTGAATTAAATTTATTAATTCAAAAATTTTATAAAAAATGTAAAAGTTCTGCTTGTGAGTTCGAACATTATGCAGTTGATAGTGGTCCATCTTGGTTTCAATATTATTTGGATATATCCAAAAACCATATACAGGCTGTGAAATTGTACGAACGTTATTTTAAAAACAAAGATATTGTACAGTTTATACGTGAATTAGTGAAGTTAAGTTGGTTTCATCATGAAGTTCGTCATTTAAACCAATATATTAGAGATCCTATTGTATTACAAGAACTAATCAAATCGCATGGTGAAGATGATGCCTAAAATTGAAAATTTTGTGAGGGACCTTTATGAAGAGTTCATTATGAACGAAGCATGTTCCAGATATTTATCTTGTTTAGTTGAAGAAGAAAGTGAGGGTTAAGATTTATTGTTATATATAAAATATGTTGATCATGCAAATTGTTGTAAAAAAGCAGCAGAATTGTGTAGTGAATTTTTGAAGACTAAAAATGTGTTAAAATTCTTTGATGAACTTAAAAAAATTGGACTCAATAAAGAAATAAATTTATGTATTGATTTATTGGTTAATTAAAGTTAGTATGAAATAAAATATTAAAATTTGTATAGTTGTTTT
Source organism: Diaprepes abbreviatus (assembly GCA_034092305.1). NCBI lineage: Eukaryota > Metazoa > Arthropoda > Insecta > Coleoptera > Curculionidae > Diaprepes > Diaprepes abbreviatus. The sequence continues at coordinate 371,907 of JASJET010000117.1, forward strand.
ATTATTGTGTAACGGCTGTTATGTTTAAATATTTGATTATGTAAAGATAGGAAAATATAATTTTCTGTTAGTAATGTGGGGATGTGGATAAATAAAAAAAATATTATGACATTCATTGTTAATTTATTCATTCATAAAAAAATTTTTATACATAAAGAATACATTAGAAAGGGCACACATTGAAGGTGATTGAGAATGATAAAAACATTTAGGAGATGAGTTAATTAAAACAGATTGTTCGTCCAATTCAATTATTGGCTTAGTACAATATTTTCTAATAAAATTAGCTTTCTCTTCTCCTTTAATATAAATGAATTCTCCTTTTTCTGTTAAGTTTTTTACTATAGATGAAAAATTATGAAGAGGAATATATCCTGTATTCCAATTGATGCAGTGATGAAATTTCATTAACCATTCTGCTTGCTTGTATGTTTCTGGTGGAAGCATTTGTAGTGGATACGGTGGTTTAAAAATATAATGACTCATTTTATGTCCATCAAACATTGCAAGTTCTTTAGGAATAAACTTGTTGTGTTCATCCTTAAATCCTTGAACATCCATAACTATTCTCATTTTTATTTAGCAAATTTTTAAAGTACTAAATTTTTTTATTACAAATTGTTTTTTCGAATAGTCTTCATTAAGATTTTTTAGATGTTTAATTTTTTTTAAAAATAGTTCGATTTTTTCTTTTTGTATTTTGTACATTCCATTTGTTGTGCAACAAACTATGGTATAGAAACAACTGATCTTATTCGATATATTTTCATTTTAATAATGATATTTGATGTGGTGGGAGAAGTTAAAGTTGTTTAACAATTTTTGTTAATGGATTATTGCTAAATACTTTATCATGTATTATTACACAATAAGCAGCTGTTTTTCCCGATATTTTTTCTTTTGTCTCAAATTCAATTCTCATGGTTACTGGGCCGGATTGTAATAAATCTCTCTGATGAGAGCAATTAATGTAAGCAATAGGTGCATTATCTTTAAATTCTTTGGGATTAAATATTGGTTCTATTGGAAAGTTATAATATACTTGACGAAATTCAGAAAACATTTCATACAGGGTAGCAAACTTATTATTTTTAAAATCAAGCTGAAGATCCTGGTAAGGATATCTTTCTGAATTTAAAAACACATTTATATTCCTTAGGTCACAATGATCAAATTTACTCATATCTGATTTTAAATTACCACATCTATCCTTTGAAAAGCAATTAGTACATGTCTTGGTGTTTCAATTTTTGTGGAGGTTTTGACAGGCCAATTATGTCTTGTATTTTCTAATAACTCTGGATATTCAATTAATTCCCAACTTCGGAAAGTAAGAAGAATATCATTGTTTTTATCAATAATTTTCGTTAGTGCCAATTCTTGGGGAATGGCCACAGTAAGATGTGGAACTCGCCAACAAAGTTTGGTTATTTTAATTTTCGGTTTTTCATCATCACTTGTGGTTACTAAAGCATTAGTGTCATCATTGCTTCTTATTAGTATTAGTTCTTGTTGTGAATTTAAAATTATTTTGTTATAATCTTCAAAAAATCCCGAGTACATTTTTAATGGGACGCATAGGGAAACGTTTCCTTTTTCATCAGTCATAATTTTTTCTTTAGGTTTCGTTTTTGGATACCATCCAGCATTTTCCAATTTAGCACTTTCGTTTTGATTAAATGATATGTATCCTTTAAGAGTTGAAGTGATTCCTACATCTCGAACTGAATCAATTGTAACACCATTTAAAATATAACGTAATTCTTTAAACAAGAATGCTGGAGCATTGTTGATTAATACCGTATTAGCCAATGGAGTATCATCTTCTTTGGTAACTTGAAATTCTAAATATAACTCACTTTTGCAAGGTAAAGGATATTTTCCTGTTTGTTGTAGAGCAATTCTAATTTCATCATTTAATCCAAGTTTTGTAGGATTGAAAGGTTCAAATGATAGTATTTCCCAGCTTAATATTGATTCATCTACAAGAATATTTTCTTTTACATTTAAATATTCCATTTTATTTTAGTTTGAAACCTAAATTTATCAGAAATTTTTTATTAGAAGGTGTTAACCTTTGAGAGTTTAATTTATTACTAGTTAAATGTCGTTTAGTATCTTTCTTATTAATGTTTTTAGAGTAAAATTTTTTTGAAAAATTATAATTTGAGACTTTTTTATTATATAAAATAACCATTATTCATCTATTTTTTTAAGATGTAGTCTTATTGTTACCGTTTCTCCTCTGAAATTGATGAGATCACCATCTTGATCTACTATTTTAATGTTTATATTGTCTATTACCTTTACAGTAACAGGAAAGTAAAGGCCATTTTGTGGTGATTCTATTATTTTAAAACCAGGAGCTACACTAGGAAAAAATTGATGTATTATATGAACAGGTTTTCCATTTAAATATGATCCTTCGGCAATATTACAATCGATGTTTATGGCGTTTACTTTAATAATTTCCGCTGGAAAATCTGAAATGTGCTCCTTAAGACCTTCTAATTCCTTATTTTTAAAACCTAATATTTTTCCTATAGTTCCATCACGAAACGAGATAGGAATATCTGTTTTAATATGTGTTCGTAAAGTATTATTATTGGCATAAATATGAAGAAAAGTACGATTGTCCAAAAATTTTTGAATAAAATTATTTACATCATCTATTTCATAACTACCTGGTGGTATTCTTATTTCTTTATTTGAGTCATAAATGAAAAGATTATTAGTCTCATCAATATTTGGAATAGCATTAAAAGTTTCAAAATTTACAAGTCCAATAGAATATTCAAAATTTTCATCTAAATATATTGGAGGATGAATATTAACAGAAAGCGTGGGGGAATTACCACTAATGACAAAACTGTACGACATATCTCTTTAAAAATTTTTAACAAAATGAATTAATATTGTTTTTCAACCATTATTATAAAGAAATTTAAGACAGAGCTCACCACAATTTGTTTTGTTAATTGATTGATAATGGTTGTAGTTATATTTCACGATATTTTTCTTTTTATCGCTGAAAAAATATTTTGTTAATTCGGTAGATGGTCGCAAATTGCCATAACTATCAAAATATAAAATATTTTTCCCTTTTTTTATGTATGCAGTCCAATGAGTTCCATCACCACTATTCTTATCGAGATTAACAATACCACTTTCATTTTTATTAATTTTTTTTGGTAATTTATCTCTCATGAATATACCTCGAAAGTTGGGAATTTTAAGTAGATTAATATATTTACTTAAATCATAATTTGTAAGTGGTTTTCGAGGTATTTGTTTTAACAGTTTTTTGAATAAGGTTTCAGATATAATCCACATCCAGTTTTATATGGTTTTAAATAAAGACCACTTCCTTGTTTTCCTACTGCTATAGATTCCATCATTTTATTATGTCTTTTGTACTCTTCTAATTTTTCTTTAGTAGCTTTTGCATCATTAACAGCTTTCGCAATGCCTGCTGCTCCTCCTCCAAGAGCACCTAAAGCGGACAAACCAGCAAATAAAGGAATAAGAGGTAGAAATCCACCTGTTTTTGGAATTGGTATGATTCTATTTTTTGGTGATAATATTCTACTATCTCCTATAGATCTAAGTGCGGTTTGAATAATATCAGTTAAACTTTTAAATTGTTTTCCGTTTAGTGCTTGTCTTGCTTTTGAAAGAGCTTGAGATAAAGTTATTCCTCGTCCTAGACGAGTTTTTCGACTTCTGTTTTTCCTTCTTTTTTTTAATCCCATACCAAATTTTCTTTTAATTTTCATTGCACCTCTTATTCCAAGTGCAGCAGTTTTTTCTCCAAAAGTGGCGTCTTTTGCTCTGAACCTTTCGGCAGCTTTGTCACCTAATAATTTATCAGCAGCGTGTCGGCTTTTTATATCATTTGATTGTGCATAGGCAATATCATGCTCTTTACAAGCTTCATCCAATAAGTTTATGCCTTTATCGCCTCTGGTTAGTCTCTTTTCTAGTTTGGTTCCAGGTCCACAAAAATTATACCCAGGTAGATGTAATTCAAAAGGTAACTTATTTATTAGAGTATTAATTAAACCACTACCTCTTTTTCTCACTCTTCTTTTATAAATGGATTGTTGCTTATATGAGATTGGCATTATATAATTGAAATCTTGGAACAAACTGACTAGTTTTAAATTAGAACTTACCCTTTATACATCCTCTTATATATGAAAATTGTCAAACAACCTTATTCAATTATTATTACAGACCATGAGACTTCAAGAAATAATTTTAGAAAACATGGAAAATTGTTTGAAGGCTCTAGTAAAAGGGGTCCATCAGGGTGTGGTAAAACTAATATCATTATAAGTTTAATTGAAGATCCTAATTGTTTACGGTTTGAAAATTTATATATTTATTCAAAGTCTCTATATCGACCAAAATATGAATATTTAATATTGTTTCTCCACAAGAAATAAAACCAAATTCCATAATAATATTTGATGATATAGTGTGTTGCAATCAGAATGTTGTAAAAGATTATTTTTGTTTCGGAAGACATAAAAATACTGATTGTTTTTATTTGTGTCAAACGTATTCTTCGATTCCAAAGCAATTAATTCGTGACAATGCGAATTTGATTGTTATATTTCAACAAGATAAAACGAACTTAAAACATATTTATGATGATCATGTTAATGTTGATATGTCATTTAATCAATTTAATGAGTTATGTTTGATGTGTTGGAAAGATAAATTTGGATTTTTGGTAATAGACAAGGATTCGAATTTAAAATCTGGTCGATATCCAAAAGGATTTGATTCATATATTTTCTTATAAAAATACAAGTTTTGTAAAAAATTTAACTAATCATGAATGAACGCTTAGCAAGAGAGCTTGTTAAGTCAAGGAAAGCTGTTAAACAAAAATATCAAAGTTTAAAAAATGCTGAATTTGAAGCACAATCCAAATTGGAGGAAACCTATAAACCAATAACTCAACCCCTACAACAATTAATTTCAACAATTGGTAAAATTGAATCGGCTGAGGTAAAGGAAGAGCTACAAACACCCATTAAAAAAAATTATGAAACACCAGAAAAAAGATTGTTTCCAACACTAACACCAAGAAAAAAACTACAATATGGAACATCAACACCAGAAAAAAGAAAGACAGGGAAAACTCCAATTCTTCCTACAGAAATACCAACAATTATTGATTGGGAAACCAGTATAGCCTCACATAGTCAGATGCCATCTTTACAACAAACAAGTGTCATAGCAGAAACCACCCCTTCTTCAATTTCACAATCTACGGTAGGAAATCTTTCGGATATATTAGAACAAACACGCCAAACAATTCAAACATTTGTCAGTACACCTTTATATCAAGAATATTTATCAGGATTTCATGAATTACCTCGTCAATATATTGACGGAGGTGTAAAAGATGTGGAACATAAGTTTGATCACCTCTATGGAATAGTACATGATTTTGAAACTGAGAAATTATTTTTGGGTTTAACACAAAGACCTATAGAAATTATCGGTAAAAACATAAAAGTTGAAGGTATAACTTATACAGGTACACCAGGTTTATATGAATTATTATTTAAAAAGGAACCAGTAGGTTATAAAAAACAAGATTTGGAAAATTATATGGATATTTTAAAGAGAACCAATGCATACCGTAGAAATTATGATCCAAATGAGCAGGTACAGGGAAATGGATCACAAAAATATATTTCTATAATAGGGCCTTATTTACAAAATAAAGGAATTACAAAAACCAAAACCATAAATCCCGAAACGCATAATATAGTTCAAGGTTTTTTTGACAGACGAAAAGCTCCATACAGAGAAACTCGAATATCTTCGAAAAGAACAGGATCCGGTATAACTTTAAAAGTTAATAAACCTTATACCGATTACGTATATTGGGATAACGTAAATGAACTTGTTGATAGACTTCGACTGTTGGTAGCATCTATGATGGCTGGGGATACAGGACATAACAACGAAATTATTTCTATTCTAGAAGAATTGAAAGAAGCCAATATAATTGTATAAAAGAATGTAGTAAATATTGTTACATAACATTGTTAAAATGACCATTGATAAATTTGGACGTCATATTTCTAAAAAGTATACAGTAGATATACCTACAATAGAAAATAAAATACTAGCCAATGTTGAAAATGAAATATTAAAAAATTTTAAAAGTGATGATATTGTTCAAAGATTTGAACCTGTGTTAAAAAATGATATTGTAAATTTAAAAAAGAGAGTTAGTGAAAATGATGAAAATGTGGAATCTATTTCAAAAAAAATTAAGTTATTTGAAGAAAATGTTGTGTCAAACTATGATAACAGGATATTAAATATAAAAAATATTGTCAAAGACAATGATGAACTATTAAAAAGTTTTTCTCAAAAAACATCGAAGTGTGAAGATGATTTTAAAACAATAAAACAGAAATATGATGAAGTAAAGAGTTTTGAAAATAACATAAAAAATGAAATAACATTGCTTAAATCAAAAATAAATGATACTTCTGCAATAGAAAATGTTAAACAAATTATTATAAAAGATATGGTATCAAAGTTCCAAGAATTTACGAACAAACTTAATAATAGGGTTTCTGAAGAAATAGGTAATTTTCAAAACATTCATGATGGTATGAATAAAAACACACAACAAATAGAGAGAGCTATGAATACACACTTTATAATCCATAAAAAAGATAGCGATAATATTAATGAAATAAATCAGAAAATTAATTCAATTGAAAATAATGCTGAAATAATTCTATTAAACTTGAAAAATTTGGAAAAGAAATTAAACACAGATTTACAAAATGTAGATGAAAAAATATATTTAAAAATGAAATTTTGAAAAATAGTGAACAAATCATGGAGATAATCTCACAATTAAACAATCTAAAAACAGAATTAAAAACCATGAATATTTTCAAAAGATGTTGAATAAAAGATTAGAAAAAGAATTAGAATCTTTAGCAGAACTAATACAAGCTATGATTAACACCTCTATCCATGATTTAAAAAAAGGACTTGCACAACACAGTTCAAAAATTGAAGAAATTTCAACAAAGTTAAATGATTATGAAAAATCTTTGAACGATGTAAGAATTGAAATTGAAAAAGCGATTTTAGATATAAAGAAAATAGAAAAAAAATTGGTAGAAATAAAATTAAATTTAACAAATGTAGAATTTCAATTAGGAAAAGATATAAAAAATCTAGAAAATAAATTGGTAAAAGAAATAAAATCATTAAACGAATTAGTTCAAAGAGCAGCCGAAGTTTCTAGAAAAGAGTTTAATGACACAATGGCATATGCTAGAGAAGAATTAAACGCAACAGTAAGAGAAATGAGAAACGAAAGTATAAAATCACTTGTTGTTTTTGAAACTAAAATTAATGTAAGAATTACCAACATTGAAGATGAAATCAAAAAAGTCAAAGATTCGAATAATGCATCTTTTAAAAATTTGGAATATAAAATCGAAGATGAAATCAAAAAAGTCAAAGATTCGAATAATGCATCTTTTAAAACTTTGGAATATAAAATCGAAGATTTGCTAAAAAAAGATAACAAACAAATAAAATAAGTTATTTAAAGAAGGTATTAAGAAATTTTATTCTAGTACTATGAGTAAAAATATTAAAGAAACAGTTGTAGATGAATTACATAAACCGGCAAGAAGAAGATATAGAAGAAGACGAACTATTGTTAAAAGCCTAAATGACTTATGGCAAGCTGATTTGGTAGAGATGCAACCCTATTCCAAATTTAATAAAGGTTATAGATATATTCTGGTGGTGATAAATGCATTCTCTAAGTATGTTTGGACTCAACCACTTAAAAGTAAAAAAGGAAAAAGTGTAACTGAAGCTATGAAAAAAATTTTAGAAAAAACAAATAAACCGCAAAATTTGCAGACAGATTTGGGAAAAGAATTTTTCAATAAAGATTTTAAAGATCTTATGAATTATTACAAAATTAATCATTATAATACTTACTCTAATCTCAAAGCGAGTATTGTAGAACGCGTAAATCGAACTTTAAAAAATATAATGTGGAAATATTTTAGTAATAGAGGGAATTACCAATGGTACTCTATTTTACCCACTATTATTGAAAAATATAATATTAGTATTCATAGAACTACCGGATATAGACCTGTTGAGGTTAATAAAAAAAAATGAGAAAACTATACTGCAAAATTCTTTTACTTTTAAAAAAACATTTGATTTAAAGCGCACTAAATTTAAAGAAAATGATTTTGTTAGAATTTCCAAACAAAGAGAAGCTTTTGAAAAAGGATATACTCCAAATTCGTCAACTGAAATTTTTCAAATTAGAAAGGTTCAGTTAACAAATCCACCCACCTATTTATTAAAAGATAGTAAAAATGAATATATTGAAGGAGGTTTCTACCAAGAAGAGTTACAAAAAGTTAAACATCCAGATGTGTTTTTGGTTGAAAAAATTTTAAGGAAGAAAGGGAACCAAGTTTTTGTTAAATGGTTAGGATTCGATAAATCACATAATTCATGGATTCTTAAAAAAGATGTATTGTAATTAATTTTAAGTAGTATTGTATATCAAATTTTTTAAATAAAAGACCTATTTATATAACATATTTTTTTATTTATGATAATCCTTTTTTACAACAAATACTAACAATATAATTTTTAAGATGTTTACAACTGAGATTAACAATATAAATTTATATTTTTACATTAAATCTTTCAATATATATTTTTTTTCTATGATCTACATCAAAAATACTTTTAAGAATACTTTCACATTGTTCAACTCGTTTTTCAAATCTTAGTCTGTCAAGATAAAATTTCTGATATTCACTTTTTCGAGCTTGTCTAAATGCAAAGTCCCATGTCACTAATATATAAACTTTATTATTGTTCTCACTGATTGTCACTGATTTCTTCATATTTCTATTGTAATGCACCGGATTTTCTTAACTTGTTTTCTAATTCCTGTTTATGTAGAGATAACATTTCTAAAACAGTTCCGACATTCTCACTGTTTAAATTCTGACATGGATCCAAAACATTATAAATATGAGACAACACATCTCCTGACTGATAATTATAGTGATGAAACAAATTAAAATATTTGGAAAATTCTTGCTTTTTAATTATATGAATTCTGTAGTCAACAAGTTTGTCGATTTCAACTAATTTATCTATTGATTCTTTTCCCAGAATCACATAATGTTCATCCTTTTGAATTCTGATAACAGGAGAATGATTAATTTTTTCAAAAAACACTGTTATTTTTTCAATTTTTAGTGGGTATGCATATGCTTGAGAAGAATAAAAATAATTCACCAACACTCCTTGATTTTTTTGAAGTTCTTTCCATTCTTCTTCATTCAAGTAAATGTGAAATCCATTTCGACCTCCAATTAGAACTTTTGGTGTAAAATCATTTATACCAATTCCAACACAAACAAATTTTGATAAGGAATTGTTAAGATAGTAGATTTTTGAATTTAATAATTTTTCACTACACTGACTAATTTTATCATTAGTTTCACTAGAACTGGATTTATATCCATTAAAATTGCTACTATTAAACATGATGTCTTGATGCTAACTGAAAACTAAAATACTGGGTCTGAATATATCTTATCCACCCCACTCCTCTATAAATTTCAAGGTCAGGCAAGTTTTAAATTTTTATGACCTATCTTGATAAAACAAAAGTGTCAAGAACGACTAAAGTGAAAAACTACCTATTGATAAAATTATATTGAAGATAAATAGAATTAAACAGTTTTTACCTTCCTCATCATTTTTAACATGAGCACAGCTAGAAATCGTAAATGGTTTTATATTATTTTCAATCCAGTTAGTGTCAAAAATTGTATTATTTGGATAATGAAAGTAAATTTTGAAAAAATTACTATTAGATTGACTATTATTCATATTATATGCGAAAGCAGTTGAATAATTATTAATATTCATAGCTATCATATAATTACATATTTCAGGTTTAATAGTAGAGGTATCGTTTTCAAAACACACCATTCCATGTAAAACCCTTGGAGGATAAAATACATATAAAGTATTATTTAAAATTGAATGCAAAACAATGTAGTTGATAAGGGATGCCATTAAAACACTTTTCAATTTTAATTGTCTATTAACAAAACAATAAGAGATTGAAATAAGACTGAACAGTTTTAATTAATTTTCTACAATATATAGACATTTTTTTTTCAAAATATTAAATAATTTGTTTACAAATTAGAGACACAAACATGGTTATTAAAACTATTAAAAAATGAAAGATGTTGACATATTTTCTTTCACTTTAAGGACATTAAATAATTTGTTTACAAATTAGAGATACAAACATAGTTATTAAAACTAATAAAAAAATGAAAGATGTTGACATATTTTCTTTCACTTTAAGGACAACACGTTCACATTTTTTATTTTTTTCACCTAACCACAAACACTCGATTAAGTCACAGTTCTTCCAGTGACGATAATGTTCCTCAATTGGACAATCATCAATTTTCCAGGCAAATATTTCTGCACCACAGTAAAAACATTTACAAACATCATGAATAGCTAAATAATAAAACCCTGATTGGGCTAACACTTTAGGATTTAATTTTCCATTCCAGAATTTAAATGGGGAAAGTCTTTTTTCATATGTTCTATATAATTTGTTATCAATTTCTTTTTCAAAAGATTCTAAACACATATTTATTCTAGACGGTGGTATATTTTATACTGATATAATTTTAAAATTTACCATGTTCTTAAATACTTCAAATTTAGCCTTGAAGAGTAAAACTTTTAATCTTAAAAGAATTTTTTATAATTCATTTTCATGGTCTATTAACCACTGAAAAAATGGAATATCTTGGTGACCCCATGCTAATGTATCATAACTATTGGGAATTTTAAATCTTTTATCATCATTAGAAGTGAGTGCTAATTTGTTAACTAATTCTGTATAAATATTGTGAAGTCGAGATCTAAACAAATACATTGTACAGAAAGCTTTTGAATTTTGTTCTACAACATCTTTATAATGTGTTAATTCTAATTGTTTTTTAATGCTACTTTTCTTTATCCCCTTAGCTTTTTTAAGCAACCCATTTTCTGACTTAACACAATAAGCTTTGGCCCCTGTGCCATAAAAGCTTTCTATTGGTTCACCAGCATATTCATCCTTAAACTTTCCAACAACAGATTCAGTTATTGGTATTTCATGAATATTATTAACATCATAATTTGAAGAATCGAATTTATCAATATTAACCCTAATGTCTTCATAAACATTACTTGTCTCAATTTCCAAAATAAAGGAATCTGTATCTGTGTACAGAAGTTTAATATTATTCTTATATAAAGGTTTTAAAAACCCATAAAAAAAGTCATACATCACCGTTTTTGATATATCTAAAATACTAAAGCCTACATAGACAGGTTTATCATATTGAACTAGTACTTTTCGCATTTGAATTGCTACTAAATTTTCAGAAAATGCAGTGACGTCTTTAAATGAAGGTTTGGCAATTAAATTTTCCGCACCATCTTTTCTGTGGTTCTTTGACCATTGAGTAACTAAGCGTATATCGGTTCTTTTGTCAACGTGTTCCATTGTTTTACCGTAGACACTGTTATTTGCCAATTTATAAAAATTTTTATGAAATTTATTTGTGGATTGATTTCTTAATTTTGTATTAAGATCAATATATTTTTTTAACCATGGAGACTGTGTAAACTGTATTACTCTATGTATTTTAGTTAATTTCATTCCATATTTAATACACTTTTTTAATAAAGTATAGTGAATTACATATTTCTCCTTATTTCTTAAATTGGGAATTAATTGGAAAGTTTTAGAATTTTGAGGCTTATAATTTTCAGGACAAAACGGAAATTCATTATGAAAATTATGTAAAATTTCTGGATATTCTAAATCAACTTCTAAAACATACCCTTTTTCATTAGTGTCAGAAATATTCATTATGTCTAAATTTTGAATTTGTTGACTTGTTAGCCAAATAAAATCTTTTTGTGGAAGATATTGAGACATAGCATATCCGTAAAGATTAGTTGCGTCAAAGTACATAATATATTTAGTTGGTTGTGATGGATCGTAATTTGAAAGAAATAAATTGTTTGCTATAGATTTCCTACATACACAGGTACTGATTCCTCCTCTTACATTACTTTTAAAAAAATGTAACATATCTGGGTCTGTTAATAGTTCTAATTCTACCCCAGTGTATCTCATACAAGCGTCAAAACTTAAACCTGGAAAAGTGTAATAATGACCCGGATCTAATTTATAAGTCTCTATACAAGTTTTTCTGAAATTTTGAAAAATATCCGCCAACAGTAATACATCTGATTTTAGATAAATCTCAGAGTATTGCCCAATTGTATCACAATTAAATAGTTTCCAAACATTTTTAGCTCTCTCATATTCCTCATCGGTGATATGTTCATCCGTTAAATCGTTATAAAATTGTTTTTTATCTGGTAATTGGGTTTCATTTAATTTTGAAATGTCATCAATATATTTATAAGGGAAAACTCCTTTTTGACGAATATAATTAAATTTTTCTTTATCATTAAAATATTTAAGTACTTCTTTACATTGATCGTCATTAAGAATGGAAGCTAAATTTGACAAAGAATTCGGTAGGAACTGAAATGAGTCAATGAACCTAAGATGTAAAAATTTTGATTTTTTGTGACCTGTTTTCTTATCTAAATATTGATCTACTTCAATGGATTTTTCAAATGATATATATTTTTCTTTATTTTGGGCAATGACAGATAATTGTTCTTTATTAGGACATAAATTTTTTATAAATAGATGACAATCATAATTACGCAAATTATGTAATATTACAGGAATAAAATTTGGTAGGTTATAATTTAAATTACATATTGAATGGGCAGGACCTCTGAATAAACCCGTTAAGTGGCAATGGTCCGCAACCTTATCAGAAATTATAGTTTTATTACATATATGGCAATTGTTGGTATATTCATAATGCAGTTGTTCTAAAGTATTTAATTTTTTCATTGGTTTTGAATGTTTTAAATATTTACTATAGATCTCAAAGACTTCTCTTTCTAGATAAGGTATAAAAATTTGATCACAATTGTGACCCGTATAAATTTGAAATTTTGAAAGTGAATCATCAAAAGAGCATTTTATATAATATGCAAATGAATATGGAATGTGTTCAAATTTTTTTTCAGTATATGGAGAAGTAGGATCTAAATTAATAAAATTCATGTTTTCCAGAGGTTTAAGAATACATTCGAAATCAGCATAAATAACGAACGGAACTTCAATTTGTTTTTGTATGTTCTGAAATTTTAAAATATTTCCAGGCATAATATTCCCAAATTTATTAATTTTGCTTTCAATAGAAGGAAGGTTTATCCTTACAAAATCGCAATCCACCGCATTATGTCTAACCAACTGCTGTTCAGTAGTGAAATATTGCAAACAACCATCACATAAAAATTTTTTTCCATTATGTTTAGATATTTGTCGAGAAATTAATCTTGCTAAATTTGAAATATAACAGTAATGAAAATTCCTATTATCATCTCCTATTAATAATAAATTAATGTGACGATCTCGCTTATTTTTAGTATAATGTAAAGGTCCTATAATTTCGATTTCGGTTTTAAAATTCCTTTTTATTTTTTCTAAACCATAAACATTAATAGAAATATTATTGAGATTTTCAAATTTAATTATTTCGTTTAAAGTCATAGGAAATTGAATACCTTGAAAGTTTAAAAGTGTTGTATAATGAGGATATGATTCCACTCTGTCTATTGGTCCTGTAGGTGAATGCAGAGCTGCAACTACTGCCCATGCAAAGCAACATTCGTCGTCGTTTTGAATATTTATCACTGCGTTTTTCTGTCTTATTTCCGTTGGCAGAGGAATATAAGACGAAGCTTTAAGTGGGTTGAATTTGTTTATATTGATTTCCACATGTAAAATTTTCAGTAAAATCCATCCTAAAATTAAATCAAAAAATATATTATAAGCAATTTGATTTTTGAAATTTAAATTTATATTTAAGAAAAATCGTGTACCTGAATCTTTTTCTGCCAGCTCATCGGCTTTTCGATCCATAATTGCAATCATTTCATCCAATTCTGTAGCTAAGTCAGTGGTACTACATAAAATACGGAATGGCGTATTAGAAGACTTTACATCATGATTATTATTTGAAGGATTCAGGTAGAGGCCAAAAAGTTCCATGTTGAGTTTAACACAGGTGTTTCTTTGAACTTCATAATTAATTGTGTCCATTATTTTTTGCAAAATTTCCGTGAAAAATTCATTAATACTTATGTGATATTTAGTAGCTGAAATTTTATATGAAATGATTCGTTGTTTAAATGCTGATTTAATAACAGAAACGTTATCATCTGTGATTACTAAAGAATTTGTCTTGTGTTTGTTTGTTCGCAAATGGCAGAACCATAATGATTTGCTAATAAATATTTTACAAGATTGACAATATTTTCTTTCACTTAAAATTAAAAATACATTTTTATTAAATATATCTATATAACCCAAGTTAATACTTATTTTGTAAAACTGACACATCTACTTAAAGTTAAACTTACACTTCTTCTTCTTTTTATCTTCTAACTTGGGAATGTTGTTGTGTAAGGTATTCACGTGACGATTTAAATTATCTTGTCTAGTAAAAGTCTTGGCACAGTCTTTGCATTTAAAGACCATCTTTTCTAAAACAATCTCTTATTGTGAAGCCTAAGTCAATTTCAGCAAAGTAAACTGAATGTGTTGAGGTATGAATTTAAATGATGGTGGAAAACTTGGGGGAGGAGCTTTTATGTGAACCAAAGAAAGTTAAGGAGTGGGTTTAAAAATGTTAAGAATGTCTTTATACATTTCATGTGCTCTTTTCCACAATTGCCATTTCTCCTCCTCGGTTTTACCACCACCTTGATTTAAAATTGTGTCTAAAACAAATCCCAAAGATTTTACATTAGACAAATGTTTGTTTTTAATTTTAAAATTTGTTTTAGAGCTAAAACAAAGCTTTGGATATTTATTTGGTAGAATTGTTTCACCCACTACATCCGTTTGGGAAGAAACCGAATTTAGGATTTCATCAAAATCAGGTGGAGAACTTTCAAAAATTTTTGGTGAATTTGGAAATGGGTCAAATGGTTCCCTAAAACTTTTTTGGGCACATGGTATATCAAAGGAATTTTGAGTCGATTCTTCGAAAAGGATAGGTGAATTTTTGTTGGGATGTTCACTTAAAACATCATTCCCCTTAAAAAACCGTCCCAAATCTTCACTAGAATTCGAAATTTTATAATTTTCTTGCGATACATCCTCCTCCCCAGAAACCCCTCCAGGAACCTCCCTATTACCACTACTAGCATTTTCGGACGAATTAAAAATTTTAAAATTTTTTGGATCGTTAGAAATTTGGCATGACGTTGAAGGAGAAATAGCAGTTGTGTTAGGAATTACTTCAAAATTATCTTCATTTTTAGAAATTTCAAAATTTAAATTTGTATTCTTAATAATTCCAAAGAAATTTTGCGAAATATTAGAACCTGAATCGCTATCACTATCATTAGTTACGTTTTTTGGAATTCCCATTAGTTTTTTAAAATTGTCTAAGTTTTCTAAGTCCTGAGTTGAAATGTCAGGAGTTGCGTCTGTTTTGTCTGTAGTCTCTGAATTTATGTTTGGAGATTCTGGGGTTAAAAACCTTGCTGTTTCCGAAGTTAAAATATTATTTATATCAATATTTTGATCTAAAATTAAATTTTCCATCTCAAAATCTGTTTGTGAAATAATATCTAAATCCGGAAAATCGTCAAATTTATTCAAAAAATTAATATCAGGTTCTATAGAATTTTGAAGTAATTTCTTTTCTAAATTGCTTTCTTGCATTTCTTTAACCATACAATTAAAATTTTGCGTCCTCTGACTTAAATTTTGATTAGCATTTTCCAAAATGGCAGGTTGAATTACTATATTTGAAATTATATTAATTTTTTTCATTCTTAACTCTTCAGGAAAAGTGGAAACAAAAGAAGACATACCTTTAAAAAGTTAAACTAAACACAAAAACAATTAAAAATGGATAAATTTAAATTGAACTCTTCACTTAAATAAGACGGACCGAAAACGTACTGAACTGGACTTAAGCTTAGGCTGAACTGATCTTTCAACCGCTTTTATATGAAAGTAGGTCATGCTTTCTCCTTGAAAATAAGATGACCTCAATAAAGGTCATTGACCTCAATAAAGGTCATTGACCCTAATTTTTAAAATTTTTAAAACCCACGAGGATACCACACACACCACACACATATACACCATCACACACATACATACATACACACACACATACACACACACACACACACATACACACACACACACACACAGTAGGGGTGAAGGTAGGGGTAAACAATAATCAGGGACGAAGAAGTAGAAGTGGAGGGAAGGACTGAAGCATGAGGCGTTATAGGCGGTGGGGGCGGCGGCCGAAGGCCGCACCTGAGGCCGAAGGCCTCAGTCGACCCTCGCGTGTCTGAGGCCGCTTCGCGGCCGAAGACACGCGGGGGAAGGAGTTATAGGGGGCGGGGGCGGCGGAGCGGCGGCCTTCGGCCGCCGCCCCCGCCACTCCTCCGCCCCCGCCCCCTATAAATCCTATAACACCCGGCCGAAGGCCGCCGCCCCCGCCACTCCGCCGCCCCCGCCCCCTATAACTCCTATAACACCCAGCCGAAGGCCGCCCCCGCCCCCTATGACGCCTAAAACAACCGGCCGAAGGCCGCCGCACCCAAAATGTGGCGAAAGTACCCATGACCTACTTTTATAGAAACGCTTATTTAACGAGGCCAATTTTTGTCATTTGCGGTCAAAGATTCTGAACATTCAATCAAACCAAAACAAATTTTTAATTTTTATAAAATTACAAAAAAAAAAAAAATGTTACGAAATTTCAGAGTAGTTGTAGTTGATAATAATAGAATCCTCATTAGAAGGGACCAGGAGCCCCCACAAGACCCTCAACCCATTCAAAGCAGTATAATTTCTTCAACAACACACCCTGAAGAAAATGAGGTTGGGGGTCGAGAAAATGGAGTTCCAGGTCCCCTACAATCTTCGGAAGTGGATTCTACTACGAAGTAAGTAATTACTAAATAAATACTAAATGTTTTTTTTAAATCATAGTTAATCTTCGTTATAACTAAAATACTAATTGATTTTTTATTTTTTCCAGTTGAAATTGAAAACAGAAAAAGACAATATAGGGACAGTGTTAAGTGAGACTTTTTTAGTGTTAAGTTAAACAATTAGTGAAGTTTTAGTTATAGTGGCTAGTAGCTGAAAGAATTTAAGGTAAAATTTATTTATTCTAGTTAAACGAGAATGAAGGAAGATATATTTATAAATTTACTATATTTTCGATAGCTTTATCAAACAAGTTAAGTGAAACTATTTTTAGGTTGTTAAAGTGTTTAAGTGATAACGAATAGTAACGGAGACTATTTAAGGAAATGTAAATTTTATTTAATTGATCTAATTATAAAGGAGTATGAAGATAACTATACCTAAATCTCCTATAATATTTTTTCTTTCATATTTATAAACTTATTAATTTTAGATTTAAAACTCTCTAAAATAAGAAAGGATTAAGAATTTTTGAACAGGGTGGTTAATTTAAAATATTTTTTCAATCTATTATGACTAATCAAAACTTTTGTATCGAGTTGTTATGTTTGTTCGTTATTCTTATAAATAAAACATTTTTTTCGAAATTGTTCAATTCTTTATTCCAATAAGATAAGAATAAATGGATAAATTAAATACAAACAATAATAATTTTAAAATAATAAAAATTAAATAATAATACATTTTAAAATAAATATTCTAGGATTATAATTTCTTCATTTTCACATGTATAAAGTGGTTTGCAACACATAAATATTAAATAATATATTCTAAACTAAATATTCTAGTACTACAGTTTCTTCATTTTCACATTTAATTACGCATAGTTCATTGCGACAGATTGGACATGTTTTATTAATTAACATCCACATTCCTAAACAAGGGATGCAAAATCTGTGATTACAAGGTTCTGGTGACATCATTTTATTAGATAATATATCTTCAAGACATATAGGACATTCTTCGGTTTTATTTTCAATTATTTCGTTAACAACTTTTTTTTTTTACCCTTCGCGACTTCCTACCGTTTTTATATATTGGTTTTTTACCAGGCATTATATTGGCACCACTGGAACATTTGTGTCCCAATCTAAATTAATATTTTTAACACTACTATTGCAAATTAAACAAACTTTGGGGGTAATAATTTGATACAACTGTCTTGAACATATATCGCAATGTAAATCATCACTTAAGCGTTTTAATTTTCTCTTATTATGAGTATTTACATGTCTATGAGCCCCTGCCCTTTGATAAAATTGTATAATTTGATAGCATGCGTGACAAAGAGTTTTTTCTTGATTTTCCGTCACTACAAACACAACGATATAACTCTGAGTAATACAGAACACAACTTCTTTGGGATCAGTGTACTTATGTTTCACTAAACAAAATTTAGCACTAGCACTTTCTTCTTCATTATCTTCTTCAATATCGGAGTCACCAGATTCAGCTTCAATTTGTTCGAAATTATTTATATCGTAGTCCAAACAATTTCTGAAGTTCTTCTGAAATTTTTTTTCGTTAAGATATGTATTGTAATCCAATACTCCTATTAATTCATTTAGATCTGGATCTTCTTCTATAATATAATAAATAATAATAATTTAAAAAAAGGCACTAAAAGAGTATGGAAAAAAATTCCCTGTTGATATTAAAAGTTTAACCTATCTTCTGACAATTGGTTGTTTACATGTTTATATTCTATATTTTACCCTTTTAAGGCTATAAGAGGACTAAACGTTAAGCACATTGACTTTAATCATAGAAATATACAATACACAAAATCCATAACGCGATCACCCTCTTCTGGAACCCGGGAAGAAAGTTCAGTGCTATAAAATTCCCCAAGAGTGGTCTAAATACAAGCAACAATACTTATAAAGTATACTATACTTTCAGAACCGTAAAATTTTTAGTTATCAGTAACTAGTGACTGAATGATAAAGTGAAGCCCGAAATTTTTTAAAACGAATAGTGAAGATAATGATATTCTCTTTCGCGAAAAAAAAAAACGTAAAAAGTTTTTTATTGTACCACACTTCCAAGACCTTCTGGTAACCGCAAAACACGAATTAAAATCCATAACGTGTATCCAACTATGTCCTAGGATATCCTCCAATAATCTTGCGAAATTCTTCAATAGTAAACGTAAAAATGAAAATAGAGAAAAAAAAACTAACAAAAATCATTTTGGACAAGATCTCCACGGTTGAGCCCCTAGGGATGATCTCGGCAACTCATGCGGCAATGATCTTTCAATACACACAAGGGAAAAATAAGAAAAGAACTCAACTCTCAGCATTGCATGCCTCCGAAATATGGTTTGGAGCCTCTCGTATTCTGCGTCTCATATACCGTTCCAAACTAAAACAAACTTCACCCCCAAGCGCTGCATTGACACATCCAAAGAAGTGCCCGCCAAAAGGAGAAATAAAACCAATGAAAACTAAATACTGAAACAAAATAGTAACCCAATTGCATCGCCAATCAAAATGGTGCTAGCTCTAGTGCCGCTAGATTAAAATATGTCAGGAAACATTAATAAGAACATAATAACAGTGTGTTCTGGAAGGTGTTACTACCATCAGCCCTTCACATGAAATAACTTACTTAGGAGTTCAGACTTCAGCATTAGGCAAACCACATTAGGGTTAACTGCACCAAAGATCCTATTTTGGAACAAAACACATTCGAATGAATTCTGAGGGCACCCGACACTCCACAGCTATCAAAACGTAAAAAAAGTCAATAAACTGAAGGTTGCATCTACTCCAATTTGCTATTAAAACGTAAAAAGAGTGAATAAACTGAAGGTTACATGTGCTTCATTATCCAGCCTATTTACTATCAAAACGTAAAAAAGGTAAATTTATTCACCGGAAGATCACATCCAAAATCCAGTTATACAAGAATTCAAAATCCAAAAGGTAACATCAAGGTAATGTGAACATCAAAATAAAGTTTAGGAAAATTAGGGCACTCCACAATAGTAAAGAAAAATGAGTAACTTTCATTACCAACTCATTTCGCGCCAGGGTAATAACGCACCTCCAGGTGATTACCGTTAAACTCTATAAAACCAACTCATAAACGAAACTGACAAGGGTGATGACTAACTTAACACAAGCAAAGAAACATTTGCCACAGCACTTGAAAGACTTCTACCTCCACCAGTATTCAGTGCAAGTCTATTTTTTGTCTAGCCTAACACCTTTCGCGTCAAGTCAGTGATCTACACTCCACCAGCTACCCACTCTGCAGGGCAGGGATAACTCTGCCGAGAAATCAATTCCACATTCCGAAGCATATTTCAAATCCTTTATGTGACAAATTCCTTTGGACTTTCCACGTTCATCTTGCAACTCATATGTCCATGGAACACACGCTTGCGAACAAAGAATGATCACAAATATTTATATATATATATATATATATATATATATATATATATATATATATATATATATATGTTTGAGAATAATAAGACATTATAACTCAACATATCTCTATTATTTAGATATAAACTACCCCTCCACTTTTTAGCATATAGTACTGAACTTCCTTTGTATTTTTTCGAAATAACTTTTTTTTATATTCCTAACCATTACTTTGCTACATATTTACAAGTAATGCTAAACATGCATATATTTTAATTATTTTCGCACAATCTACGGAAAATTTTGAAAATGTTTTGATGGAATTGTAATTAGGAAGAGTTGTGGAATGTCACACTATTTTTCCCAATTCGCTAAAAAAAAACTTAGACTTAGAAAAAAAAAACCTTCCCCTACAGCTTTCCCACACTCCCGACTGGCGGTCGAGCTTCCTTTCTATTGATTTTTGGATATTTTTGGTCTCTATTTTTTATTTTCAAATTTTTTTCATCATCGTATTTTCCTCAAAATTCCAGGTAAAGTGTTTTATTTTTTCCCTATCTTGAACGGTTCCCGAGCTATGGCGCTTTAAAAAATCCAAATTACCTTTCTAATTTATCAAAACTGTTTTGACCTAAATCTTCAACTTTAGCTTGCATTCACCAATTTCCACTAACTTTTTGAAAAAATTCTCATTTTATTTTATTACTATCAAAATGCTTTCTTGTAGTACTCAACTTCTATAATTTTTTCCAATAAAGTTTTTCCCTATTCCTAACAGTTACTTTTCTACAAATTTTCTAAATCGTCGTCTTCATATTTTCCCTAAAAAATTTCTTTCTTGCGTCATATAAGTTTTTTCCGCTAAATAAACCCCTATTACCTAAACTCACGTACTATCTTCTTAAAGAATGGACTTTTCCGTTTAATTTTTTTTTGTTGAGTTTCAAATAAATATAAAACTGCTACTTAATCTTTTACAATTTTATTAATTTACGTACCATATTTTATCATTATTTGTGTTATATACAATCGATTATTACACTAAAATATAGACTTGTTGATCACGAAACCGTTTAATACATAAAACTAAAAAATGAATCGTGAATAACTAATCTCTCTCTCTCTCTGTAGCTTTACAACCCTTCGTGGGTCCTCGCTGCATCCACGACCTGCCTCCATTTGCTTCGGTCCATCATGTCGTTACTCCAATCTCGTACTCCCAGTACATTTAAATCTTTTGTGATGTTATCCCTCCATCTTAGTCTGGGCCTACCTAAGGGTCTCTTTCCGGTCGGGTTCTCTTCCCATATTCGTTTGATGAGACGTTCGTCATGGGCCCTATGAACATGTCCTGCCCACCTAAGTCTTTGGGCTTTTATTTCGTTAATGATGCCTGGCTGATCATACAAGCTCTTTAATTCTTCATTTGTTCGGATGCGGTATTATCCCGTTGTTTCATCTACTCTAGGCCCATATATTTTTCTTAATATCTTACGTTCGAAACGTCTTAATAACAATTCGTTCTGTTTTGTGATGGTCCAGGTTTCTGAGCCATATGTTATTACCGGTCTAATAACTGTTCTATATATACGGATTCTGGCTGATCTGGACAGCAGCTTTGATTTTAGTATCTCCTGCAATGCATAAAAGCACTTAAAACCTTTTTGTATTCGTGTGCGTATTTCACTGCTCACATCATTGTCGTGTGTTATATTGGCCCCTAGATATTGGAATTCTTTCACACATTCAAAATTGTATGTGTCCATAGTTATATTCTGTCCTATTCTATCCCTACCTGCTCTTCGGTTTACGTGCATGTATTTGGTCTTCTCTTCGTTGATGTTGAGTCCTACTTTTTTTGTTTCCCTTTCCATTCTGATAAACATTTCCTTTGTTTTAGTTGTGCTATTTCCTACAGTATCGATGTCGTCTGCATATGCTAGGATCATTCCGGGGCCCTGGTTTGAGAATACTTCCAGTTTTATGTTAGCCTCTTTGATGGCCATATCTAACACTATGTTGAAGAGTAGTGGCGATAAGCCATCGCCTTGTTTTAAACCACTGGCAATAGAGAATATGTCCGTAGTGTGCTTACCGATTCTG
The DNA here is from genome assembly GCA_034092305.1 of Diaprepes abbreviatus. Classification (NCBI taxonomy): domain Eukaryota; kingdom Metazoa; phylum Arthropoda; class Insecta; order Coleoptera; family Curculionidae; genus Diaprepes; species Diaprepes abbreviatus. Next base: position 394,653 of record JASJET010000117.1, read on the forward strand.
ACTTTCGCCCTTGCATTCTCTATACATATTTTAGTCAGATTAATAATCTTCTTTGGCACGCCTACCTTTTGCATGGCGATCCATACACTATCTCTTACAATGCTATCATATGCTTGGCGGAAATCAACGAACAGCTGGTGTACATCTTTGTTAAATTCCCAACTCTTTTCCAGAAGCTGCCTAATAGTAAACATTTGGTCAACAGTTGATATTCTTGGTCGGAAGCCACATTGGTAGTCCCCGAGGTTTTCTTCTGCGTAAGGGGATATTCTGGTTCTTAGTATGTTGGATAGCACCTTGTAGGCAACGTTTAGTAACATAATTCCCCTGTAATTTTTACATACTGATCGGTCTCCTTTTTTATGTATTGGGATAATTATTCCTTCGTTCCATTCTTTTGGAAGTTCTTCAGATTCCCATATCTTCTCCACAAGGGTTTGTATTGCTTCATGTAGCTGATCTCCGCCATATTTTATAAGCTCCGCGGTTATGTTGTCGCTCCCAGGTGCTTTATTGTTCTTCAGTTGGCTAATTGCTTTTTTGATCTCTGTCAATGATGGAATTTCTACCTGTTCCTCTGCTCCCTGGTATATTGTATTTGTGATGAGAGCTGTGCCTTTTATATTCAGTAAGTTGTCAAAATATTCGTGCCAGGTTTGTAGGATTTCTGTTATATCGGTTATGAGATCTTTATTTTCTTTCTTTAATATGCTGGTCCGTGGCATATACCCTTTCTTTATGTTCTTGATCTCCCTGTAGAATTTCCGGCTGCTCTTTGTATTTGATTCCTTTTCTACATTTGTTATGATTCTATTATAGGCTTCTCTCTTCTTCCTTCTTATAAGTTTTCTTGTGTCCGCTCGCAGTGTGTTAAATCGCTGGATGTTATCGTCATTTGGGCACTGCAGCATTTTTAATCTAGCTTTGTTTTTATTGTTTTGTGCTAGTTGACATTCCTCGTCATACCACTGTTTTCTTTTTATGGTTTTATTTTTGTCTAAAGTTCTCTTCGCTGCATTCTCTATCGATGTCTTAATCTTGCTCCAGCATTCGTCTACTCCTGTTTCCCCTTGTATCCTATTCTGTTCCAGTTGTGATTTTACTTCTGCTTGGTATTTCTGTCTGAGTGTGAATAACTAATGCGTACACTTTAGTGTCTTTGGGAAATTTTTTCTTCGATTTTTTTTTGCTCGTACACCTTATCCCTAACGAATAGAAATTCATATGGGGCTAATGCAATCATTACTTCCTTGGGCATTTTTCCAAATGTTTCAAGGTCAGCTTCCTTAATTCACCGGCTAAATGAAATGCTTCAGGTGACCGCAACATTTTAGTATAGTTGTTGCGATCCATTTGCGATGCTAATGGTGGCGATGATGACATTTTTTACCCTGATGATTCAACAAGAAACTTTAAGCGCAAATGTCCACACTAGACTGTTCCAAAATCCTGTTGACGATCGTATGTGTAGTAAATAAGTTTTGATAGTTCGGATCCCGTTTGTAGATATTGCACCAATTTGATGGGTGGGGGTAAATAGCCGAACCGGTCATAATATGTTACTTTAGAATTGTTTTTTCTATAAGCTACCCAATGAGTCCCTGCACCAGATGTACTATCCAAATTCACTATAGCTGCTTCGTAACGTCGAGGACCTAATATAGATCACGAATTCCTCATATAAACACCTCGAAAGTGTCCTATTCTCTTCTTCTTGGCATAATTTCCAATATCGATGTTAGAGAGCGGTCTTCTAGATAGGGATACAATTAGTTTTTTTGACCTACGATTTAAAAATAATCCCATACCTTTACGATATAGCTTTGGAATAGTATTCTCTTTCGATTTCAAATACAGGCTGGCACTGGTTTTATCTTCACTGCTTTTTTTTGGAGCTTTTACGGAACGCACAATTCCCGCTGCCCCACAGGCTGATGAACCAAAAGCTGATAACCAGGCAAAGATTGGTTTAAATTATAATATTCCGCTGGTTTTAGGAATCAATATTATTCTCGGTGAACCAACCTTCCTTTTGCCACCTGCCCCTTTTATCGATCTACGTGCTGCCGACAGAGCTATTTAGATGCATTCAGGAGATTGCTTCCCAAAACATTCCTTCAGGCTTTTAATAATTCCTTTCGAACTACCCCTCAGGGGGCTGGGAAGGTTATCCTTTCTAGTACGGGTGTGACGACCCCGGGGCCCCAGTCATGTTGTGTTTGTCCTGTGATGTCCTTTGTGTATCCGTTCTTGGAAGGCCGGTGGTTGTTAAGGATGTGCCTTCCGGGGGTGGACGCTTGCCTTAACCGGCCGACCAAGTGGCAGGGTACCACCATAAAACCCCTCCAAAGTCACGGTGACACAGAACAGGCAAAGGACTGCGTGGCCTAGGGAGAGCTAGGTCGCTACTGTTCGAACTCCTAGAATTGGGCGCTTCTGGATTTAATTAATGCCTTCCCACAGCATGCGGGGCACTGCTGTGGGAGACGGTTTTATTCCTCCGCTACTCGTGGGAACAAGTATGATTTCTTTTTCTTCTTCCACACACAACGGGCCTAACAAAAGGCCTCGAATTTATTCGCCGGAGATACAAGACTCTCCAACTTATTTTGAAATTTTTTTTCTGGTATCGAGGAATGAGGGCTCCTTTGAAAAGGTGTCCCCTTTTCTCATATATAAAGCTTTATGTGGTAGTATCGGTGAAACCGAATCAACCAAAAAACTTAGAAACGGTAAATTGCTAATCGAACTTAAAAATAAATCACAAGTAGATAAAATAATTAATTTAAAAAAATTGCAAGATCTCGAAATTACAGTACAAACCTTAAACACCATTAGAGGAGTTATAACCTACAACGACCTCCTTCACTGTGAAACAGACGAAATCCTTGAAAATTTATAATCCCAGGGGGTAATGGGAGTTAGATGACTCAATACGCGTAATGGAGACATTATAGTTCCTTCAGCGACCTTAATTTTAACATTCAAGCTCCATAAATTACCTGAATATATCAAGGCAGGCTATCTACATATCCGAGTACGTCCTTATATTCCTAATCCGTTAAGATGCTTCAAGTGTCAGAAATTCGGTCACACATCTGAAAGATGTAACGAGTCTCCCATATGTCCAAGATGTGGTAAGCTTGTGCATGAAGATAATCCGTGTAACCCTCCCCCCTCCTGTGTAAATTGTTCAGAATCTCACTCGCCTAGGTATAAAGGATGCTAAGTATACAAAATAGAATTAGGTATACAAAGAATTAAGACCCTTGAAAAATTTACGTACTTCGACGCAAGAAGAAAATATATTGAGCTCAACCCCACTTTTTCAATCTCATACGCTGAGAAAGCTAAAACACTGCCTTTTTATAGGAAAACTAATTCCCAAGAGGGATCCAACCCTCCCACCGAATCTTCCTCTAATATAGAGGGAACCACCCCTTCTCTCTTTCCCCCTCCTTCCCGCTCCTCCTCCCAAAAACCCTCCCCTTCTCCTTCTCATAACTCCCCTCCTTCCCTTAATAACCCCCCTCCTTCCCTTAATAATCCCCCCCAAACACTCCAAGCTATCCCTTCATCGCCCCCAGAATCCTATTCTTCCAAAAAAGGATTCTAAAAATCCATCAAAACCATCAAACGCAAAAAAACCAACATCATCTCGCAGCTCCTCTGAGACTTCCCTTTCCTCTCAGAGTAGAAAAATGGAGATAGATCAACCCAGCAAATCCAAATCTAATAAGAAAGCCACATAAATGGCTCCCTCAATCATACAACGGAACATTAATGAAATTCCCCAGATACCTTTTTCCTTTCAACGATCCTCTCCATTCTTGAATTTTAACTATACTCTTTTTATTCTCTCTCAATCTTACCATTCTTTGCTCCAATTTTACAATGGAACCTAAATGGGTTTACTCCGCGTATAGTGGATCTTCAATTTCTAATTAAAACCTATAGACCATCCATAATTTGCCTTCAGGAGACTAATGTTAAAGACAACACTTCCCTGGATTATCAATCCATAGACATCGACCTGGATCTGGAGATTTGCGCTATATCCACGCACCTCGATTGTCTTGTCACCGTATGTTGTTTATACCTTCCACCTTCATCTTCGATCTCATCTACAGTTCTGAGGGAAGCAATTGATCTTCTACCTAATCCCTTCCTTATTTTAGGAGACTTTAATGCCCACAACCCACTCTGGGGCTCAAAATCCATCAGCCCTAGAGGCCACCAAATTGAGAGTCTCCTTAATGAACTCTCACTCTCCCTTCTCATTCACCGCACTCCAACTTATATAAGCCCTGTGAATGGTAGCTTCTCTTCCATTGATTTCTCAATCTGTACTCCTTCCTTAACAAATTCCTTCCAATGGGATGTTCTTGAGGATACCTATGGCAGTGATCACTTTCCTATAATCCTAAGAAGCCTTGAGGCTCCCCAGAATGACCGACCTGCTCCAAAATGGAATCTAAAGAAAGCAAATTGGCCCCTATACCAAGCATCCTTCACAGTTCCCCCCCCCCCCAAAGATTTGATGACATTAATGAAACTTTGTCCGACATTGAAGACAGAATCCTTAATGCTGCCTCTCTTTCCATCCCTAAAATACTATCCTTCCCAGACAGACCTCCAGTCCCATGGTGGAGCAAAGAATGTTCGGAAGCTATCCAGAGACGAAAAGCCCTTCTAAATAAATTCAAAAGACACCCCTCTACGGAAAACCTCATCAATTTTAAAAGACAAAGGGCTGCCGCCAAAAGAACCATCAAACTGGCTAAATCTTCATCATGGAGAGATTTCACTTCTGGTGTACACTTCTTATCTTCTAGTAGGGAGGTGTGGAGGAAAATTAAGAGTATGAGGTCTTCCACTCCTAGGTCCATCCCAGGTCTTCTTATTAACAACAACTGGATAACTGACCGCGATTCCCTGTGTGACTCCTTTGCTGATTTTTTTGAGGACAAATCATCAAATAATTCCTATCCTGAACAGTTCCTCACTGTTAAGAACACTGTTGAATCTCTTCCAATTAACTTCAATACCTCTGAGTCTCTCTCCTATAATATGCCAGAAAGAGCTGTTCCTTGCTATACACTCCTCCGGTGATGCTGCCCCCGGCCCGATTGGGATTCTCATTTCCATGATTCTCAACCTTCCACCTAATATGCTTGAATATCTTCTGGCCTTTTACAATCACCTATGGTCAAATGAACAATTCCCCAACTCCTGGAGAACCTCTTTCCTTATCCCTATTCACAAACATGGTAAACTTAGAAACCAACTTAATAACTACCAACCCATCTCCCTTACGAACCATTTATGAAAAATCCTAGAAAGAATGATTAACAAGCGGCTTTCCTGGTACCTGGAATCCAAGAATTTCTTAATCCCATATCAATATGGCTTTCGTCCTAACAGATCAACTACAGACCATCTCGTTGGTTTTGAGATAGATATCCAGGATGCTTTTCGCAGGAAACAAAACCTGGTTGCCGTATCCCTAGATATTTCTAATGCCTATGACACTACCTGGAAACATGGTATCCTCCTTCAACTCCATAAACTAGGATTTAAAGGTCACCTTCCAAAATTTATCTCAAACTTTATTCGCGGCCGTCTTTTCTCAGTTCGTCTGGGTACCCATATCTTTCCCTCCCACCCTCTCAATAATGGCGTCCCTCAAGGCTCAGTGCTTAGCTGCACCCTCTTCCTTCTATCCATGAATTCCATCAATGACTATATTCCCCCTCCATCACGGCTAGACTCTACGCTGATGACTTACTTATATACATTGCTTCACAATCATCTATCACCTGTGAAAGACAACTTCAGCTATGCATTCAAAAACTGCAATTATGGGCAATGAAGACAGGTTTTACTTTTAGCCAGTCTAAATCAACGGTCATCCACTTTTGTAAAAAGAGAAACTGCTTAAAACTAAACTCTATCTCGCTAAACCGTAGACATCTCCCTATGGACAGCCAACTTAAGTTTCTTGGCCTAATATTTGATGATAAGCTTAACTGGCGTCCGTACATTGCCTCCCTTAAGGCTCGATGCTTCAAGGATCTCAATTTTTTAAAGTTTCTCTCACATACCACCTGGGGCTCTGACTTCCACACGCTCCTCAAAATTTGCAATTCCATCATTCTCCCCAAGCTGGATTATGGGTGCATTGCTTATGACTCGGCTAGACCCTCGTATATCTCTTCCCTTGACCCTATCCAGAACCAAGCCCTATGATTATCGACTGGTGCTTTTCGCACCACCCCAATAGTCAATCTTCAGTGCATTACTAACACTCCTCCCCTGTATCTCTGACGTTCTTGTCTTCTCATAAAATACGTCATATCTGTCAAATCTAGACCATTCCTTTTGAATTATGATAAAATCCTTAACCCTTCTGATTTCCCGGTGGTCTCAAATATCACATTGGGTGCCAATAATAGAGCTTCTGCTTTTATAGCCTCTCACAACATATCCATTCCCAATACTTCCCCATCCTCCCTCAGATCTTCCCCCCCCCTGGGTTTCTCCCCATTTTGAAATCAATTTTGATCTTCTGCAGTATGATAAAAACAATACTTTACCTTCCATTATCAATCAACACTTCCTTAGCCTAATTAATTCTAAGTTCAAATCTTTCAAACTATCTTTTACCGACGGCTCCAAATCAGATCAAGGGGAAGGCTCAGCTGCCGTAACCAGCTTTTCATGTAACAAAATCAAGTTAAACCCTCTTTAATCCATTTTTTCAGCTGAGTTGTTTGCCATCAAACAATGCATCAGAGAGATAATTAAGCACTCCTCCACCCCCAATCATTTAATCATCTCTGATTCCCTCAGCTGCCTGAGATCGATCCAAGCCATTAACACATCTCACCCTCTCATGAATCAAATTCTCGACCTCCTTAAAATGGGATCCCAAAGTAATGTGTACATAGCTTTCATGTAGGCTCCAAGCCACATCGGCATAGAGGGGAATGAATTGGCCAACACTCAAGCAAAATCTGCAATCCTTGAGGGCACCCCTTTCTTCTCTTTACTCAACCCCAAAGAATTCAATAGACACATTGATAACATTATTCGCAACATTGCGCAGGTTCATTAGGAATCTCTAGAAAACCCCAATAAACTCTTCCACATCAAGAGAAATTTCTCAGAGACATGTCACTGTCCGGAAGGGAAAATATTGTTTGGAAGAGAATCGCCATTGGACATTGCAGAATGACTCATTCCTTTCTCCTTAAAAACAAGGATCCCCTCAATGTCCGTCTTGTCTTTCCCCTTTAACTATAAAACACATAATTTCTGAATGTCCTTCATACAGAAATACTAGAGAGAGATATCTAACTCCTAATAACTTTGCGACAGTTATGTCTTTTGATCTTGCTAAAGCCAAACGTTTATTGTGTTTCCTGAGGCATATTGATCTTTATAATAAGATTTAATTGATCCCAACAATTTCTACACTAGGCGCTAAATGGTCTGAGTTACTGACGCGCCTTTAACCTTTAAACTAACTAACTAACTAACCTTCGAACTGCTTGCCGAATAGCTGTTCCGAAACTGACTTTCCGAACATGTCGACTTTTATCTACACCTTTCCTTTTTGTAAAATGTGTATTTTTTTTGTTGGTAAAGATGATGATGAAAATGAGGATGAAGAGGATGATGATGATAATGATGATGGTACACCCATACTAAAACGCTGTTTTGCCTTTATAATATTTATAACTAACCAAGCTGATGTTTTTTCATTTAAACTGGAATCTTTCGATTTTACTCTATTCCAAGCACTTTGTTCGAGTTCGTATTCTGTTCGATGTCTCGCACTTATGTGGTATTTGTTATGCAAATAGACTAAATCGTGGTTTTTGCATGCGGCATCCAAAGAATTAATGCCCGGATCACATTTTGTTACACGTTTTATTACTTTTCTCCCGGGTCCAAAATATTGATAACTGTGTACTTCGAATGGTAATTTACTTATTAACGAATTCACAATACCGTGTCCAGTTTTATTGCAAACGTGAGACTGTCCACTTCCTTTGACGCTCAGCATTAGAATGACCGTTTTTGTGAAAATTTGCCTATTAAATATCAAAATTTCCTTCGATGCCAGTTATTGGTTTTAAACAAAAACTTCCTATTGACAATCTCGATGAAAAAATCGGAATTGGGTTTGAAAAGAAAATAGTGAAGAGACAAGGTCCTCTACTTCCTTCCTCTATTCTTGATCTGTTAATCGATCCGCCCAATTATAGAAGAACCAATGTCATGATTTCGCTGCTTACACACCCGCTTGGGCTATGTTTCAAAAATATCTATATTTACTCCTCGAAACCTCCGTATCAAACCGAAATATGAGTATTTGCGAAAAATTTTAGCACCCATTAAAGGTTTAGGCTACTATGCTTTTAGTGATTCCAGTAATATTGTGGAACCTTCCGATACAAAACCAAACATTATATTTATCTTTGATGATGTTATATGTGGAAAACAAGATGTTATAAGATCGTACGGTGGCATGAGACATCATCAAAATATTGACTTCTTTTACCTAGGGCAAATATATTTGCGAGTGTCTAAACATCTTGTGCGAGACTATGCCAGTTTTATTATTATGTTTAAATAAGATGTGTTGAATATGAAACACATATTTTCCGACCACGTTTCACCAGATCTAACTTTTACTCAATTTCAAGAAATATGCTCAAAATATTGGGATAAACATCTTGTGACCAAATGGGACAAATATTTAGAAATTATTAAACCTCTGATAATGGGCACAAAATTAGGTGGTACTCTTAGAAGAAAAAATCTTTCCGAAAAGCTACAGTTACCAACAGAAAAGAAATTATCTTCAAAAACATTTCAATATGTCTACTGGAACAAAACTAAAGAGTTGGTGGATCGTTTACGGTTGTTGTGGAGTTCCAAAGTGGCCGGAGGCACTGGACATGAAAATGAAATGATGTCAATCATAGAGGAATTACGAGAAGAAGATATAATATATTAAGCCCAATATTTAATGACATTCTTCAGTTCTCTTTTCGATGTAAAACCTTTAATTATACTAATAGGGAACTCAGTCTAGAAAAAAAACAAAATTGTTAATGAACTACATAGAACTGCTAGAAAAAATTTTGTAAGAAGGCGTACGATAATAAAAAATTCAAGAAGTTGTGACAAATTAATTTGGCTGAAATACAACAGTATGCTGATAAAAACGATGGTTATCGTTATATTTTGGTCCGTATAAATTGCTACTCTAAATTTGTCGATGCCAAAGCGATAAAAAACAAGACCGGTATAGAAGTTACTAGTGCAATGAAGAGCATCATTCTAGAGGCATCTTAAACACCCACAAATTTGCAAGTGTTCAAGGAAAGAAGTTCTATAATAATAAGTTTCAAGCCCTGATGAAAAAATATAATGTAAATCATTATTCCACTTACAGCACGAAGATAGCTGCAATTGTTGAGCGAGTCATAAGAACTCTAAAAAATAACTTATTAAAATAATTCTCGACAAGAGGATCTTACAAACAGATATATATTATCATCAGTAACAAAAGCCTACAACCATTCGAAACATCGCATCATTGGAATGAAGCAAGCAGATGTGCGAGAGGCAACGCAAATTAAAGCATATGATTATTTAAAAACTGTACCTAAAAATTTTAAGTTTTCTATGGGTGACATTGTGCGTATTAGCAATTACAAAAGCTTATTCGATAAAGGATCTACCCTCTCGGTCAACTGAACTGTTATAAAAGTTAACGTTACAAGTCGACCCACATACATGTTTGAATCGTTAGAAGGTCAGGATATAAGAGGGTGTTTTTACGAGTCAGAACTACAAAAGACGAGCAGTCCTGGTGTTTATCTAGTAGAAAAGGTCCTTAGATAACGCAAAAAAAAATCACACCGATCAATTGTTTGTCAAATAGCTAGGATTTCAGAACCAGTTCAACTCTTGGATAGATAAATCAGATATTGCTTAAGGCAGATATTGTATGAGTATAATTTTAATTTAAAATGTTAAATAAATAAACAATATATTGTAAAACAAAGTTTTTTATTTCAATCTTCATCATCAATAACAATGACCGTAAAACATCATACACATAAATGACATTTCAATATTCTTGGAGGGAAGATCCAATTCACTGACGACTACGACATTATCTTCAAGGCTATACCTCGGAGTGCGTTCTCCTATTCTTTAACCTGCTTTCCCTTTTTTTAGATTTTTTTTTCGAAGTCGAGCCATATGACAGTGCGCTCAATGAGTCATTTGAAAGCCGATGATAGAGTATTTTCTGAATAACTTCAATTTTTGTTTTAAGCTCATTATTATTTTTGTATATCATGTTAAATATTACAACTGCAAAATTGTAAATCTTTCTATTAACAAAGTTGTTTGTCACAGCATCGTCATCATCTTTAGGTTAGCCTAAATTGGTTATCGATTTTTCATCCATGTCATACTACCCATCTGCTGTAAGTTTAAAACCTATCCCTGGTGGCCCGGGTAATATGTGATTTTTTCATTGCATTTCTGAGGACTAAATTTATCAATTGGCTTGTTTATACGACTCATTTTTAATCTTAACTAAACTATTTTATTTTTATTTGCTCTACTTATACTAAATATTTAAAATGGGAAAAAGAAACACAGACTAGTATCTACTCGTTGGTTTATTTATAAAATAAACGAAGTTAAAATGTGATTGTAACAAATATTTATTTACATTTATTTAATTGTACGAATAACAAAATAATAAATAATTAACTTTCTACATATGGAACGTCTTCATTTTCGTTGTTCAAAAAGCTATGCAATTCAACATTATTGCCATCTTGGGCTGTTGCTGTTGCAAGAACCAATTCATATTTTGCAGCAAGTTCACTAGGTAAATGTGGAATATTAACAAGGTATTCTTTTAATTTTTGTTCGACCATTTCAGCACAAAATATATCCATGTCTATGGATCCATATAAATATTTGTCGCACAAGTGTACCCCAGCCATAAAATTGATTGCATCCCTGATCTCATTCTTATACTGATCTTTGGTTGCATCAATATGCGACCAACCATTTGCACTAACATAGTGCCATATTTCTTAATTCCCTTCCCAACCAAAATATATTTCTATCTACATATTCGTTGACAGTCGTATCAGTAGACATCTTTGACAGAAATAATGAACACCCGTAAGTATTCTGACAGGTGCACCTATTGTTGCTAAAAACAGAACTAGTAACTGAAATTTTCTCTAAATGATGGTTTGATATAATATTATGAAATAATATTATAGGAATAATAAAACGATTGAAAATTGATTTGGAATTGGAAAAAATTGAATGAAAATTCCTGGAAAGAAATATGATATAGGAATTTATATTAAATTCTGGTGAATTGAGGTTATATTTGTTTTGAGTATATGAAAACTTATTGTTAATTCTAATAGAATCGCGATCTTTATGTCGGTGATCCGTTACTGCAACGCCAGTTCGCGTATGCAGTCCCGAATAGCATCCGACTTTCGAACTATAGTGTCTGAGGGCCCTCTAGTTTGGAAAACTTACCTCAGGCGTTCGTAAGTAGATACTACCTGAAAAGTCCGACACTATATTTTATAGAAGGGAAATCCTCAGACACCGTATTTAATCCGAATTTTGTGCATTTCGCTTTAGAGCTTCTTTAATCTTTGGTTTTTCACTATTGGGGTGCAAGTGATAGCTACTAAACGCCCAAAGATTCCGAGAAATTGATTTTAAATTGTTTAAAAATGTCGAAATCTAGACGTTCTCCGAAGACTACGATGCCTTCAAAAAGATCGTCGTGGTTGTTGTTTTGCGGTAATGGAACTGGTTTTGCGTGACGGCCGTTGCATGCTGCTTCCTAGCGAATGTGTAATAGAAGAGTGGAAGAGGAAGAGAGCGACGCGTATGCTCAGCGTATTTTGTAGTAACTTTTAGGCCACACTTTTAAAGTTAAAATCCACGAATCAAAATCCTGGATTTGTTCCGTAAGCACTAATGCTTTTAAAAATATGAAATTTGAAAGGAAATCCTGTTTGAAGTGTTATGAAGTGATGTTTTTTATGTGTAGAATAATCCATATTGATCGAATAAATATTTTCTTGTCGAGTATTGCAAACAGATATTTACAATACCACTAACCTTTATAGACAATTTTCAAGGTTGAATTATGCCATTCGTACGGAGTGGCTTAATGATGGACAAAATAACGATAGAGGTCAAAATATAATGAAATAACTGACTATATTTTATGTAATTTAATGATTAACATTTTTCTGTTGCCCTCTTATACGTGTAATATAATGATTTAAACCTAAATTTCTTATTTTATTCAACAATTTATGTTCATTTTTATCTTTTAAAAATTCTTTACAAACTACATTTGCTATATAACATAATTCTACATAGTCCATATATCTAAAAAATATAACGAAATTTTGAGCCTCCGAATCGTGCATTTTAAATTCGTAAAATTCAAAATAGGTTTTAGCAATTAAAAACTCTTCATACATCTATCTTACTAAACTTTCCATATTAACTATTACGTTCAACAAAAGTCCTACACTCTAATTTCACTTAGTACAACCAGACTTTTTATGAAACTAATCAGTCTTCCCAAATAGTCACTAAATCCCAACTTTTTCATTTCACCAACAAATTCTAGTATATATAATGTCTTGTTGCAATATTGACGACATGCATAGGCCGATGATTGATATTCAGAAGCCAAATTATAATAACGCCACACCCATCCTGGTCGACTTTTCATTGCATCATTAATGTAACTACTTGCCGTTTCAGTGAACTCATCACCTAATTTTTTAATTACCCCTTGCAAATCACTGTTCATATCTTTTTCACTTACTTTTTACACTCACATCACTTTTTTATTGCTGGTGCTGGATCATCTATATGATGACGACATATTTACTCATAACGAATGTAACAAGGTAAGTTGAACTGTAGTTCCTTGTCACACTACATCGCTCAAGCAGCTTATCCCAAATTTGTTGCAAATTTAATGAATCGACGTAACTTCTCAAATATTCGTGAGGGAAAAATACCAGGTCCTTTTCGTCAAAATCAAACAAACTTTTTAAATTACTTTGGTGTAAACAAATTACTCTGCCTAGTTGCTCTATAATTTTATCTTGAAATATTTCTGTATCTGGCATTTCACTCTGAATAAATGTAGATAGGGTCAAGCAGTTTTATAGAAGAATTTGCAAGGTCAAAACAATTTCAAGATCATCCCACATTATTACAATGCACAAACTTTCACTTCAAGGTCACACACCCAAGGCGACCTTGATCGAAGTCAAGGTCGCGCGATATAATGCACAAGTAACCTCTCTCCCAAGGTCTAGGTCAAGGGAAAAGCGCGCGTATAACTTCAAGGTCAATGAAACGTTCATGTGAACGTCACCAAGGTCAAAGTCAAGGAGTGGAGAATGGTACACCTTTCCCATTTACACACTACTGAAGATTCGTGGAGATATCTTGCATATATTTTCTCCTTCGAAGAAAATTTGCAATATGTGCCATTTTTAGACCCACAATAGACATTTTGATACAATATGTAAATTCAGTAGAGTTGTATAACATAAAGATATGAAAATTTAATTGCGTTAATCTTTATTAAAATTTTTCTGAATGTTCAGGAGTTTGGTAACTTTCCAACCAAAAAACCAAGAGTGGATTGAACACTCTAACTAATTGAACGATATTCCTCTAAATTATTCTCAAGTTAAAAAAATATCATGTGTCTTTTTTTTTTAAATATAACAAATATTGTGGCAAAAAGATTAATAATCCTAAGTTTTTATAAAAATGTTTGTGCTAAAATGCACACAGAATACTTCTTAAAGATACACGTTACTTTGAGTGGCTGTAAATTCCAACAATTTTCTCTATAGCACGTATCCAGAACATCATAAAAGAACATTATTAGGTACTTTACTTTTAGTTGCTTCATGTCTTATATCTGCATGAAAATATTTGAGAAGTTTTATAAATATTTCACCTAACTTTCTACGTTCTTCTGAACCTTTATTAATATTAGGTTTAACTTTTAACAAGGCTCTTCCTTATAATTTACGTCGAAATTCGGTTACTTTGTCTTAGCAAATGTAAAAGAAATGTTCGAGCTTAATTAAATTAAGAGAATTAAATTTTTGAATATGACAAAATTGTATACCTTCAGTCAGTGTTATAGTTTTTTCAGCCTATATTTTCGACTTTTAAATCTTAGATAGGTCTGATGAAACGCTCTATATCATTTCAGCATAAATGTCACTTTCAAACTAAACACTTAAAGAATATACAAAGAGTTCTATGTTACTTGAGAGGTCATTTCAATTTCAATTAGTTAAGGTTATATTAGGGTTAATGTGGAAGCCAGTTAATACGTAAAATCCGGACATCATGTTAGTAGCCTAAGAATATGTAGGGTTGTTTGTCATCATTTTTTGTTTTCCTAAATACAAATATAATAAAAAAATACTAACATAAAAATTACAGCTTGGTTGAAACATGTAATTAAGTCGCTTTCGTTATGATGTAGGCCAACAAGCTGATTATTTTATCTTTATTTTTGTGAAACATATAATATGCCAGCTATCTTTGCCTATAAAATTTGCAAATGTAATTTCAACCGAAGAGTTTTTCAAATCCATTGCAAAGAAAAATTATATTAATTAATTTAAAAAATTAAAAATTGCCATTTGTGTTGGCCAATTTTATATTCCGAGAAACAGTAAAATAAATATATCAAAATATAAGAATTTTACAAAAGAAATTTTACTTTGTTTTTTGACTATTTAATACATTATATTTTTATGCTGGAAATATATGTTTAGAAATTATTTTTATAGTATAGGTTTCTATTTATTACCAATTGCTCATTATATAATGACCAAAAACTGAGTATAATCAAAGGTTCGTAAAATCAATGAAATTCTTTTACAAATTTGTGTATTAATACAACTATTTTTTATATAACTTATATTGAAATAAGAAAAATATGTAATTGGAACTATATGTTTTATTCTGCCTTAAGGAAATTTTTTTTCAATATGTTTTTTAGTGTGAACTGATTGTTTTCACTTAGAACATTAACTTTTTATTAAATTTTGCCTATTTCTTTAGTTTTATTATCTCTACCTGTTATTAGTTGCTGAGGACATATTTGCGTAACCCGGGAGCTTACTGATCGAGTAAACGAGAATTAATAAAAATCCTCCCAAGTTCACCTGGAACAGCATAAGTGAAGGAAAGTTTCTTTAGCTTCTCGTGGGATCTACACAGCTAAGAATAAAATAATGAAGGATATGCTAAACCCTTAAATTAACTAGAAGATTCTAGAAGGAGCGACACGAGCCACGTAAGTCCTTTCTCCGTAAGAAAATAGGAATTTCAGTTTCTTCCTTCTTCTCTTTCCTGAACAGCTTCGAAATAGGATAGGCATAGCTGACTCTATAGTAGCAACATACTCCAAAATAAATCAATACGCAGATAATAAGGCAGGTTGGTATATCAACCCATAACCATGTTACTTCTTTTCTTTGAAGGACAAGTTTAGTTTGACTATTCATCAGTGAGGTTATAGATTTTATTTCTTCAAGATTCACATTATAAACTTTAATATATTAAAAGGAGGTTCGAAGTTGTTGTAGATGAAATAGTTTCAGTTGAATAAAATATTTCTGTTCCAATAATAAGACGTTATTGGTATTAAAGCTAAGTAACTGCCTCATTATAGTTGAGTTTTGTATGACAAACTTCTATTACAGTTATACTGGTGGACGTATGAAACAACACATTTTTATTTGATTCGCTATTAGAGTAGCTGGGTGGATCGGAAGAGTGCAACAATTTGTGACATAATTTGTTGTAATTATATTGATAAAGTAGGTTTTGCAATCTTCTAAGTACTGTTTTTAGTAGAAATTATTTACTAGCTTCTCGCAAAGGTCTTCTTCAAACTGAAATATTATACATTTCTGTTAAAGATCAGGTACCGTTTAGATGATGACATAATTTAATTTTGGATAGAGACTAGATAAACAAAATTGGTTCCAATTTTAAAAGGATATAAGATAGAATATGCTTCAGAAAGATTATTCTCTCTTTTTTAATTACAAGTTGAGTTCCTTAGAATTTGTAATATTTTTGTCTATTTTCAAAATATATCAATTGAAAATTGGTGGATAAAGATTCCATGTAAGTCTGTTCAATAGAAGAAATGCTGACTGAAGTCTATTTAAATAGGTGAACATTAGAGCATTAATAATTTGTCTTAAATTATTTTCCACCTGACAGGATAATTTATTACTAAATGAAAAATAGTTATAATAGTAAGGCTTTCTTGATGCCGGCGAATTAACTATATCGTTGCCATTACATTAGGTCTTACTTGAAATAAACTGTTTAGTTTTGATATAAACTCTCTGGCGACAGACGTTTTTTCGTTAATTTTATCTTGTATTAAATGATAATTTTTATCTAAAAAAGTTCAACATAGAATTGATTCTCTCACCATGTTCATGATGTAAGGTCCAAACAACCATTTAGGTACCTCCAAATTAATGTTAGGTTGGATAACTTTTGACAAGTGTTCTATTTGTTTAATCAATGAACAGGCATGCGTCGTCATATCATTTGATATTATGATATTTTTCTTGCTTTTGCAACAAAAATAACTTGCGATTTAAGACTATTATTACGTTCCAGGACTTAACTGATATTAATATAGGTAATTAAAGTATGTGTGTTTGTAAACTTGGAAAAATTATGTTAGTATATCAGCATGCTTTCTTTTAGAATGTGAAATTTTTTGAACACTTTTTAAAAGAGGGTTAAAATATCGAACTGAACAAAACTGGGAAGAATACAAAGCTACCCGGAGACAAGATACAAACGACGAGCTGACAGAGAAACGAATAAAGAAGATATTGTGATAGTATAAAAAATATGCTCCCAGCATCTCGCCTTTGCAAGATACGATCTGAAGATCTTGGTGTCCTAATTGGAACACCGAGTCTCCCTGAAAGATGTAAAACTATAACAGATGAAGGTTCAAATCAATATAAAGATGAATACGTAGAAAAATAGAAATTCCCTTTAGTAAGTCGTGACCCCCACAAATTTAAAACAATGTCACACATCGACTGGTTACGAGAATCGGAAAAAAGCTAGGGAATGGACGATCTGTTCTAGGCATATTTATACACGTCGAGAGAGCATTCGACAACACATTCCCCGATTAGACATGCAATGTCCTCCTACGACAAGGTTCTGAACCAACACTGCTAAGACTCAATTCAGCCCGCTCCTCCGGTAGGGCAGTTATATATATATAAATATATATATATATATATATATATATATATATATATATATATATATATATATATATATATATATATATATATATATATATATATTAAGGAAAACCTGCACAATTTCCTGTATCCTGGGCACCTCTAGAATGTCCATCTGCAGCCTATATTTCGCTCCTTCTACCACAGTATCTAAACAAGACATTGACCGATTACTTTCACAGCTCCATGCTCCCGTTACACTGATGGGAGACCTAAATGCTCACCACCAGTCTTGGGCTTCACACAAATCTGACCCCTAAGAAAATCTCCTCGTAGACACTTGTAACCAATACAACCTCTCAATTAAGGTCGATGGGGAGTTCATATATATTTCCCTATCCTAAAAAACCATCTCCTGTCTAGATTTATGCAAATTCTCTTTACTCCTTTCCGCAGATTTCCAATGTTATGTACTTGGCGACATTTATTTACGGCAGCGATAGTCATTTCTCTCCGTATTGGAACCTTTAAACTAGTCATCTAACCACAAATATTCTACAACCTTTAGTATCAAAAAGGATAACTGGGACTTATTCAGAGAGTCTTTTTCTCCCCCCCCCCCTTGCTCCTCAACGTCGATCTTTCGGTTGAGCTTTTTACAAAAACTATCTTAGAAGCTGCAAATAAAAACATTATAACTATTGACTTGCATCCAGATAAACCTTCGGTTTCCTAGTGGAATGATTCTGGCAAAATAGCTATCAAGAAAAGGAAAAAATTTGCCTTCCACTGGTGCTTTTATATACTACAAAAAACAAGAAACTATTACAAGACTGGATCAGCAATCCTGAGTTGCTTTCCGAAATCTTTGCCTGCGATTTTTCTTCCATTTTCAACCACTATCCCCTTCCAAATAATTTTCACCGCTTCCCTCGCTTTGACAATTCCTCATACAACATTCCCCGTGAATTTCAAATAGTTTTAGCTTTGTCAAGAGACTCCATGGCTTGACAATATGCGAATTCCGCTGGTTGGAAATCTTTCTATATCCGGCCTATTGCATCTTCTTTAACTCTACAATCACATTTGGTTGAATGGTGATCTCCCTTCCTCCTGGAAAAGTTCAATATTAATCCCAGTTCACTCATCTTTTAAACCTAGATCTTAGGTCAATGATTATTAACTCATTTCTCTTACTAGTCAAACTAGGAGAAATGATCATCTACGTCAGACTAAATTGGATCCTCGAAAAAAAAAAACACGACATGGAATTAGGGATTGAGGCGTAGTATCTTTTTCTTCATATTGTGCTTCCTCCCCGATAGCCATTTATAGTGAGAGTGAACGGTAAGCTTGCACAAGAAACTCTATGATGTCCCTTAGGACTCAGTGCTGAGGCCCACTCACTTTAACATCACTATCAACAATATCAGGAATATAGTGCCCCCGTAACTCTCTTTGAGACTTTTCGCTGATAATATTTTTATATATCACTCTCACACCAATCCTCACAGAAGCGAAACATTAATTTAGCTTAATATCACAAATAATTGGTCAGATAGAGTGGACATGTGAGTCTCAACCACCAAATCTGAGTCAGTTTATTTTTGTGGAAATAGAAAATGCTTTAAAATTTGTAATCTTTATTTGAACAATCTTCCTACTCTAAATCCTCTACATTACAAATTTCTTGACCTCATCTTCGATTTCCCTCCGACATGAAAACCACACACGGACTACCTAAATAACAAATGCTCATCTGACTTGATTATACTAAGGATGCTGGAGTTAAATTGGGATCCCACAGGACCTCCCTGTTGAAAATCCACAGCGCATTGATTCTGTCTAAACTCGATTATGAAAGCGTTGCCTACTGTCAGCCAATGAAAGGCAATTAAATTACTCTAACTATTATAATTGTTATAGAATAGCCTTACAGAAAAGTCAGGCGAAGAGCTTATATTGCGAATTCGAGCTCCCATCTCCCTCATTCAGAAGACAGCTGCTCTTGACAAGATACATTAACACCTTCAAGTTTCGTTCCTATATCTCACATCGTAATTTCCTTCTTTCACCATAACCGTTCCAAACACCCGGAGCGAACAGTAGTGAACATTACCCGATCCTCTTCATCTCCCCACTCCTCGACATTGACCTTGCCCCACCCCTCTTTGGCCCCGCCCTCTTGTCCTTGTCATTGACCTTGAAAGTGCACGTGTGCTTTGTCCTTGGCCTTGACCTTGTGTTCAAGATTGTGTGTGTGACCTTGACCTTGACCTTGGTCGAGACGACCTTGACTTTGTTGGGGGGCCATCTTCGGTGTGTGACCTTGAAGTAGTTATTTGTGCATTGTAATAGTGTGAGATGATCTTGAAATAATTTTGACCTTGCAAATTGTTCTATAAAATTGTGTGAGTCTATTTACATACATTCAGTGTGAAATGTCAGATACGGAACTATCTAAAGAAAAAATTATAGAGCAAGTCGGCAGAGTAATTTGTTTATATCAGAGTAATTTAAAAAGTTTGTGTGATTTTGAAGAGAAGGATCTAGCATTTTTTCCTCTCGAATATTTAAAAACTTGCGTTGATACACTGAGTTTACGGCAAATTTGGGATAAGCTGCCAGCGCCATATCGGTGTGACAACGAACTACAGTTAAGCTTACCCTGTTACATTCACTATGAACAAATATATCGTCATTATATAGATGGGCCACCACCAGCAATAAAAAAGTGTCGTGAATGTAAAAAATGAGTAAATAATATGAATAGTGCTTTGCAAGAGACAGTAAAAAAATTGGGCGATGAGTTCACTGAAACGGCTAGTAATTATTTCAATGATGCAATGAAAAGTCGAGCAGAATGGGCGTCGCGCTATTGTGATTTGGCTTATGAATATGAAAAGGCTGCGAATGCATGTCGTAAATATTGCAGCAAAACAATAAATTTACAAGACTTTGTTCGTGAAATAAAAAAGTTGGGGTTTAGTGACTGTTTGGAAAAACTGATTAGGTTCATTGCAGATCCGGTTGTGTTAGATGAAATTAGAGTGTAGGACTTAAGTTTAACGTAGTAGTAGTAGTTAATATGGAAAGTTTAGTGCGAGAAATGTACGAAGAATTTCTAATTTCTGCAGCCTGTTCGGAATTTTACGCATTTGAAATGCAAGATTCGGAGGCTCAGGATTTTAGTGTATTTTTTAAGTATATGGACCATGCCGAAGTGTGTATTTTAGCGAGCATAGTTTGTAAGAATTTTCTAAGAAATAAAAACAAACAATTATTATTGAACAAATTAAGAAAATTAGGTTTAGGTGATAATGTTACACGTATAGAAGAATGGCAGAAAAAAATCAATCAATAAAGTACATAAAATGTAGTTATTTGTTTCATTATATTTTGTCCTTGAAGTTATCCTTATACCAATTTAAATGTATGACATCATTTGACCTTGAATACTCCTCCCACTATTTCTATCGTTAAGCTACCCCCACCACTGTTACAATTCGACCTTGAAAACTCGCTATAAAGGTTAGCGGGAAAAGAAGTGACTTCAAACAGTCGCAGATATCAGTGGCATAAACATCAAATATTGTGTTCGTGTAGTGTTCTGAAAGTGCTTTTATATTCACGGTAATTTTTGGATTTATATACCATTTTTTCAATAATGAGTATTGCAAAAGAAACTCTAGAGGAAATTAATGAAATGTTCAGCAAAGATTTCGAGGTTTTAGAGAGAAAAAAGGTTACCGAAATGATTGTAGGCAAAGTGTATAAAATTGTAAAGACGGTTTCAATGATTACACGATTTGGTAAAACTCTTTTAGTGGCTTTACACGATGACGGTGATAATAGCACATTTGAGACTTTTTTGCCAAAACGTGTGGCCGAAACACTATCTGACGATATTGTAGATATTATGAGTAAAACTAAAGGTAAATACACTCTAACTTATTTGGGGCAGGGCACTAGAGTTTTTGGAAACAATACTCGAACATTATTACGTTTTGGCTCATTGGAGTAAATTGTATGTAAATTGTTTGAAAAAAAGGATGTAATTAAATTTAAAATATAGTTGCACATGTCAGAATACTTACGCGTGTTCATTATTTCTGTTAAAGATACATATTTTGGTTGGGGAGAGAATTAAGAAATATGGCTCACGATATGTTAGATAGCGTAAATGATTGGTCGCATATTGATGCAACCAAAGATCAATATAAGAACGAGATCAGGGATGCAATCAATTTTATGGCTGGGGCACACTTGTGCGACAAATTTTAATATTGTTCCATAGACATGGATACATTTTGTGCTGAAATGGTTGAAGAAGAATTAAAAGAATACCTCGTCAATATTCCACATTTACCAGGTGAGCTTGCTGCAAAATATGAATTTGTTTCTGCAACAGCAACAGCCCAAGACGTTGACGATCGAAATAGTGTCGGAAGGGATAGAATTTTGAGCAACGAAAATGAAGACATGGAAAAGTAATTTTTTATAATTTTTGTATTTGTGCAATTAAATAACTGTAAATAAATATCTGTTACAATCACAGTTTTGTTTTATTTCTTTTATAAACATACCAACCCAGTAGATCATAGTCAGTGTTTCTTTTTCTCAGCTGAAATATTTAATATAAGTAGGGCAAATAAAAATAAAATAATTTAGTAAAGATTGAAAATGAGTCGAGGAAACAACACAATTGATAAATTTGGTCGTCAGAAATGTAATGAAAAATATCATATATTATCTGGGCCACAAGGGATTGGTTTTAAACTTACAGCGGATGGGCAGTATGATATGGGTGGAAAAATCATAACCAACTTAGGCGAACCTAAAGATGATGACGATGCTGTGACAAAACACTTTGTTAATAGAAAGTTTTACAATTTTGCAGTTGTAATATGTAACATATTTAACAAGGATGTCCTCCCCATGATATACCAAAATAATAATGAGCTTAAAACAAAAATTGAAGTTATTCAGAAAATACTCTATCATCAGCCTTTAAATGATTCATTAAGCGCACTGTCGTACGACTCGACTTCAAAAAAAATCTAAAAAAGGGAAAGCAGGTTAAAGAATAGGAGAACGCACTTCGAGTGGCATAGCCTTGAAGATAACGTCTTAGTCGTCGGTGAATTGGACCTTCCCTCCAAGAATATTGAAATGTTATTTATGTGTATGATGTTTTATTGTCATTGTTTTTAATGATGAAGATTGAAATAAAAAACTTTATTTTACAATATATTGTTTATTTATTTTACATTTTAAATAAAAAATATAGTCATACAATATGTTATTTAAACAATATTAGCTTTATCTATCCAAGAGTTGAAGTGGTTGGGAAATCCTAGCCATTTGACAAATAATTGATCGGTGTGATTTTTCTTGCGTTGTCTAAGGACCTTTTCTATTAGATAAACGACAGGACTGCTTGTTTTTTGTAGTTCTGATTCGTAAAAACACCCTCTAACGATTCCAACAAGTAAGTAGGTGGATTTGTAACGTTAACTTTTACAACTTTAAACAATTCAGTTGACCAAGAGGGCGTATATCCTTTCTCGAATAAGCTTTTGTACTTGCTAATACGCACAATGTCACCCATGGAAAACTTAAATTTTTTAGGTACAATTTTTAAATAATCGTATGCTTCATTCCAATGGTGCGATGTTTCGAATGGTTATAGGTTTTTGTTACTGCCAATAATATATGTATCCATTTGTAAGATCCTCTTGTCGAGAATTGTTTATATAAATTATTTTTTAAAGTCCTTATGACTCGCTCAACAATTGCAGCTTTCTTTGTGCTGTAAGTGGAATAATGATTTACATTATATTTTTTCATCAGGGCTTGAAATATTGTATTATAGAACTCCTTTCCTTGATCACTTTGCAGATTTGTTGGAGTATATGATGCCTCTTCAATGATGCTTTTCATCGCATTAGTAACTTCTATACCAGTCTTGTTTTTTATGGCTTTGGTATAGACAAATTTAGAGTAACAATTTATACAAACCAAAATATAACGATAACCATCGTTTTCATCAGCATACTGTTGCATTTCAGCCAAATCAATTTGCCACAAATCTCTGTATCTTTTATTATCGTGCGCCGTCTTACAAAATTTTTTCTAGCCGTTCTATGTAGTTCATTAACAATCTTGATTTTTTCTAGACTGGGCTCCATATTATTAGTAATATTAAAGGTTTCAGATCGAAGGAAGAACTGAATAATATCATTAAATATTGAGCTTAATATATTATATCTTCTTCTCGTAATTCCTCTATGATTGACATAATTTCATTTTCGTGTCCAGTGTGACCGGCCATTTTGGAACTCCACAACAAACGTAAACGATCCACCAACTCTTTAGCTTTGTTCCAGTAGACATATTGAAATTTTTTCGAAGATAATTTCTTTTTTGTGGGTAACTGTAGTTTTTCCGAGAGATTTTTTCTTGTAATAGTACCACCTAATTTTGTGCCCATTATCAGAGGTTTAATAATTCGTAAATATTTGTTCCATCTGGTCTCCCGTAAACCATCACTTTTTTTAAAATTGTTGTAGACAGTACTCGTTGATTCCAAAATTTCCTTGTACGTTGAAAGTACATTATCACTTAATTGTTGTTGTTCCTTGCCTACACTTGGGGGTGTTTTAAGAAATAACAAATCATAAAGTGCCGGTGATCCACCATATTCTGCAATATTTTTCCCTTTTCTGTATAAGACAATATTTCCATTTCGAAAACGCACCTCTAAATTACCAATAAAATTTTTGTTATAAACTGTTTTTGAACCAAAACGTACACCATATACAGTATCGTATAGAGATGGTTTTGAACGTAATCCTTTCAGGTGTGCGTTTAACGTATCGGAAGTTGTGGTGTCAGCGGATGCGAGAGATGTATTAGTTGATGTCGAGGGTGTATCGAACACCGATTGGCTAATATCTTCTTTTGAAATGCGATGCTGCTGCTGCTGCTGCTGCTGAATAGGTGTGGAGGTTTGAAAGGAATGTGTAGGTTGGGGAAAACCTGATATTTGAGTCGACTGCACTGATGTACTGGGACTATGTGAATTTGTAGCTGGATAATGTTGTTGCTGTTGTTGTTGTTGTTGTTGTTGTTGTTGTTGTTGCTGCTGCTGCTGACGTTGCTTAACCACATCAGATATAGTTGTCAACGGCTTAGAAATGGGTTCGTAAAACTTTTCCAATTCCACAACATTAAATTTTTTAGCCGCTTTAATTTGTTTAAATTTTTTTCTGACGGCATTGGTAGCTTCCACTAGTTTACGTTTTAAGTCGATCGCGTTATTCATGATGTTAACAAAGGACGTTTCAACAATCAAATGAGTGTTTTCTCTTATTATTACAGTAATATATAGCTATCAAATCCTTTGCGGTATCTTCCCGATTTCACATCACTGTCTTTATCAATTACTAAAAATCCATACTTATTATCCCAACATTTTGAGCACATTTCTTGAAATTGAGTAAAAGTTAGATCCGGTGAAACGTGGTCGGAAAATATGTGTTTCATATTCAACTCATCTTGTTTAAACATAATAATAAAATTGGCATTGTCTCGCACAAGCTGTTTAGGCACTCGCGAATATGTTAGCGCTAGGTAAAAAAAGTCGATATTTTTATGACGTCCCATGCTAAAGTACGATCTTATAACATCTTGTTTTTCACATATAACATCATCAAAGATAAATATAGAGTTTGGTTTTGCATCGGACGGTTCCACAATATTACTGGAATCACTAAAGGCATAGTAACCTAAACCTTTGATGGCTGCTAAAATTTTCCCTAAATACTCATATTTCGGTTGATACCGAGATTTCGAGTAAATATAGACATTTTCGAAACGTAGCCCAAGGGGGTTTGTAAGCAGCGAAATCATGACATTAGTTTTTCCACAATTGGATGGACCAATTAACAGGCCGCGAATAGAGGAAGGAAGTAGAGGACCGTGTCTGTTCATTATCTTCTTTTCAAATCCAAGTCCTACTTTTTCATCGAGATTGTCAATAGGAAGTTTTTGTTTAAGATCGATAATGCGCATCTTAGGAAAATTTGATATTTTATAGGCAATTTTTTACAAAAACTGTCATTCAGATGCCGAGCCTCAAACGAAGTGGACGGTCTCACGTTTCCAATAAAACTGGACACGGTATTGTGAATTCGTTAATAAATAAATTACCATTCGAGGTACACATTCCTGGTTATCAATATTGCGGACCCGGAACAAAAGTAATAAAACGTGTAACAAGAGGTGATCCAGACATTAATCCTTTGGATGCCGCATGCAAAAAACACGATTTAGCTTATTTACATAATAAATACAACATAAGTGCGAGACATCGAGCGGATTACGAGCTCGAACAAAGTGCTTGGAATAGAGTAAAATCGAAAGATTCCAGTTTAGGTGAAAAAACAGCAGCTTGGTTAGTTCCAAACATTATGAAAGGAAAACAACGTTTTGGTATGGGTGTACCATCATCATTATCAACAAAAAAAAACATCTAGTAAAAGCACACGTCATACAAAAAGGAAAGGTGTTAATAAAAATCGACATGTTCGGAAAGTCAGTTTCGGAACAGCTACTCGACAAGCAGTTCGAAAGGAATTATTAAAAGCCGGAAGTAAAAATGTATTGGAAAAAAATGTCATGAATGCATCTAAAATAGCTCTGTCGGCAGCACGTAGATCGGTAAAAGCGGCAGGTGGCAAAAGGAAGGTTCGTACACCGAGAATAATACCGATTCCTAAAACTGGTGGAATATTACCATTAATACCAATTTTTGCCGGGTTATCAGCTTTGGGTTCATTAGCCGGTGGGGCAGCGGGAATTGTGCGCGCCATAAAAGCTGTAAAAAAAAAACAGCGAAGATAAAACCGGTGCCGGCCTGTATTTAAAATCGAAAGGAAATGGTTTGTTTCTAAAGCCATATCGTAAAGGTATGGGATTATTTTTAAATCGTAGATCAAAAAACTAATTGAATCCCTACCTTGAAGACCACTATCTAACATCGATATAGAAAAATATGCCAAAAAGAAAAGAATAGGATACTCTCGAGGCGTTTATATGAGGGATTCATTACCTAGACAAAGTCCTCGACGTTACGAAGCAGCAATAGTGAATTTGGATAGTACGCGTGGTGCAGGGACTCATTGGGTAGCTTATAGAAAAAATAATTCTAAAGTAACTTATTATGACAGCTTCGGCGATTTACCCCCACCGATCGAATTGGTACGATATCTACAAACGGGATCGGAACCATCAAAAATTATTTACTATACATACGATCGTCAGCAGGATTTTGGAACAGTCTGGTGTGGACATTTGTGCTTAAAGTTTCTTGTCGAATCATCAGCGTAAAAGATATCATCATCGTCACCATTAACACCGCGAATGGATCACAATAACTATACTAAAATGTTGCAATCACTGAAAGCATTTCATCTAGCCGGTGGATTATGGAAAATGACCGTGAAAGAGTTAGAACACATGCCCAAGGAAGTAATGATTACATTAGCCCCAAATGAAATTCCATTCGTTTGGGAAAAGTTGCCCGAGCACCTCAAAAGCGATATCGATATATTAAAATATCAGTGCGGTTGCAAACATTATTTCAGCAGTAGCAATTTAAATGAGGTTACGACTGATGAGGATCTTACGACTAGAAAAATATTTTGTTGTTATTGCAAAATCAGCGATGTGCGCATAAAAGCAGAAAATAGCATAAAAACATCACTATCTAATGCAGTGAGAAAAGGTGTGAAGATGAATCTTTTTAAATGTTGCCGCTATGAATAAAACCGAGATGTGTGATGTTTTAATGGTTAGTCATGTCTTATACGTTCACACTAACAGGACACTCGAGCGTCTTAAGCGATGATTTTTATCCACCAGTCGAATTAAATAGAGAAAACAAATATGGTCTGGCATTGCTGGGATTTTACACATACAATTCAATTTTTAATGTGGACGAAAGCAACAATAAGTTTGCCTACATGAAGGAGGGTTACACCACCGAGCCGATACAATTGCAGATTCCACCTGGGGCCTATGAAATAGATGAGATACGTAAAGCTATGTCGGAGGCTTTGAGGATTTCAACTGAAGAAAAGAACGATGGAATCTTTTACTTGGTCGCTAATAATAATACGCTGAAATGTGAACTGAAATCCTAATATACTATAGATTTCCGGGGAGAGGCGAGTATCGGTAAAATGTTAGGATTTAATCATACAGTGTTAAAAAGAGACAAAAGCACGAATCAACCGAGATGGTGGAAATAATGAAAGTACGCATCATACGCGTAGATTGTAATATAATTTCCGGAGCATATATGAATTCCGTGGAAGGTCATACCTTTTTTCGAATTCGATATCGACGTGGAGCCCGGTTACAAAATCAGTAAAGAACCACAAAATAATATTTATATGCCGTTAATGCCGGCAGGACGTCAGTTTATCGACAACATTACTCTTCGCATCTTGGACGATAGCGGTGATCTAATCAATTTTCAAGGCGAGAAAATAATCGTGAAATTGGAACTGAAGAAACTTTCATAGAAATGGGTTTTTGCTTCAATCGTCAATTGTATGTGCTGTCGACTAAGATGGGGGAACCGCCGAAACATAATAAAAGTGAAAGAAGAGTTAACGTCAAGGTTAGTCGTCGTCCAGACATTAGATCACGAACATCTCAACAGTTATCTGCCGAGGACTATAAATTTTTAAAATCAATCGATCTTAAAGTGCGAAAATGATTTCCACCACCAGCGATAAAATAGAGGTTTTCTCCGAACCCATCTTGGACAATTCCATTATTAGTCTAGAAGAGCATACGTATAAACCATACGGATCTCCATCATTCAACAATTCGGATGAAGTCCGTATCCCCATTAATTTTCAAGATATACTGGATATCGCCGAAAGTTACATATATATCGAAGAAAAATTTAAACCCATAGACGCAACGAAAAGATGTTTTTTATCAAATAATGCCCTCGCATTTTTGTTCGATGAAATTCGCTACGAGATGGGAGGTGAGCAGGTCGCCGTGGTTCGTAAACCTGGAGTTACGACGACATTAAAAACCATGGTTTCATTCGGAAGTTTGCAACAAAGATCTCTCATGACGTGCGGATGGGGTCTCGACGAAGCAAACCAAGATATCGTAGACACGGCAAGTAACGTATTCTCCGGGAAATTACCCTTAAAATATCTTATGGGATTCGCCGAAGATTACACAAAAGGTGTTTTCAACGTAAAACAAGAGCTTATTATGATTATAGCTCGCACTTTTACCAATTGCTACGTCGGCGAAGTAGAGGCAGCAATTAGTTTCGACAAAATCGAATGGAAAATTCGTCACATCATTCCAGACGACAAGCAAAAATTGAAAATGTTGTCTCGCATTAATAAAGGTGGAAACAATGCCAGTATTCAAATGGCATATCGTAAATGGGATCTGTACGAATTACCAGCTTTAAGGCAAACATCTTCCGACGTGTGGGCCTTGAGAACGAGTACAAGTCTGGAAAGACCGCGCTATATAATCTTCGGTTTTCAAGACAGCAATAATTGAGACAAGAAAGAAAAAAGCGTAACCCAGTTTACCCACGCCGACGTATGCGACATTAGACTGTATCTGAATTCAACCGTTTATCCATACGAAAGATGGAATTTAGATTTCGCCAAGAAACTGTACGCAGCAGCCTATTACAATTACGAAAACTTCCAAAGTAGCTACTACGGGCGCGAAATAAACGATCCGATGATAACGTTCGCGGAATATATGAAAAACCCCGTTTTTATTATCAATTGCAGTCATCAACCAGAGGCGATTAACTCATCGACAGTGGATGTGAAATTGGAGTTCCAAACGAGAAAGAATAAATTCCCCAAAGACACTAAAGTGTACGCATTAGTTATTCACGACTCATTTTTTAGTTATAATGTATTAAACGGTTCGGTGACCAATAAATCTATATTTTAATGTATCTATTATATGTAACACAAAATAATGTTAAAATAAGGTACTTGAATCAATAAATTTGTAATTAGTGAAGTAGTAGATTTATATTTATTTGAAACCCAACAAAAAAAAAGCGGACGGAAAAGCCCGCTTTTTAAGAAAGGAGTACGGGAGTTTAGATAATGGTGATTTATTAAGTGGAAAAAAGAGCTTAAATAACACAAGAAAAAATTTTTAAGGCAAAATATGAAAACAACGATTTAGAAAATTTGTAGGAAAGTAACAGTTAGGAATAGGGAAAAAAGTTATAAGAAAAAATTATAGAGGAAATCGAGTACTATAAGCAAGCATTTTTCTCGATAGTAAAAACGTAAAAAAAAAAAAAATTTCAAAAAAAAATTGAAAATGGTGAATGCGCGCCAAAGTTGAAGTTTTAGAGCAAAATAATATTAGGAAATTAGAAAGAGAATTTTTTTCTACATATGGTAGTACTTTTCAAAACTCGGAAAGATGAAATATGAAGAAAAGGGTTATAGTAAGTTAGTAATTTGGATTTTTTAAAGCGCTGTAGCTCGGGAACCATTCAAGATAGAAAAAAAATAAAAGCACTTTAATTACCTAGAATTTTGAGGAGAATACAATGGTGAAAAAAAAAATTTGAAAAATCTTAAAAATAAAAAAAAATTAGACGAAAAAATTGAAATTCTCGAGTTAGGAGGCTGGAGCGCCGAACGGGAGTATGTGAAAGTTGTAGGGGAGGTCATTAGAGTTTTTTCTTTTTCTTTTTTTAAGTGTGGTTCTTTCGCGCTAACGCGCTACGCACCACACACCTCCTCCACCCCCCCTCATCAGCCAGCCCAGGGCGGGAAATTTCATTTTTCATAGTTTCAGAACGATTGCGCGACTCCTTCACCATTTTTAAGCAATTTTGAGATATCGATTTTTTTAATTAGCGGTGACAGAAGTTCGGAAATTTTTTTTTGGATTCTAGAGAAAATTTCCCACAATATATGTATTTTTCCAATTTTTTATCGTCAACCGTTACGACGCCAGAGCCCATCCAAAATGAGACGAACAAATTTTTTTTATAATAGCGAATCGGGAAAAATAGTGTGATATACTTCAACTCTTCCTTATTACGATTCCGTCAAAACATTTTCAAAATTTTCCTTACCTTGCATGAAAATAATTAAAATATATGCATAATTTGCATTTTTTGTAAATATGTAGCAAAGTAATGGTTAGAGATATCAAAAAAAATTATTTGAAAAAAATGTAGAGACAGTCTAGTGCTATATGCTAGAAAAGTGGAGGGGGATAGTTTTTGTCCATAACAGAGATACGGTGAGTTATAAAATCATATTATTCTCAAACTTATATAATGCATATGTGCACTCCACCTTACCCCCTCCAACTTTTTGAATGTATATAGAGGCCGGTATTAGAATTATTTCATCATTACACATTCGACCGTCAAGATGGAAGATACACCAAAGAAGATCATTGGCATTGTCAGGCCATTCGTGCCCGGCAAACTATGCAAGTGTGAGGAGTGCGGGGGTACCGCACCAGGAGCAGCACCTTCGGCACCACCTGCAACACCGACACCACCAGCGACGGCGACGGTGCCGCCAATGAGAAGACCAAGGGCAGCACCTAGGTCGGTGTTAATATCGTTGGGTATTACTCCACGGTAGGCACCCCACCCTCCCCCCAGGCCCTTTTAGGGTCACAAAAACGGTTCTTTTCAGGACCACATTATATTTTGATCGTAGTTTAGTAATCGTCACTTATGGGGCGAGATATTCGTTTAACGACGATTTGTCTCGTAGCTTAAGTGAAAAGTTATATGCTTGAGAACCTATGAAAATGTTAACAGTCCAAACAAGGTTTCTATTATTATTTTTTTCTTGTAATGTATTCATCACAAAATATTAAGAATAAGTCTTATTGTCTAAAAAAAAAAAAAAAAAATTTAATTCCTTATTTAAAGTTTATGAAAAAATCAATAATTCTATAAGCTCTCACCAATACACAACATTTAGAATCCGTTGGTGGGGTGGAGGTAGTTCTTTATATATGAGACTGGGCCAGTTACACAGTCATATATTCATCAACTCTCATACGATGAACATGGAGGAAGAAAGACCCGCCAGCAGAGGCTCATCCATCTTTAGTGATGACACCGTCGCTGGCAACGTTGGAGACCTGCAAGTCTTCGACGACGAAGAGGTGGATTTTGAAATTGACGTCCTACGTTGGGACGACTTGGATGAGCCGATTCCGCTAGTGTATGACCATGATCCAGGTCTAGTGGAATTAAACGATGCGGGCGATTGGGTCTTACAAAGACTCGAAACTCCGTCGCCGCAGCCAGAGCCGGACTCGACGGAAGATGCGGTGCTGGAAATTCCAGCATCACCGACACCCGACGATCCGCAGGGCCCCTGCGATTCGTCAAGCTGGTGGTCGACCAGCGAGGATGGGGCACCATAAGCCCCACACTCTCCCTGGCCCTTTTTAAGGGCACATAACAACGGTCCTTTTCAGGACCACAAAATACTTTGATCGTAGTTTTAGTACATATTAGTACTTTGTTACTAATATTGTATGTATAGAATATACAATATTAGATACAAAGTATTAAAAGTTTAAGTGCTGGTGGAACCCAGCTA
Organism: Diaprepes abbreviatus; assembly: GCA_034092305.1. NCBI lineage: Eukaryota > Metazoa > Arthropoda > Insecta > Coleoptera > Curculionidae > Diaprepes > Diaprepes abbreviatus. The sequence goes on from JASJET010000117.1 coordinate 426,709, forward strand.
AATCGTTCGTTCGTATTTGAGAGCACAAACAACTTTTGGTCTCAATACGTAATACGACATTTGTTTTCACCCCCTACCATTAATTTGTCTCTATATATACGACCATCAATACTTATTACAATCATTTTAGTTCAACATGTCTGCGAGTGAACAGCAACCTATCCAATGCCCTGTGGTAGATTCTACCACAGAGAATTGTCTCGAGTGGGAGTCGGACGATCCCAGATGGGATGAACTTTGGCGGTTCATCATCGAATATGCTGAGGACAGCACCGCCACCACCGCCGTTGATGATGACGGGCCGTGCGACTCCACAACACAATAAAGAGTTGCATGTTTTACAACCAAACGGTCATTTTCAGGACCACAAAATAATTTGATCGTAGTTTTAGTTGGTTATAATACTTTGTAACCAATATTTTATGTTTTTTTTTCATAAAAACATACAATATTGATATGCAAAGTATTAGAAGTTCTGGCGACAGAACCTTAACTTCTTAAACCGAACCATGTTTTAGCATACTTGTAAATATTATCAAAAAATATTTACAACTATTGCTATTGCGTAGTTTTAGTGGATTATTCACTTTTTTTTATTACCTAATATTATATATGAAATAACACACAAAAATAAATTTTCAAGTCATTTTTATTCTCTTTATAAAATATAAAAATCTGATCAAAGACTTTTTTTTTATTAACTACAATATATATATATATATATATATATATATATATATATATATATATATATATATATATATATATATATATATATATTTATATATATATATATATATATATATATATATATATATATATATGTATATTTACAAACTTAATACTATAAATTAAAAGCTAATACCTACAACTAAATAACACCTACTACATAATTTGTTAAAGTCCTCTAATTGTCTTTTATATCGCACAGATTCCATCTTTTTTAACTCTAATTGTCTTTCAAGTTCTAAAATGTTACCGTCACACGCACTCACTTTTTTCACTAAGTGTTTTTTCATTCGATAAATGTCTGATAGTTTGCTCTTCTGAGAGTTGATGAAGTCTTCAACCCACTCCGGTTGCGATGTCTCGGAATATATTAAAGAAGAAGAAGCGGTTTCGTTTGGTGAAGACGACGATGACGACGACGACGACGACGAAGCAGCGGAATCTTCATCGCCTTCAAAACACCGCTTAAACCGCTTCTTCATAGGTTTCCGGCACCCCAATATCGGCGACAGTGGCGCTGGGGAAGACTTTACCTCCGACACTACTTCCTGCTCTACGCTGGCTGGTGTTGGTGGAGTTGGTGGTGTTGGTCCATCGGGGCCTTCTATCACTTGCACTTCTACCGACAACGGCTCTTGTGGTGCTGTTTTCAGGAAGTCGAGTAATGGAACAGGGGTGGAGGGATGCTTAAAGTTAAACTTCTTCTTCTTTCCTTGTCCCACACCTTTAATCGCCGAATAAAAGTTTTTTTTATCGGCGATTTCCGACTTCCGCATAGTCAAAAGCTTCTTTAATTTAGAAGCTTTCGGAGAAGATTCCCTGTTAGGCCGCGATGCTTTTCGCACAACCACATCACTTATTACGTTGATCTTTGGCTCCTTCTCCTCCGTCCAACATTCGAGGAATTACGCAGCCGACTGAACCAACTCTTCGTCGCGACCTTCATTCAGGTTAGTCTGTCTGTCTTCGGCATCTTCTTGCTCCCTGTCATTCCAATTTTCAAATACCCCCGGACTTAACACTTCCAAGCCACTAATGTTATCCAACATGCATTGTTGCGAACCGCAGCTCACGTCAAGAGCATTCAAAAGAGACCTTACACTCGACATCTTCGATATTACAACTCACACTATAACTTTATCTTAGTATTGCACTGTTTGGTGTTCTGACGAACTGTGAAGAGCTCGAGCCAGCAAGTCTGCTTTTATGCCCATTTCCCCCACTACACCACCTTTATTCCTTTTGTTCGATGTATTAAGTATAATATTTAAACATGTCGGATGCAAGGCCAAGACCAAGGCCGACGTAACCGACAATACCAGGGTCGTTTTCAAGGTTGTAATTTTCATGGATTTTTTTTTGTCCCTGTCAAGGTTATTTTGAAGAAACATATAAATATAGTACTAAACTTGTCAGATGCGAGGCCAAGGCCAAGGTCAAAGTACCCATCAATGTCAGGGTCGTTTTCGAGGTTGTAATTTTCAAGGATTTTTTTTTTGGTCCTGTCAAGGTTATTTTAAAAAGTAATACATAAATAGAGTACAGCGATTGAAAAGTACAACATATTCAAACATCATGTTGCCAACTGATGAACAACCTAGTGAAGCAGCCAAAACATACAGTCATATATCAAAAGCTTTTTATTTAACTTGTCATCATTGTAAAAGACTAGATATCTGCTGGCGAAATGATCTTACATACGACTTCAACTACATTGACCTTTTCAGGGTTAAATTTGTACAATGCGGCTTTTGTGGACTAGTTTACTACCAGTTCAAGGACATTAATGAACGTGCCATCCAGAGAAGAAATTGGGTCATAGAAGAAGCTTACCTGTACAGAAGAAATTAACATGTATTTTATTTCTTAATTTATAATTTTTTTGTTTGTTATATTTTTTATTTTTTAATAATAAAAAGTAAACTCAATCTTTTGTTATATTTTAATTTTTTTTCAATAAAACAATAGTAAAATGAATCTGTATGTGTATTTATTAAACATCACCTAAAATACGTTTTGCAATCCATATTTTTCTGCAGAGTCCGTTTATTAATGAAATAGAACCATATATTAGGGTGAAATCTAATGGTTTCAAATCAGTCTCACATAACAATGTCAGAAGTAAACACTATTGATAAGTTCGGTCGCAAAAGAAAATTTAAGGATTTTAACTTTATGCGAGGTCCTTCAGGAATAGGTTTTAAACTTACACCAAATGGAGATTACGACATAGGAAGCAAAAGATTGTGCTATTTAGCAGAACCTCTTGAAGGAGACGATGCGACCACACGAAATTATGTTGATAATAACCTTGCTCAGTGTGTGCAAGATACGCAGAAAGCTTTACATGACTCAACAATTGTTATTAAAGATATATTCAGAAACCAACTTGAAGGTTACGTACGCAAGAAATTAATTGAAACCGGTCAAGAACTTAGAGGATACATTGATGATACTGTTATTGCAATATATGAACTTAGGCAAGACGAACTGCTTGATGAACTTAACTCTAGAATGTTGAAAATTGAAAAGACTATGGAGGATCTTGTCAGCAAACCTGTTTCACATTAAACATTTACTCGTAGACATGTGCGTTTAATTTACTATTAGACAAATTTTTCAACAATAACTTTTACAGTTTGTTATTTGTCGACACTTCATTATATTTATAATTTTAAAATAAAGGTTCAATAAAAAAGCAATCAAGTAATGAATACATGTTTTTTATTTAAAAAAAAAATTACAATACTATCCTTACATATTAATGTTGTATGTTCAATAGAAATAATAAAAACAATTCAAATAATGAAATATGGATTTTCCAAATAACGTGCTGTCCTGACTTAGAAATGATTCCAACACGGTGACTAAATTTGCTAAGTTTTCTTCCGGGTCTGTTTTGTAAAAATCTATGTCTGCATGCCCCCAAGGTAGAGTTTTGGTTGAACTGGGAATTACATAACGTTTATCATCGCTATGTGACAATGCTACTTTATTTATTATGTTGGTATAAATGTTATGTAATTCACTTCTAAATGTCTTCATCTTTCTTAATATCAAACCACCCCGTTCAACAATTCTTTGGTAGTCTTCCTGATGAAGGTCTTTCTCGATAACACATTTTTTGATACCTTTGGCTTTTTTTAATTCATTATTAATGGACTTTACATAATAAGCCTTCGCGCCGGTACCACAAAAACTTATTATCGGATCACCAGGAAACTCATCTTTCATTCTACCAACTACAGAATTACTTTTAATTATGTTGAAATTATTAATTTCGGGGTAATTTGATGTATCAAATTTTTCGGGGTTTTCTGATATAGTTTGATAAAAGTTTTCCGTATACACTTTTAATATAAGCGAGTCAGTATCGGTGTAAAGTAACGAAGCATCATCGCCAAACTTGGATTTAATAAAATTATAATAAAAATCGTATATTACAGTCTTTGATATTTCTAATATGGAAAATCCGATATAAATTGGTTTATTGTACAATATTTTAACTTTATTCATATGTATAGCAACAAAGTTCTCGGTAAATATCGAGCTACTATTGAAATTGGGGCGGGATATTAGTGCTCTAGCTCCGTTTCTGCCTACACTCTTATCCCAATGTGTTACTAATTTTATATCCTTTCGATTTTCCACATTTTTCATAGTTTTATCAAATATCGCGTTATTTTTTAATTTAAAAGTGTCCTTCGCAAATTTTGTGGTGGCCTTGTTACGTAAATTGGTATTAAAATCAATATACGATTTTAGCCATTTTGATTGCTTAAACTATAATACTCGATGGGTTTGCATTACCACTAAGCCGTTGGCGATGGCTTGTTTTAAAGTTCTATAGTGTACAATGTATTTTTTTTTATCTTGTAAATTAGGAATTAATTTCGGTAATTTAGCGTTTTCTGTTGGCGGTATGATATTTTCTACTAGAAATGGAAGATCAGAATGTGCATCATGCAACTCAGTCGGATAATGCACATCCACTTCCAAAACGTAGCCATGTAAACTACCATCACCAACAGCCATAATATTTAAATCCAGAATTTCGCGCTCGCTTAACCATCGAAAACCACCATATGGTAATGCTTGTGACATACTATGACCATATAGATTTGTAGCATCAAGTATGCTATAAATGAAGAAGGTTTTGTTGGGTCATAGTCTGGTAAAAAAATATTATTAGCGATGTGCTTCCTTTCTGTACACTGGCTTATGCCGCCACGTATACCTTTCTTAAAAAAATGTATCATGTCTATATCAGTTAAGAGCTCTAACTCTACCTTAGTCATACGTAGCATACAATCAAATGATAAACTTGGAAGGGTATAGTAATGTGCTGGATCAAGTTTATCGAATTTTAAACAATTATTCCGAAATTGCTCAAAAACATCACACAATAGCAACACATCTGATTTTTAATACACGTCCGAATAGTCCCCCAAAGTTTTACACCCAAACAAGCGCGATACTTCTTTTGCTCTTCTATAGCTTTCATCGCTAATATGTTCTTCCCATAAATTATCATAAAATTGGTCTTTACTTGGAAGACATGTATTTTCCATTTTTTCTATAGAGTCAATAAATCTATAGGGAAAAACACCCTTTTGACGCATCAAATTAAATTGGTTGATATTTGAAAAATGTTTCCGCGTTTCAATAAAATCGTCGTCGTTTAAACCGCTGCCTAAATTTTCCAAAGACGTTGACAGAAATTTAAAACTGTCAATAAATCGCAACTTTAAATATTTCCTCTTGACTTTTCCACATTTACTATCAAAATAATCGTGCACATAAATGCTTTTGGTAAATGATATGCACTTTTCCTTACTTTGAGCCAAAATACCAATTTTATCCCCATATTTACATAACTCTTTTATAAATAAATGGCTGTCGTAGCCGCTTAAGTTATGAAATATGATAGGGATAAACGAGGGTAATTTATAATTTAAATTACAAACGGAATGTGCAGCACCAAATCTTTTTGCACCAGTTATGTGACAGTGGTCTCGTACTTTAATCTCACCCTCTTCAAAAGGGCCTTCACATATACCACATATTTTAGCATCATTAAACTCCCTTTTTTCTTCAGGCGTTAACGGTTTCATAGGCTTAATGTCTTTTAAATATGTGTTGTATAGAGCCCTTAAATCACACTCGATACGATCCACAAAGACTTGAGCTGCATTATTACCGCGAAATAGCTCAAATTTCGAAAGTGAGTCGTCAAAAGAGCATTTAATTAAATAAGCAAAAGAATATGGTTCATGTTTAAAACTTTTTACAGTGTAAGAATTTTGTGGGTTTGGTTGTACCGTTTCAACGGGTTTTAAAACAGATTCGAAATCTGCATAAACCACGAATGGAACGCGCATTTGCTTTTCTATACCCTCGAATTTTAAAATATTTTCCGGCACACTCTTTCCAAATTTATCGATTTTTAAATCCACTGAGGGTGTTTGCGTGAAAATGTGGTTACAATCGTAGCTTTGATGTAAAGTTAAAGCTGACGGTGTACTAAAATAAATGAGGCAACCATCACAGAAATATATTTTATGTTGTTGACAACTAATTTGACTTGAAACTAAACGTGATAAATCCCGAATCCAACAATAATGACTCTTTGAACAAGTCGTATCACAAAAATGTTCACCGCCATCTTTACTACTACAGTCTTTTGTAATTAACAATAAATTTACATGTCTATCCAACTTTTTTGACGCATACCTCAGTGGACCAATAACTTCATGTATTACTTCATTATTTTCATATTTAGATTCCAGACCGTATACGTTAATTGATATGTTGTTCATTTCCTCAAATTTTTTAATGTCACGTAATTTTACTGGAAAATCTATACCTGTTAAATTTAGCACTCTAGAAAAATGGGGGAAGGATCTCTTCTGTGAAGACGCTGCCGTTGGAGGAAACAATGCTGATGTTACAGCCCACGCAAAGCAAAATTCGTCCTGGTTAATCACATTGACGACAGCTCCTTTCTTTTCAATAGAACACGGCAACTTGATGTATGATGAGCCACCCATAGGCATATACTTGTTGATACTAACTTCCAAGTATAAAATTCGCACAAGACCCATCCTATAACAAGAAAAATAATATATAAAAATCAGTTTAATATATCGGGTTTTGATTTTTCCATACCTGAATCTTTCTCCTGGAACTCTGTCGCCTGCGTTTTTATTAATTCAGTGAAAGAATGGTAAACGGCATCCAAATCACTTTCTACACTAATTATTTGATTAGCAGTGTTGAAGGATTTTTCACTGAATATTTCTTGTGATGGAAGCATGTACTCGCCAGCAGCTGTCATGTTATCTTTTAAAGCATGATGCACACGCAATAAATTATTAACAAGTTCCACCACCTTGGATTTAATGTCTGCAAAGAACATTACGTAATCGGAATGCTCCATATCACTGCTAACCCGATAGGTTGCAATTCTCCTTTTGAAGGCACATTCAACGAGTTGCACACCATGACATACCGGCAAACATGAATTATTTTTATGTTGTTGTGTTCGTTTATGCGCTGACATATGATTTATTGGAACATCTACATTACATGTAGCGCAATTAATTACCGGAATCGTCGATGTATACTCTTCAATTCGGAGACGTTTTCCTCCAGGCACTTCATTAAATCTCGCCGCACACGATTCTCTTTTATGACGTCTCATATTATAACTATTAGTAAACTTAGAACCGCGATTTTCACAAACATATGCCATGATTTGTCAAATATTAACACATGTACTACCTATACAAATCAGAGCCAACTGATGAATGAAACTGCCCCATACCTTATATAAAACCATTCAAGGTCACCCCAAACCACGTAACATATCTTCAAGGTCACACACCCAAGATGACCTCCAACAAAGTCAAGGTCGTCTCGACCAAGGTCAAGGTCAAGGTCACACACACAACCTTGAACACAAGGTCAAGGCCAAAGCACGCGTGCGCTTTCAAGGTCAATGACAAGGACATGTGGGCGGGGTCAAAGAGGGGTGGGGCAAGGTCAAGGTCAAGGTCGAGGAGTGGGGGATGAAGAGGATCGGGTTATGTTCACTACTGCGAACTGCTCTTATTCCAGCTTCAACCAGCTATATTCCAGGTTTTCAATTAGTACTTTCCAAGTCATTTTCTTTAATATGTACAACTGCCTTCCTTGGAACCTCCCCCCAATCAACTTATATCCGACACTGTCTCTCTGATTAGCTCTCATTACAATAATCATCTCATTATATATACAGACGGATCCAAAACTCCCGACATCACAGGTGCCGCTCTTTTCTGTAAAGTAAAATCCAAATTATTTACCGTTCAGAAATCCACTAGCATAATATCAGCCGAACCCTTTGCCATTCTCAGGGTCACCGATTTAATCCTCTTCCACAATATAGGCCCTTTAGACTATCTTAGCTCGCTTCAATGGATTCATTCTAGACAGCCAACTTCTTCCTTACTCAACTTGATATTTTACAATATCGAACACATCTTCAAATAAGAAAGTTTCTTTTAAGTGGATCCTCAGTCATGTGGGTATTGAGAGCAATGAGACAGGTCAAGCACACCTACATCACTAATCCCTTTCCATATTCTCCCAATCTGATATAAGCAAATTTACGGATAGATTAATCAAGAACAAAATTCAACTCGAATGGGACCTATTAGAAGAAAGTGTTAAACTTCACGAAGTCAAAGAAATCTTTTTCAAAAAAGATATTTCATAGATTAACAGTAAAACCTGAATACTATGGGCAAGATTGAGAATCGGACACTCGAGATTGATCTTATTTTCTTATAGAAAAATCAGACCCTCCAACATGTAAACAATGTAATACAATATTAACCATTAAACACATCTTCTACTCCTCTCCACAATATGGCTCACTTTTAATCCCATTGGACTTCACCGGCTCCCTGCAGGATAATCTCGCTTACAAAAAAGCTTCTAAAATACTTGAATTTCTAAAGAAGTCTGGTCTGATTGATTGAATATAAATTTACTCTCTAGACACTAATAAGACCAAGAGGCTGATGTGTTTTAAATCAATGTGTCCTCAATATTTCCGAAAAAAATAAATTTTTACATTGAACGTAATAATTTATCAGAATTTGATAAATCGAAAATTTCGAAATAAACACTAACTTTAAAGACACAGCCTAGGTTTTTTCAGTACGTTCTAACGGTTCCTGGAAATAGTTACAAACGTTATCAAAAAATTGAATTTGTATGTATATATACTTTCAATTAGTTAAGAACTTCGTAAGTAGACTCAAGTTGAGCTGAATTGGTTCTAATATACCCCCAATCATGACGAATTAGCGACTCACTAAGAAGGTTGAAGACTTAGACCACATCTAGTTGCCATGGAACTTAGATCTTTTAGTTGGCCAGTTTTGTTTTGCTTATGATATTCTTATCATGTCTACCAAATATGTCAAGACATAAACGCTTATACATGAAAACTAAAGACAAAAACCTGGAATTAAAACATTTGAATGAGTAAGAGAAATGATTGTCTCCTGCAAAATAAACAAAAGCTTAGACCATCTTAATGAATTAGAGAGTAAAATTTCAGTAAGATAAAATAAATATTTTACGACTGTAAAATTAGTTTAACAAGTCACTGCTTTTCTTCTCCTTCAGGTTATTTAAAGGAAGGAAGGATCGGCCGATAGTACATCTCCAGCGAATTCAGCGTGTTTCGATCATCTAATGATTACATCAGTGGGGCTGTAATGGACGAAAAGCAAAATTTACAAGAAACAACATATAAAATTTAATTTCCAAAACAAGTCGGCTGATTGTTAAACCTGCAGACATTGTCGATATCAAACTGTAAAATATCAACATCCAAACAATGTCTATGCATAAAACGGAGTAGTGGAAACCTTAAAACCTAAAATTTCAGTAAGATATAACGAAATATTTTACGACAGCAGAACTACTTTAACAATCTTCTGATTTTCTTTCCCTTCAAGTAGTTTAACTCTACCTGAAGTATTCTATTATTTCGGTGTATGTCTTCTGGCTTTTGATATTTTACAGTTTGATAGTGAAAATATCTGCCGTATTAACATTCTGTCGACATGTCTCAGAATTTAGATTTTATATTGACGGTTGTTGCTAGTGAATTCTGCCCTTGGTTCGTTACAGTTCCATTGACGAAAGCATTAAGTTATCGAAATGCATATGAAGAGAGAACCTGACCTGAATTAATAGAAAATAAACTGTATGTGTATCTTTCTCCTATTGAACTATTCGAAAGGGAAGAGAAGTAGTAGCTTATTAAACTAATTCTGCGTTCGTAAAATATTTTTTTATATCTTTCTGAAACTTTAATTTTTATGGTTTCCACTAGCCCTCATAGATATCGTGTGACTGTTGATATTTTCAGTCTGACATCGAAAATGTCTGGAGAATTAACATCCAGCCGATATGTCTCGGAATTAAGATTTCATATAAACGGTTTTTTGTACGTTTGTCAAATGTAAACATTGAAAGTTCTGTACAAAGGTTACGAGCTTCGCTTCGTTTTAGATACTCCTATAATTTGATGTTGCGAAGTAGTGGCTAGCAAAGATTAGGTGCCTTATTAGTGGGTTTGCTGAAGAATTTTTTGTACTTTTTTATTCACGTTGTTTCTATGAATTTTCTCTTTTCCATTGTCGATTCCATATACATATGTTATTGCAAGTTTACTCCATTTTATTTGTGTTATAAAAACTTCGATGTACAGGAAATTAAGTGGACAATATCTCAACCAATGGTCAAACCTATTGTAAACAAACGAGGATACACCATGTAACATGCAGATTAGCTTGAAAAAAGGTAGCAAATATAAAATCTGATTTACAACGGAATGATTACTCACTAAAATTAAGTGATGTTCTAAATCATTTTAAGGCAAATACACTGGAAAATAATAAATATATTTTTTTCCGCATTCCTATATGGAACTTCAGAGAAAATTAGACGAATTGTCAACAGGTACTACATAAAATCAGTCGTTAAATGAAGAAATACGCTCATAGCTTATTTAACAAGAACAAATTCCAAAAGCACCGTTAAGAAATAATTTTTGGAGTGTGGTCTTACACTATAATATGACTTTTTCTAGTGGTATAGCGACCGGCTAAAAAGTAATGTAAGTGTTATAGTCACGTCACTTGTAAACATCGCTTTTAATTTTTTGTGTCATCAAGGTTTTGACAACAATATTTCTATCGCAAATTCGCTGTATTCGGAATCTTTTTTACTTCTTGAAAAATATTCGTTTGATGAGTTGTTTCACCAGGAAAGAGATATTTTGAATGTAATCACCCATTAACTGTAATAATAAAAAAATATCGGTAACAATCATTTTTCGAGTGACTTTGTTGCTATGGCATATAATTAGACTCTTGACAAATTGCTTTCACTGTTACTACTTTATAGTCAGTCGGTATATTAATAGAAAACGTCATATTTGTGCTAAATTTCACAGCAAAAATTATTAAATTGGGTTAACACGTTTTCAAGAAGTTTGAGAAAATCAATATTCTCTTGAAAATTTGAGGTTCCCATATACCATATATATATATATATATATATATATATATATATATATATATATATATATATATATATACCATATATATATATATATATATATATATATATATATATATATATATATATATATATATATATATATATGCACATATATGCACTACATAAGATATACTATACAATATATGAAAATGACAAACATTACCTTTATCATAAACAAACATAGGACAACTTTTAGTTTATACTTGATCACGATTAGAGACACTACTTAATTGAAACGTCGTACAAACCAATAAAAAATAGAGAGAATGTAAATCCGACTATCAGTTTTTAGACAAACTTCAACACTGTCTATAACCAAAGTAAAGATTAATATAAGAAAAAATAAAATTATTTTCACCTGATTTGACGACCCAGCCACAACAATCTGACGATTTGTTAATTCTACACGGAGATTCGCTGGCTTGTATTAGCCAGGGGCGGATCCAGCCTCTCTCTTTGGGGGGAGAAGGCGGTGATATCACAAAAGTATAGTATGACAAGAAAAACAAGTTGACAACGGGGAGGGGGGGGGAGTGCCAGCAGCATACACATTCCTAATATGAAAGCCAGAATCGGTTCTATTATCCTGAACTCAAAGCGCTTGGGAGAGGGGAAGGGCGATCGCAAGCATACACATTCCTTTACTCTATTCAAGAATTAGAGAGAGTAGTAAAACTATTACCAAAACCTCCAACGTACCTGCTCCAGGGTCGCAGGTAACTGAGGACTGCCGTGAATCTAATTATATTTCATTATATGTAAATATAATAATAGAAATAAGCTTTTCTAAATTTACTGCAACAATAACATTTCTGATAGTTCAATTTAATTTATGTCAGTGAGCAAAGTACACCTTAGTGATTTATCTTGTTTGCACTTGTTTTTATATATTTTTTTTCAAAATTGTTAAACCAGGGCATTTTTTCTTCAACGAAAAACTTATCACGATGAATGTTTATGATGCCTTAAGACATCAATATCCCGATAATAATGTTAAAAGCTCGGTTGAAATATGTTCCAACATAACAGGAGTTCGAAAATCTACTATGTACCGAATACTGAAGGAGAAAAAAACAACTGGAATTGTTGGTACTTCCAAGCCACATTCGATCACAAGCAGACGAAAAACCTCTTTGGAAGAAGAGATGAAAACTGCAGTTAATGGGGTTGTACATACATTTTATTATGAGAAGCAGATTACAACCGTCGACAAAATTCTAACTAAAACCAATAAAGATCGCGATTTACCTGAAATTAAAATAACTGAATTCTGGAAATTGCTCAAAGAACTTAATTTATGATGGGAAAAACCAGATAGAAAATCTGTTCCTATAGATCGTCCGGAGTAAATATCTCTCTCAAGTAAAAGGTAAAGTTTCTAGAAATAACACAACCTACAAAATTAATAATTTAACTAAATTTTTAAAAAACTTTTTGAATAAAGTTACTGCGGAAAATTGGGGAAAATCCATATGATAAAAAAGAATAAAAAGAAATGTGAAAACTCGTTTTCATGATCGGTGAGATAGAGGAACCAATTATAATTAATTTGAGCGAAGATAGTTTCACTGACTTTGATTAGGAATTAGATACGTAATGTTTACCAGTGTAACCACAATTTATTATTTAAATTTTTGTTTTTGTTGTATTTTATTATTTCATGTTGTTAATATATTTTTTTATTTTATTATATATTTTTATTTCAGGGTGTCCCACTCTTTATTTTATATATATATATATATATATATATATATATATATATATATATATATATATATATATATATATATATATATATATATATATATTTAATTCCAATTAGCCGTAAGTTTTTTATTATTGTGTTTTTTTTAAGCGTGTAGAATTAACATATTTATCTTAATTTTTTAAGGCTATCGGGTTTCCATATGATAAAGTAGATTAAATTATGATATAAGTACAATAGAAATAAAAATAAGTAGGTCTAATTTTAACTGTAACATATAAAAACTAATTACATTTGAATTCCTTTGTAGTGTTTAATTGTAATTTTGCAGATGGTTTAAGAAATAAATAAACTGAAACGACAAATATCCTAAAAATGTTTTTAATTAATGATAAAATGACCAATAGCCCCAAAAATATTTTAATAACATATGGACGGATTTATTTTTTTATATATGTTTTCCTTTTTGTATTTTTGACAATGGGTATTTTGTAAGTATTTAAATTATAACTTTTTTGAGAGAATAAGGCGTTTTATTAATTCTAGCATGTAATTCCCCATCCTTGTCTCAGCCCTGAGTATTATATCAAGGGGAAGAAGGTTTAGTGAGGTTTCCATGGCTGCTATTAAGGTGTTTCTCGTGTCAGTCGTGATATATAAGTAGTCCAGTCTTTGGAGCTTGAGTCTTTGTATGGTTTTTGTCCACCATACAACAAGGCCATAGGTTATCATGTGTTCACCACAGTGAATAACTAGTGCACGAGGTGTGGTTTTAATCCCCACGTTTGGCCCAGTATCCTTTTTGCTGACATGATAGACAGCTTACCTTTAGAGATCATTTTCTGCAGGTGTGAGTGCCAGATGAGCTTCGTATCCAGGATTACAGCTAGATATTTAATCTTTTGGCTCATCTGTAGTTGTGCATTAAAGAGAGTTGAAAATTTTAATTGATCCAATTTTCTTCTTTTAGTAAAGGGTATTAGTGTAGTTTCTGCAAGGTTTATCCTAAGGTGCTCCTTAATGCCCCACTCCACTATAGTCAGAGCCTCTTGATTGAGCTCTGATAATATATTGCCATATTTCTCCACAATGAGTATAACTATATCGTTCATATACCTTAGGTATAATAGCCTCGGTCTTTGATATTTACCAGGAACTTGTCGATCTATTGCCTTCTTTCCTCTGTTAACTCTGTCAAATAAGTAATTGACAACCGCTGAGGCTAGCTACTTCCAGGGACTACGAAGGATGCAACAACGGCACTTGACAGCTCACAAGGGAGATGAGACAGTTCACAATGTCCAAAAAAACTAAGAAGATTGGTACCCTAAACGCCATTGGTTTACTAAACTGTCAACGTACACCAGCCATAGAGGCTCACCTAGTCTAGCATATCAAGGTTAAGAATACAAATAAATAAACACAAACTATTCTAAAGTACAACTGTACACTTTAATGTGAAAACTATTCAAGGATTAAATATATAGTAGATTGATATCAGTTTAAAAATTATTTAACGGTTTTAGATATAATTGATTAGTATCACAATATAATAAGTGAATGTAAGGATATACAGTAGATAAGTAAATAACTAAGCGCACCCATTAACCCTTCGTCCATGGTCCAAGTCAGTATGTGAATGACAATCGTGTTGTTCAATAGCCAAAAACGCAAGAGTTATTACACTCGTTATGCACAGTGAAACGCAATCCCGCAGAATATATCACAGAAACTATAATAGCGTACGCATTATCAACCATATTAATCACAACTTAGGTATAAAATGGATTAAAAGTTAACTTAATGTATTAAGTGTGACGTATAATTAAGGAAATCTAGACAAGATGCCAGCAAATTAATTGATAAACTATATAGTAATATAAAAACCTGAGGTCCAAGCGTCGTGGTACGTGATCTAGTCATTGCGTTGTCAAAGAACTATGTTCCTCAAAACAAAAGCAAAGTCTTATGATCAAAAGTTCCGCAAACAGGAACACTAACAAAAGCAGGAAAAAGAAGTAGGTACAAAAATGAGGAAAAAACATACAAAGAACAGGAGCCCTAAAATGAAAACCAGAACATAAAAACCAGACCCAAAAAACCTTGAAAAGAAAATTAAATTCTCAGAACCCTTCATATACCGTGTATGAACTATATATAGTTAAGAGTTAACTTGAGCTCAATTACTAAAATCCAATTATTATTTTTACGAAATAAATAGTTAAAACTCCAAAATCCAAGTAATAGATCTTTAATAAACCCTAATTATTAGCATTTGAGAACCAAGGAATAAAAATATAGATAACTAAATAAGCTTAAAATTGTATTGATTCTTTCACAATGAACTCTAGTTGGTTCATAAAAGAATTACAAGAAAACTCTAAAGTTTAGATATATTTTAGCTAAATAATATTAATTCTTCAAAAATATTAAGCAATCAATCATAAGTAGGCTCGACTAAAATGATAATAATTGTATCCAGAAATAAAATATTAAATATTCACATACTACAGTTCCTACAAATGAGTTATTTAACCATTCAAAGGTCATTGCAAAATTACAATCAAATTTTACCCCAAAAATATCAGGAAACCCATTTACTGATTATTAAGGCATACTGAGTACTTAACACGCTACTGATTTAAAACAATTTAAAATATCAGTAATTGCTACAAAAAAAAACGATCTAATGGAAAACTTTATATGGGAATGTGCAAATTAAAATGAATTATTTCCTCTTGGCTGGAGGTTTTTTCGTTATTCCACGGCAACGTGCTTCTTCGTAAAATAACTGACCAAAAAGCGTGTATCATCCTTAAAAATGGATTAATGAACCCTAGTTTCCATTACAACACAAAAATCCAACAATACCAAGATGCATGCAACATCAAAAACCACTAGGGAGAATTACAGGGACAAAATCCCTTTTTCAGGTGAAATAAAATTTCCAAAAAGTGTCTTGATGGCTCACACGCCGTTACTTTTCCAATAGGAAAGGGCG
The DNA here is from genome assembly GCA_034092305.1 of Diaprepes abbreviatus. NCBI lineage: Eukaryota > Metazoa > Arthropoda > Insecta > Coleoptera > Curculionidae > Diaprepes > Diaprepes abbreviatus. Next base: position 442,770 of record JASJET010000117.1, read on the forward strand.
ATTTTGGCAAAAAAACAAATTTAAATAAAATGCATAGCAACAAAAATGACTGAATGTAGCACATGAATGCTAGACCAAATGGTTGAAAGAGCTCCACTCAAACGGTATGCAACCAATTATACACTTACCATAAATCAGCAACTAACCAATTTAGGCCTTTCCTAAACTCACATATAATACATAACCATAAATAATGTAGAATTACGATTATTCCTTATCTAATACTTTATAACATTCTATCATTCTACAGAAATGATCTAGAACAGCGATATTCAACAGGCGACGTCGATGATACGCCAGATAGCGTAACAATAAATTAAACCTTAACCCAGTGACAGTTTTAACGTCACAAAAGTGGAAAAAATATTGGCTCAAGAATTACTCTATTCCAAAAATATATTAAAAACAGGCACCTAGATAGTATGGAAAAAAGATAGTCTTCAGTTTAGAAATTTAACCTACCTTCTTGACAGCGATTTGTTTATATGATTACAATTTATAGTTTCACCATTTTTAATGCTTTAAGGCAGCAACCGTTAAGGATACAGCCTTGAATCATAGAGACATATATTACAAATAACCCATGATAAGATCATGCTTCCCTGATATTCAGGGAAAGTTCAGTGCTATAAAATTCCGCGAGAGTGGTCTCCATTAAAACAACAGTATTTATAAGGTATAGTACGCTTTCAAAACCGTATAATGTTGATAAAATAACATTAGTTATTAGTAACTAGTGGGTGAATAAAGTAGGTTTCAAATCTTTAATTTATAATCCTATTATTAGCGATAACTTAGGCTGCATGTTTAAGACGAAATCTAAATGTAACAGATCCCGTAGAAGTAGGAATAAAATCCCTCCCTGTGGTCAGCTTTTGGCTATCGACACCCCCATGGTCTCTTCCAACAGCCAGGATTGTGCTTGTCTATCTCAGAGCATGTTTTGTATCCACCTACCCAGAATGTCTTCAATGCTTCTGGCAGACGTTGTTATGAAGGCGAAGAAGGTATTATCAAATACTCCTCCAATATCAAGGAAGGCTGTCAGTAGTCTTTCCTTGCTATCCATGGCAGACTATTCTTTTTACTAGGTGATGTAGAGCTGAATCATATGAGTCACCGGAATGGTAGAAATGTTGGTTATAGTTTAGTGGCCTCTCTTTAAGAGAGGTTTCCAGTATATGCTTTTCAACCAGTTTCTCGGCGAGCTTTAGCAGAAAAGATGACCGATTAATTGGCCTGAACGACCTAAGTTTTCGTATGAAGATAACTCTGAATCTTTTCCAGTCTGAAGGCAAGTAGCTTGTAGCTATTTTCGCCCTTAGAATTTTGCAGGGCACCGGATTGATGAGCTCTTTGTCATGCTTTAAGAGCATTGGGGTGATCTTATCCGGCCCGGTGTCTTGTAGCTTTCAAACGATTCTGTAGTCCACAATATCTTGTCGTGGGTTATTACTTTATTTGCTTTTTCTCAGTCTCTTTTTGATGCTTTTCTAGTCACGATAGGGAGATTAGTTTCATCATTTATTGTTGCGTTAGGGATAATGTCAAAGTCCGGCAAATTCGTCCGAAGAAGCATTTTCAGAGAACATCTTTCGGCTTTTCTTATTTTTTTGTTGTAATCAGTGAGTGTTTTAGAATATTCTGTCCACTTATTGCTTTTTCCAGCTCTGCATGTTTTTCCTCTTAACACTGTGGGATCGTTATTCTACCAGTTAACTTTATTGTTACCGATTTTCCTCACAAGGGGGCAATTTTTGTGGTATAATGTTATAATTGCTTCTTGTAGTTGAGCAGAAGTTAATTCAATATTCACATTGTTTCTTATGCTTGATTTAACATTTTAGATGTGGAGCCTTAGATTATCTCTGTATTTCTCATAGTTTTCGGATCACGAGATAGCGCAATCGGTCTCTCTACATCTACCATCTCCAAGCAGATGTATCTGTGATCCAAATTGGATGGCTCCAAAGAAAAGCACTATGACAGTATCTGAGAGCTTATATGAGAAATCGTCAAGATTATGTCAATTATCTAAGTGCGGGTTTTTATAAAAAAAAAATGTGATTTCCTCCACACCTTTCAGAATCTCCAAATTATTGAATACTACAAAATTAAAAATATACTCACCTCTTCCGTTTATGTCGCTGCTGTCCCATGTCAGTTAGTGTGTGTTGGCGTGCATCCCAACAATAGCCTGCAGGTTGGAAATCTTGCAGTGATGAATTAGCTGTTCCAGTTCCAATGATGGAAGTGGGCTGGGTGAGTCATACGGCTGGTAAACCGAGGCATGGTCGCTACCTTCTGGGCTTCTTCCATTTGATAGTCCATCCTAATGACCGCTGGGTCCCTAGAACAGAAATCAATTAGTTTCAGTGTATACAGTTTATGTCTGATTAGGATACAGGCTCTGACGTTGTCAAAACGTGATTCGTAGATAAGCTTACCCTTGATTTCTGCTAGCCCAGCCATACATCCCCTGGCTAGCTAGAGCTCTTAGATGAGGATGATGTCAGTATCCCCATTTTCCAGGAATATGGTTAAGGCCGCGGAGGCTGCCTTACTGTTCTGCAGATTTACTTGTAGTATCCGCAGTATTGTCAGTTTCTTTTTTCCTCCGCTTTCTTTATATCCTGAAAGTAATGTGAGCAAGATCCAGGTATGCTTCGCACCTAATTCTGATTAGCGTCTCCAAAGTTTCTTAGTCGAGAAAGAGGATGAGAATCCAGCCCTCGTTCTCCTCTAGGACATTGCGAATCTGTTACGGTTTTAATTTGCCTGTCTAATTTCCTATCTAAAATAGTAATTTTTACGCTTACCTCCTTCATCATTTAGGTGTTTTGTTTTTTTTTTGGTTTGGGAACATATTTACGAATGAAAGAAAATATTTTGTTTATAAGAATTAGGTTCACAATTATGGTATTGTAATTGATGGTCATTGTTCGATAGTCCTTGTTGTTGTTATGTTGAGTTCATAAGGCTTCTCTCCTTTGTACCTAAAATATAGAAAGGTATTAGTCTTGTACAGAGTGGCTCGGTATAGAATATTTAGTCAGAAACTACTAATTTAAATTGTCTTTTACGGTTATTGTTACCTTCATCGAGAGACCTCGAGTGAGCAGATAATCATTTGGCTGCAGAATCGATAGATTTCTGAGTGGAAGCTCTCTGGATACTGTTGGATTTTCTATATCTTCTAGGCACTTTAATTTTCCCATTGTATCAGTTATCGTGCGACTATGAGAGATTATATTGAGCTAAAATCGGAAAAACTACCTCAATGTCAAATATAGATAAACTTTAAGGTTAGAATCTGCTTGACTTTTCTTGTTCAGTTTCACTTCAACAAAGCCTGTTTATTGCTATAAATTTTTGAATATACCACAATTTTCCTGGTTACTTGTTAATAAAATTTCGTGTCATAATTTTAAAATTTCATATTTCTACTTTTTTTAATTGTTTTGAAGCTTGTCAGTTGTCAGTCGATATACAGATTCCTGTATCTTTTCCCGCCGTTTCCGTGGACGTTTTTCTGGGGACCTGAAAAAAATCTGAGAGTGATAAGGACTTTCCTTGCAGAGTTGCACCGGAAAGGTCACTTGGCATTTTGCTAGTTTTTAATTGAAATTTTCGGGTCCCTGACCAAATTTATAGTAACTGTGTTGTTAACAGCTGTATGCTGATTTGGTTTGGTCAATTCGGGGGACAAACCCGACATCAAATTTTGCTATTTTTTTTCTGTTCCACCACGAAAAGGCCACATAACATCACTGGTAAGTCTGTTTTAATTTTTGTTTTAATGCTCAAATGTTAATAATTGTGGGTATGTTTAAAAAGAAAAGGAATGAGTAACCTACCTCACTCGCAACATAAAAGGTTGAGTTCTTTCTAAGTCCATCTTTTGTTTTAGGTCTTTTTCCTTTTTTCACCTTTTTCTTTTTCCTTTCATTGCCCTCATTTGGAATCATCATCGGGGCCTTCTTGCTGACTTCTCGACGGCACCTACCTTGGCTACTATACATACCAGACCACTCGGGCCATTCTTGCGAATACCTCTACAGCACCTGCATTGCCTGCTACATACCACCACACCGAGTGATCCAGAGCCTCAACATCAGCACATCAAGAAGCCGCCATTAATCAGGTTTTATGTGTCTGTGTCGTTTTCAGGGTATCATAGACTTTAATACTTTCGGCATCACCTGTAAAATTTAAAGCCGTTGTATGTTTCAGTAGTGAACATAACCCGATCCTCTTCATCCCCCACTCCTCGACCTTGACCTTGACCTTGCCCCACCCCTCTTTGGCCCCGCCCACATATCCTTGCCATTGACCTTGAAAGCGCACGTGTGCTTTGTCCTTGGCCTTGACCTTGTGTTCAAGGTTGTGTGTGACCTTCACCTTGACCTTGATCGAGACTACCTTGACTTTGTTGAAGGTCATCTTGGGTGTGTGACCTTGAAGATATGTTACGTGGTTTGGGGTGACCTTGAATGGTTTTATATAAGGTATGGGGGAGTTTCATTCATCAGTTGGCTCTGACTTGTATAGGTAGTACATGTGTTAATATTTGAAAAATCATGGCATATGTTTGTGAAAATTGCGGTTCTATGTTTACTAATAGTTATAATATGAGACGTCATAAAAGAGAATCGTGTTCCGCGAGATTTAATGAAGTGCCTGGAGGAAAACGGCTCCGAATTGAAGAGTATACATCGACGATTCCGGTAATTAATTGCGCTACATGTAATGTAGATGTTCCAATAAATCATATGTCAGCGCATAAACGAACACAACAACATAAAAATAATTCATGTTTGCCGGTATGTCATGGTGTGCAACTCGTTGAATGTGCCTTCAAAAGGAGAATTGCAACCTATCGGGTTAGCAGTGATATGGAGCATTCCGATTACGTAATGTTCTTTGCAGACATTAAATCCAAGTTGGTGGAACTTGTTAATAATTTATTGCGTGTGCATCATGCTTTAAAAGTTAACATGACAGCTGTTGGCGAGTACATGCTTCCATCACAAGAAATATTCAGTGAAAAATCCTTCAACACTGCTAATCAAATAATTAGTGTAGAAAGTGATTTGGATGCCGTTTACCATTCTTTCACCGAATTAATAAAAACGCAGGCGACAGAGTTCCAGGAGAAAGATTCAGGTATGGAAAAATCAAAACCCGATATATTAAACTGATTTTTATATATTATTTTTCTTGTTATAGGATGGGCTCTTGTGCGAATTTTATACTTGGAAGTTAGTATCAACAAGTATATGCCTATGGGTGGCTCATCATACATCAAGTTGCCGTGTTCTATTGAAAAGAAAGAAGCTGTCGTCAATGTGATTAACCAGGACGAATTTTGCTTTGCGTGGGCTGTAACATCAGCATTTTTCCTCCAACGGCAGCGCCTTCACAGAAGACATCCTACCCCCATTTTTCTAGAGTGCTAAATTTAACAGGTATGGATTTTCCAGTAAAATTACGTGACATTAAAAAATTTGAGGAAATGAACAACATATCAATTAACGTATACGGTCTGGAATCTAAATATGAAAATAATGAAGTAATACATGAAATTATTGGTCCACTGAGGTATGCGTTAAAAAAGTTGGATAGACATGTAAATTTATTGTTAATTACAAAAGACTGTAGTAGTAAAGATGGCGGCGAACATTTTTGTGATACGACTTGTTCAAAAAACTATGGAAAATGTGGAAAGTCGAAAGGATATAAAATTAGTAACACATTGGGATAAGGGTGTAGGCAGAAATGGAGCTAGAGCACTAATATCCCGCCCCAATTTCAATAATAGCTCGATATTTACCGAGAACTTTGTTGCTATACATATGAATAAAGTTAAAATATTGTACAATAAACCAATTTATATCGAATTTTCCATATTAGATATATCAAAGACTGTAATATACGATTTTTATTATAATTTTATTATATCCAAGTTTGGCGATGATGCTTCGTTACTTTACACCGATACTGACTCGCTTATATTAAAAGTGTATACGGAAAACTTTTATCAAACTATATCAGAAAACCCCGAAAAATTTGATACATCAAATTACCCCGAAATTAATAATTTCAACATAATTAAAAGTAATTCTGTAGTTGGTAGAATGAAAGATGAGTTTCCTGGTGATCCGATAATAAGTTTTTATGGTACCGGCGCGAAGGCTTATTGTGTAAAGTCTATTAATAATGAATTAAAAAAAGCCAAAGGTATCAAAAAATGTGTTATCGAGAAAGACCTTCATCAGGAAGACTACCAAAGAATTGTTGAACGGGGTGGTTTGATATTAAGAAAGATGAAGACATTTAGAAGTGAATTACATAACATTTATACCAACATAATAAATAAAGTAGCATTGTCACATAGCGATGATAAACGTTATGTAATTCCCAGTTCAACCAAAACTCTACCTTGGGGGCATGCAGACATAGATTTTTACAAAACAGACCCGGAAGAAAACTTAGCAAATTTAGTCACCGTGTTGGAATCATTTCTAAGTCAGGACAGCACGTAATCTGGAAAATCCATATTTCATTATTTGTATTGTTTTTATTATTTCTATTGAACATACAACATTAATATGTAACGGTAGTATTGTATTTTTTTTAAATAAAAAGCATATATTCATTACTTGGTTGCTTTTTATTGAACCTTTATTTTAAAATTATAAATATAATGAAGTGTCGACAAATAACAAACTGTAAAAGTTATTGTTGAAAAATTTGTCTAAGAGTAAATTAAACGCACAGGTCTACGAGTAAATGTTTAATGTGAAACAGGTTTGCTGACAAGATCCTCCATAGTCTTTTCAATTTTCAACATTCTAGAGTTAAGTTCATCACGCAGTTCGTCTTGTCTAAGTTCATATATTGCAATAACAGTATCATCAATGTATCCTCTAAGTTCTTGACCGGTTTCAATTAATTTCTTGCGTACGTAACCTTCAAGTTGGTTTCTGAATATATCTTTAATAACAATTGTTGAGTCATGTAAAGCTTTCTGCGTATCTTGCACACACTGAGCAAGATTATTATCAACATAATTTCGTGTGGTCGCATCGTCTCCTTCAAGAGGTTCTGCTAAATAGCACAATCTTTTGCTTCCCATGTCGTAATCTCCATTAGGTGTAAGTTTAAAACCTATTCCTGAAGGACCTCGCATAAAGTTAAAATCCTTAAATTTTCTTTTGCGACCGAACTTATCAATAGTGTTTACTTCTGACATTGTTATGTGAGACTGATTTGAAACCATTAGATTTCACCCTAATATATGGTTCTATTTCATTAATAAACGGACTCTGCAGAAAAATATGGATTGCAAAACGTATTTTAGGTGATGTTTAATAAATACACATACAGATTCATTTTACTATTGTTTTATTGGAAAAAAAATTAAAATATAGCAAAAGATTGAGTTTACTTTTTATTATTAAAAAATAAAAAAATATAACAAACAAAAAAAAATAAAAAAATAAAGAAATAAAATCCATGTTAATTTCTTCTGTACAGGTAAGCTTCTTCTATGACCCAATTTCTTCTCTGGATGGCACGTTCATTAATGTTCTTGAACTGGTAGTAAACTAGTCCACAAAAGCCGCATTGTACAAATTTAACCCTGAAAAGGTCAATGTAGTTGAAGTCGTACGTAAGATCATTTCGCCAGCAGATACCTAGTCTTTTACAATGATGACAAGTTAAATAAAAAGCTTTTGGTATATGACTGTATGTTTTGGCTGCTTCACTAGGTTGTTCATCAGTTGGCAACATGATGTTTGAATATGTTGTACTTTTCAATCGCTGTACTCTATTTATGTATTATTTTTAAAATAACCTTGACAGGACCAAAAAAAAATCCTTGAAAATTACAACCTCGAAAACTTCCCTGACATTGATGGGTACTTTGAACTTGGCCTTGGCCTTGCATCTGACAAGTTTAGTACTATATTTATATGTTTCTTTAAAATAACCTTGACAGGGACAAAAAAAAATCCATGAAAATTACAACCTTGAAAACGACCCTGGTATTGTCGGTTACGTCGGCCTTGGTCTTGGCCTTGCATCTGACAAGTTTAAATATTATACTTAATGCATCGAACAAAAGGAATAAAGGTGGTGTAGTGGGGGAAATGGGCATAAAAGCAGACTTGCTGGCTCGAGCTCTTCACAGTTCGTCAGAACACCAAACAGTGCAGTACTAAGATAAAGTTATAGTGTGAGTTGTAATATCGAAGATGTCGAGTGTAAGGTCTCTTTTGGATGCTCTTGACGTGAGCTGCGGTTCGCAACAAGGCATGTTGGATAACATTAGTGGCTTGGAAGTGTTAAGTCCGGGGATATTTGAAAATTGGAATGGCAGGGAGCAAGAAGATGCCGAAGATAGAGCCCTGAATGACGGTCGCGACGAAGAGTTGGTTCAGTCGGCTGCGCAATTCCTCGAATGTTGGACGGAGGAGAAGAAGTCGAAGATCAACGTAATAAGTGATGTGTTTGTGCGAAAACCATCGCGGCCTAACAGGGAATTTTCTCCGAAAGCTTCTAAATTAAGGAAGCTTTTGACTATGCGGAAGTCGGAAATCGCCGATAAAAAAACCTTTTATTCGGCGATTAAAGGTGTGGGACAAGGAAAGAAGAAGAAGTTTAACTTTAAGCATCCCTCCACCCCTGTTCCATTACCCGACTTCCTGAAAACAGCACCACAAGAGCCGTTGTCGGTGGAAGTGCAAGTGATAGAAGGCCCCGATGGACCAACACCACCAACGCCACCAACACCGGCCAGCGTAGAGCAGGAAGTAGTGTCGGAGGTAAAGTCTTCCCCAGCGCCACTGTCGCCGATATTGGGGTGCCGGAAACCTATGAAGAAGCGGTTTAAGCGGTGTTTTGAAGACGATGAAGTTTCCGCTGCTTCGTCGTCGTCGTCGTCGTCATCGTCGTCTTCACCAAACGAAACCGCTTCTTCTTCTTTAATATATTCCGAGACATCGCAACCGGAGTGGGTTGAAGACTTCACCAACTCTCAGAAGAGCAAACTATCAGACATTTATCGAATGAAAAAACACTTAGTGAAAAAAGTGACAGTGACATTTTAGAACTTGAAAGACAATTAGAGTTAAAAAAGATGGAATCTGCGCGGTATAAAAACAATTAGAGGACTTTAATAAATTATGTAGTAGGTGTTAGGTAGTTGTAGGTATTAGCTTTTAATTTATAGTATTAAGTTTGTAAATATATATATATATATATATATATATATATATATATATATATATATATATATATATCTATATATATATATATATATATATATATATATATATATATATATATATATATATATATATATATATATATACATATATATACATATATATATATATATATATATATATATATATATATATATATATATATATATAAATATATATATATATATATATATATATATATATATATATATTTTAGTTAATAAAAAAAAATCTATGATCAGATTTTCATATTTTATAAAGAGAATAAAAATGACTTGAAAATTTATTTTTGTGTGTTATTTCATATAGGCCCTGTCCCACATAATATTAGGTAATAAAAAAGAGTGAATAATCCACTAAAACTACGCAATAGCAATAGTTGTAAATATTTTTTGATAATATTTACAAGTATGCTAAAACATGTTTCGGTTTAAGAAGTTAAGGTTCTGTCGCCAGAACTTCTAATACTTTGCATCTCAATATTGTATGTTTTTATGAAAAAAAACATAAAATATTGGTTACAAAGTATTATAACCAACTAAAACTACGATCAAATTATTTTGTGGTCCTGAAAAAGACCGTTTGGTTGTAAAACATGCGACTCTTTATTGTGTTGTGGAGTCGCACGGCCCGTCATCATCAACGGCGGTGGTGGCGGTGCTGTCCTCAGCATATTCGATGATGAACGGCCAAAGTTCATCCCATCTGGGATCGTCCGACTCCCACTCGAGACAATTCTCTGTGGTAGAATCTACCACAGGGCATTGGATAGGTTGCTGTTGACTCGCAGACATGTTGAACTAAAATGATTGTATTAAGTATTGGTGGTCGTATATATAGAGACAAATTAATGGTGGGGGGTGAAAACAAATGTCGTATTACGTATTGAGACCAAAAGTTGTTTGTGCTCTCAAATACGAACGAACGATTTAGCTGGGTTCCACCAACACTTAAACTTTTAATACTTTGTATCTAATATTGTATATTCTATACATACAATATTAGTAACAAAGTACTAATATGTACTAAAACTACGATCAAAGTATTTTGTGGTCCTGAAAGGGACCGTTGTTATGTGCCCTTAAAAAGGGCCAGGGAGAGTGTGGGGCTTATGGTGCCCCATCCTCGCTGGTCGACCACCAGCTTGACGAATCGCAGGGGCCCTGCGGATCGTCGGGTGTTGGTGATGCTGGAATTTCCGGGGGGGCGGGAGGGCATAGACAACCAGGAGAAGGGGCGGATTTATAAAAAACCTCTACAACTTTCCAAACCTTCCCCTACAAATTTCTGATACTCCCATGAGACCGTCGAACTTCCTTTCTATAGATTTTTGGAATTTTTTAGTCTATATTTTATTTATTTTTAAATTTTTCAAAATTTTTTTTACCATTGTATTCTCCTCAAAATTCTAGGTAATTAAAGTGCTTTTATTTTTTCTCTATCTTGAACGGTTCCGGAGTTACAGCACTTTAAAAAATTCAAATTACTAACTTTCTATAACCCTTTTTTTCAAATTTCATTTTTTCGAATTTTCAAAAATACTACAATATGTAGAAAATTCTCTCTTTAATTTTCCGATACCGTTTTTCTCTAAATCTTCAACTTTAGCGCGTATTCAGCATTCTCGAAAAAAAAAAATTATTATTTTTTTTACACCATCGCATTCTCCTCAAAATTTTGGGCTATCGAAGTGCTTTTATTTTTTTTCTATCTTGAATGGTTCCCGAGCTACAGCGCTTTAAAAATCCAAATTACTAACTTACTATAACCCTTTTCTTAAAATTTCATCTTTCCGAATTTTGAAAAATACTACCATATGTAGAAAAAAATTCTCTTTCTAATTTTCTAATATTATTTTGCTCCAAAACTTCAACTTTGGCGCGCATTCACCATTTCTCAATTTTTTTTTGAAAAAAATTATTTTTTTTTATGTTTTTACTATCGGGAAAAATGCCTACTTATAGTACTCGATTTCCTCTATAATTTTTTCTTATAACTTTTTTCCCTATTCCTAACCGTTACTTTCCTACAAATTTTCTAATTCGTTGTTTTCATATTTTGCCTTAAAAATTTTTTCTTGTGTTATTTAAGCTCTTTTTTCCACTTAATAAACCACCATTATCTAAACTCCCGTACTCCTTTCTTAAAGAGCGGGCTTTTCCGTCCGCTTTTTTTTTTAATGGGTTTCAAATAAATATAAAACTACTACTTCACTCATGACAAATTTATTGATTCAAGTACCTTATTTTAACATTATTTTGTGTTACATATAATCGATACATAAAAATATAGATTTATTGGTCACCGAACCGTTTAATACATAATAACTAAAAAATGAGTCGTGAATAACTAATCCGTACACTTTAGTGTCTTTGGGGAATTTATTCTTTCTCGTTTGGAACTCCAATTTCACATCCACTGTCGATGAGTTAATCGCCTCTGGTTGATGACTGCAATTGATAATAAAAACGGGGTTTTTCATATATTCCGCGAACGTTATCATCGGATCGTTTATTTCGCGCCCGTAGTAGCTGCTTTGGAAGTTTTCGTAATTGTAATAGGCTGCTGCGTACAGGTTCTTGGCGAAATCTAAATTCCATCTTTCGTATGGATAAACGGTTGAATTCAGATAGAGTCTAATGTCGCATATGTCGGCGTGGGTATACTGGGTTGCGTTTTTTTCTTTCTTGTCGCAATTATTGCTGTCTTGAAACCCGACGATTATATAGCGCGGTCTTTACAGACTTGTACTCGTTCTCAAGGCCCACACGTCGGAAGATGTTTGCCTTAAAGCTGGTAATTCGTACAGATCCCAGTTACGATATGCCATTTGAATACTGGCATTGTTTCCACCTTTATTAATGCGAGACAGTATTTTCAATTTTTGCTTGTCGTCTGGAATGATGTGACGAATTTTCCATTCGATTTTGTCGATACTAATTTCTGCCTCTACTTCGCCGACGTAGCAATTGGTAAAAGTGCGAGCTATAATCATAATAAGCTCTTGTTTTACGTTGAAAACACCTTTGCGTAATCTTCGGCAAATCCCATAAAATATTTTAAGGGTAATTTCCCGGAGAATACGTTACTTGCCGTGTCTACGATATCTTGGTTTGCTTCGTCGAGACCCCATCCGCACGTCATGAGAGATCTTTGTTGCAAACTTCCGAATGAAACCATGGTTTTTAATGTCGTCGTAACTCCAGGTTTACGAACCACGGCGACCTGCTCACCTCCCATCTCGTAGCGAATTTCATCGAACAAAAATGCGAGGGCATTATTTGATAAAAAACATCTTTTCGTTGCGTCTATGGGTTTAAATTTTCCTTCGATATATATGTAACTTTCGGCGATATCCAGTATAATATCTTGAAAATTAATGGGGATACGGACTTCATCCGAATTGTTGAATGATGGAGATCCGTATGGTTTATACGTATGCTCTTCTAGACCAATAATGGAATTGTCCAAGATGGGTTCGGAGAAAACCTCTATTTTATCGCTGGTGGTGGAAATCATTTTCGCACTTTAAGAACGATTGATTTTAAAAATTTATAGTCTTCGGCAGATAACTGTTGAGATGTTTGTGATCTAACGTCTGGACGACGACTAACCTTGACGTTAACTCTTCTTTTACTTTTATTATGTTTCGGCGGTTCCCCCATCTTAGTCGACAGCACACACAATTGACGATTGAAGCAAAAACCCATTTCTATGAAAGTTTCTTCAGTTCCAATTTCACGATTATTTTCTCGCCTTGAAAATTGATTAGATCACCGCTATCGTCCAAGATGCGAAGAGTAATGTTGTCGATAAACTGACGTCCTGCCGGCATTAACGGCATATAAATATTATTTTGTGGTTTTTTACTGATTTTGTAACAGGGCTCTACGTCGATATCGAATTCGAACAAGGTATGACCTTCCACCGAATTCATATATGCTCCGGAAATTATATTACAATCTACGCGTATGATGCGTACTTTCATTATTTCCACCATCTCGGTTGATTCGTGCTTTTTGTCTCTTTTTAACACTGTATGATTAAATCCTAACATTTTACCGATACTCGCCTCTCCCCGGAAATCTATAGTATATTGGGATTTCAGTTCACATTTCAGCGTATATTATTAGCGACCAAGTAAAAGATTCCATCGTTCTTTTCTTCAGTTGAAATCCTCAAAGCCTCCGACATAGCTTTACGTATCTCATCTATTTCATAGGCCCCAGGTGGAATCTGCAATTGTATCGGCTCGGTGGTGTAACCCTCCTTCATATAGGCAAACTTATTGTTGCTTTCGTCCACATTAAAAATTGAATTGTATGTGTAAAATACCAGCAATGCCAGACCATATTTGTTTTCTATATTTAATTCGACTGGTGGATAAAAATCGGCGCTTAAGACGCTCGAGTGTCCTGTTAGTGTGAACGTATAAGACATGACTAACCATTAAAACATCACACATCTCGGTTTTATTCTTAGCGGCAACATTTAAAAAGATTCATCTTCACACCTTTTCTCACTGCATTAGATAGTGATGTTTTTATGCTATTTTCTGCTTTTATGCACACATCGCTGATTTTGCAATAACAACAAAATATTTTTCTAGCCGTAAGATCCTCATCAGCCGTAACCTCGTTTAAATTGCTGCTGCTGAAATAATGTTTGCAACCGCACTGATATTTTAATATATCGATATCGCTTTTGAGGTGCTCGGGCAACTTTTCCCAAACGAATGGAATTTCATTTGGGGCTAATGCAATCATTACTTCCTTGGGCATGTTTTCTAACTGTTTCACGGTCATTTTCCATAATCCACCGGCTAGATGAAATGCTTTCAGTGATTGCAACATTTTAGTATAGTTATTGCGATCCATTTGCTGTGTTAATGGTGACGATGATGATGACATCTTTTACGCTGATGATTCGACAAGAAACTTTAAGCACAAATGTTCACACCAGACTGTTCCAAAATCCTGTTGACGATCGTTTGTATAGTAAATAATTTTTGATGGTTCCGATCTCGTTTGTAGATATCGTACCAATTCGATCGGTGGGGGTAAATCGCCGAAGCTGTCATAATATGTTACTTTAGAATTATTTTTTCTATAAGCTATCCAATGAGTCCCTGCACCACGCGTACTATCCAAATTCACTATTGCTGCTTCGTAACGTCGAGGACCTTGTCTAGGTAATGAATCCCTCATATAAAGGCCTCGAAAGTGTCCTATTCTTTTCCTTTCGGCATATTTTTTTATATTGATGTTAGATAGTGGTCTTCGAGGTAGGGATTCAATTAGTTTTTTGATCTACGATTTAAAAATAATCCCATACCTTCACGATATGGCTTTAGAAACAAACCATTTCCTTTCGATTTTAAATACAGGCCGGCACCGGTTTTATCTTCGCTGTTTTTTTTTTACAGCTTTTATGGCGCGCACAATTCCCGCTGCCCCACCGGCTAATGAACCCAAAGCTGATAACCCGGCAAAAATTGGTATTAATGGTAATATTCCACCAGTTTTAGGAATAATAAGTCCTTTCGAACTGCTTGTCGAATAGCTGTTCCGAAACTGACTTTCCGAACATGTCGATTTTTATTAACACCTTTCCTTTTTGTATGATGTGTGCCTTTACTAGATGTTTTTTTTGTTGATAATGATGATGGTACACTCATACCAAAACGTTGTTTTCCTTTCATAATGTTTGTAACTAACCAAGCTGCTGTTTTTTCACCTAAACTGGAATCTTTCGATTTCACTCTATTCCAAGCACTTTGTTCGAGCTCGTAATCCGCTCGATGTCTCGTACTTATGTTGTCTTTATTATGTAAATAAGCTAAATCGTGTTTTTTGCATGCGGCATCCAAAGGATTAATGCCTGGATCACCTCTTGTTACACGTTTTATTACTTTTGTTCCGGGTCCGCAATATTGATAACCGGGAATGTGTACCTCGAATGGTAATTTATTTATTAACGAATTCACAATACCGTGTCCAGTTTTATTGGAAACGTGAGACCGTCCACTTCGTTTGACGCTCGGCATCTGAATGACAGTTTTTGTGAAAAATTGCCTATAAAATATCAAATTTTCCCAAGATGAGCGTTATCGATCTTAAACAAAAACTTCCCATTGACAATCTCGATGAAAAAGTCGGACTTGGATTTGAAAAGAAGATAATGAACAGACACGGTCCTCTACTTCCTTCCTCTATTCGCGGCCTGTTAATTGGTCCATCCAATTGTGGAAAAACTAATGTCATGATTTCGCTGCTTACACACCCCCTTGGGCTACGTTTCGAAAATGTCTATATTTACTCGAAATCTCTGTATCAACCGAAATATGAGTATTTAAGGAAAATTTTAGCAGCCATCAAAGGTTTAGGCTACTATGCCTTTAGTGATTCCAGTAATATTGTTGAAACGTCCGATGCAAAACCAACTCTATATTTATCTTTGATGATGTTATATGTGAAAAACAAGATGTTATAAGATCGTACTTTAGCATGGGACGTCATAAAAATATCGACTCCTTTTACCTAGCGCAAACATATTCGCGAGTGCCTAAACAGCTTGTGCGAGACAATGCCAATTTTATTATTATGTTTAAACAAGATGAGTTGAATATGAAACACATATTTTCCGACCACGTTTCACCGGATCTAACTTTTACTCAATTTCAAGAAATGTGCTCAAAATGTTGGGGTAATAAGTAGGGATTTTTAGTAATTGATAAAGACAGTGATGTGAAATCGGGAAGATACCGCAAAGGATTTGATAGCTAAATATTACTGTAATAATAAGAGAAAACACTCATTTGATTGTTGAAACGTCCTTTGTTAACATCATGAATAACGCGATCGACTTAAAACGTAAACTAGTGGAAGCTACCAATGCCGTCAGAAAAAAATTTAAACAAATTAAAGCGGCTAAAGAACTTAATATTGTGGAATTGGAAAAGTTTTACGAACCCATTTCTAAGCCGTTGACAACTATATCTGATGTGGTTAAGCAACGTCAGCAGCAGCAGCAGCAGCAGCAGCAGCAGCAACAACAACAACAACAACAACAACAGCCACAACATTATCCAGCTACAAAGTCACATAGTCTCAGTACATCAGTGCAGTCGACTCAAATATCAAATTGGTAATTTAGAGGTGCGTTTTCGAAATGGAAATATTGTCTTATACAGAAAAGGGAAAAATATTGCAGAATATGGTAGATCACCGGCACTTTATGATTTGTTATTTCTTAAAACACCCCCAAGTGTAGGCAAGGAACAACAACAATTAAGTGATAATGTACTTTCAACGTACAAGGAAATTTTGGAATCAACGAGTGATGTCTACAACAATTTTAAAAAAAGTGATGGTTTACGGGAGACCAGATGGAACAAATATTTACGAATTATTAAACCTCTGATAATGGGCACAAAATTAGGTGGTATTATTACAAGAAAAAATCTCTCTGAAAAACTACAGTTACCCACAAAAAAGAAATTATCTTCGAAAACATTTCAATATGTCTATTGGAACAAAGCTAAAGAGTTGGTGGATCGTTTACGTTTGTTGTGGAGTTCCAAAATGGCCGGTCACACTGGACACGAAAATGAAATTATGTCAATCATAGAGGAATTACGAGAAGAAGATATAATATATTAAGCTCAATATTTAATGATATTATTCAGTTCTTCCTTCGATCTGAAACCTTTAATATTACTAAAAATATGGAGCCCAGTCTAGAAAAAATCAAGATTGTTAATGAACTACATAGAACGGCTAGAAAAAATTTTGTAAGACGGCGCACGATAATAAAAGGTTACAGAGATTTGTGGCAAATTGATTTGGCTGAAATGCAACAGTATGCTGATGAAAACGATGGTTATCGTTATATTTTGGTCTGTATAAATTGTTACTCTAAATTTGTCTATACCAAAGCCATAAAAAACAAGACTGGTATAGAAGTTACTAATGCGATGAAAGGCATCATTGAAGAGGCATCATATACACCAACAAATCTGCAAAGTGATCAAGGAAAGGAGTTCTATAATACAAACTTTCAAGCCCTGATGAAAAAATATAATATAAATCATTATTTCACTTACAGCACAAAGAAAGCTGCAATTGTTGAGCGAGTCATAAGGACTTTAAAAAATAATTTATATAAACAATTCTCGACAAGAGGATCTTACAAATGGATACATATATTATCGGCAGTAACAAAAACCTATAACCATTCGAAACATCGCACCATTGGAATGAAGCTTGCAGATGTACAAAAAGAAATGCAAATTAAAGCATACGATTATTTAAAAATTGTACCTAAAAAATTTAAGTTTTCCATGGGTGACATTGTGCATATTAGCAAGTACAAAAGCTTTTTCGTGAAAGGATATACGCCCTCTTGGTCAACCGAATTGTTTAAAGTTGTTAAAGTTAACGTTACAAATCCACCTACTTACTTGTTGGAATCGTTAGAAGGTCAGCCTATAAGAGGGTGTTTTTACGAATCAGAACTACAAAAAACAAGCAGTCCTGGCGTTTATCTAGTAGAAAAGGTCCTTAGGCAATGCAAGAAACATCACACCGATCAATTATTTGTCAAATGGCTAGGATTTCCCAACCACTTCAACTCTTGGATAGATAAAGCTAATATTGTTTAAATAACATATTGTATGACTATATTTTTAATTTAAAATGTAAAATAAATAAACAATATATTGTAAAATAAAGTTTTTTATTTCAATCTTCATCATTAAAAACAATGACAATAAAACATCATACACATAAATAACATTTCAATATTCTTGGAGGGAAGGTCCAATTCACCGACGACTACGACGTTATCTTCAAGGCTATGCCACTCGGAGTGCGTTCTCCTATTCTTTAACCTGCTTTCCCTTTTTTAGATTTTTTTTGAAGTCGAGTCGTACGACAGTGCGCTTAATGAATCATTTAAAGGCTGATGATAGAGTATTTTCTGAATAACTTCAATTTTTGTTTTAAGCTCACTATTATTTTGGTATATCATGGGGAGGACATCCTTGTTAAATATGTCACATATTACAACTGCAAAATTGTAAAACTTTCTATTAACAAAGTGTTTTGTCACAGCATCGCCATCATCTTTAGGTTCGCCTAAGTTGGTTATGATTTTTCCACCCATATCATACTGCCCATCCGCTGTAAGTTTAAAACCAATCCCTTGTGGCCCAGATAATATATGATATTTTTCATTACATTTCTGACGACCAAATTTATCAATTGTGTTGTTTCCTCGACTCATTTTCAATCTTTACTAAACTATTTTATTTTTATTTGCCCTACTTATATTAAATATTTCAGCTGAGAAAAAGAAACACTGACTATGATCTACTGGGTTGGTATGTTTATAAAAGAAATAAAATAAAACTGTGATTGTAACAGATATTTATTTACAGTTGTTTAATTGCACAAATACAAAAATTATAAAAAATTAATTTTCCATGTCTTCATTTTCGTTGCTCAAAATTCTATCGCATCCGACACTATTTCGATCGTCAACGTCTTGGGCTGTTGCTGTTGCAGAAACCAATTCATATTTTGCAGCTAGCTCACCTAGTAAATGTCGAATATTGACGAGGTATTCTTTTAATTCTTCTTCAACCATTTCAGCACAAAATGTATCCATGTCTATGGAACCATATAAAAATTTGTCGCACAAGTGTGCCACAGCCATAAAATTGATTGCATCCCTGATTTCGTTCTTATATTGATCTTTGGTTGCATCAATATGCGACCAATCATTTACGCTATCTAACATATCGTGAGCCATATTTCTTAATTCTCTCCCCAACCAAAATATGTATCTATCTACACATTCGTTGGCGGTCGTCGTCGTCGCATCAGCAGACATCTTTAACAGAAATAATGAACACGCGTAAGTATTCTGACATGTGCAACTATATTTTAAATTTAATTATATCCTTTTTTCAAACAATTTACATACAATTTACTCCAATGCCAAAACGTAATAATGTTCAAATATTGTTTCCAAAAACTCTAGTGCCCTGCCCCAAATAAGTTAGAGTGTATTTACCTTTAGTTTTACTCATAATATCTA
Source organism: Diaprepes abbreviatus (assembly GCA_034092305.1). Taxonomy (NCBI): domain Eukaryota; kingdom Metazoa; phylum Arthropoda; class Insecta; order Coleoptera; family Curculionidae; genus Diaprepes; species Diaprepes abbreviatus. The sequence continues at coordinate 462,143 of JASJET010000117.1, forward strand.
CAATATCGTCAGATAGTGTTTCGGCCACACGTTTTGGTAAAAAAGTCTCAAATGTGCTATTATCACCGTCATCGTGTAAAGCCACTAAAAGAGTTTTACCAAATCGTGTAGTCATTGAAACCATCTTTACAATTTTATACACTTTGCCTACAATCATTTCGGTAACCTTTTTTCTCTCTAAAACCTCGAAATCTTTGCTGAACATTTCATTAATTTCATCTAAAGTTTCTTTTGCAATACTCATTATTGAAAAAATGGTATATAAATCCAAAAATTACCGTGAATATAAAAGCACTTTCAGAACACTACACGAACACAATATTTGATGTTTATGCCACTGATATCTGCGACTGTTTGAAGTCACTTCTTTTCCCACGAACCTTTATAGCGAGGTTTCAAGGTCGAATTGTAACAATGGTGGGGGTAGCTTAACGATAGAAATAGTGGGAGGAGTATTCAAGGTCAAATGACGTCACACATTTAAATTGGTATAAGGATAACTTTAAGGACAAAATATAATGAAACAAATAACTACATTTTATGTACTTTATTCATTGATTTTTTTCTGCCATTCTTCTATACGTGTAACATTATCACCTAAACCTAATTTTCTTAATTTGTTCAATAATAATTGTTCGTTTTTATTTCTTAGAAAATTCTTACAAACTATTCTCGCTAAAAGACACACTTCGGCATGGTCCATATACTTAAAAAATACACTAAAATCCTGAGCCTCCGAATCTTGCATTTCATATGCGTAAAATTCCGAACAGGCTGCAGAAATTAGAAATTCTTCGTACATTTCTCGCACTAAACTTTCCATATTAACTACTACTACGTTAAACTTAAGTCCTACACTCTAATTTCATCTAACACAACCGGATCTGCAATGAACCTAATCAGTTTTTCCAAGCAGTCACAAAACCCCAACTTTTTTATTTCACGAACAAAGTCTTGTAAATTTATTGTTTTGCTGCAATATTTACGACATGCATTCGCAGCCTTTTCATATTCATAAGCCAAATCACAATAGCGCGACGCCCATTCTGCTCGACTTTTCATTGCATCATTGAAATAATTACTAGCCGTTTCAGTGAACTCATCGCCCAATTTTTTTACTGTCTCTTGCAAAGCACTATTCATATTATTCACTCATTTTTATATTCACGACACTTTTTTATTGCTGGTGGTGGCCCATCTATATAATGACGATATATTTGTTCATAGTGAATGTAACAGGGTAAGCTTAACTGTAGTTCCTTGTCACACCGATATGGCGCTGGTAGCTTATCCCAAATTTGCCGTAAACTCAGCGTATCAACGCAAGATTTTAAATATTCGAGAGGAAAAAATGCTAGATCCTTCTCTTCAAAATCACACAAACTTTTTAAATTACTCTGATATAAACAAATTGCTCTGCCGACTTGCTCTATAATTTTTTCTTTAGATAGTTCCGTATCTGACATTTCACACTGAATGAATGTAAATAGACTCACACAATTTTATAGAACAATTTGCAAGGTCAAAATCATTTCAAGATAATCCCACACTATTACAATGCACAAATAACTACTTCAAGGTCACACACCCAAGATGGCCCCCAACAAAGTCAAGGTCGTCTCGACCAAGGTCAAGGTCAAGGTCGCACACACAACCTTGAACACAAGGTCAAGGCCAAAGCTCACGTGCACTTTCAAGGTCAATGACAAGGACATGTGGGCGGGGCCAAAGAGGGGTGGGGCAAGGTCAAGGTCAAGGTCGAGGAGTGGGGGGATGAAGAGGATCGGGTTATGTTCACTACTTGTTTCTCTTCATTTTGGATATAAAATTAATGATTAACCAGTGTACTTAACTTGGCAAGATCTATTGTGTTTCCCCATATGGTACAATTAATCAAATCTTGCAACCGTATGCAGTTGATATCTTTCACATATGTAAAGGGCACATTTGTTAACTCAAGTAAACAGGCCAATTAACGCGGGTAGAGTGCACTTAATACTATCGTTTTCTATATATATATAGTTGTCATTTATACTGAATCGCTTTTGTGTATTTAGTAATATAGCCGAAACACACTGATTAAAGTAAATTTGCTCATTTTGTTAGATTAATTTAGTTTTGAATAACACCATAACACGTAAATATAGATACTTGTTTTTTTTTTAAATTTTTTTTTGGGTGTTTTTCTTGTAATTAAATTAGATTTCCTGTTTTTTTTTTGTTAGATCGGTCTCTACCTTAACCTTTAGGGCACCAAAACAGGTGGCGCACTTTACTTCGACCACTCTCCGTTCCCTTGGAAGCTAGCCGGAGGAGCCCTAAAAGGTAGAGACTACTCAAGAGCCACCTGATGAAATAAAAAAAAAGAATAAAACTAGACTCAAGTCAAACATCAAAAAGTCTTTATTAATTGACAACAACACATTTTCTTTCATTCTTTCACCTATTTCTTGTAAATTTTTTTTCTGTTTAACCCCCTATTCTGGATTTTCAGGGGTTAAAGATTTCTTTTTGGTTCCCTGGTTCTCAATCAGTAGGGACTCGTACCAATGTTGACGATATTCCTAGCTAGGCCGGCTCTTAGGATAGCGCCAGGGACCGTATTATTCCCAGACGATTTTGCCTTAACAGGCGCAGTTTTCATTTCAGTGATTGTTGGGGTAGAACCAACATTACTTCCTATAGGTTATGCTTCCACTAATTGCTCCATGGTTAGATCTTGTTGGTCTCTCACAGTCAATTTTGGGGAAAAGTGTTGGGTCTAGTCATTATTACTTGGGGTTTTCATAAAGAGATATTCAGACAATCGCATATTTAAACACACAAATGGCATCAAAAACCCGTCACATTCACATCTTTGGTCTGGAATAGCACAGCTAATTTAGGGAAAATTTTATATCTCGAAAACTGAATATTTTTTGGCTTTTAATATATACTATGAAAACAACTTATTTACAAATTTTCAGGTAATTTGACAGAAAGTGGTATTCCGCTATCTAATAAAATTTAGTTTGTGATAAGTCTTGTACCTTTATGCTTTTTATCAGTTTTTAAGTGAGTAGGGTGTTCCCGCATTCTCAATTAATCCGATATATAAAATGATATAATATATGATCATCCCCAGTCAAACATATCTCTGAAATTATTTTTGATTATATTATATTGTAAAAGATCTTGAAATTCGAGCTTAAAAATGCGTGAACATATTTTCGATATTTGGTCAAGTTTCACCAGAGCCCACAATTCATGTCAAAAAACCAGCATTCTGTGCTAGAGACGTATCTAAATTGTTGAAAATTGAATGCTAAATTATATATTATTCTTTTAAAAAATATATTTTTTATGATTTAAAAGCGGACAAGCGGTAGATACCATTTAAATTATAAAAACTTACCTTTACGGAGTATTTTTATGAAAAAATATGAAAATGATTATAAATTAGTTTCCTAAATATTTCATATATTTTCAGTTTTAGACAAAAAATATTCAATTCAATAAGTTATTAGTTTTCAGTTTAATATTATTACCGAATTTGTTTTATAATATTTTTTCTTCAAGTTATCACTACTAACCTGTAGCAAAAACGTGATTTTTTGAGAAATCTTGAAAGAACAATACAATGTTACACCACACCTTTATAAAAATTGAAACATTTTTTTTTATTAGAAGTCAGTGAGTTAGAGAGAGATGGAGACAACAATTTCTATAAAAAGCCCATGCCATTTTATTAATAACAAATATGATACGTACAGTGATCATATCTTTAAAAGTGGCAAGTGATAATTTGAAGGTGAAATATTAAACAAAAAAATTTAGGAAAGCCATTTATAATGAAGAATAAATTAGAAATTTTTGTATGAAATATTTTCCCAAAACTAAGAGATGATCTTCCAAAATTTCTTGGAATTTACATAAAATTTGGCTGGTTAAGATATATTAGATATACTACATAGGTAACATATATCTAATGTAAAGAAGCTCGTATATCTATCATTTCGAAATTATTTACAGTGGTGTCATTTAAATCTGACATGTTGTATGCTTATTACATACACATATTTAATTTTAATCACCAATTTTGAAATATTAAACTTTTTTGAATAATTTTGCTCCTTTAATAAATTCTCGGTAGGATATCTTTTACTGCAAATACTATTTTTTTAAACTTAAGTATTTTCCAAATTAAATTCTTATAATTATTGTGTTAAATAGAAATTAAAGAGTCTTCGGCAGATAAGTAAAAATTTCTGCAAGTTTAATAAACAAAATAAACACTTCTAACGTCGCAATTAATATTTTAAAATGATTTTCTACAAGCAATTTAATCTACTGAGTAATATACAATGAATAAACGAACTCAAAAAAAGATCAAAAACCTAATTTAGTGTACAGTCACCTTAAATCTTTGCTATTTGTCTTCATTTGTTTTTAAAATATTGGATGTAAGATTGTGCGCGAATCGTTTTGGAACTAATAGAGAAGAAAAAGTTACTGAAATTTTCTTTGTTGCATTGTACCGGATGCACTGGAGTATATAAATAATTACTTGGATTGTTCTTGCTGAGGTAATACATTCTACTGAACATAATATTCTTCCATTTAAGAATAAGTAAATTGAAATTTTTGGCCATACATTATTTTTAAAGCGCCTTCAGCTATTTTATATGATGATGAAATTCGGCAGTAAAAAACGAATAAGAACTATTTTGCATATACAAAAGTAGATAACATTCTTGTGTATATAATTTAAATTATTCTAAGTAATTAAAATATTAATTTCTATTAGATCAATTTTGTTAGGATTCATCGCTGACTATAAAATCATACGGCTTATGAGGTATATTTCCGTATATAAATAGATAAGATAATGAAAGTTACATATTTCTGTCTTTAATTTTAAAACTGCCGTAGGATGTTGTTCTAGTGCAGCTTGTATAATACAGAATTGACGCTTAATGACTATACGGAATACCTCCTGACCACCCCTGAGCTTTCGAGATCATCTTACATATTGTGTATATTTGCTTCTAACGCCTCAAGCTACTATTCATAGAGTTCATTACTTGTGATGTGTAATATGTACCTAAGGTCGTAGCATTAACCTCCTTTAAATCAGCAAAGGGGGATTATATACAATGCAAGGGATTTCAACTGACTGAAAAGTTTAAATTATATTCGATAATTCGTAGCTATATATTTTTAATGTATTTTTCAAACTAATCATCTCATTTTTTTAAATGAATGTCAAATATTTGGGAATAAAATTCAACAAGAAAACAAAACTGTGTTTGCTGTTTTTTTCAGTAAAAATTTTTCTCCTCTATCATAATTTTCTTAGTTCTTAGGGGCACAAAATATCTACCTCCTAAATTTAATTTTAAAACTGATAATTTACTATATAGCTAATACTGCTGGATGACTTAAAAATTCGCCTGATATGGTCAACAAATTCGTAGACATGAATTAATTTCAACGAGTATGTTTTTATTTCATTCAAAATAATAGAAAATTAGCGGACAATTGGTTGAGTAGTATAAGTGATTAATGATGCATATTTTGCTTATATTGAAAGAAATTATCCAAACTTACCTAAAATATGAGAAAACTGGGCAACATTGAGCAATGGATTAAAATATCACTCAAATAGGAGATCACGCAGATGCTTCATTCATTTGAACTTGTTGTACCCTTGCTAGAAAAAGGGAATCATAAGTTATATCCGCTCGGTAAACTATTTTTATATTCTTCGAGTAGGTGACATAAATATCAAAATATAAGATTTCTTCTATAGAGAAAATGATATATTACCAAAATTTGAGCCCTTGTAAAAACAACACACCCTAAAAATACTTTCTCCTGTTTAAAAAATGCGAGCCTTATGTGAATAAATCTCGCATGTAGTTTTTAAATAGTTTTAAAATAATATATCCCCCTCCCCCCAATAGACAGAAATATAATTTTACTAAGTCAATTTTGTTCCACCCCTTTCTCCTCAGCTTCGAAATAGTACAGAGTAGGACTCAGATATTATCATGGTTTAAGATTTAATATCTCTGGACTTACCCAGGATATCGCATGGTTCGATTAACTAAGTCTTATTTTGCAGCAGTGGTGCAATTTACAAATAATGGACAAAAAATCTAAAGTATCTTCTACAGCTGAAATTTTGCATAAGGGCTGAAAATTGCATCTAGAAAAATTTTTTCAAATAACTTTTTTCGATATATATATATATATATATATATATATATATATATATATATATATATATATAAAATCGAAAGTTTTCCGGCATCCCGTGTATGCGCTGAGGCGCTCGCAACTGACGTTTCGGTTCATTCACCATTTTCAAAGCTCACTGTACCGCGTCAACAAGCGAACTGACGTCCGCGACTCGGGTGCTATTGGTCCCGTGTGTATGTCAGACGCGTTCGTTTTCGGAATGGTTCTGGTCAAACAGGTTGCGAGACCTGCTGCGCGTCATCGACCCTGTGCCAGTGTTTTGGGGTTGCGTTGCCGAATTGTAATCTGTTTCGTTGCTAAATGCTACTGGTTGATTGTAAGCCCTATATATATATATATATATATATATATATATATATATATATATATATATATATATATATATATATATATATATATGAAGTAAAATGCGAACAGTAAATGCAAACTTCTCTCCATCATATCCTTTCTGTGTTAGAGGTTGCACAGTTAGAATAAATTGTTATAAAACGCAATTTATCCTATTCCACCACAATCGAGATGATGGCCTACCTGTACCACCATACCGAGAAGAAAGTCAAAACTCACCATCCCCGCCACAGTGATACGGCAGAGGTACATGTTTCGTCTCTAATAGACTCATCAGGGTACCGACATGCACCTGGCTGTGCAAAGGACAGATCGGAAGGAAGCATGCACATACTGAACGCGGCTTCTCCGACCTCCCGCCGGATGGCGTATATATGTTAATGCGGATTTCACGGATTCCTCCGTGTGAGATGCAATAGCAGTGGATATATCCACATTATGTCGTTGTAGTGCTGAAATCACATTCAGCAAACATACAACTATATGCAGCTCCGCGTATGACTGAAGTAAAATGCGAACAGTAAATGCAAACTTCTCTCCATCATATCCTTTCTGTGTTAGAGGTTGCACAGTTAGAATAAATTGTTATAAAACGCAATTTATCCTATTCCACCACCATCGAGATGATGGCCTACCTGTACCACCATACCGAGAAGAAAGTCAAAACTCACCCTCCCCGCCACAGTGATACGGCAGAGGTACATGTTTCGTCTCTACTAGACTCATCAGGGTACCGACATGCACCTGGCTGTGCAAAGGACAGATCGGAAGGAAGCATGCACATACTGAACGCGGCTTCTTCGACCTCCCGCCGGATGGCGTATATATGTTAATGCGGATTTCACGGATTCCTCCGTGTGAGATGCAATAGCAGTGGATATATCCACATTATGCCGTTGTAGTGCTGAAATCACATTCAGCAAACATACAACTATATGCAGCTCCGCGTATGAATGAAGTAAAATGCGAACAGTAAATGCAAACTTCTCTCCATCATATCCTTTCTGTGTTAGAGGTTGCACAGTTAGAATAAATTGTTATAAAACGCAATTTATCCTATTCCACCACCATCGAGATGATGGCCTACCTGTACCACCATACCGAGAAGAAAGTCAAAACTCACCCTCCCCGCCACAGTGATACGGCAGAGGTACATGTTTCGTCTCTACTAGACTCATCAGGGTACCGACATGCACCTGGCTGTGCAAAGGACAGATCGGAAGGAAGCATGCACATACTGAACGCGGCTTCTCCGACCTCCCGCCGGATGGCGTATATATGTTAATGCGGATTTCACGGATTCCTCCGTGTGAGATGCAATAGCAGTGGATATATCCACATTATGCCGTTGTAGTGCTGAAATCACATTCAGCAAACATACAACTATATGCAGCTCCGCGTATGAATGAAGTAAAATGCGAACAGTAAATGCAAACTTCTCTCCATCATATCCTTTCTGTGTTAGAGGTTGCACAGTTAGAATAAATTGTTATAAAACGCAATTTATCCTATTTCACCACCATCGAGATGATGGCCTACCTGTACCACCATACCGAGAAGAAAGTCAAAACTCACCCTCCCCGCCACAGTGATACGGCAGAGGTACATGTTTCGTCTCTACTAGACTCATCAGGGTACCGACATGCACCTGGCTGTGCAAAGGACAGATCGGAAGGAAGCATGCACATACTGAACGCGGCTTCTCCGGCCTCCCGCCGGATGGCGTATATATGTTAATGCGGATTTCACGGATTCCTCCGTGTGAGATGCAATAGCAGTGGATATATCCACATTATGCCGTTGTAGTGCTGAAATCACATTCAGCAAACATACAACTATATGCAGCTCCGCGTATGAATGAAGTAAAATGCGAACAGTAAATGCAAACTTCTCTCCATCATATCCTTTCTGTGTTAGAGGTTGCACAGTTAGAATAAATTGTTATAAAACGCAATTTATCCTATTCCACCACCATCGAGATGATGGCCTACCTGTACCACCATACCGAGAAGAAAGTCAAAACTCACCCTCCCCGCCACAGTGATACGGCCGAGGTACATGTTTCGTCTCTAATAGACTCATCAGGGTACCGACAAGCACCTGGCTGTGCAAAGGACAGATCGGAAGGAAGCATGCACATACTGAACGCGGCTTCTCCGACCTCCCGCCGGATGGCGTATATATGTTAATGCGGATTTCACGGATTCCTCCGTGTGAGATGCAATAGCAGTGGATATATCCACATTATGTCGTTGTAGTGCTGAAATCACATTCAGCAAACATACAACTATATGCAGCTCCGCGTATGACTGAAGTAAAATGCGAACAGTAAATGCAAACTTCTCTCCATCATATCCTTTCTGTGTTAGAGGTTGCACAGTTAGAATAAATTGTTATAAAACGCAATTTATCCTATTCCACCACCATCGAGATGATGGCCTACCTGTACCACCATACCGAGAAGAAAGTCAAAACTCACCCTCCCCGCCACAGTGATACGGCAGAGGTACATGTTTCGTCTCTACTAGACTCATCAGGGTACCGACATGCACCTGGCTGTGCAAAGGACAGATCGGAAGGAAGCATGCACATACTGAACGCGGCTTCTTCGACCTCCCGCCGGATGGCGTATATATGTTAATGCGGATTTCACGGATTCCTCCGTGTGAGATGCAATAGCAGTGGATATATCCACATTATGCCGTTGTAGTGCTGAAATCACATTCAGCAAACATACAACTATATGCAGCTCCGCGTATGAATGAAGTAAAATGCGAACAGTAAATGCAAACTTCTCTCCATCATATCCTTTCTGTGTTAGAGGTTGCACAGTTAGAATAAATTGTTATAAAACGCAATTTATCCTATTCCACCACCATCGAGATGATGGCCTACCTGTACCACCATACCGAGAAGAAAGTCAAAACTCACCCTCCCCGCCACAGTGATACGGCAGAGGTACATGTTTCGTCTCTACTAGACTCATCAGGGTACCGACATGCACCTGGCTGTGCAAAGGACAGATCGGAAGGAAGCATGCACATACTGAACGCGGCTTCTCCGACCTCCCGCCGGATGGCGTATATATGTTAATGCGGATTTCACGGATTCCTCCGTGTGAGATGCAATAGCAGTGGATATATCCACATTATGCCGTTGTAGTGCTGAAATCACATTCAGCAAACATACAACTATATGCAGCTCCGCGTATGAATGAAGTAAAATGCGAACAGTAAATGCAAACTTCTCTCCATCATATCCTTTCTGTGTTAGAGGTTGCACAGTTAGAATAAATTGTTATAAAACGCAATTTATCCTATTTCACCACCATCGAGATGATGGCCTACCTGTACCACCATACCGAGAAGAAAGTCAAAACTCACCCTCCCCGCCACAGTGATACGGCAGAGGTACATGTTTCGTCTCTACTAGACTCATCAGGGTACCGACATGCACCTGGCTGTGCAAAGGACAGATCGGAAGGAAGCATGCACATACTGAACGCGGCTTCTCCGGCCTCCCGCCGGATGGCGTATATATGTTAATGCGGATTTCACGGATTCCTCCGTGTGAGATGCAATAGCAGTGGATATATCCTCATTATGCCGTTGTAGTGCTGAAATCACATTCAGCAAACATACAACTATATGCAGCTCCGCGTATGAATGAAGTAAAATGCGAACAGTAAATGCAAACTTCTCTCCATCATATCCTTTCTGTGTTAGAGGTTGCACAGTTAGAATAAATTGTTATAAAACGCAATTTATCCTATTCCACCACCATCGAGATGATGGCCTACCTGTACCACCATACCGAGAAGAAAGTCAAAACTCACCCTCCCCGCCACAGTGATACGGCAGAGGTACATGTTTCGTCTCTACTAGACTCATCAGGGTACCGACATGCACCTGGCTGTGCAAAGGACAGATCGGAAGGAAGCATGCACATACTGAACGCGGCTTCTCCGACCTCCCGCCGGATGGCGTATATATGTTAATGCGGATTTCACGGATTCCTCCGTGTGAGATGCAATAGCAGTGGATATATCCACATTATGCCGTTGTAGTGCTGAAATCACATTCAGCAAACATACAACTATATGCAGCTCCGCGTATGAATGAAGTAAAATGCGAACAGTAAATGCAAACTTCTCTCCATCATATCCTTTCTGTGTTAGAGGTTGCACAGTTAGAATAAATTGTTATAAAACGCAATTTATCCTATTCCACCACCATCGAGATGATGGCCTGCCTGTACCACCAGGTGCATGTCGGTATCACTGTGGCGGGGAGGGTGAGTTTTGACTTTCTTCTCGGTATGGTGGTACAGGTAGGCCATCATCTCGATGGTGGTGGAATAGGATAAATTGCGTTTTATAACAATTTATTCTAACTGTGCAACCTCTAACACAGAAAGGATATGATGGAGAGAAGTTTGCATTTACTGTTCGCATTTTACTTCATTCATACGCGGAGCTGCATATAGTTGTATGTTTGCTGAATGTGATTTAAGCACTACAACGGCATAATGTGGATATATCCACTGCTATTGCATCTCACACGCAGGAATCCGTGAAATCCGCATTAACATATATACGCCATCCGGCGGGAGGTCGGAGAAGCCGCGTTCAGTATGTGCATGCTTCCTTCCGATCTGTCCTTTGCACAGCCAGGTGCATGTCGGTACCCTGATGAGTCTAGTAGAGACGAAACATGTACCTCTGCCGTATCACTGTGGCGGGGAGGGTGAGTTTTGACTTTCTTCTCGGTATGGTGATACAGGTAGGCCATCATCTCGATGGTGGTGGAATAGGATAAATTGCGTTTTATAACAATTTATTCTAACTGTGCAACCTCTAACACAGAAAGGATATGATGGAGAGAAATTTGCATTTACTGTTCGCATTTTACTTCATTCATACGCGGAGCTGCATATAGTTGTATGTTTGCTGAATGTGATTTCAGCACTACAACGGCATAATGTGGATATATCCACTGCTATTGCATCTCACACGGAGGAATCCGTGAAATCCGCATTAACATATATACGCCATCCGGCGGGAGGTCGGAGAAGCCGCGTTCAGTATGTGCATGCTTCCTTCCGATCTGTCCTTTGCACAGCCAGGTGCATGTCGGTACCCTGATGAGTCTAGTAGAGACGAAACATGTACCTCTGCCGTATCACTGTGGCGGGAGGGTGAGTTTTGACTTCCTTCTCGGTATGGTGGTACAGGTAGGCCATCATCTCGATGGTGGTGGAATAGGATAAATTGCGTTTTATAACAATTTATTCTAACTGTGCAACCTCTAACACAGAAAGGATATGATGGAGAGAAGTTTGCATTTACTGTTCGCATTTTACTTCATTCATACGCGGAGCTGCATATAGTTGTATGTTTGCTGAATGTGATTTCAGCACTACAACGGCATAATGTGGATATATCCACTGCTATTGCATCTCACACGGAGGAATCCGTGAAATCCGCATTAACATATATACGCCATCCGGCGGGAGGTCGGAGAAGCCGCGTTCAGTATGTGCATGCTTCCTTCCGATCTGTCCTTTGCACAGCCAGGTGCATGTCGGTACCCTGATGAGTCTAGTAGAGACGAAACATGTACCTCTGCCGTATCACTGTGGCGGGGAGGGTGAGTTTTGACTTCCTTCTCGGTATGGTGGTACAGGTAGGCCATCATCTCGATGGTGGTGGAATAGGATAAATTGCGTTTTATAACAATTTATTCTAACTGTGCAACCTCTAACACAGAAAGGATATGATGGAGAGAAGTTTGCATTTACTGTTCGCATTTTACTTCATTCATACGCGGAGCTGCATATAGTTGTATGTTTGCTGAATGTGATTTCAGCACTACAACGGCATAATGTGGATATATCCACTGCTATTGCATCTCACACGGAGGAATCCGTGAAATCCGCATTAACATATATATATATATATATATATATATATATATATATATATATATATATATATATATATATATATATATATATATATATTATATCGTAGGTTTTCACGGATGGTAGAATGAATGGTTTGGTTATTCCGGGTTCAATTCAATCCGTTGGTTCAAAAAATCGTTTCGCCAAAATCTCATTTGGCATTTTCAAGTGCGGTTCGTCTCGTTACTCGATGAGAAATGATGTTGGCCTGTGATGAATGTCAAGTTTTGTTTAGCTGGCTCGCTTTCTGATTGGACGAGCGGCTTCGCAGGCTCCTCCCCTCTATCGAGTGCGATATATTTGGTTCTTGTATGCTGGTCTCTCGTGTATTGGTTAATCTTTGTTGTTTTGTATCTTGTTTCTTGGAATATGTATAGTATCATTTCGTTTATTCAGCTGTCCCACTTTTTCGATTTCTAGGGCCTCTCTTATGACGCGTACCTTGTAGTTCTGTACTGGTGCTATTTTTTTTGCCTTCTCAAAGTCGATGGTATGTCCGGTGGTTTGGTGATGTTGAAATAGAGCTGAGGTTGTTTGTTTGTTTTTGAGGCTATTTTTGTGTTCTTGAATTCTTGCTGATATGCGCTTGTTTGTTTGTCCTATATATGTTTGCTGACAATCTGCACATAGAATGCTATAAACGCCATGATTTTCAAGGTTGGTCTTATCTTTGGGATTTCCCAGGATGTTGGCTATTATTTTTTGTAGTTTAAATATGGGTTGTATGTCGTGTTTTCTTAAGATTCTTCCGATTCTGTCCGTTATTCCTTGTATGTATGGGATTATGGCTTTGTTTCTTGTTTGATCTCGGTCTTTGATTTTTGTTATGGTTTTCTCTTGTCTTTTTATGGCTTTTTTATGTCTGATTGTGAGAAACCATTCCGTTCTAGAGTCGTTGAAATGTGTCTTATTTCATTTTGTTTTGTGTCGAGTTCTCTTAGTCGGAGAGATCTTGATATTGGTGTGTTGACTACTGCCTGCTTTTGAGAGGGATGCTGATGTGACTCTGCATTGAGATATCGGTCAGTATGTGTGGGTTTCCGATATACGCTAAAACCTAGGGTTTTGTTGGGTTTTCTAGTTAATAACAGCTCCAAAAAAGGAAGTTTCTTTTCTTGTTAGATTTCTAGCGTGAACTGGATTCTGTGGTGGATATTGTTCAGGTATATGAGGAAATCGTCCAGATATTCTTTTTCATGTGGCCATATTATTAAAATATCATCCACATAACGTTTTCAAAATGGGGTCCTCACTTTCACCAGCTATAGCCAACGTTTTTATGGTATATTTTGAACAAGAGGCAATGCAAAAAGCATTCTTAAAACTGTTTTTGTTTAAAAATTATTTCCATTTTGGGGTGGGGAACCGAAATCGAAAATTCGAGGTCTTTTCCTGCCAAGTGTGAAATACCAAGATACATTTATTTTTTCCCTCTTAAGATCTTTTGCAAATTTTAGCAGATGAAATTTTCTGGAGAGACATATTACATTTTGTTTTGTGTAAGCATATTTCAATGTATCTGCAGACCATAAATTTAACTGGCGGATAAAGATAATATTCATTTTATAGCAAATTTTCTGAATTCATGGCTGGCCATTTTGACACGAATCCATGAGGTTATCTTAAAAAACTTGTTATTGGCTCAAATTACTTATTTTTCTATTTAAATTACCTATTATCTTATCTAAATTACCTATTCTTATCTGAATTACCTGTTACTGGGCGTTTTGACAACCTAATATTGTGGTAAGGGTGTTATTGCCTACTTTGATGGTTTTAATTTTAACAGTAGTTATGAGGGCGGGGTACTGTGACACCTGGATGGCATCTGTCCCTCTTCAGCCCTTTAATATCCGAAGAAGTGCTGAAACCCTCCTGAAATCCTAACCAAAAAGACCTTATTTCCAAAGAACATGACGTAATAGCCTAAGAAGTGCCTGATATCCTCCTGAAACCCTAACCAAAAAGGCCTTATTGCCGAAGAAGTCCTGAAAAATCCCTATCCAAAAAGGCCTTATTGCCGAAGAAGTCCTGAAAAAATCCCTATCCAAAAAGGCCTTATTGCCAAAGAAGGGTTGTCCTAGTAGCTTAAGAAGGACCGAAAGAGTCCTTAGCCAAAAAGGCCTTATTGCTGAAGAAGTATCGACAATGACGTCATTTACCAGAGGCTGTTGTTTCGTAAAGTAGTTAGTAGAAAAAATAAATTAGAGTGGAATATCGGGTAAAATAAAACAAAATTTTATATATTAGAGTGGTATATTGGGTAAATAAAATTACAAAAATAATTAAATATGTTATGCTACAACACTTTTTTGCCTGTTTTATTTTTACGTTTTCTGCAGGAGGTTAGCTTGACAACATATCGATTCTTCTGGTCTAGAAGAAATTCTTCTCTTTCCAAGCAGACATTGAGATTATCAAAGAGTTTATTTTGATGTTTTAAGCTTTGTATAAAATTGTCATTACATTGGTCCAACGATAGATTTAATTTATTAATATCCAATAAAAAATAACTGATATTATTTTTTTCATTTGCCAATTCTTGTTTAGTTTCTCCAAGTAGTGTGTAGCCTGTAATTTTTTTGGTTTCACATACATCGGTTTTTTTCATTTCAAGAAGTAAATTTGCTTCCAATTCAACGTTTTTTCTTGAAAGGTTGAGAATATTGGTGTAATTAATTGAAGATGATAGATTAGCTGCTTTATTTCCACACTCTTTAATATTTCTTGTATATAATTCGTTGAGATTTGATTCAGTTTCATATAAATTCATATAGTTATCAAGTTCTTTTGAACATAGTAGGTATAGGCTTAAACTTGTATTATACAGAACGTCATAGTCATCTTGTAGGTATTCAAAATACTCAGTTTTATTGTTTTTGTTTAAGGTGCTATTTTCAACAGAAATAACACTACAAAATGATAAAATTATGAGCAAAAAATATGACATGTTTCCCGTTGAGAGGTTTCAAACGTACTAAATATGTATTATGGATAAAGTGGGTTTTTATATAATATTTGTTCTATTAATCCAACTATTGTGCTTATCAGTGAACACAAACCATTTAACGAATACTTGGTCTTTATGTCTTTTTATAATTTTTTCAACTAAATATACATTATGATTGAGAGTTTTTTGTAATTGCTCTTTGTAGAACGCTCCAAGTACATTTTCGTTTTGCATATCCTTCAAGAGATAAGTGGTTGGGTTTGTTAACTGAATTTTGCGCATAATAAATACCTCAGGAGACCAATTTGGATTGTATTTTTTATCGAAAACACCTCTTACTTTAGAAATGCGTACATAGTCACCAACTTTAAGTTTAACGTTTAAATCACTCATTTTTATTTTGTTGTAAACAGTTTGAAGTAAAAATTTTTCATTTTTGATAGTGACATCTGCTGGTTTCATTTTAATGGTTCTGTGTTTTGTGTGATTATATTTATAAACAATTTTACGTAGTAAATTAATCCATTTGTAGTTTCCTTGTATATTAAATTCCTTCAACATCCAATTTTTTAAAGTCCTATTAACTCTCTCAACTATGGATGCCTTTTTTTCACTGAATACACTATAGTGGTTAATATTGTATTTTTTTGTGAGTTTCTCAAATTCTTTATTGTAAAATTCTTTACCCATGTCTGTTTGAATGTTTTGTGGAGTTTGTATTTTAAAAACTTTTTCCATATTTTTGCTTACTTCCATAGCTGATTTGTTTTTTAACGGAAAAGCCCATACAAACTTTGAAAAGCAATTAATAACAATTAGTATATATTTGTAACCATTGTTCATTTTAGCATAAGGAATCATTTCAACTAAATCTGCTTAAAATAGATCATTTAGAGATTTAATAATTATTTTTCGCCTTTTAAAATTGATTCTTGCTGACTTGTGAATTTCTTCAACAAGTTGTCGTTTTGTATCTGTAACAAATTTATTCATTTTTTTTTTCACTCAATAATTTGAGCTTATCTTAGTTCCTCTTCTATGGAATTGATTTCGTTGTGATGTCGTGTGTGTCCAGCTTGTTGAGAGGCTAGCAGTAAACGTAATCTATCAACTAGTTCATTAAGATTATCCCAATGAACATAATCTATTGGATGATCAGTAACATTCATGTATAAACTTTCTCCCGTTATGTAAGGTGCTATAATTTTTTTGTATTTCATTAATCTACTACCATCAACTTGTTGATTGGACTGATAGTAGCGACGATGTGCATTTGTTTTAAATATAATTTGTCTATAGTTTGTTTCATCTCTTTGGAGAAATTTGTGGGGTGTTTTTTAAATAGTAGTTCATAGAGACCATATGTCCCTTTGTAGCATTTGTTTTTCACTATAATATCTTTACCATCAATATTCAAATTAGAATCATCAATGTGAAATTTCTCAGTGTCAACGTTAAATCGAACACCATATTTGTGATCAAACTTGTTTTAAGAATCATGATGCAAATCGCTGATATATTTTCTTGGTAATGGATCATATTATTTTAAAAGATTTGTTAAGGATTTGTCTTCCAGTTGTTGTTGTTGTTGTTGTTGTCGGAAAACAGATGAATTACTTTCATTCTCGTTTTCATCATCATCATTATCAGTTTCATTTATTGTATCTAGTGTCTTATTTGCATCATCATCATCATCATTTTCATCTTCAACTAGAAAAGGATATTCTAAAGATGTATCGTCAGTTTTTATTTCAGATTGTTCTTTAGTTTTTGGTGGTGGTGCTGCTGCTGCAACTGTAGCTTTAGTGCTTAATTCACTTTGAATATTTTGTAAACGTTTGGTTATTGGTAAAAATACTTGTTCCTGTACAATTTTACTATGTTTCAATAGGTTTAGTTTATTTTTAACGTTTTTTCGTTTACGTATTAAATTTTTTTTAAGTTCTTTTTCACTAGATTTCATATATTTTTTTTTAATCTGCTTAGTCAACAGGTTTTGATCAGTTTTTAATCAGCTTTGAAACAGCTTATAAACAGCTTAGAAACAGCTTTTAAACAGCTTATAAACATCTTTTAATCAGCTTTAAACAGCCTCTGATCCGTTTGGAACAGGTCTGATCTGGCTGTAAACAGGTTTAATCAGGTTGTAAACAGATTTAATCAGGTTGAAAATACAACAATCCGCTTATAATAAAGTATGGATCTTGACTAAGCTATTTTAGGAGATATCATGCTATTATAAAATGATCAAATCCCAGTCGATAACGTCCGTTGTTGAGATCGTAATCTTTAAAACTAGTTAAAAATCCATATGGTTTCTTCCAACAATACGAGCATATATTTTTAAACTTATCGAATGACATATCCGAACCCACATGGTCATTAAAACATGTTTTAAATTTAAATCATCTTGTTTGAAGAGAATAAGTACATTGGCATTATCTCGTATTAGATGTTTGGGAATCTTTGCATACGTTTGACACAAATAAAACGAGTCAATATTATTGTGTCTACCCATACTAAAATACTCTCAAATAATATCTTGATTGTCACATGTCACATCATCAAAAATAAATATGGAATTAGGTTTTGCTTCAGATGGATGTACAATATTTTCACTAGCACTAAATGCATAATAATTTATTCCTTTTATAGGAGTCAGTAATTCAATTAAATATAAATATTTTGGTTGGTATAACGAACGTGAATACAAATAAACATTTCCAAATTTCAATCCATTTTCATGTTCTATCAGTGAGATCATAACATTAGTTTTTCCACAGTTTGATGGACCAATAATGATACATCGTATTGTAAAAGGAAATAAAATTCCATGTTTTCTGTACGAATTTTGTGGTTTCAACTCATCAGCGTTCTCAACAGGTAAACTGGTTTTTTGTTTTTTGAATTTTCATAATTTCAATAGATATGTATACATAGATAACTTAGAAGAGAAAACTAAAAGAGAAATGACTTAAATTAGCATGTTACATATCATTTATAGTCAGTTGTTGATTAATTGTCAACATGAAATTTTATACAAGTTCAAGATTTGTAAACAATATGATAAATAAATTACCGTTTGAACTGCATTTGCCTAGTTACAATTTTTGTGGACCGGGTACAAAACTTCAGACTCGTTTATCACGTGGTGATCGTGGAGTGAATCAGTTGGATGAAAGTTGTCGTGCTCATGACATTGCATATTCTCAAAATAAAGATTTAATATCCCGCCATCAAGCTGACAATATATTAGCTAAAAATGCAATGAAATGATTCAGATCGAGAGACGCGTCTACAGGAGAAAGATTAAGTGCATTGGGAGTAGCTGGTATAATGAAGGGAAAAGTAAAACTTGGAATGGGTGTACAATAACAACAACAACAACAACAACAACAAAGTATTAAAAAGTGTCTTATAATATTGGAAAAAGTCAAACATACTTCACAGAACTTATTAAATGACATTCGAAAAAGTATTGAAGAATTGAAAAGAAATCAATCATTGGTAAAAACTTAAAATAATACTAAAAATAATACTATAAACAATACCAAAAATACCAAGAAAAAAATCCCTAAAGTTCGTAATTATTCCACAAAAAAGAGGAAAAATGTGAAAAAACAAATAGAAGACGAAGCAGAACCAATGGGTATTGATACTGAAAGTATAAATTTACCATTACCAAAACCAATTAGACTTAAAGCAAAAAGAAAACTTGATACTAGAAATGTTGATGTTGATAGAAATGGTCAAAATAAGATGTTAAAATTGGATTTAAATGAACCAATACATTATCCACCACCATAATCATCATCATTAAAGAATGAAAACAATAAGAAACGTAAAATGGTTGATGATGATGATGATAATGATGCTGATGTTGATACTATAAGTATAGAAAAAAGACAACGATTGATTTAGTAGCTTTCAAATTGTCAAAATGGTTAGAACTAAACGTAAGCAAAAACCAAAGCAACGAAAATTGAGAAAAAATAAACAACGAAAATTAAGAAAAAATAAACAACAACGACAAAAAGGACAACGAAAAAGTGCTGGTATAAAAAAAGTTAAATTTGAAAAAGTGTTAAAACAAATTAAACAGCATATTTTAAAAACTAAACCGCATAATTTGGGAAATGCTATTTTAGTAGCTTTGAATGCAGCAAAACAAATTAAAAAAGATTTCAAACAACAACCAAGTTTCAATCGTGTTCGTGTCATTAAAATTCCCAAAGTTGGTGGTGTATTACCTCTTATACCAATATTTGCTGCCTTGTCTGCATTAGGCTCTTTGGATGGAGCAGCTGCCGGTGTAGCAAAAGCCATCAACGATGCACGGGCTGCTCGAAAACAATTGGAGGAATCACAACGTCATAACCGATCTATGGAAAGTATAGCTTTAGGTAAAGGTCTATTTTTAAAACCATATAAAAAGGGGTTGGGTGTTTTTTTTATATCCACCACCAATGCAACCACGAATCAGTTAATTAATTTACCAAATAGACCATTAACCAATATTGATTTGGTTATGTATGCCAAACAATTTTGTATTCCTCATTTTCTTGGTGTATTTATGCGTGATGTCTTACCAAAGAAAATTAAATCCAACAATGAAAGAGGTATAATAAATTTGGATAATCTGAATGGACATGGGACACATTGGACAGCCTATAAGAAATTTAGAAATAAAGTTGTATATTTTGACAGTTTTGGCAATCTTCGACCACCCTTGGAGGTTATCGATTATTTTCGTTCAAATGGACCAGTAGACATTATTTATAATTATGATATTTATCAGAAATTTAGTACATTTAATTGTGGACATTTATGTTTAGAATTTTTAAATAAATAAATAGATATTATACAAATATATTTTAGTTTTATTTCAACCTTTAAATAAAGAACATGAGTTATATATTTACCTTATCGGGCAGACAATCCTTTTTATCTATAAAATTGCATCCACCAATAATATTACAAGAATCTAAAAATTATGAATTGGGTTTAATTAATTTTGTTACCTATAACTCAATTCCAAATGTTGACAAAACAAACAATAAATTGTATTTTGGTGAATCTGTAATTGAAATACCCGAAGGGACATACCTGATCAATGATATTTCTCGTACAATAAATGATTCTCTTAGAGGTGTTAAAAAATTACAACAACAACAACAAAAGGAGCCAATACCACAACAACAACAACAACAACAACAACAAAAACAAAGATTAGTAGAAAATGAGAGCAGTGATGATGATGATAATAATATTAATGATAATCAGGATGATACTAGAAGTCAAATTGTAAAATCAAACGATCCTCCTATTCCATCGAAGAAGAAAAAGAAAAGAGACAGTCCTACTAATTTAAAAGAAGCCAGTGATTTAGTTAAAATTCGCGTAAATTATAATACTTTAAGTTGTGAGATAAAATCAACAAAAGAAATTCATTTTGAAAAACCTTACTCTATCAATAGTATTCTAGGTTTTAAAAAACGAACATTGACAGCACAAAAACTTCATGTATCCGATTACCTCATTAATATAACCAAAGTTAATGCTATATGTTGGATGGCATTTCGAGGATGGGAATTGCATGAGTATCCGCTTTTGCAACAATCCATGCAACATACTTGGAATGTAAAATCGATAAATCAGTTAGAAAAGCCACGTTATCTCATTTTCGGTTTTCAAACGAAACGACGAAATCAATTATCAAAGGATATTAGTCACTTTGATCATTGTAACTTAACCAATTTCAAAGCCTATCTCAATTCAGAAATTTATCCATACGATAATTTAAATGTTTATTTTGATAGACAACAAGTGAGCATTTTGTATGAAATGTATGCCAGATTTCAACAGTCCTATTACTATAGAAATGTTGGACAACCTTATTTGACATTTAAAAAATTTATCTAAATTGCACCTTTAGTAGTGGTAGATTGCTGTTATCAAGTGGACACATTGAAAAATGGCACTGTTTACATCAGATTGGAATTTGAAACCAGTGAAAATATTCCAGCAGACACATGTGCCAGTGTATTAATTTTACACGATAAAAAACTTAAATATAATCCTCTAACAAGTATTGTCAAAATACAAACTGATTAAATATAGCCCCACTCCAAACAATGTATATAATTGGTCTGAAATTGTATCCCACAATTATTTCAGCATTTTGTTTAAAGTGAACAAGAACAATACTAGTAGCAGCAGCAGCAAATAAACAAACAAAAATGGCATTTGAAAACGAAACAAAAGTGTTGTGTGAAAACAAAACAAACATTCTCTTTGTTGATGCTCAAGGATTTCAGTATGATGTTTTACCATTTATGTGTCAGGAAATAGCTATTTACAATTCATTAACCAAAGAACATGTACACAGATTAGTGAAATTACCAATAAATGTGGAAGAATTTAGTGACAAGGTACAAAGTTTTATCAATTATACCACTAATACTATACATGGAATCGAAAATAATTTTTGGGGTGAAGATGTTGATGATGCTACTGATGCCTGTCATGCTAAACTTAAATCAGAAGAAATGTCTGCGTTTTTAAATGCTTATATTGGTTCTACGAATATGACAGTTATGGTGAATGGTAAAGAAAAGATGGACTGGTTGCTGAAATACCTAAATGGTTCCAATCTCATTATTAATGTTGCAGATGATCCAAAATATGAAATAGTTGATAAAATGAAAGAATTATTTAAATCACACCACTGTCATATGCATGATTATAATAATAATGTATACTGTGCTTTAGAAAATGTATATAATTTGTATCACTGGTTTATGGTATATTGTTTTAAATAAATAAATAAAAAACTAAAGAAATACTTATGTATGTGTGTTTTATTTATTCAATTAATGTATAAATTTAGAAAAATTATTTTTTACATATTGCTCCTTCGTTTTCACACACTTTTGGTAACTGCAAACGAGATACGTCTTCGATTTTTTTTTAATTGGAGACTTACCCTATTTGCAGCTACCTCATAAAGTTTCGGCGGAGACAAGCAACCATTCCGATACTCTGGTGTTACACAACAAGGATAATATTGCTCCTGCTGTTGTTGTTGTTGCATTTGTGCTCCTGCTGTTGTTGTTGTTGTTGTTGCTGATTTTACTAAACTAACATATGAGGGTTCCGAAATTAAAAAAAAAAACAATTTAAAAAATATATATATCTATTAAAAAAGAATGTTACAAAAATAAAAAAAAAAATGGTTTTACCACTTTTGAGAAAAAATTAAATCATCATCTTCATCACTAGCACCACCACCACCACCTACCTCTTGTTCTGCTGCTGAAGCTGCTGCTGCTGCCTTTGAAGTTGATGCTGTTGGTAATGGTGGTGGTGGTGATAGTGGTGGTATAAGTAATGGATTCATTTTCTTCAATTTTTTCCTGGGTGGTTCTTCTTCTTCATCATCCTCATCAGTACCACCATCAATGGTAATTGATGCTGCTGCTGCTGGTGCTGTTGCTGATGATGATGATGCTATTGTTGGTAAATATTGAGGGTAATATGACGAAGGGAGAATTTTTTTAATTGATCCCGTTTCAATAGGGACATCTTCCGCTACAAGATTAAACTTGTAGCGTCGAACCACTTATTCCAAAATTTTAAATTCTTCGTCGTTGTTAATTTGAACCCTCATGAGACGAACGGGCAGTTGTCCAAATTTTTGCTTTAAGGTCTTTGCTGCTGGGGTGTAATGTAAGTGGATAAAAATTTTATCCCTTTTTATTTTGATTTCTTTAAGGTCCCATCTGAAAATCAAAAAAGAAATAAATAAATATTTTATCATAAATTTTGTTTGTTAAAGTTAAAAGACCATGTTTTATTCATAACAGCTAAAAAAATTACATTTAAAACAATAGTGCCCAATACTCTATTTCAAATTCTCCCGACCTAAATTTTACGAAAACAGCAAAAAAATTTTTTTTACAAAGTGCGCCGTTGACCAAAAGGCGTTTTCTGACGAAACCAAAAGAGTGAGACGTGCGCAAATAGCAAAAAAAGTGACTTCATCATCCCGGCTGATAACGATCTTTCAAGAAAATCGAACTTATGGTCATTATTATTATTATTGGTTAGATCGAAAAATATAATATTTTTGACATTTGTTCAAAGTTGATTGGAAAATTTGGAAAATGTTCTATAGAAACAAAGGTAAAATAAATATATTTAAAAAAAAAATAGTCAAAAAATAAACTTACGGGAATAATTGCTTAACCATCACCGCTAACCATTTTAGCGGTAAATTAACTGAATCCTCGGTCAGGACCACAATTGTTGAAGGCATCACCAATGGATTAGAAGCCTTTTTTTTTTTCTTTTTTCTTTTTCTCGTTTTCTTGAGTCTTGTTCTGGTTTGTCGATTGACTATGCTGCTAAGCGAATTTTTGTTCGTATTTAAACACATTTTGAAAAAAATACCCAACGTCATGTTTGATAAAACGAAAATTTCCTAACATAGAAATGGCATTAAACATGTAGAGTGACCCGTGAATCTTTTGGAAATTTTTGGTGTGGTTGCAATTTTAGTATCACGTATTATATGTTTGATCGTGCATGTTTTTCTTGATAAAATTTATCTATTACACATGTTTTACATTAAGTTATAACGTTACATTTTTTTCCAAAAAATATATATAAAAGCGCTCGATTTGCTTTGTCGAGCACACAGTACAAAAACGAAAGTAAAAACAGTCACTTGAAGAAGAAGAAAAAGACGAACTAGAACCATTGGCAAATTTTTTTATTATTATTATTATTATTAATTTTAAGAAGTGAAGTGAAGTGAAAAAAATTTAAATTCGCGACCCAAGGAACAGTGAGTAACATCACCTTACCATACAGGGTGTATGTGTATAAATTCGCTGTTCGCCGAAGGTTCAACGCTAGGGATATTTTATTAGATTCATGACCCAAGGAACAGTGAGTAACATCACCCTACCATACAGGGTGTATGTGTATAAATTCGCTGTTCGCGGAAGGTTAAACGATAGGGATATTTTAGATTGTTTTTTGTTATTTATTATTATTAGTTTAAAGTCTCATGCATGTTTCTTTTTTAATGTTTGTAGTAACAAACATGAGTTCATACAAGAACATTGACACATTCTCCTCATCCTCTTCCACCACCACTAGTATCAACGAGAACAACAACAACAACAATTTCCTTTTCCTCGATGAAGTCTCAACTGAGGCAGTAAAAAAAATTGAACAAGTTAGTAGAATTATTAAAACAAGGGGGAATATCTAAGATTTATAGTACATATAAAAAAATTATTTTAAACTTGAAAAAAACTATAAAATCTAAAGATAGAAAATGTGTAAAAAATTTTTCAAGAATTGCGTCTCATTTAAGCATTTTGAAAAACAATCTAATTAACTTTCGAATTAAAGCAAATGGTGTCAAAAATAATTCTTGTTTCAGTGGAAGAATAAAAACCGGACTTATTTCAAATTTAAATATTAAAGATCCAATAGAATTTTTAGAGAAATATTTTAGAAGTTTTTCAATAAAAATTAAAAAAGAATTAAAAAAATCCTTGTTAAAAGTAAACGCTTCTTTTGCTGGTCTTTTTATAAAACTTCAAACCAATGAGACTGCATTTAAATTTTTTTCAAGTAAAAATGAGTGCATTGATCATACAAATAATTTGGTTTCATGGTATCAAGGAAATATAATTGCTAAAATTCTCATTAAACTTGAGGAGTTTCAAGAACGTGACTCTGGTTGGAGTTTACTTCAAATATTATACCTCAAAGTAAACATTAACTCTTACAATCCCATTAGAGGTGGGATTTCAACTTATATTCCTTTACCTGATTTCATTCAAAAAACTAAGTGTTTTAAATATTAAAAATAATGACGAATTTTGTTTTCTGTATGCTGTTACAGCAGCTTTATACCCAGCTCCTCTTGATAAAAATCCAAACCGGATCTCATCATATCCCGATGTAAGACAAGTTTTAAAATTTGACGGTATTGAATTTCCCATTGCCCTTAAAGATTCCAAAATTTAAAAAATGAATAATTTAGGAATTAACGTTTTCACAGTTCTTGATAATAATAATAGTAAAGAAATCCTTCCATTAGTTTTAAGCAAAACTGACTTTGCACCACGGATCAATTTACTTATGACATCTTGTGATTATTATAACAACTTTAAAGATGGTGATGATGATGATAATGATGATAACCTACAAAAAAAATCATATTTTCATTTTACTTACATTAAAAACTTATCTCGCTTAGTAAATAATCAGGTGGGAAAATTGAAAAACCGTAAATGGTTTTGCGAAAGATGTCTTAACCATTTTAAGACTGAACCAATCTTAAATAGACATTTAGTTGATTGCAAAATGCTAAATAGTTCTAAAATTAGTTTCTCTAAAGACAAAATTCTAAAATTTAAAAATATTAAAAATCAAAATCTCATCCGATTTGTAATATACGCAGATATCGAAAGCATGCTTATCACTAATAATTTATCTAATATTACTGTAGTAGTATTTTCCTGTAGGAAAATCACAACGGGTGCAAAGACATGAAGCTTTTAGCGTTGCATTTTATCTAAAATGTTCATATAATGACTCACTTTCGAGATTTGACATGTTTACTGGAAAAAATTGTGAAATTTGGTTTGCTCAGCAACTTTTCAAAATTGCTCCCGACATCAATAATATTCTTCTAAATCCTGTTTCCATGCAACCGCTAACTAGTGAGGAAAAAAATAGCGGCGCGAGCAAATGTTACTTGTGTGCAAACCATTTTGTTCCAATGACATCAAAGTACGAGAAGACACAACAGGAAAATACAGTGGAGCTGCTCATAATTATTGTAATTTACAATTTCAAGATTCTCATGTTATTCCTGTAGTGTTTCACAATTTATCAGGCTACGATAGTCACTTTTTGATTAAATCTTTGTGTACTAAAATTAAAGGTTCAATATCTTTACTTCCCCTTAACAAAGAAAAATATATATCTTTTACAAAACACATAGAAAATACCAAAATTCAGTTTCGTTTTCTGGATTCTTTTAGATTTATGGCTAGTAGTCTTGATTAATTGGAATCATACATAAATGATTCGCAAAAAACAGTTTGTAGAAATTTTTTTAACGATGATGAAAAATTTAAATTGGTAACGCGTAAAGGAGTCTTTCCCCATAAATATCTAGATTGTTGGGAAAAATTAAACGATAAATCTTTACCAACTTTGGAAAAGTTTTATAGTAAAATCAATAATAGAGATATTTCTGGAGAGGATTATAAACACGCTTGTAATGTTTGGCATATATTTTCACTAAAAACACTACGGGAATATGCGGAATTATATCTAAAAACTCATATAATCCTTTTGGCCGATATCTTTTGAAAACTTTCATAAAACATGCCTTAAACATTATGAGTTGGACAGTCTTCTTTATTATACTGCTCCAGAACTTGCGTTTGATGCTATGTTAAAAATGACTGACGTAGAATTGGAACTATTGGATGACATTGACATGATTTATTTTATTGAACGTGGAATCAGGGGAGGTATTTCCCAGTGTTCCAATCGTTATGGCCAAGCCAACAATAGATACATGGGTAACGATTATAACCCTGAAATTCCAGAATCATATCTCGTATATTTTGATGTTAACAATCTGTATGGAACAGCAATAAGTCTTTTTTTTTTTTTTTTTTATATATTCTCGGGTCCGTCCTAAAGCCGGATGCACTGCGACCAGAGTAGGCCTATTGTGCTCACCCTAGACATTATAGCCACTCTGTCAACCTAGCCCCCTGGCTCAATCTGTACAGTCCTGCTAAAGAGTGATTGAGTATTTCTTCCGGTTCCAGTTTTACTGACCCGAAAGTTTGTTGTCTAAATCTCACCAGTGACTCACAGTCACATATGATATGCTTCACCGTTTCCTCGGCTTGTCCACACAGTCTGCAGCCGAGGTTTCCGTTATATAGATTCATTCTATTCAGATGTACTTTGACGGCCATGTGTCCCGTCATTATACCTGTAATAGTCCTTAATTGGTTTCTACTCATTTGTAGTAGTTTCTTTGCCAGTTTCGGGTCCGGATTCCCAATAAATAGCTTGCTGTGGTTTAAACCCTGTCTGGTCATCCAGTGGTTTTTATGTTCTCTTTTGATCCATTCTTTGACTGCTTCTCGTGCCGCACACCGCGGCACCCCAAAGGCCGGTTCTGGACCAATGTATTGAGATGCTGACCCTGCTCTAGCTAGTTCGTCAGCTTTTTCATTTCCATGTATGCCTTCGTGTCCTGGTACCCACTTTAACATAACTCTGTTGTCTTTTGTCAGAGTTTCCAGCTCACTCTGACATTCCCAAACCAGCCTCGATGATACCTTTTGGCCCTTGAGGGCCCTTAGGGCTGCCTGGCTGTCAGAGTAAATGAGGATTTGCTTCCCTTTGTAAGCTCTCCTATTTATCTCATCTGCGCACCGTAAGATTGCGTATATTTCTGCCTGGAACACTGTTGGGTATTTCCCAAGGGGAAGGGTTAGTTCCTTCCTCGGTTGTAACCCGTATATCCCAGCTCCAGTACCCTCACTAGTTTTTGAACCGTCAGTGTACCAGATACTTGCACCCGAGAATGTTTCCGGTCTTTCTCTTTTACTTGCCATTCGATCCTCTATTGTGACTTCAAACGGTATATTATAACGGTAGCTCGAGTTCATATGGTCCGTGTCCATTTCCAACTCAGGGCTCCTGATTTTTTACATATGTTTTTATGTCCTGACATCGTCATTTGCGATTTTACTGCTGAGTGATTTAGTCGGTGGAGTCCCATTCTTGCCTCTGCCTGAATCACTAAGTGTAGCGGAGGCAGATCCAGAATACACTCCATTGCCGAAGTGGGCGTTGATTTCATGGCCCCAGTAATACATAAACAGGCGACCCTTTGTATTCCACTCAGCTTTGTCATAGTTGCTCTCTGCATTACCTTGGGCCACCAGACCAAGGCTGCGTAAGTGATGGCTGGTCTCACAACACTGGTGTATAACCAATGCACCATTTTCGGTGAGAGACCCCATGTTTTCCCACATAATCTTCTAACAGTCATAAGAGATGTTTCCGATTTTCTGGTTATGTTTTCCACTTGTCTGTTCCAGGTCAGCCTGGAGTCTAAAATCACCCCCAGATATTTTACTTCTCTGGCAAGTGGTATTGTGTTTCCTTGGAGGATGATGGGACCGAGATCCTCTATCCTTCTCCGTTTTGTAAAGGGAATTAGGACAGTCTTTTGGGGACTTATATTGAGTCCCTCCTGCCTTACCCATCTTTCTACAACTTCAAGAGCCCTTTGCATTCTTTCTCTTACTGTTGTATTAAATTTGCCTTGGGTTAAGATTACCAAGTCATCTGCATATCCCAGCACAGAGTGACCCTCCCCACTCAGGGTTCGCAGAAGCCCATCCATTACTAGGTTCCAAAGCAGTGGGGAGAGAACCCCCCCCTGCGGACACCCCCCAGTCACCCGTGCCATCAGCGACTCTCCGAGCAGTTCTGTGTAGATCACTCTGTCTTTTAACATATTTCCAATCCACCTGCAACAGGTCTCCTCCAGATTGATGTTCCTTATTGCAGTGATGATTGATTGAAAAGACGTGTTGTCGAACGCCCCCTCTATATCAAGAAATGCTCCTAGAAGCACTTCTCCATTTTCCAGAGTGTTTTCCACCTTGCTAACCAAGTCGTGGAGCGCTGTCTCTGTGGATCTCCCGATTCTATATGCATGCTGGCTCCGATGAAATGGGCTGTTCACCATTAAATCATCTCTGACATGTCTGTCCAACAGCTTCTCGAGAGTCTTAAGGATAAATGACATTAGACTGATTGGTCTAAATGCCTTTGCTGTAGAGTAGTTGGGTTTCCCAGGTTTTTGAATGAACACTACCCTGGTTAACCTCCAAACCTTTGGCACATATCCTAGAGCTAGAGTGGCTCTTAATATGCAGCAAAGTCTGTTAATCAACAGGTTTGGACTCTGTTGTAACATTGCTGGATAAATCCCGTCCGGTCCCGGCGATTTATATGGTTCAAATGAGTTTATGGCCCATTTTATCTTTTCATAGGTAATCACCTTTTTTGCCGTTTGCCAATTGTCCTTGGTGGCTCTTACAGCAGTATTTATCTCTGCTTCAGTCCTCCAAGTCTCCGGTGATTTCTCAATTATTGTTGACCCTGGGAAGTGAGCCCGAAATAACTCGGTCATTGTTTCTTTCCCAGTATAGGTGTGCTCCCCTGTATTTGTTTTTAGAGAGTTTATTGATGGTTGCGTATCCTTTGAGAGTATCTTTCGGAGTCTGGCACATTCTGGGGTCGTTTCGATCTCCTCACAGTGCTTCCTCCAAGATTCTCTCTTAGCCTTACGCAAGTTCCTGTTATATTCAGTCAGGACCAGTCTATATTCGTCCCAGTTTCCTGTTATTTTCGCCTTGTTCCATAGTTTCCTAACTTGTCCTCTTTTCGCCTCTAATTTAGCATTCCACCACGGCACATTGCGAGTAGAATGTTGAGTGATCTGAGGACAGTTAGCTTCAAAGGCTGAGACTGTGGCTTCTGTTAGTTGTTCTGCCATCAGTTCTACTTCTATTATGTTGCTTACCGAACTTTTGATTTCCGCTAGTCTCTGTTCTAGGTCTAGGCAGTAGTTTCCCCAGTTTGTCCTTCGCGGATTCCGGTAGTTTAGTTGTTCCCGTTCTATACCCGTTATTTCAAACCTGATGCACCTATGGTCAGAACAACTTGCCTCCCTAGACATATGCCAGTTTTTTATAAAGTTGCCAAGATATGTTGTGCTTAACGTTATATCAATGACCTCCTGCCTTTGTCTGGTGACGAAGGTGGGTTCATTGCCTTTATTCATTATGTCTAAGTTATTTACCATTATGAATTCAAAGACTGACTTACCTCTTTGATTGATGTTTGTGCTGCCCCAAGCATCGTGATGGGCATTTGCATCACACCCAATGATCAGCTGCGATCCATTTCCTCTGCAGTCTCTCACCAGGTCTCCCACTGCTCTTGGTGGTGGTTCTTCTAGGTCATCGTAGGGGAAGTAGGCTGAGCCGATAGTGATGTTTGTTGGTCCAGCTCCCTTTGTTGCTATTTTTGCGGCAACAAGATCCCTAGAAATATGTTTTGTTAGTGCAAGCACTTTTAGGTGTTTTTTATACAATATACAGGTCCTTGGTTTATCGGCTGTTCTGCAATATATAAGCTCACATCCGATTCCCGTAATCCCTTTTACTTTCCCCTGGTGTATCCAGGGTTCTTGAATGAGGGCGATGTCACAGTCTTTCATCTCCCTGCACAGAGCGGCCGAAGCCGCCCTACTGTGTTGGAGGTTTACCTGTATCACCCTCACTTTTCTTCCCGGTTCCCAGACTACGGAAGGTCACCTTCCCGAATTTATAGAATGCCCTGAACTGGGTCTGTTCAAGGCATTTGAAGGATGCCGCATCAACCGAGAAGGCCAATGTTTGACCTTTCTCGTCCATTTTGCGGCTTAAATTCGTCCAGTCACCCACCTTCAGCCCTGGGTTCTGTGTTCCCAGGCGTGTTCTGGCTTTTTCTAGCTCGTCTGTCCCTGGTAGCCAGACGAGGACTTTAGGTCTTTTGGGAAGGTCCTTGGCCTCGACTACTGTCAGGTCTACTCCTTCCCATAAATTCCCTAGTTTTGCAACAGATTGTTGCAACCAGGTTTTTGTATTTACATTAGCACACGTGATCCATAAAATGCCTCCCGTGTACTTATTTCCCTCAAACTGTGGTGGATTCCCACTGCCAGAGGGCATCTCATCCATGATCTCTAGAAGCCTATTTAGAATTAGGTCAGCTTGGATCTGGTCAATTGTGAAGTCAGGGTGACGACTATGCACAATCGCCATCCTGAGATCACTTACTGCCCTGCTGTAAGAGGCTCCAGCCTGTCCTACTTGACTTCTGGTTCTCTTCGCAGGTCGTTTATCTCCAGGGGAGGTACTTGAGTCCGAGTGCAGCCGTTTGCTGGTTGCACTCCCCTCTTTTTTGGCTTCGGTCCCCGACTTTGGTTTTTCCTTAGTCCAAGTCCCCGCTGCCATTTTCTGTGCCTTCCGGATCTTCTTTCTTTGGGCTCCGGAAAGCTTCTTTCCCTGTGGGTCAACTTGCGTTTTCCCTCCAGGGTCTGTTTTCCCAGTGTCTGATTTTTCGGTGTGACTTTCACCCATCCTACTGGATTCAGCCACTAGAGTGTTGTCAGAGGAGTCTTCTACAATGAGATCCACCTCTGATTGTTTGTCGGAGTCACTCATTGCTGAGTCCTCCTTTAATAATGTTTCTTCGTCTTCTTTTTCCTCATACATGTTCCCACGAGTATGGAAGAAAGGGTGGTCCACGCCGGCAGAGCTCCCTTTACCGACGCAAGGCTGTATTACTTTGGGATTTCGCCCGGTTTCCCAAAGGCACCGTCTGGAACAACTGATAGGCCCAGTTGCCATACATCCTCTCGGCACGGTCGCCACACGTTAGAATTAAGCCTGTGTTAAGTGTTTGTGTAAAAGTGCGCCCGTCTACAGTCAACGGATCGATACCGCCCACCTGCAGACGGCCTGGTGTAAAGTGATGTGTTAGTGTA
Source organism: Diaprepes abbreviatus (assembly GCA_034092305.1). Classification (NCBI taxonomy): domain Eukaryota; kingdom Metazoa; phylum Arthropoda; class Insecta; order Coleoptera; family Curculionidae; genus Diaprepes; species Diaprepes abbreviatus. Next base: position 494,317 of record JASJET010000117.1, read on the forward strand.
GGCACCACTGTGCAGTTGTATCCCTCTTAGTCTGGTTCCTAACCACAGAGACCTATCCAGCTTGGTTGTACCTGCCGGCAGTCTGAAATGCCGCTGGCTTAGCTCTCTGTGTCATTGAAACTCGCAAGCCCCACCGGAAACGTCAACCCGAGGATACTTCGGGGGGAGCAATAAGTCTTGCTTTACTCACAGGTGAATTCGAATGGTTGGAATTAAAAAATTCCAAGAACGAAGCTGCTTTTCAAAATTATTTACAAAGTATTAATTCAAATAACACGCATGGGTATATTCTCGAGGTTGATCTTCATTACCCCTAAGAACTTCATAAGACTCATAAAGATCTTCCATTGTGTTCGGAACATTTGGTACCACCTAATTCAGAATCGAATATTCCAAAACTTCTAACAACTTTTTTCGACAAAAAGCGCTATGTATTACATTATTTAAATTTCTAACAAGCCATAAAGTTTGGTTTAAAAGTTACCAAAATTCATAGATGTTTACAATTCAAATAATCGGCTTGGTTGAAAAAATACATCGATTTTAATATAAAATTACGTCAGGTAGCAACTAACGATTTTGAAAAAAACAATCCTAAATTAATGGTTAATACCTGCTTTGGTAAAACCATGGAGAACATTAGAAAATACAAAGACGTGAAAATTGTTACTAAATGGTCTGGAAAATTTGGTGCAAATTACTATATAGCACAACCCAATTTTCACAGTTGTGAAATATTCGATGAAAATATGATTATTATTGAAATGAAAAGACTGAAATTAAAATTTAATAAACCGATTTACTTGGGTATGTACAGTTTGGACATTTCAAAAACGTTTTTCTACAATTTTCATTATGATTTCATATTACCAAAATTTGGTCCCAATGTTAAGTTATTATACACGGACACTGATAGTCTAATTTACCATTTTAAAACTGATAACATTTATACTTTCATTAAAAACAACATAGATAAATTTGATACATCAGACTATCCTCCTAATAATATATATAATATCCCATTAAAAAAATAAAAAAGTATTGGGGCTAATGAAGGATGAAAATAACGGGACAATTATGACAGAATTCATCGGTTTACGTTTAAAATTATATACTATTAAAGTTTTATCAAATGAAGCTGAAAAAAGAGAGAAAATTAAAAAAAAAATGATTACTCTTGAACATACCCAACGTGAAATAAACAGTTTTATATCGAATTTTGGAATAACAAAAAGTGCTAAAGATATCAGTAAATCAGTCATAAAAGATATAACTTTCGAAGATTATTACAATGCACTATTTAATTATCAAAAAACCCACATTATTCAAAATTAGATAGTTTCCATGAAACATGAGGTTTTTACGGTCCAGCAAATGAAAATTACATTAAATCCGCGAAATGACAAACGGTTTATAAATTATTCTTTCACTGATAGTCTACCGTGGGGATATAGGTTTTAAAAAAACTCATTCTAAATTTACTTGTTTAATTTTTTTTATCAAAGGGAAGAAGAAACAGAAGGAAAAGAATGAAAAAAACAAAACAAGAGAAGAAGAAAAATAATGACAAGAAGAAAGAAAAAAAGGAAAAAGATGAACAAGAAAAAAAAGATGGAGAAGAGAAAAAATATGGTATCCTCCAGATCTCCGACTACGAAGATGACGATGATGACAATTTTTTCTTTAATTACGTCAGGCGCCCAGACTATCATGATGATGATGATGATGATGATGAGGACTCGGAATGTGAACCGCTTCTAATAACACGAAGCGGTACAATATATGTTAAATGAAAAACGTAAATATACATTTTTTAAAATTTTTTTGACTTTTTTTATTTTACTATACCTGATTTATTGAATTTTCCCCTTATAATAGTAGTATATACATATATCAAATGTTTGGCACCATGAATTTCTTTAAGGTATTGACGTACTTCACAAGCCGCACATTTATGATTGTATAAATCGGTTTCACCCTTAAATTTAGGGCACTTTACTCTTTCTGGTACTGGCATTTTTTCTTGAATCAAATGATGCAATTTTAATGAAATCAATGTTTTTATACCTTCTGATCATCATCATCATCATCCTCCTCCTCCTCATATCCCTTCTCCTTTACCATTTATAAAACCAGTTGATATTGATGAAAAAGGTTCATTCCATCAGTGATACAATCATGACTTACAGTTATGCAATTAAATTGTTTTGGTTCAAAGACGGTAAAATAGTCAGAACTGAAAATTTATCATCCCATAAAGGAGAAAGTTTATATGAAAAATTTTATTTTAATGAAAATGAAAATTATGACTATATAGAAGTTTATTTCTATAACAGCGACAAAAAAGAAGAGGAAGAAGAAGAAATTACTTCAGAAGAGGACGACGACGACGAAGACGAAGACGATGACGATGATGATGACAGTGATGATGATTAAAAATCCAGTTTGTACGTTTGGCAGTTGTAAAAATGGTACTTATTATAAAATTCAAGTAGCAAGAAGAGGTTTTCGTCGTTTATATAAAACTCATAGTGTGTGTAAATTATGCAAAAAACTTTTAATTGGTTACAAAGTTAAGGCACATTATAAATGCGGGAAATATCTTTGACTCAAGTGTTACAAAAAATAACGAAAAAATACACAACCTCATTTTGCTAAGACTATTTTACATTTTTTTTTCTAGTGTTAAAACGTAATAACATTTTATGTTGTCAAGCTAACCTCCTGCAGAAAACGTAAAAATAAAACAGGCAAAAAAGTATTGTAGCATAACATATTTAATTATTTTTGTAATTTTATTTACCCAATATACCACTCTAATATATAAAATTTTGTTTTATTTTACCCGATATTCCACTCTAATTTATTTTTTCTACTAACTACTTTACGAAACAACAGCCTCTGGTAAATGACGTCATTGTCGATACTTCTTCAGCAATAACGCCTTTTTGGCTAAGGACTCTTTTGGTCCTTCTTAAGCTACTATTGCAACCCTTCTTTAGCAATAAGGTCTTTTTGATTAGGGTTTCAGGAGGGTTTCAGCACTTCTTCGGATGGTAAAGGGACAGATGCCATCCGGGTGTCACAGTACCCCGCCCTCATAACCACTTTTAACCACCAAGAAAATTGTACCTAAAGCATTCTTGCCATCGTACAACTTAAGACTCCCTAACTGGTAAGAAGCTTATCTGGGGGAACTTGGCAAACAAACAGTCCACGAAACACATTGGGGCCAAAACAAAGGAATATAATAATACTGGAGTTCGACCCTACTTTGTCAGGAGGATTACAGCTGAGCATTAATTTCTAATCTTTGGCTGATTGGAGGAGGCCTATCTGTTAAATTTTTGTCTCTACCTCCTACTCTGTTCCTAATTGAAGGAGCTCGACTATCTTTCCTTATTTTGTGGTGTCTTTATAGAAGACAAATTTTCTTGTATCTTATATCGTCTTCGCAGAAGACAATTTTTATTAAAATATCTTATCACAGATTACCTTAAAAAGAGCATGCTTTACCTTATTAAATCTTTTGTTTAGATTATATTATAAATGTACCATTGGTCGTCGTCTTTAGCCCAATTTTTTTTTGTTTATGCAATACTATATATAGTTTCTTTTCCTTCTGGTTAAAACAGTGATTATTAATTTAAACGTTAATTTTAGTATTTTTAGAGGAGAAAACTTATTTCATTTATTTTACATGCTGCAGGGTCGGTAAAAAAGGTTTATTTTAGAGTCAGAAATGTGACTTTTAACTTTATGACATGTGCAGTGCGGAGATTCTAATTAATCTTGTAGTCTGCCAGTTCGAAAGAAATTTTAATAGTTTGTAATTTCTTTACATATATTGTGAAAAAAATGTTTATTGTTTTTTTAATTTTTATTTTGCACACACACACATACACCAGTAGTGAACATAACCCGATTCTCTCGATCCCCCCACTCCTCGACCTTGACCTCGACCTTTCTTCACCCCTCTTTGGCCCCGCCCACATGTCCTTGCCATTGACCTTGAAAGTGCACGTGTGCTTTGGCCTTGGAATTGTGTTCAAGGTTGTGTGTGTGACCTTGACCTTGACCTTGGTCGAGACGACCTTGACTTTGTTGAAGGTCATCTTGGGTGTGTGACCTTGAAGATATGTTACGTGGTTGGGGGTGACCTTGAATGGTTTTATATAAGGTATGGGGCAGTTTCATTCATCAGTTGGCTCTGACTTGTATAGGTAGTACATGTGTTAATATTTGACAAATCATGGCATATGTTTGTGAAAATTGCGGTTCTAAGTTTACTAATATTTATAATATGAGACGTCATCAAAGAGAATCGTGTGCGGCGAGATTTAATGAAGTGCCTGGAGGAAAACGGCTCCGAATTGAAGAGTATACATCGACGATTCCGGTAATTAATTGCGCTACATGTAATGTAGATGTTCCAATAAATCATATGTCGGTGCATAAACGAACACAACAACATAAAAATAATTCATGTTTGCCGGTATGTCATGGTGTGCAACTCGTTGAATGTGCCTTCAAAAGGAGAATTGCAACCTATCGGGTTAGCAGTGATATGGAGCATTCCGATTACGTAATGTTCTTTGCAGACATTAAATCCAAGGTAGTGGAACTTGTTAATAATTTATTGCGTGTGCATCATGCTTTAAAAGTTAACATGACAGCTGTTGGCGAGTACATGCTTCCATCACAAGAAATATTCAGTGAAAAATCCTTCAACACTGCTAATCAAATAGTTAGTGTAGAAAGTGATTTGGATGCCGTTTACCATTCTTTCACCAAATTAATAAAAACGCAGGCGACAGAGTTCCAGGAGAAAGATTCAGGTATGGAAAAATCAAAACCCGATATATTAAACTGATTTTTATATATTATTTTTCTTGTTATAGGATGGGCTCTTGTGCGAATTTTATACTTGGAAGTTGGTATCAACAAGTATATGCCTATGGGCGGCTCATCATACATCAAGTTGCCGTGTTCTATTGAAAGGAAAGGAGCTGTCGTCAATGTGATTAACCAGGACGAATTTTGCTTTGCGTGGGCTGTAACATCAGCATTGTTTCCTCCAACAGCAGAGCCTTCACAGAAGACATCCTACCCCCATTTTTCTAGAGTGCTAAATGTAACAGGTATGGATTTTCCAGTAAAATTATGTGACATTAAAAAATTTGAGGAAATGAACAACATATCAATTAACGTATACGGTCTGGAATCTAAATATGAAAATAATGAAGTAATACATGAAGTTATTGGTCCACTGAGGTATGCGTCAAAAAAGTTGGATAGGCATGTAAATTTATTGTTAATTACAAAAGACTGTAGTAGTAAAGATGGCGGTGAACATTTTTGTGATACGACTTGTTCAAAGAGTCATTATTGTTGGATTCGGGATTTATCACGTTTAGTTTCAAGTCAAATTAATTGTCAACAACATAAAATATATTTCTGTGATGGTTGCCTCATTTATTTTAGTACACCGTCAGCTTTAACTTTACATCAAAGCTACGATTGTAACCACATTTTCACGCAAACACCCTCAGTGGATTTAAAAATCGATAAATTTGGAAAGAGTGTGCCGGAAAATATTTTAAAATTCGAGGGTATAGAAAAGCAAATGCGCGTTCCATTCGTGGTTTATGCAGATTTCGAATCTGTTTTAAAACCCGTTGAAACGGTACAACTAAACCCACAAAATTCTTACACTGTAAAAAGTTTTAAACATGAACCATATTCTTTTGCTTATTTAATTAAATGCTCTTTTGACGACTCACTTTCGAAATTTGAGCTATTTCGGGGGAATAATGCAGCTCAAGTCTTTGTGGATCGTATCGAGTGTGATTTAAGGGCTCTATACAACACATATTTAAAAGATATTAAGCCTATGAAACCGTTAACGCCTGAAGAAAAAAAGGGAGTTTAATGATGCTAAAATATGTGGTATATGTGAAGGCCCTTTTGAAGAGGGTGAGATTAAAGTACGAGACCACTGTCACATAACTGGTGCAAAAAGATTTGGTGCTGCACATTCCGTTTGTAATTTAAATTATAAATTACCCTCTTTTATCCCTATCATATTTCATAACTTAAGCGGCTACGACAGCCATTTATTTATAAAAGAGTTATGTAAATATGGGGATACAATTGGTGTTTTGGCTCAAAGTAAGGAAAAGTACATATCATTTACCAAAAGCATTTATGTGCACGATTATTTTGATAGTAAATGTGGAAAAGTCAAGAGGAAATATTTAAAGTTGCGATTTATTGATAGTTTTAAATTTCTGTCAACGTCTTTGGAAAATTTAGGCAGCGGTTTAAACGACGACGATTTTATTGAAACGCGGAAACATTTTTCAAATATCAACCAATTTAATTTGATGCGTCAAAAGGGTGTTTTTCCCTATAGCTTTATTGACTCTATAGAAAAAATGGAAAATACATGTCTTCCAAGTAAAGATGAATTTTATGATAATTTACGGGAAGAACATATTAGCGATGAAAGCTATAGAAGAGCAAAAGAAGTATGGCGCTTGTTTGGGTGTAAAATTATTCGGACGTGTATTTAAAATCAGATGTATTGCTATTGTGTGATGTTTTTGAGCAATTTCGGAATAATTGTTTAAAATTCGATAAACTTGATCCGGCACATTACTATACCCTTCCAAGTTTATCATTTGATTGTATGCTACGTATGACTAAGGTAGAGTTAGAGCTCTTAACTGATATAGACATGATACATTTTTTTAAGAAAGGTATACGCGGCGGCATAAGCCAGTGTACAGAAAGGAAGCACATCGCTAATAATATTTTTTTACCAGACTATGACCCAACAAAACCTTCTTCATTTATAACATACCTTGATGCTACAAATCTATATGGTCATAGTATGTCACAAGCATTACTATATGGTGGTTTTCGATGGTTAAGCGAGCGCGAAATTCTGGATTTAAATATTATGGCTGTTGGTGATGATAGTTTACATGGCTACGTTTTGGAAGTGGATGTGCATTATCCGACTGAGTTGCATGATGCACATTCTGATCTTCCATTTCTAGTAGAAAATATCATACCGCCAACAGAAAACGCTAAATTACCGAAATTAATTCCTAATTTACAAGATAAAAAAAAATACATTGTACACTATAGAACTTTAAAACAAGCCATCGCCAACGGCTTAGTGGTAATGCAAACCCATCGAGTATTACAGTTTAAGCAATCAAAATGGCTAAAATCGTATATTGATTTTAATACCAATTTACGTAACAAGGCCACCACAAAATTTGCGAAGGACACTTTTAAATTAAAAAATAACGCGATATTTGGTAAAACTATGGAAAATGTGGAAAATCGAAAGGATATAAAATTAGTAACGCATTGGGAAAACAGTGTAGGCAGAAATGGAGCTAGAGCACTAATATCCCGCCCCAATTTCAATAGTATCTCGATATTTACCGAGAAATTTGTTGCTATACATATGAATAAAGTTAAAATATTGTACAATAAACCAATTTATATCGGTTTTTCCATATTAGATATATCAAAGACTGTAATATACGATTTTTATTATAATTTTATTAAATCCAAGTTTGGCGATGATGCTTCGTTACTTTACACCGATACTGACTCGCTTATATTAAAAGTGTATACGGAAAACTTTTATCAAACTATATCAGAAAACCCCGAAAAATTTGATACATCAAATTACCCCGAAATTAATAATTTCAACATAATTAAAAGTAATTCTGTAGTTGGTAGAATGAAAGATGAGTTTCCTGGTGATCCGATAATAAGTTTTATGGTACCGGCGCGAAGGCTTATTATGTAAAGTCCATTAAAAATGAATTAAAAAAAGCCAAAGGTATCAAAAAATGTGTTATCGAGAAAGACCTTCATCAGGAAGACTACCAAAGAATTGTTGAACGGGGTGGTTTGATATTAAGAAAGATGAAGACATTTAGAAGTGAATTACATAACATTTATACCAACATAATAAATAAAGTAGCATTGTCACATAGCGATGATAAACGTTATGTAATTCCCAGTTCAACCAAAACTCTACCTTGGGGGCATGCAGACATAGATTTTTACAAAACAGACCCGGAAGAAAACTTAGCAAATTTAGTCACCGTGTTGGAATCATTTCTAAGTCAGGACAGCACGTTATTTGGAAAATCCATATTTCATTATTTGAATTGTTTTTATTATTTCTATTGAACATACAACATTAATATGTAAGGATAGTATTGTAATTTTTTTTTTTAATAAAAAACATGTATTCATTACTTGATTGCTTTTTATTGAACCTTTATTTTAAAATTATAAATATAATGAAGTGTCGGCAAATAACAAACTGTAAAAGTTATTGTTGAAAAATTTGTCTAAGAGTAAATTAAACGCACAGGTCTACGAGTAAATGTTTAATGTTAAACAGGTTTGCTGACAAGATCCTCCATAGTTTTTTCAATTTTCAACATTCTAGAGTTAAGTTCATCACGCAGTTCGTCTTGCCTAAGTTCAAATATTGCAATAACAGTATCATCTAAGTGCTTGACCGGTTTCAATTAATTTCTTGCGTACGTAACCTTCAAGTTGGTTTCTGAATATATCTTTAATAACAATTGTTGAGTCATGTAAAGCTTTCTGCGTATCTTGCACACACTGAGCAAGGTTATTATCAACATAATTTCATGTGGTCGCATTGTCTCCTTCAAGAGGTTCTGCTAAATAGCACAATCTTTTGCTTCCCATGTCGTAATCTCCATTAGGTGTAAGTTTAAAACCTATTCCTGAAGGACCTCGCATAAAGTTAAAATCCTTAAATTTTCTTTTGCGACCGAACTTATCAATAGTGTTTACTTCTGACATTGTTATGTGAGACTGATTTGAAACCATTAGATTTCACCCTAATATATGGTTTTATTTCATTAATAAACGGACTCTGCAGAAAAATATGGATTGCAAAACGTATTTTAGGTGATGTTTAATAAATACACATACAGATTCATTTTACTATTGTTTTATTGAAAAAAAAATTAAAATGTAACAAAAGATTGAGTTTACTTTTTATTATTAAAAAATAAAAAAATAAAACAAACAAAAAAATTAAAAAATTAAGAAATAAAATACATGTTAATTTCTTCTGTACAGGTAAGCTTCTTCTATGACCCAATTTCTTCTCTGGATGGCACGTTCATTAATGTCCTTGAACTGGTAGTAAACTAGTCCACAAAAGCCGCATTGTACAAATTTAACCCTGAAAAAGTCAATGTAGTTGAAGTCGTACGTAAGATCATTTCACCAGCAGATACCTAGTCTTTTACAATGATGACAAGTTAAATAAAAAGCTTTTGGTATATGACTGTATGTTTTGGCTGCTTCACTAGGTTGTTCATCAGTTGGCAACATGATGTTTGAATATGTTGTACTTTTCAATCGCTGTACTCTATTTATGTATTATTTTTAAAATAACCTTGACAGGACCAAAAAAAAATCCTTGAAAATTACAAACTCGAAAACGACCCTGACATTGACGGGTACTTTGACCTTGACTTTGGCCTTGCATCTGACAAGTTTAGTACTATATTTATATGTTTCTTTAAAATAACCTTGACAGGGACAAAAAAAAATCCATGAAATCTACAACCTTGAAAACGACCCTGGTATTGTCGGTTACGTCGGCCTTGGTCTTGGCCTTGCATCTGACAAGTTTAAATATTATACTTAATGCATCGAACAAAAGGAATAAAGGCGGTGTAGTGGGGGAAATGGGCATAAAAGCAGACTTGCTGGCTCGAGCTCTTCACAGTTCGTCAGAACACCAAACAGTACAGTGCAAAGAAAAAGTTAATTGTGTGAGTTTTAATATCGAAAATGTCGAGTGTACGGTCTCTTTTAGATGCTCTTGACGTGAGCTGCGGTTCGCAGCAAGGCATGCTGGATAACATGAGTGGTTTGGAAGTGTTAAGTCCGGGGGTATTCGAGAACTGGAATGGCGTGGAGCATGAAGATGCCGAAGACGGAGCCCTCAACGATGGTCGCGACGAAGAGTTAGTTCAGTCGGCAGCGCAATTCCTCGAATGCTGGACGGAGGAGAAGGAGCCAAAGATAAATGTGATTAGTGATGTGGTTGTGCGAAAAGCATCGCGGCCTAGGGAATCTTCTCCGAAAGCTTCGAAATTGAAAAAGCTCTTGACTATGCGGAAGTCGGAAATCGCCGATAAAAAAACATTTTATTCGGCGATTAAAGGTGTGGGACAAGGGAAGAAGAAAAAGTTTAACTTTAAGCGTCCCTCCACCCCTGTTCCATTACCCGACTTCCTAAAAACAGCACCAAAAGAGCCATTGTCGGTAGAAGTGGAAGTCATAGAAGGCCCCGATGGACCAACACCACCAACGCCACCAACACCGGCCAGCGTAGAGAATGAAATAGTGTCGGAGGTGAAGTCTTCCCCAGCACCACTGTCGCCGATATTGGGGTGCCGGAAATCCATGAAGAAGCGGTTTAAGCGGTGTTTTGAAGGCGATGAAGTTTCCGCTGCTTCGTCGTCGTCGTCGTCGTCATCGTCATCGTCTTCACCAAATAAAACCGCTTCTTCTTCGTTAATATATTCCGAGCCATCGCAACCGGAGTGGGTCGAAGACTTCACCAACTCTCAGAAGAACAAATTGACCGACATTTATGACATGAAAAAACGCTTAGTGAAAGAAGTGAACGAGTGTGACAGTGACATTTTAGAACTTGAAAGACAATTAGAGATAAAAAAGGTGAAATCTGCGCGGTTAAAAAGACAATTAGAGGACTTTAATAAATTATGTAGTAGGTGTTAGGTAGTTGTAGATATTAGCTTTTAATTTATAGTATTAAGTTTGTAAATATATATATATATATATATATATATATATATATATATATATATATATATATATATATATATATATATATATATATATATATATATATATATATATATATTTATAAATATATATATATATATATACATATATATATATATATATATATATATATATATATATATATATATATATATATATATATATTGTAGTTAATAAAAAAGTGTTTGATCAAATTTTTATATTTTATAATGAGAATAAAAATGACTTGAAAATTTATTTTTGTGTGTTATTTCATATAGGCCCTGTCCCACATAATATTAGGTAATAAAAAAAAAAGAGTGAATAATCCACTAAAACTACGCAATAGCAATAGTTGTAAATATTTTCTGATAATATTTACAAGTATGCTAAAACATGGTTCGGTTTATGAAGTTAAGGTTCTGTCGCCAGAACTTCTAATACTTTGTATCTCAATATTGTATGTTTTTATGAAAAAAACATAAAATATTGGTTACAAAGTATTATAACCAACTAAAACTACGATCAAATTATTTTGTGGTCCTGAAAAGGACCGTTTGGTTGTAAAACATGCGACTCTTTTATTGTGTTGTGGAGTCGCACGGCCCGTCATCATCAGCGGGGGTGGTGGTGTTGTCCTCTGTATATTCGATGATGAACCGCCAAAGTTCATCCCATCTGGGATCGTTCGACTCCCACTCCAGACAATTCTCTGTGGTAGAATCTACCACAGGGCATTGGATGGGTTGTTGTTGTTGTTGTTGTTGAGTCGCAGACATGTTGAACTAAAATGATTGTAATAAGTATTGGTGGTCGTATATATAGAGACAAATTAATGGTGGGGGGTGAAAACAAATGTCGTATTACGTATTGAGACCAAAAGTTGTTTGCGGTCTCAAATACGAACGAACGATTTAGCTGGGTTCCACCAGCACTTAAAGTTTTAATACTTTGTATCTAATATTGTATATTCTATACATACAAAATTAGTAACAAAGTACTAATATGTACTAAAACTACGATCAAAGTATTTTGTGGTCCTGAAAAGGACCGTTGTTGTGTGCCCTTAAAAAGGGCCAGGGAGAGTGTGGGGCTTATGGTGCCCCATCCTCGCTGGTCGACCACCAGCTTGACGAATCGCAGGGGCCTTGCGGGTCGTCGGGTGTTGGTGATGCTGGAATTTCCAGCACCGCATCTTCCGTCGAGTCCGGCTCTGGCTGCGGCGATGGAGTTTCGAGTCTTTGTAAGACCCAATCGCCCGCATCGTCTAATTCCACTAGACCCGGATCATGGTCATATACTAGTGGAATCGACTCATCCAAGTCGTCCCAACGTAGGACGTCAATTTCAAAATCCACCTCGTCGTCGTCGTCGAAGACTTGCAGGTCTCCAACGTTGTCGGCTACGGTGTCATCACTAAAGATGGATGAGCCTCGGCTGGCGGGTCTTTCTTCCTCCATGTTCATCGTATGAGGGTTGATGAATATATGACTGTGTAACTGACCCAGTCTAATATATATAGAACTACCCCCACCCCACCAACGGATTCTAAATGTTATGTATTGGTGAGAGCTTATAGAATTATTGATTTTTTCAAAAACTTTAAATAAGGAATTAGATTTGTTTAGACAATAAGACTTATTCTTAATATTTTGTGAAGAATACATTACAAAAAAAAAATAATAGAAACCTTGTTTGAACTGTTAACATTTTCATAGGTTCTCAAGCATATAACTTGGCACTTAAGCTACGAGACAAATCGTCGTTAAACGAATATCTCGCCCCATAAGTGACGATTACTAAACTACGATCAAAATATAATGTGGTCCTGAAAAGGACCGTTTTTGTGGCCCTAAAAGGGCCTGGGGGGAGGGTGGGGTGCCTACCGTGGAGTAATACCCAACGATATTAACACCGACCTAGGTGCAGCCCTTGGTCTTCTCATTGGCGGCACCATCGTCGTCGCTGGTGGTGTCGGCGTTGCAGTCGGTGCCGAAGGTGCCGCTCCTGGTGCGGTACCCCCGCACTCCTCACACTTGCATATTTTGCCGGGCACGAATGGCCTGACAATGCCAATGATCCTTTTTGGTATATCTTCCATCTTGCCGATCGAATGTGTAATGATGAAATAATTCTAATACCGGCCTCTATATACATTCAAAAAGTCGGAGGGGGTAAGGTGGAGTGCATATATGCATTATATAAGTTTGAGAATAATATGATTTTATAACTCACCGTATCTCTGGTATGGACACAAACTACCCCCTCCACTTTTCTAGCATATAGTACTAGACTTTCTCTACATTTTTTTCAAATAAATTTTTTTGATATTTCTAACCATTACTTTGCTACATATTTACAAAAAATGCAAATTATGCATATAATTTAATTATTTTCAGGCAAGGTAAGGAAAATTTTGAAAATGTTTTGACGGAATCGTAATAAGGAAGAGTTGAAGTATATCACACTATTTTTCCCGATTCGCTAATATAAAAAAAATTTTTTCATCTCATTTTGGATGGGCTCTGGCGTCGTAACGGTTAACGATAAAAAATTGGAAAAATACATATATTGTGGGAAATTTCCTCTAGAATCCAAAAAAAAAAATTCCGAACTTCTGTCACCTCAAATAAAAAAATCGATACCTCAAAAATTGCGAAAAAATGGTGAAGGAGCCGCGCAATCGCTCTGAAACCATCAAAAATCGATTTTTTTTTCCCTCCACGGGTGGGAGGGTGGCGGAGGTGGTGGTGGACTTGAAAAAAAAAAAAAAAACCCTTCCCTACAACTTCCACATACTCCCGTTCGGCGGTCCTAGCCTCCTAACTCAAGAATTTCAATTTCTTCGTCTAAATTTTTTGTCATTTTTAAGATTTTTCAAATTTTTTTTTTTTCACCATTGTATTCTACTCAAAATTCTAGGTAATTAAAGTGCTTTTATTTTTTCTCTATCTTGAACGGTTCCCGAGCTACAGCGCTTTAAAAAATCCAAATTACTAACTTACTATAACCCTTTTCTTAAAATTTCATCATTCCGAATTTTGAAAAGTACTACCATATGTAGAAAAAAATTCTCTTTTTAATTTCCTAATATCATTTTGCTCCAAAACTTCAACTTTGGCGCGCATTCACTATTTTTCAATTTTTTTTTTGAAAAAATTTTTTTTTACGTTTTTACTATCGACAAAAATGCTTGCTTATAGTACTCGATTTCCTCTATAATTTTTTCTTATAACTTTTTTCCCTATTCCTAACCGTTACTTTCCTACAAATTTTCTAAATCGTTGTTTTTATATTTTGCCTTAAAAATTTTTTCTTGTGTTATTTAAGCTCTTTTTTCCACTTAATAAACCACCATTTTCTAAATTCCCGTACTCTTTTCTTAAAGAGCGGGCATTTCCGCCACCTTTTTTTTTTTTTTGGTTGGGTTTCAAATAAATATAAAACTACTACTTCACTCATTACAAATTTATTAATTCAAGAACATTATTTTGTGTTACATATAATAGATACATTAAAATATAGATTTATTGGTCACCGAACCGTTTAATACATTATAACTAAAAAATGAGTCGTGAATAACTAATGCGTACACTTTAGTGTCTTTGGGGAATTTATTCTTTCTCGTTTGGAACTCCAATTTTACATCCACTGTCGATGAGTTAATCGCCTCTGGTTGATGACTGCAATTGATAATAAAAACGGGGTTTTTCATATATTCCGCGAACGTTATCATCGGATCGTTTATCTCGCGCCCGTAGTAGCTGCTTTGGAAGTTTTCGTAATTGTAATAGGCTGCTGCGTACAGTTTCTTGGCGAAATCTAAATTCCATCTTTCGTAGGGATAAACGGTTCAATTCAGATACAGTCTAATGTCGCATACGTCGGCGTGGGTAAACTGGGTTGCGTTTTTTTCTTTCTTGTCGCAATTATTGCTGTCTTGAAACCCGACGATTATATAGCGCGGTCTTTCCAGACTTGTACTCGTTCTCAAGGCCCACACGTCGGAAGATGTTTGCCTTAAAGCTGGTAATTCGTACAGATCCCATTTACGATATGCCATTTGAATACTGGCATTGTTTCCTCCTTTATTAATGCGAGACAGTATTTTCAATTTTTGCTTGTCGTCTGGAATGATGAGACGAATTTTCCATTCGATTTTGTCGATACTAATTTCTGCCTCTACTTCGCCGACGTAACAATTGGTAAAAGTGCGAGCTATAATCATAATAAGCTCTTGTTTTACGTTGAAAACACCTTTTGCGTAATCTTCGGCGAATCCCATAAGATATTTTAAGGGTAATTTCCCGGAGAATACGTTACTTGCCGTGTCTACGATATCTTGGTTTGCTTCGTCGAGACCCCATCCGCACGTCATGAGAGATCTTTGTTGCAAACTTCCGAATGAAATCATGGTTTTTAATGTCGTCGTAACTCCAGGTTTACGAACCACGGAGACCTGCTCACCTCCCATCTCGTAGCGAATTTCATCGAACAAAAATGCGAGGGCATTATTTGATAAAAACATCTTTTCGTTGCGTCTATGGGTTTAAATTTTCCTTCGATATATATGTAACTTTCGGCGATATCAAGTATAATATCTTGAAAATTAATGGGGATACGGACTTCATCCGAATTGTTGAATGATGGAGATCCGTATGGTTTATACGTATGCTCTTCTAGACTAATAATGGAATTGTCCAAGATGGGCTCGGAGAAAACCTCTATTTTATCGCTGGTGGTGGAAATCATTTTCGCACTTTAAGACCGATTGATTTTAAAAATTTATAGTCTTCGGCAGATAACTGTTGAGATGTTTGTGATCTAACGTCTGGACGACGACTAACCTTGACGTTAACTCTTCTTTTACTTTTATTATGTTTCGGCGGTTCCCCCATCTTAGTCGACAGCACACACAATTGACGATTGAAGCAAAAACCCATTTCTATGAAAGTTTCTTCAGTTCCAATTTCACGATTATTTTCTCGCCTTGAAAATTGATTAGATCACCGCTATCGTCCAAGATGCGAAGAGTAATGTTGTCGATAAACTGACGTCCTGCCGGCATTAACGGCATATAAATATTATTTTGTGGTTCTTTACTGATTTTGTAACCGGGCTCCACGTCGATATCGAATTCGAACAAGGTATGACCTTCCACCGAATTCATATATGCTCCGGAAATTATATTACAATCTACGCGTATGATGCGTACTTTCATTATTTCCACCATCTCGGTTGATTCGTGCTTTTTGTCTCTTTTTAACACTGTATGATTAAATCCTAACATTTTACCGATACTCGCCTCTCCCCGGAAATCTATAGTATATTGGGATTTCAGTTCACATTTCAGCGTATTATTATTAGCGACCAAGTAAAAGATTCCATCGTTCTTTTCTTCAGTTGAAATAATCAAAGCCTCCAACATAGCTTTACTTATCTCATCTATTTCATAGGCCCCAGGTGGAATCTGCAATTGTATCGGCTCGGTGGTGTAACCCTCCTTCATGTAGGCAAACTTATTGTTGCTTTCGTCCACATTAAAAATTGAATTGTATGTGTAAAATCCCAGCAATGCCAGACCATATTTGTTTTCTCTATTTAAATCGACTGGTGGATAAAAATCGGCGCTTAAGACGCTCGAGTGTCCTGTTAGTGTGAACGTATAAGACATGACTAACCATTAAAACATCACACATCTCGGTTTTATTCTTAGCGGCAACATTTAAAAAGATTCATCTTCACACCTTTTCTCACTGCATTAGATAGTGATGTTTTTATGCTATTTTCTGCTTTTATGCGCACATCGCTGATTTTGCAATAACAACAAAATATTTTTCTAGCTGTAAGATCCTTATCAGCCGTAACCTCGTTTAAATTGCTGCTGCTGCTGAAATAATGTTTGCAACCGCACTGATATTTTAATATATCGATATCGCTTTTGAGGTGCTCGGGCAACTTTTCCCAAACGAATGGAATTTCATTTGGGGCTAATGCAATCATTACTTTCTTGGGCATGTTTTCTAACTGTTTCACGGTCATTTTCCTTAATCCACCAGCTAGATGAAATGCTTTCAGTGATTGCAACATTTTAGTATAGTTATTGCGATCCATTTGCGGTGTTAATGGTGACGATGATGATGATGACATCTTTTACGCTGATGATTCGACAAGAAACTTTAAGCACAAATGTCCACACCAGACTGTTCCAAAATCCTGCTGACGATCGTATGTATAGTAAATAATTTTTGATGGTTCCGATCCCGTTTGTAGATATCGTACCAATTCGATCGGTGGGGGTAAATCGCCGAAGCTGTCATAATATGTTACTTTAGAATTATTTTTTCTATAAGCTACCCAATGAGTCCCTGCACCACGCGTACTATCCAAATTCACTATTGCTGCTTCGTAACGTCGAGGACCTTGTCTAGGTAATAAATCCCTCATATAAACGCCTCGAAAGTGTCCTATTCTTTTCTCTTTGGCATATTTTTCTATATCGATGTTAGATAGTGGTCTTCGAGGTAGGGATTCAATTAGTTTTTTGATCTACGATTTAAAAATAATCCCATACCTTTACGATATGGCTTTAGAAACAAACCATTTCCTTTCGATTTTAAATACAGGCCGGCACCGGTTTTATCTTCGCTGCTTTTTTTTACTGCTTTTATGGCTCGCACAATTCCCGCTGCCCCACCGGCTAATGAACCCAAAGCTGATAACCCGGCAAAAATTGGTATTAATGGTAATATTCCACCAGTTTTAGGAATCGGTATTATTCTCGGTGTACGAACCTTCCTTTTGCCACCTGCCGCTTTTACCGATCTACGTGCTACCGACAGAGCTATTTTAGATGCATTCATGACATTTTTTTCCAACACATTTTTACTTCCGACTTTTAATAATTCCCTTCGAACTGCTTGTCGAATAGCTGTTCCGAAACTGGCTTTCCGAACATGTCGATTTTTATTAACACCTTTCCTTTTTGTATGACGTGTGCCTTTACTAGATGTTTTTTTTGTTGATAATGATGATGGTACACCCATACCAAAACGTTGTTTTCCTTTCATAATGTTTGTAACTAACCAAGCTGCTGTTTTTTCACCTAAACTGGAATCTTTCGATTTTACTCTATTCCAAGCACTTTGTTCGAGCTCGTAATCCGCTCGATGTCTCGCACTTATGTTGTCTTTATTATGTAAATAGGCTAAATCGTGTTTTTTGCATGCGGCATCCAAAGGATTAATGCCTGGATCACCTCTTGTTACACGTTTTATTACTTTTGTTCCGGGTCCGCAATATTGATAACCAGGAATGTGTACCTCGAATGGTAATTTATTTATTAACGAATTCACAATACCGTATCCAGTTTTGTTGGAAACGTGAGACCGTCCACTTCGTTTGACGCTCGGCATCTGAATGACAGTTTTTGTGAAAAATTGCCTATAAAATATCAAATTTTCCTAAGATGCGCGTTATCGATCTTAAACAAAAACTTCCTATTGACAATCTCGATGAAAAAGTCGGACTTGGATTTGAAAAGAAGATAATGAAGAGACACGGTCCTCTACTTCCTTCCTCTATTCGCGGCCTGTTAATTGGTCCATCCAATTGTGGAAAAACTAATGTCATGATTTCGCTGCTTACACACCCCCTTGGGCTACGTTTCGAAAATGTCTATATTTACTCGAAATCTCTGTATCAACCGAAATATGAGTATTTAAGGAAAATTTTAGCGCCCATCAAAGGTTTAGGCTACTATGCCTTTAGTGATTCCAGTAATATTGTGGAACCGTCCGATGCAAAACCAAACTCTATATTTATCTTTGATGATGTTATATGTGAAAAACAAGATGTTATAAGATCGTACTTTAGCATGGGACGTCATAAAAATATCGACTCCTTTTACCTAGCGCAAACATATTCGCGAGTGCCTAAACAGCTTGTGCGAGACAACGCCAATTTTATTATTATGTTTAAACAAGATGAGTTGAATATGAAACACATATTTTCCGACCACGTTTCACCGGATCTAACTTTTACTCAATTTCAAGAAATGTGCTCAAAATGTTGGGATAATAAGTATGGATTTTTAGTAATTGATAAAGACAGTGATGTGAAATCGGGAAGATACCGCAAAGGATTTGATAGCTATATATTACTGTAATAATAAGAGAAAACGCTCATTTGATTGTTGAAACGTCCTTTGTTAACATCATGAATAACGCGATCGACTTAAAACGTAAACTAGTGGAAGCTACCAATGCCGTCAGAAAAAAATTTAAACAAATTAAAGCGGCTAAAGAGTTTAATGTTGTGGAATTGGAAAAGTTTTACGAACCCATTTCTAAGCCATTGACAACTATATCTGATGTGGTTAAGCAACGTCAGCAGCAGCAGCAGCAGCAGCAACAACAACAGCAACAACATTATCCAGCTACAAAGTCACATAGTCTCAGTACATCAGTGCAGTCGACTCAAATATCAGGTTTTCCCCAACCTACACATTCCTTTCAAACCTCCACACCTATTCAGCAGCAGCAGCAGCATCGCATTTCAAAAGAAGATATTAGCCAATCGGTGTTTGATACACCCTCGACATCAACTAATACATCTCTCGCATCCGCTGACACCACAACTTCCGATACTTTAAACGCACACCTGAAAGGATTACGTTCGAAACCATCTCTATACGATACTGTATATGGTGTACGTTTTGGTTCAAAAACAGATTATAACAAAAATTTTATTGGTAATTTAGAGGTGCGTTTTCGAAATGGAAATATTGTCTTATACAAAAAAAGGAAAAATATTGCAGAATATGGTGGATCACCGGCACTTTATGATTTGTTATTTCTTAAAACACCCCCAAGTGTAGGCAAGGAACAACAACAATTAAGTGATAATGTACTTTCAACGTACAAGGAGATTTTGGAATCAACGAGTGCTGTCTACAACAATTTTAAAAAAAGTGATGGTTTACGGGAGACCAGATGGAACAAATATTTACGAATTATTAAACCTCTGATAATGGGCACAAAATTAGGTGGTACTATTACAAGAAAAAATCTCTCGGAAAAACTACAGTTACCCACAAAAAAGAAATTATCTTCGAAAAAATTTCAATATGTCTACTGGAACAAAGCTAAAGAGTTGGTGGATCGTTTACGTTTGTTGTGGAGTTCCAAAATGGCCGGTCACACTGGACACGAAAATGAAATTATGTCAATCATAGAGGAATTACGAGAAGAAGATATAATATATTAAGCTCAATATTTAATGATATTATTCAGTTCTTCCTTCGATCTGAAACCTTTAGTATTACTAATAATATGGAGCCCAGTCTAGAAAAAATCAAGATTGTTAATGAACTACATAGAACGGCTAGAAAAAATTTTGTAAGACGGCGCACGATATTAAAAGATACAGAGATTTGTGGCAAATTGATTTGGCTGAAATGCAACAGTATGCTGATGAAAACGATGGTTATCGTTATATTTTGGTCTGTATAAATTGTTACTCTAAATTTGTCTATACCAAAGCCATAAAAAACAAGACTGGTATAGAAGTTACTAATGCGATGAAAAGCATCATTGAAGAGGCATCATATACACCAACAAATCTGCAAAGTGATCAAGGAAAGGAGTTCTATAATACAAACTTTCAAACCCTGATGAAAAAATATAATATAAATCATTATTCCACTTAGAGCACAAAGAAAGCTGCAATTGTTGAGCGAGTCATAAGGACTTGAAAAAATAATTTATATAAACAATTCTCGACAAGAGGATCTTACAAATGGATACATATATTATCGGCAATAACAAAAACCTATAACCATTCGAAACATCGCACCATTGGAATGAAGCCTGCAGACGTGCAAGAAAAAACACATATTAAAGCATATGATTATTTAAAAATTGTACCTAAAAAATTTAAGTTTTCCATGGGCGACATTGTGCGTATTAGCAAGTACAAAAGCTTATTCGAGAAAGGATATACGCCCTCTTGGTCAACCGAATTGTTTAAAGTTGTAAAAGTTAACGTTACAAATCCACCTACTTACTTGTTGGAATCGTTAGAAGGTCAGCCTATAAGAGGGTGTTTTTACGAATCAGAACTACAAAAAACAAGCAGTCCTAACGTTTATCTAGTAGAAAAGGTCCTTAGACAACGCAAGAAAAATCACATCGAACAATTATTTGTCAAATGGCTAGGATTTCCCAACCACTTCAACTCTTGGATAGATAAAGCTAATATTGTTTAAATAACATATTGTATGACTATATTTTTTATTTAAAATGTGAAATAAATAAACAATATATTGTAAAATAAAGTTTTTTATTTCAATCTTCATCATTAAAAACAGTGACAATAAAACATCATACACATAAATAACATTTCAATATTCTTGGAGGGAAGGTCCAATTCACCGACGACTACGACGTTATCTTCAAGGCTATGCCACTCGGAGTGCGTTCTCCTATTCTTTAACCTGCTTTTTTTAGATTTTTTTTGAAGTCGAGTCGTACGACAGTGCGCTTAATGAGTCATTTAAAGGCTGATGATAGAGTATTTTCTGCATAACTTCAATTTTTGTTTTAAGCTCACTATTATTTTTGTATATCATGGGGAGGACATCCTTGTTAAATATGTCACATATTACAACTGCAAAATTGTAAAACTTTCTATTAACAAAGTGTTTTGTCACAGCATCGTCATCATCTTTAGGTTCGCCTAAGTTGGTTATGATTTTTCCACCCATATCATACTGCCCATCCGCTGTAAGTTTAAAACCAATCCCTTGTGGCCCAGATAATATATGATATTTTTCATTATATTTCTGACTACCAAATTTATCAATTGTGTTGTTTCCTCGACTCATTTTCAATCTTTACTAAACTATTTTATTTTTATTTGCCCTACTTATATTAAATATTTCAGCTGAGAAAAAGAAACACTGACTATGATCTACAGGGTTGGTATGTTTATAAAAGAAATAAAATAAAACTGTGATTGTAATAGATATTTATTTACAGTTATTTAATTGCACAAATACAAAAATTATAAAAAATTAATTTTCCATGTCTTCATTTTCGTTGCTCAAAATTCTATCCCATCCGACACTATTTCGATCGTCAACGTCTTGGGCTGTTGCTGTTGCAGAAACAAATTCATATTTTGCAGCAAGCTCACCTGGTAAATGTGGAATATTGACGAGGTATTCTTTTAATTCTTCTTCAACCATTTCAGCACAAAATGTATCCATGTCTATGGAACCATATAAAAATTTGTCGCACAAGTGTGCCCCAGCCATAAAATTGATTGTATCCCTGATCTCGTTCTTATATTGATCTTTGGTTACATCAATATGCGACCAATCATTTACGCTATCTAACATATCGTGAGCCCTATTTCTTAATTCTCTCCCCAACCAAAATATGTATCTATCTACACATTCGTTGGCGGTCGTCGTCGTCGTCGTCGCATCAGCAGACATCTTTAACAGAAATAATGAACACGCGTAAGTATTCTGACATGTGCAACTCTATTTTAAATTTAATTACATCCTTTTTTTCAAACAATTTACATACAATTTACTCCAATGAGCCAAAACGTAATAATGTTCGAGTATTGTTTCCAAAAACTCTAGTGCCCTGCCCGAAATAAGTTAGAGTGTATTTATCTTTAGTTTTACTCATAATATCTACAATATCGTCAGATAGTGTTTCGGCCACACGTTTTGGTAAAAAAGTCTCAAATGTGCTATTATCACCGTCATCGTGTAAAGCCACTAAAAGAGTTTTACCAAATCGTGTAGTCA
Source organism: Diaprepes abbreviatus (assembly GCA_034092305.1). NCBI lineage: Eukaryota > Metazoa > Arthropoda > Insecta > Coleoptera > Curculionidae > Diaprepes > Diaprepes abbreviatus. The sequence continues at coordinate 517,022 of JASJET010000117.1, forward strand.
TTGAAACCATCTTTACAATTTTATACACTTTGCCTACAATCATTTCGGTAACCTTTTTTCTCTCTAAAACCTCGAAATCTTTGCTAAACATTTCATTAATTTCATCTAGAGTTTCTTTTGCAATACTCATTATTGAAAAAAATGGTATATAAATCCAAAAATTACCGTGAATATAAAAGCACTTTCAGAACACTACACGAACACAATATTTGATGTTTATGCCACTGATATCTGCGACTGTTTGAAGTCACTTCTTTTCCCACGAACCTTTATAGCGGGGTTTCAAGGTCGAATTGTAACAATGGTGGGGGTAGCTTAACGATAGAAATAGTGGGAGGAGTATTCAAGGTCAAATGACGTCACACATTTAAATTGGTATAAGGATAACTTCAAGGACAAAATATAATGAAACAAATAACTACATTTTATGTACTTTATTCATTGATTTTTTTCTGCCATTCTTCTATGCGTGTAACATTATCACCTAAACCTAATTTCCTTAATTTGTTCAATAATAATTGTTTGTTTTTATTTCTTAGAAAATTCTTACAAACTATACTAGCTAAAGGACACACTTCGGCATGGTCCATATACTTAAAAAATACACCAAAGTCCTGAGCCTCCGAATCTTGCATTTCATATGCGTAAAATTCCGAACAGGCTGCAGAAATTAGAAATTCCTCGTATATTTCTCGCACTAAACTTTCCATATTAACTACTACTACGTTAAACTTAAGTCCTACACTCTAATTTCATCTAACACAACCGGATCTGCAATGAACCTAATCAGTTTTTCCAAACAATCACTAAACCCCAACTTTTTTATCTCACGAACAAAGTCTTGTAAATTTATTGTTTTGCTGCAATATTTACGACATGCATTCGCAGCCTTTTCATATTCATAAGCCAAATCACAATAGCGCGACGCCCATTCTGCTCGACTTTTCATTGCATCATTGAAATAATTACTAGCCGTTTCAGTGAATTCATCGCCCAATTTTTTTACTGTCTCTTGCAAAGCACTATTCATATTATTCACTCATTTTTTACATTCACGACACTTTTTTATTGCTGGTGGTGGCCCATCTATATAATGACGATATATTTGTTCATAGTGAATGTAACAGGGTAAGCTTAACTGTAGTTCCTTGTCACACCGATATGGCGCTGGCAGCTTATCCCAAATTTGCCGTAAACTCAGCGTATCAACGCAAGTTTTTAAATATTCGAGAGGAAAAAATGCTAGATCCTTCTCTTCAAAATCACACAAACTTTTTAAATTACTCTGATATAAACAAATTACTCTGCCGACTTGCTCTATAATTTTTTCTTTAGATAGTTCCGTATCTGACATTTCACACTGAATGAATGCAAATAGACTCACACAATTTATAGAACAATTTGCAAGGTCAAAATCATTTCAAGATCATCCCACACTATTACAATGCACAAATAACTACTTCAAGGTCACACACCCAAGATGACCTTCAACAAAGTCAAGGTCGTCTCGACCAAGGTCAAGGTCAAGGTCACACACAACCTTGAACACAAGGCCAAGGCCAAAGCACACGTGCACTTTCGATGTCAATGACAAGGACATGTGGGCGGGGCCAAAGAGGGGTGAGGCAAGGTCAAGGTCAAGGTCGAGGAGTGGGGGGATCGAGAGAATCGGGTTATGTTCACTACTTACACCATCACACACACACCATATTACACATACATACACACACATGCACACACACTCTACTCGACGGGCCGCAAAATAGTTTCATATTCAAAATATTATCGACAAGAGTACAATATTTGCCAACAGAGCTCTTTGGAATAGGATCATTATGCTTGTAAAGTAAAAATAGGATTAAGTAACTTAGTTGATTACTTAAATAGAATTTATAGCTTCAGTTTTTTACATATTCCATCTTAAGCTGGTAGTGTCAAGCCGATGTCTCAAACAAATTTGTTAAACAAGTAATTTTGATCCTTCTGTCTGAATTATTTATAGAAAAAAAGGTTGGGCTAATATATCAGGAGAAGACATATGTTTAAAAAAATAAATAAATACATGATATGCCTTAATTCTCTAGTTTTCTGGCAACAATCTATTGACAATTGCACCAACTGCAGGTGATTAAAATCCTGAGTATATGAATCTTTTGTAAATCATATGCCAATTTTCATTGTACTGTCTCGGGTGACTTAATCCACACTAAATTATGCTCCCATACTTCAGTTTCGAGATAAAAAGCAATCAAATAGTCTCAGATATCCTCATGTATTTGTATGGTGCCTGTCAGTCTTAATTATATATTAATTTGTACATAAGTTGTCTTTTAAAAATTAAATATATTATCGATAATCTGCTCACTGTCACTGCAGGAATACTTATAATTTAGACTAGACAATATCCAAAGTCTCAATTTTAGAGAAATGTTAAAGATCTTGCAAGAGAGATACTATTAAATTTTTCTTTTATTTCAATTTTATTTAGGATATATAAAATCCTGAATTTAGCTGCAGTAAACGAACGTATTTACACTAACAGAATACTAACAGGAGCACAATATGTCTCAAGAATGCTGTTTCGAACCGAAAAGACGTGTTTATAAAGTAATATTTTGGGCATTTCTCTCTAAAAAAATAGCAATAATTAAAGAAAAGTATTATTAAAAGTTTCTTTGACTTTTAGCTTAGGATAGATAAACTCTGCAGTTAGCTACGCTCAATGAGCGCAGAATAAATTCACATTTATAGAATAATACTGGGTGAAGTAAAATATTTGTCAAGAATGCCCTTTAAAATAAGAGAGACGTGGATATGAAGTAAAAATAAAAATCAAATAGATTATAAGTATTTTTAAAATATTCTCTTGTGTTTATATTAGTGTTGTCAAACAATATTTTCAAATTTCTAATGGAAATAACGACCTTGCTGGCAAAATATGATTGTGTGAACACATTTTGTTGTAAAATAGTGTTCCGGATGGCCGGTCTTTATATGCACTGAATTGTTTTTATAACCTTTTATTTTCGCAAATCTCACAATTTGTCGATCAACTCTACCTACTTCAACGACGTCTCAAAATAAACTGTCCACGAAAACCGATCCGGACCCTTTACATACCTTTTTACCGATACCAGAAGATTCCCAAATTTTTAAGAAGAATTTTCACCACTGCTTTTCAAGTAGTAAAAGTGCTTTGGAAGCATTTAAAAATTATAAACTTAATACTCTCGCCAATTATATAACGGTTAAAATCTTATACTCGCTTGAGAACTTAAAAACGCAAATCAAAAATATTAAACTAATATCCCCACATAGGGATAAAAAAAATTAAATTGTATACAAATTGGCCAAAAATGCAACCAACAAAAGTCGAAAATTTAAATTTTTATATCCTAGTATCGTAACAAAACCATGGTTTACTGGAAAAACAAATTAAAGCTATATCAGCATGATATATTGATTAAGAGACCAGTATCCTATTTCCAAAACATAAAATGAAAATTGGATTGCAAGATGATGCAACTTGTGAATGCAGGAAAATAAGAAACGTACAACAACATGTCTTACCATGCCAGAGAAATGAATTCTTCTTTAATATTTTGTATAATTATATATTACCAAAAATCTTTTTCGATTTTACTCAGAAAGTATCAAGGCCTTCAAAATTATTGTATAAATTTATTTTAGCTAATAATACTAAACTGCACAAAATTGCAAAAAGAAAAAAATGATGAAAAAAGCTAAAAAACCATAATATTACAAGAAAAACACACACACATATATATATATATATATATATATATATATATATATATATATATATATATAATATATATATATATATATATATATATATATATATATATATATATATATATATATATATATATATATATATGTGTGTGTGTGTGTGTAATCGAAGGTTTTCGGGCATCCCGTGTATGTGCTGAGTCCCTCTCAGGACTGTAAGGCAGCTAACGTTGCGGTGAAATCTCATTTACCATTTTCAAAGGTCGCTGTGTGGCGTCTATGAGCGAACTGATGCCTACGACTCCGGTGCTGTCGGTACCGTGTGCGCGTCGGACGCGTTCGTTTTCCGAATGGTTCCGGCCCATCAGGTTGCGAGACCTGCTGCGCGTCATCGGCCCTGTTTCCAGTGTTTGTGGTTGCGTTGCCGAGTTGTAGTCTCTTTCGTTACTAAGTGGTACTGGTTGATGTTTTGTAAGCAGATTTTTCCAAGTATTAGGCACACGTTTGCTATCATCTCAGCTATTTAAGTTGTTGAACCTCTTTGCAATTTCAGTTACTTCCCTTGTAACTCTTGTGGACAGGTTTTCATATCTCGATAGCATTTTTGTTCCCGAGAAATTTATCTTATGTCCTGTGTTTAACCAGTGTTGGGCCAGAGCAGAAGAAGTTGTTTTTTGCTTGACAGCGTTCATATGTTCGTTTCTTCTGGCGCTTATTTTACTGTTGGTTTGGCCTACGTAAGATGAGCTGCATTCTCCGCATGGAATTTCGTACACTCCCTGGTTTTCTAGAGGGATTCTTTCTTTAGGTGTTGGCAAGAGATCTTTTACTTTACGGTCTGTGGTGAAAATGGTTTCAATGTTGTGTCTCCTGAGAATTCTTGCGATCTTGTCTGTGGTGCCTCTTACATTTTGTCTCCATGGTGAATTTAATTTTGGGATGTATACTGTTTATGTGTTCCAGGAAACTTTTGAGGTTTTCTTCCCCTTGTTGCCAGATAACGAGTGTGTAAAAGATCTCTTGCCAACACCTAAAGAAAGAATCCCTCTAGAAAACCAGGGAGTGTACGAAATTCCATGCGGAGAATGCAGTTCATCTTACGTAGGCCAAACCAACCATAAAAAAATCGCCAGAAAAGACGAACATATGAACGCTGTCAAGCAAAAAACAACTTCTTCTGCTCTGGCCCAACACAGGTTAAACACAGGACATAAGATAAATTTCTCGGGAACAAAAATGATATCGAGATGTGAAAACCTGTCCACAAGAGTTATAAGGGAAGCCATTGAAATTGCAAAGATGCCCAACAACTTAAATAGCAGAGATGATAGCCAACGTGTGCCTAATACTTGAATTATATATATATATATATATATATATATATATATATATATATATATATATATATATATACCTACACACACACACATACGCACACACTGCTTTTATTAATCCAAAATTTTCTAAATTTAGATTGGAACTTCAATAATTTGTAGGGGATAAAAATTTAAAAATAATATCTTTCACATTATTCTAAGCTTTACTGGTAGAAATAAAGTTTGGAATTAGTAACTACAAGTACTTGCTTTAAATTATTTATATTTAAAAGTAAAAATAAAGCCTTCTTATTAGGGAAAAGTATGTAAACCAATTACTTCGAAACGGCTGCACCAAATTGAATGATATCTCATACTATATATTCAGGATGATGCTGCGGTAGTCTTACTTAATTTTGATTGTTGTTCAGTTACCATACGGCGGACAAAAAAAATTAATATTTTCCTGAACCCGAATTCGTGGAAGTAGCGGATCCAGCATTTCTCTTTGGTGGAGGGGTGCGGCGATATCACAAGAGTTCAGTATGACAAGTGAAAGTGAGTTATTAACGTGCGGGAGGGGGATGTCAGCGACATTCACGTTCCTGATGCAACAGGCAGGGGAGAGCTTATTTTTCTGAAATCGAAGCTTTTCGAGGGGGGGGGGGGGCAATTGCACTTACAGCTCCCCCTGGATCTGCGCCTGATTGGTAGGAAAGTGTTTTAGAGTCACAGATTAGGAATCCAAGATTTTTTAAATTGAAAACGAGAATTGAAAAATATCTCGAGTAAATATTTTTCAATTCTCGGTTTTCTTGAAACTTGGTATTGGGAGTTTTCGAAGTACGTAAATTACGAATTGAAGAATATCTTCCTAAAATTTAATGGGACCAATTCATTCTGATCGAACAAAAATTATACATCTTGTAGTTCAACTTTTTTTATTTTTGCCTCCGTTGGTAGAATATGCGACTTTAACTTAATTCATTGTGCGACATATTTACTATTATTGTGTCGAATTGGCCGATTGTAGAATATAAAATTGTTATTTGGTCACCAACGCACATTTTTAATTTATTTTGATTTTCTTGTAAATTTTTGATTTTTCCATTAATTGCGTTGTTTTGGTCTAATGTCCCTAAGGGGTTAAATAGGCTTATTTTATTTCTATGAATATATTTAAAGGGAATTACTTGTTTTAATAAGATTTTTATTCTTTGCTCAAATGTCTTAAAAGAGGTAAGTGAATTAAAGTATGTTTCATAATAATTTGTATTATTTTGAATATTGGTAATTACTCTTTTTGTATGATTTTTTAGGTTTTAAACTTTCATAATGGAAGGGGCAATGTTTATTTTTTGAATGAAAGTCAAATGGTTAGATTTAATTTGTACGGTACCTAAAAAGTAGTATTTCTTGATGGTCATTTAAGTTGTTTAATTTTACCGTATCTGCATTGGGCCAGCACTATCTGGAACAATGGGCACTACTTTAATCTCATTTACCTGAATGATTTCTCTGGTTATTATTTTCAGATTTTCCATTTCGATTTTATTATTTCCAAATATTTTTTAGGACAAAAGGCTCTGTAAATTTATTTTTTATTTTGCTCTGCCTATCATTAGATTTTTTATAGACCTGGGAACCTGTAGCTAAATTCCTCGGTGTTTTATATGATTGATTTCTTGCTTTACTTTTTTTTCTTGGTTTCTTGAGTAATTTTTTCGTGTATGTTTGTGATTGGCTAAGTATTCGGTAAATACACAAGATGGTATTAAATTCATAGGACTTCGGGAATCCGTAAGTCCTAAGACAAGTTCGTAAGGTGCAAAATTTGTTCTCGAGCGCATCATGTTATTATAGGTAATAATGACTTAAGGCATAAGATTAATGATATCCGTATCAAATTCTTTTAAGATTCGTATATATGTTCGATTTATGAGGAATTTGACTCGTGGGAATAGGGTGTAGTAAAAATTTTATATTGTACGGTTTTATTAAGCCCTTAACAGTTTCATTTTTAAATTCCTATCTATAATCAGAAACTATTTGCTTAGGGATTCATAAAAACGAAAAGAATTTTATTAACTGTTCGCAGATAGCATTTTGTGTTTCCGTAGTAGAGTAATGCTTGAATGCGTTTTGAGAATTTACTTCTAATAGTTAAAAAATTTTATTACCGACAATGAAAATATCTATATGTATTGGTTTGATCGGTCGATTGGGTGATATCCTATTATATTTTGCTCTTTTTAAATTTCGCAAGTGTTAATATATTTTGCAATATCTGATTTTAGTGATTCCCAGTAGTAAATTTGCTTTAAAAAATTATGGATTTTTTCGATTTCAAGGAGATGTATTTTTTCTCTAGACAACATGCAAGCAGTATCTTATTAATTTAAATTTTTTTTAAACAGATTTTTGTTGGATCGTTTAAAATATAGTCTTAATTTCTTTAAAAAGATTAGATATGTGTCTTATTTATCAAAAGGATTTTTAATATTTTATTGCCTTGCAAATACATATATATATATATATATATATATATATATATATATATATATATATATATATATATATATATATATATATATATATTGGTACTGAATATTATGTAAATAGTTGTAGTATCTTTCGAATTTTTCGTATTTAGTTCTAATATAGGCTTACAACATCGATTTTTTTCGTGTCATTATGGCTTAATACAATTTATTGTTAATAATTTTTGTCAGCATATATATTAAACTAATTCTTTTCTGCTGCGTTCCATGTTAGAAGAATTATATACGTTTTCTTTTAAATATCTTCGAAGAATTTTCATTTCAGATTTTTTCTTATTTTATGAATTAATATGGCTTTTTAGTAATAATTTCATCTAAGAATGTTATTAATAACTTAATAAACTTTTTTGTTTTGTACTCTTAAAAGATTATTTATGGATTGTTGAAAGTACTGCCTTAATTCTTTCGAAAAGAAATAGATAAGTGTAGTTTTAATTGTTACGAATTCCTTTAGAAATGTATTTAATGCTATATAGTTGTTGGTGACGTTACGTGAATAATTTAATTTTTTTCAGGTTCTGTTTTAGCATAAGTATCATAGGGGGCTTTCTTTTATTACAAACTGATGGGGCTCATTATTACATATTTCGTCTAATAACGTCATATTTGAGTAATTTCCTATTACGTTAGTGCATTGTATTATTTTGATTATTTCCTTCTGAGTTATTTGACGGTTTAATCTGAATCTTTTAAATGATTTTAATTTTGGGTTTTTTATTTTTTATTTGTACAGTTGATTCTTTCACAGGTTTAGTTAATATTTTTACTTATAACTATTTTAGAAGGTTTTATAGAAATTTGGGCAAAAGTCATTAGGTTTATTTAAGATTAATTGTAACTCTAATGCGTTTAATCAGTTTCGACTAAATGCGAAGAGCTAGTCATCTGTTTTCTTTTGTTCTTTCAACGGGGTAATAAACATTTTTTGATTTTTAACCTTTTTTTTATTTTATTTCCGTTCGTAGTTTTAATTTTAGTGGAGTTTGGTTTAATGCCTCTACTTATTTTGTTTTTAAAAGTTGTTGTAAAAGAGAGGTGTCCTACTGTGTCTGTTTTTCGGGATTTTTAGTATTTTAAGAATTGATATCTTTTCGTGTTTTAATTTTTGGAGGTTCTGCGACCATAATTTTAGTAGGTAACTCGGGTTTTTTATGTTTTGGTATTTTACAAATTATTACTTTTGAACTATCGATATTGTTCTATCGATTAACGAACGTTTCGTTATTTTCATATTGGAATGGGAAAATAACATTTCGTGTTTCCCAACAACGATTCCTACAATTTATAGTTGCTCCTATAGACACTAAGAAGTTAAGACCTAAAAATCCACCAAATTTTTGGGAAAAATCATATAGGCAAAATTTATGTTTTCAAGTAAGTTTAAAGAAAGTGGACATTGGAATATATGTAACTTCATTGTGTATCGATATTGCATGAACTGATCTTACAGTGAATGGTTTTAAATATATTAAAGCAGTAGGTTTCGCTGTCCCGGCCTAAGGTCTGGTGATTTGGTTTATTAAATATAAGTCAACATGAATATAGTTTTATGGATTACTAATAATCGTACAACACGTAATAACAAATTTTTATATTTTCTTAAACACCGAACAACTACATTTAGACATTATTGGTATTAATGGATGATAAAGTGTATAATTCTGAATTAATGGCCAACAAATTAGAGAACTTTTAGATTAACCCAACTCATATTGCAACTAGTGTATACATTAAGAATGGCGTAAAGGTGTTTAAATTTTCTTTTGAAAATATTTCAATTTGGTACTTTTATTGAACTCAATTAAGGAAACAATCATGCCGACATACACCGCGTCTAAAATAAAAATGTTTCTAATTAATATTGTAATTCCAATTTATTCAGCATGCAAAACTAAACTGGTCATTACATGACTCACAATTTCTGTTTTAATATTCTACATTAATATGTAAATGGTATATTTAGAAAACCTAGCATTAATTTCATTGAAAACAGAATTCCAGTTGACAGTATCGTGCTCCAAATCCTTAATGCGCCTTTTTTAAAGAAAATCTGCGGTTTATAGCACATCGTTGCCCCAAAACCAATCGAACGAAATCTAACCTGATTAAATCAGGGGACAAATGTAGAGTATAATAGGATGCCTTTTTCTTAATGGTTTGTATCATTCGCAATCTCACTGGATAAAAGATAATAGTTGCCAGAATTTTTAAAATTAGGGATATTGAGTTTTCTTTCTTCTTTACTTTCTATTTCCAAACACACATTCGCTTAAACATAAAATTTGCGATTTTCCAATACGTTGGTTTTGAAAGTGAAATGATCCAGAAGCTGAAATATTCGTTGCTCAATATAGTTTGGTAAAAAAAATAACTTTTACCTCTCATTCGTGTTCAGAAATGTCATTCATTGTACGCATTTGTTACTATACAAAATTAATTGTCCAATATTAAGTATTTCTTAGGAAATATATGGATACCTATACATAACTATACACATAATAATAAAATTTGATACACATTTCACAATATATTAATCGGTCAACTATCTTACAAGCCACAAATTATATTTTCATTAAGGAAATTTAATTTTCACGGTTTGTATGAATTTTATCAGAACCAGATTTTTGATTATTTCGTCATTTTATATAATATGTATATAAGTGGGTAGCATAGATGATTTTCTTATTACACATAAAATTATCAACGAGTTCAAAATTCTGCAATAAAAAATAAGCTCGGCTTCATTGGGAGAATAAGATTAAGGGAAAATTCGAACGCCCTACATAATATGATCGATTTAATTTTCACGTAATTTTTCTCTTAGATTGACGATTTTGCTAAATACTTTGTGTATAAGAACAATATTGACACGTTATAATGATTCCAAATGTAAAATTAGGATTTTATATTTTAACTAAAAATCTACAATAGTTTTTTAAATTAAGCTTATTACATATGATTTATTTCTAAAGTTTTATGTGATATAGAAGAATTTTTTAGCGGAAATATTTTTTTGTTAATATCAAAATTGTCTACAACCGTATTGTCCTATACATCTAGCAGGCGTCATTATTTAGTATTTAAGCTTTTCTGGAAATTCATAATCTGAGATTAATTATTATTGTAATTTTTAAGAAATTAATAAAAATTAAGCTATTTAAGAGTAATAAGAACTGAAATTCATATTTGCTCAGTTTAACTAAATCAGTTTCTAGAAGAAACAATAATCATAAGAAAACTATATAGTTATTAGCTTTGAATCGGCGATACTTCCTTGGATGCTTCGCATTACAACTAAATTAATCTGATCGTTGATTTAGATCATCTTTGCCAACATAAAAAACTAAATATTAAAATTTTAGACACTTGGACTGTGTTTTGTTATTATTTTATAATAAATTGATTTGATTGATTTAAAGAAAACAGGAAATATCGCATACATCACCATATCATTATATCCTTGATTACCACACTTGTTATAATTCGCTATTGCAATTTCATTTTATTACAATATCCTTTATAAAGTCCACTTAGTGACTATGACCTTTTTCCCAAATAATAAATAGGAACATTGAAAAACGTAATAAATCATATTTAGGTACCTGCGTTGCTTAGTCAACGTAAACAGTGCACCGCAATAAGGGGAAATTTCAAACCACCTGCATAATATGATCGATGCCATTTTTACATCGGTCTTTCTTAACTTTGCCTTTAAGAATAGTCCCGGATGGTTTTAATATCAAATTAATTAGAAAATAATAGAACAAAATATCCTGAATATATAATCTCGTATATTTAAGTTTTACTACCAGTATTTTGAAATAAATTTTCAAATGAGTCTTTCACAATTTATGTACTAGCAGTAACGAAAATCTGTATGATGTACGTTAATATAATTAGGGTCGTTCTTAGCTTGCCTTAGCGGATACTCTGGGGTAGTTTTAATATCAAATTGATTGGAAAATTATTGAACAAAATACACTGACTATTTAATTTCGTAGAGATATTCACATTGTGTACAATTCTAGGAGATAGCGTTGTTTATATTGAACTTTATATGTTGTCTGATACAAGTTGCTTAAAGGATTCGCATTTCTTATGTTGTCTAATTTCTACTGACGAGAACCAATTAGAGGTATATTCTTTTGAGTAATTATCACTTTCAGTTCTGTCCCTTGAAGTAATCATGATCACTTCGACCCAATAACAAGTAAATGCATATTCAAAAGAACGTGAAGTTATCAGTTTCACTTTGTTCAGTTTGATCAGTGATTATTTACTCAAAAGAATACAGCCAAGTTAGTAACCGGTCTGCAGGTGACGGTGTACTGTCATGGGACAGATTTTCACTCACTCTTGGTATTTCATTGCAGTCTGAGATAGTACTTTGTCTCTAACCAATATAGAACAAAGTACGTTTCTCCTTATAGTATAAGGTTTTTTCAGTTGGTTGAGACCTAAAATAGTTTTTCTAATGTAGATGTATTTATACAAGCAATTGTACGTTGGTATTCACCGTTGGTATATAATATATAGATCTCTACGAGATTAAGCATTCATTTTCAGTGAAATGGTAGATGGAGTTGCTTGTATTGGACTTCATATTTTTTCTGATATGTTATTTAAAGAATTCGCTTTTCTGTGTTTAGGTACGCTTGCCTATCCTGTATGGACCAGAACCAATGTGTCCGAAACCGGTCTGCAGGTTGTGGTGTACTGCTATAGAAGAGGCTTACCTGGTATTTCATTGCAGTATGAGATACTACTCAATAGTCAATACTCGATTTACTCATGTTATTACAAAAGAAAAATGCTGACACACATCAATGACCTTAAAATTAATCAGTTACAATTACACGATTTATAAAATACATCAACATATAGTATGTTAACATTTTTTGTCTAAAATGAGATTCTAAAAATGAATTTACATTATAAAAAATGTTTTCAGTTAATATTATTTTCACCCTACTTTCAAAATATTTCTAGGTAAAGTCCTAGTTCTGTCAGATAGCATATTGATAAACCTTATTGACTAATATCGTGGATCATTCTGGCACCTTTTAAGTCGTCAATGGGCAGAAAAAAGATTACTCTAATGTATAGTATCATAAATATGTATGCTTTCATGGACTCGAAACAGATTCTCATTCTATTTTACATACAGGAGATTTTCTAGTGTATATACAGATGTAACTGTATAATAATATTTTAAAAGTTTGTTTGCGGTCATCTATAGAACCAAGTACTGTCAAGATTCTAATTGTTTGCCGTTATATAGCAAATATACGGCTTTGTGACTACAAACAAGAATAGCATAAGATAAATGCGAATGAAGCAAAAAGTGGTACGCTGTTAGAAGTATACCTGGAAACACACAGTGTGATAAGTTGCGCAGAAAAAAAAAAGATTTTTTATTAATCGCATGATTTACGTAGTTTCCTCATTACAATCTGATGGCTAGACATACTCCAATGAACTATATGTCATCATTCACTGCCTGTAGGGATTTTCTTCGAAAGAAAACAGCTCTTCTTGTTTTTTCCTGGTTCAAAATTAATCTGTTGGCGCTGAATTATTGCTCAGCTCTGTGCTGTGCAAACTCAAAAGCCTCTAGAGCGTCACTCAGAATATCAGCTTAGAGTACAGAGTACGTTTGTCTTATAGTATAAGGTTCTTTGTGAACTAAATTAGTTTATCTAATGTGAATGTAGAAAAATATAATGCAACAGAAAAGAGATGGGGTCACAGGACCACACTTCCATCTTAAAAATTTTCATTACAGAACTCATTCAGTAAATGTATGTTAAAGAGCGTAATTCGGAAATTATCGGCAATCTTTCGGCGATATATAATTCTCATCATATGTTTGAAAAACTTTTCCATGTCAAGATATTTACCCTCAAACATCACGTGTGAAATGTGGTTTTCAAGTTTACTTTTGTTCCACTCCATTAAATGTAATAAAACACTCGTCAAAGTTGCAACAAATGAACAAACTTAGAATGTTTTAACAATATTATTTATTACATATCTGGTGGGTTGGGAATGCTATGCTGTTTTGCAATTTTTTCACTAAATTTCAAAGCCGGTCAGATATTTCTAAATGTAACATTTATTTGTTAATTACTTATTCTTTCCTTAGAAAAGAAGTTATTTTCTTTAAGTTCAAAAAATGAACCATTTTCGAGATAAGAAGTACATTTGAATATTTCATTGCATCCAATTTGAATGTAGTTTATTAATAGGAATATCTGTTATTTTTAAGTAGAAATGAAAATGTTTTCTGCTAGAAAAAATATTAGCTTATACGTTTAACCCCGCATTATTAATTAAACGTATTTTTATTGTAATTTACACTGGTGCTTATAAAATAACAAGTATTCCCAATATTAAACTGCATTCAAATAAGATGTAGTAAAATATTCAAAATTGTTCATTTTTTGTACTAAAAGAAAAGTCACATTTTTTCCATTGAAGGAATCAGTAATTAACGAATGTGTGGTTACATTTAAAAATATCTAACCGGCTTTAAAATTTGGTGAAAAAAATGAAAAGGGGCACAGCACCCTCGACTCACCAAATATGTATGAAAAAAATTGTTAAACCATTCCAAGACTGTTTTGCTATAGTGAAACAAAAGTTATTTTAAGAAAGCTATATTTCACGCCTGATGTTTCAGGGAGAATATTTAGAGATGGAAGAACATATGAAGTTATTTTCATGGAAATTACATGCCGCCGATAAATTTCTCACCTTTTCTGAATCAAGCTGTATATCATGTATTCACGTAAATTATGTAATGAAAATTTTTAGCATAGTCCCATGACTCCATTTCTTTTGTCTTCTAGAATATTTTTCTATATTTATATTAAAGAAACTATTTTAGTTCCCAATCAACTGAAAAACTGTATTCTATAAGAACAGATGTATCCTGTTCTAATACGGCCAGAGACAAACTACTATATCAGACTCCAACGGAATACCAGGGATGGGTGAAAACCTCTCCCATAGCAGTGCACCGCCACGTGCAGACCAGTTTCGAACCCTTTGATTATCGTCAATATAAGATAGGCAAGCTCACCTAAATACTTGGGTTAGTTTTTGTGTTTGCGAATCTGACTGCGCCTTTTGAAGACTTTTATTTCACAACCATCAGGATGAGGGTGATTTTAGCTTTTAATCATGTTATAATTGTTCTTGTTCTTTGGCCTGGCAGTGACTTCATGAGAAGATATAATTAATGGATTGTTGGAAAGTTGAGCATTATTGAAGCGTTATTTAAGAGTCGATTTTATATAGGTTTGAAAAGAATGGCGCAATATAGATCTGAACGGATAGTATTCTACACGAATGTGGTGCATTAGTAATTAGCCGGTTTGCTTTATTGAGACAACTTTCAAGCCTATTTAATTTCAACTTGCTTATGATAATCCAAGTTGAGAGATCTTATGAACTAATTCTTTATAAGCTTTCAAATCAGTTTACTAAATATATTAAGCTGGGAGTATAAAGAATATGTTAGGCGTTTTACTTTGCCTAATAAGCAGTTATTATTTTGCATTCAGCTAAGCTTTCTGTCATATATTAACCCTAAATATTACCGATTGAGTGTAACCTGGATAAATTTAAATTTTCCAGTCTGTCAGTTTATCCAAATTGAAATCTTCGGATAATTTTCCAGAATTTCCTTGCCGATAGAACACACGCACTGTCATGTGCGAATAAGGGTAATTTATTTTAAGGATTTTTTGGGATATCTGACAAGTAGATGTTGAACAGAGTAGGTGATAAGAGAGAGCCTTGTGGCACCCCTATTTCAACTCTTTTACTGTCTGATAAATGATCTTATGACACCACGAAGCTTCCGAAAAATTATCTTATCAAATAATTAGGTACTCTCAGTCTTATCATTTTGACTACAAGTCTATTGTGCCATATCTTGTTAAAGGCCTTGCCAGCATCTAAGAATATTACACCTGCATACAATTTACGATTGCAACCTTTTGTCATATCAATTGCCACCCTGGAGATCTGATGAATACAGCTATTGTTCTGTCTAAAACCGAATTGTTCCCGCAAAATATCTCTAGTAGTTGTAAACTCAATATGTTTATCAAGGATTATTCTCTTAATCATCTTTTCCAGAGCCCGAAGAAGCCTTATTGGCCGCTAAACATTAATTTCGCTAGAATTTTCATATTTTTTTTTAAATAATTTTCGTTGTTCTTCAATCTGTGGAAAAGTGATCCGTATGTTAGCATCTTATAAATACACGGACTTATAAATATCTATGGTTTTATAAACTCTACTTTCTAGATGAATTTTTTCCCACAGAAATGGTTTTGTGAACAGATATCGCTTTCATATTTACAATACCCAATATCCACATGCATGCATTTGTTCATTATTATTATTTTGAAATATTGTTAACTACTTAACAAAACGTACTTTACTCAATATTTTGTTGATTTAGAATGAGAATAAAGTGAGAGTGTCACATATTGCAACAAAATAAATTTCTATTAACGCACGGAATTAAATGATTATTAAAGATCAAAACTGACACACACTTAACATAACAAGAAGCAAAAAAATCATAATGTTCTTTTCATAAGTCATTTGCTGATTCTTTAAAAGCAGTAAATTTTAGATGATAATAATAATTTTGTGTCTAATTAATATTGTTAATATTATAGAGAACTGTATCAAGCGGGGAAGCAGTTAATGGATTTATAATTCATATAAAAATTATAATTGGTTTGTATCTTCGCAAAAGTAGTAATGCATAGACAAAAATAGGTAATAATTTGTTAAAGACAAATTTTTGAAAAAACTATTGAAGCAAATATGTTGATATCGATTTGAAGATCAATAAATCCTCTATCGATACATACCACTAGATACAGTGTTACATTTAAAAATATGATCTAGAAAAAAAAGAATATAAATATTTAAATAACAGTTTTGGACACGCTGTATGTTTCTTACAAAAAAGTGTTGAACCCTAGTATGGATATCAAAATTTTAAAAATTCGGAAAAATCTCATTTTAAGGAAAAAAGGATCCATTGAGACTTCAACTTCAATAAAAAATGTATATTGTTCCATTAAAAAAAATATGCGCCGCGATTGTCACACACACCCTATATAAGCTAAACTATTTTCAAAATGTACTCCCTTTAACCTCTTTAATATTCCACCAATGAAATTTTCCATGGATGTAACGATATAGCTGCAATCGAATACCACAGTAATTTCTGTTATGTCGTTTGGTATTTGTGTTAACATTATTCGCATGCTTACTTTAGTGTTTTTTTAATAATTTCAAATATTTCACGTTTTTTATGTGATTTTCTATCGTTAATATTTTGACGTCGGCATAATGGTGGTTTTCCATATTATGGGCTGTTAGAGTGGAATTTTTCCCTTTTGTAATTTTAAAATTTAATTCCCTATAGCAATTTTTAGGAGATTGTGATCAGCATGGCTGAAAGTTACATTAAGTTTCTTAAAGACATTTTGAAGATTTTCGGAGATTGGGTGGATATAAGGATATATTAATGTATTTTTTTTTTAATTTTCGGTCTTATTATTGTAAGAGCTGGAATTTATGAATTCTTCATTTGAAAAAGTTATTTATTAAGTTTCGGGATGGCTGTCTACTTGTATGGCTTCTTTTGTTTTTTGACTAGCTCAGACTCGGTATTTAGGATTTTCTAATTTGATACTGCTAGCCTCAAAACATATAACGTTTCTTTGTGGGTTATTGGGCGTTGCGAAGCAAAGAGCTAAATATTAATTTTAGAATTTAGTTGATTGGGTCACAACACTTCAAAATACGATCACCAATCAAACTTCTACTAATTTTACTGGCTAGCCTGTTGGGATAGCACTTAATCTTTGAAAATATTCTAAAACGAATTTTTATGTCTCCTCTTTTTCCCACACTATATTAAGGTCCCTGCTAATAATTTCATTAGAATGAACACTTTAGGGTGATAACGTTCAAAGATTTTAATATTTGGCTTTTCAATGTTTGGACTTAAGACTGGTCTCTACAGTTGAATTTCTCAAATCCATATAGGTTTGAAAGCAGCTTAACATATCATCAACTAGCTCTCTAATGTCAGTTGTGACATTCTTCTTATAAGTCAGTAAAGGCTATTTAATTTTGACTTATGTAATTTTTTCTTCATAAATATTTACTCCAGTTTAGACGTCTATCCAGGGTAATTCCTAGATATTTGACATCTTCTGCTTGAGTTAGCTGTTAATTACTTAGTCGAATATTGGGCAAGTTTCCTTTTCTTAGTGTGGCTATTGTTAGTAGTTTTTGTATAGCTGTATTGTTGATAAATGTAGCTGTTGTAATATTAGTACTCGTCGATTGATCTACTCTTAAAATCAAATACAGCAGCGGACTCAGCATTATAGATTTAAACATTAAATGTTTTGTTTGTTCATCTCGAAAGTTTACGAAGAAATATCTATTTTGTGTACATGAATTTATTAGGATATAAACATGAGTAGATATCCTTTTTTTACTGTTATTCAGTAAACTCGTATGCCACACTTTATCAAGCGCCTGTCCAATGTCAAGAAATCCTGTAACGTAGTATTACTTGTCTTCTGCAGGTTGCTTCTTATTGTCATTTTGTGTACTTACTCTACAGTCGTATAATTTTAACTGAAACCAAAATGGCGACTAAGGAAAATATGTTTTTTTTTATATAATAGGAGTTAGTTTTTCCAATAAGAACTTCCAAATAATTTTCACATTATTGGACGCGAATCGATGAGTCTTAATAAGACTGGGACTGTTTTCAAAACTCTATCGTCTTGACAATACACAATTATTTTACTCTTGCATGGACTCTAGGATACAAGGTTATCCTAGGCAATGAAAGATCAAAACTAACTTTCAAGTTCACGATCCGTTACCATATTTATTTGATCAGAACCAGGATTTGGTATTACTAAGGCTGCTATTCCTTAGTAGTTATTTGATGGTTAAACCATCAATAACACACTTAATCAGACTATGGCTGGTAGATTAATAACCAGGTACTGCGGTTTATGGAAATACGTACACACAATGGTCATCTGTAATGAAGAACCAACATGTAAACTATTTGACGAAAAGGACGAATTAGCCTCACCCATTATCTTCGAATTAAAAACTGTACCTTCAATGATCGACCAATCCCAAAGGTATATATCCAGAGGATAAATTAGTGAACAGTTTGCCAAACTTGATTAAGGCAACCAACTTGTTCAGATAGAACAGATATAGCAGGTAACAAAATAAGTCACTAGGCTGCAGTGTAAGGGCTTCTCAACCCTAGGCTGCTATATTATTTAATTAATCAATTAATCAAAAGTCGATCAGTAGGTAGGAATTTGCTTTTTATTCTGGTTTTCCTAATTTTGCGGCTACTTGTTTGCGATTTCGTCCAGTACTTTTTCTGTTATTAGTTTATGGCCGGGTACTTTTTCTAGATTAAGTGAGTGTTTATTGCAAGTCTCACCTCAGTTTTTGTAAACTAGTAGCAACTCTAGTAGCCCTGAAGTGTGAATTGATGAATTTAATCTTTTTCTAGTGTTGTGATTTCTATGTCATGGGGCTGAACTATGGAGTTTCTTAAATATGCTGTGTATATATTGTGTCCTTTTTATAACATCTCTTATTAACTTGGATAACTAGGGATCAAATGCAAATACTTTCTTACCACGACATCGAAAGGGACAAAATTCCAATAAGAAGAGAAATATTTGAAGTAAATGCATTGAGTCCATGATGGGTCTGCTTTGTTCCATGCTAATCCATGAACCCCATACGCATAAAGCCTAAACCCACTAATCCATAAAACCACGGATCCAGGGGGGGAGGGGCGATCCCCCCCCCCCCCGCAAGAGCTTTGAGTTCAGGAAAATGGACCAGATTTGGCCTCTTATACTATAGTTTATTCAAGAACTAGAGAGAATAATAAATCATTTTTTACCCTTTTTTTTCTTCGCAAAATACCTGTGTCCTTTAGTCCGGTGTCTTGGGCAAAATCTGTTAGATATATATATTTTTTCATAGGAATGGGTTAGAAATTTTCTAATCAAAAATACTGGTCTATAATAATGGACCATTTGGGTTGGATAACAATAGATGTTTGGATGTGTGAAGTGTTAAAAAGGATTTTAATCCTTGTCATAGGCCTCGGAAAGAGGTTTATTTTATCACTAAGTATTTATGGCATAGAATATTATTTCGGTAATAAACTTAAAATAAAAAGTTTTTATAATATTATTTTATTTCTTATGATTTTTTAATAATTCACATACATTAGAAAAAATAGATAATTTTAACATATTTAACACAAATCATAACATTTAGAATATAACGTACTTTTTTTCTCTCAAAAAATTCTAATTTATAATTTAAACACCTACCAAATACCCATTGTCAAAAATACAAGAAGTTAAACATATATAAAAAAAGAAATTCGTCCATATAATGTGAAAATTTTTTTGGGCTATCGGTCATTTTATTATTAATTAAAGACATTTTTAGGACATTTGACATTTCAGTTTATTTATTTCTTGAACCATCTGCAGAAGTACAATTAAACACTAAGAATGGATTCATAGGTAATTAATTATTATATGTTAAAAATATTTAAATAATAAATTGTGTTTACGCTGGTAAATATTACGTATCTAATTCGTAATCCAAGTCAGCGAAGCTATCTTCGCCCAAATTAATTATAATTGGTTCCTCTATCTCACGGATCATGAGATCGAGTTTCCACATTTTCTTTTATTCTTTTATTATATGAATTTTTCCAAATTTTCTGCAGTAACTTTATTCCAAAAAATCTTTCAAAAATTCAGTTAAATTACTAATTTTGTAAGTTGTGTTATTTCTAGCAACTCTACCTTTTACTTGAGAGAGATATTTCCTTCGCCAACGGACATTTTCCGGATGATCTATACGAACAGATTTCCTATCTGGTTTTTCCCAGCAAAAATTAACTTCTCTGAGCAATTTCCAGAGCTCAGTTCTTTTAATTTCAGGTAAATCCCGATCTTCATTGATTTTAGTTATAATTTTGTCGACGGTTGGGATGTGCTTTTCATAATAAGATGTATGTACAACTCCTTTTATTGCAGTTAACGTCTCTTCCAACGAGGTTTTTCGTCTGCCTGTGATCGAATATAACTTGGTAGTACTAACAAATCCAGTCGCCTTTTTCTCCTTCAGCATTCGGTAAACAGTGATTTTTCAACTCCTGTTATGTTGGAACACATCTCAATAGAACTTTTAACATTATTATCTAGATATTGATATTTTAGGACATCATAAACATTCATCGTAATAAGTTTTTCGTTGAGGAAAAAATGCCCTGGTCAAAAGGTTTTGGAATAAATATAGATGTGGAAGCCTTATCTTTTGGGTATTTCACTAATCTCATATAATATATAAAAACAATCACAAACAAGATAAATCACTAAAGACACACTGTAAGGTGTACTTAGCTCACTGACAGAAATTAAATTGAACTATCAGAAACTGTATTGTTGCAGTAAATTTATAAAACCTTATAATGTTTAAATATAATTAAATAAAATTAGATTCACTGCAGTTCTCAGTTTCCCCCCTCTCCAAGAACTTCAAATTCAGAAAAATAGACCCGACCCTGCCTTTTACACTAGAAATGGGAATGTTGCTGATGTCTCCTCCCCCCCCCCCCCCGTTGACAAATTGCTTTCGCTTGCCATACTGTACTTTTGTGATATCACCACCCCCCCCCACCCCCAAAGAGAGTGGCTGATGCCACATACCCATAAATCCACAAACTCCAAACCTATGATCTCTATACCTATAAAGCCTATACCCACAAACTCCAATTTCGTTAAACGGATTCGGGCACTCGCAAGTTCATAGGTTTAGGGTTTACAGATTAGGATATTTTCGCAAGTGTACCGTTAGAATACACTGTCCTGAGTAACGTAAAAAAATTTTTCCATATACTTTAAAACTTGTGTTTGATTCGGACTTTTGTCCATTATTCCCACTGTGTGGCGTATTACAGTTTTTGGTCATAGTTTGTTTTAAATCAGTGATATGAGATATAAGCTTTTCATTTGTTGATGTAATAAATTAAGAACTTGTCATACATGAGATGTATATGACAGGTCAATTTCTATAATAGTTTCAAAAACGATAAAAAATATAAAACAAGACAGATTTTTTTGTAACCCTATCAGTTCAAAAAAAAAATTAAATACAACAAAAAATTCTTCGTTCGCCAATTTAAATGAATTTACCGTTTTCTTAAATATATCATGGCTTTTTAAAGACAATTTATTAAATAACTTAATATCTTAATATTCTAACACCCTTAAAAATGCTGCGCTGTTTAGTTTAGGCAGCAAAATTTTTTGTTTTGTCAACCTAATGAACGGATGTTTTCACAGATTAATACACAAATGCATATTCCCATCCATAAAACACTATGCTTAAATTGCTTGAAGGTTATAACTTTTTTTAACTACTATGACAAATAAGTATTATACTCGTATATATAAACGTCAAATTTAAAATTTCAATTTAACGAACTTTTAATATAAGCCTATTTTTTAGGGAATCTGTGTTTTATTGCACATCGTAATCTCAAACCAATCTAAAGATATTTTGCACAGTAATGCGATTAAATTAGGAAGAGAATCACCACAAACAGACATCCCTTTTCGAGACGATTCGTATCATTTCCAATTTTAAGCGATAAAAGAAAGCAGTCGGCAGAAATTTCGCAATTGGCGATATTAGTGTCATTATTCTTTTTCTCTTTTCCAATTTCCAAAGATTTTTTTTTAAATATACTTAATTTCAAAGATTTTCATTTACCCATTTGTTGTCATTTAATGAGATTAATTAAGACTTTCATAAAACAACCTAAGGAATTATTCTTTGTTTAATAACACATATTACTAAATTTCGATTTACTTTTTATACATAGAATAGACTGCTCTTTTGTAAATGCTTTGAGGTGAAGCGGGAATAGCATAAATATGCACACTTTATTTAATCGCTAAAGATTATATTTGTGTAAAAATAGTTTATAATTATTTAAAGAAATATGAAAAATGTTTGCAACTTTAATGTCACTTTTTAAAGTTAACAAAAAATTTTCTCGAGATCATTATGCTCTAAGAATTGTTTCCAATGATCTTAGTATCTCTGTGGTGAGGAATCTATATTTTTTGATTTGACTGAATCGTGTCTAC
This sequence comes from Diaprepes abbreviatus, assembly GCA_034092305.1. Classification (NCBI taxonomy): domain Eukaryota; kingdom Metazoa; phylum Arthropoda; class Insecta; order Coleoptera; family Curculionidae; genus Diaprepes; species Diaprepes abbreviatus. The sequence continues at coordinate 539,933 of JASJET010000117.1, forward strand.
TATGATATTTGTTTCTGGAGTTTTTGACCAGAAAATATATTTAACAAAGCTTTTTTTACAAAAGATAGCTCAGCGTTTTGTGTTTGGTGTCGGAGATAGAGGGACATGTAGACCTTTATTTGTTCAGCCTAATTTTTTTTTTGATTAGTGTGCATCTTCATTGTGCGAACAGCCTGTCTAATTCACTCCAAGAATCAACAGGAAATCATAAAAATTCTCTTTATTTTGTACCTACGACTCGTGTAACTGATCTTCTTATCTCTCAATTTTCATAGAGAAGTCTATTATCTACCGAAGTAGGAAAATAGTTAATACACTAAAATTTATAAAAGAAGTTAAAAGGCCTATTTAATAAGAGGATTTTTTAACAGATAGTTTAATGTTAAGCTTATGATTTGTGTTGTAAACCTTTTGTAAATTTCTTTGTGATATTTTATACATTCTATTTACTATTGGTCACGTTTTTCCGTTGTTATTTTATACACACTATGTATTATACTATTTTTATTTTATCTTTTTTATATTAGGTATTTCAAAATTTTAGTTTTAATTTTTAAATTAATGCTTTATCGATGACATGGTTTATTCTTATAATAATAAAGCTTTATTGAGTTTCATTTTAAATATACGTGATAATATTGTTAACATTATAATTTTTAAAGTATAGATGACTATAAATACACAAAAATAGTTGATATTTATATGGATACTCTGTAACCTCGTAACTTAAATAATTTATGAGTTATGGTTTTGTTTTAAAAACAAAGATATCTTTGTCACTTTCTTAATTACTGAGTTGTTTTAATAAAAGCGAATTGTTTCAAGAAGTCATCATATCTATGACGTCCAATAGTTTTCATTTACTTAGAACTCTAGCGGATATGATCATAGTTTTAAATTCAGAATTAAACAGGAAAAACGAATATACTACATGTAAAATTTTAATTTATTCTAAAACTTAACGTTATCTATTGTATTGTTCTTAGTTAGCGCTATTTCCTTGTTATTCATGGCAGATTCTATTCTCCTTACTAGGTAATGTATAGCTGGCTTACATGAATCTCCTGACAGCTGTGTTATACATATGACAGGTGATATCATAAGTCCTAAAGTGAAAAAATATCCTATGAGCGTGTCGTTATTTCACCCTAACCTAGAGACGAAGAACAGAACAAATTATTTGTTTCTTTTTTACGTCATAACTAATCATCGAGATCAACACAAATTAGAAAAAAAGTAAGGTATTACACGAAAATATTCGTATGCTCTTTCCTTATTCTCATACATCGGGCAACTTTTGGAAAGCAAAATCGCTTCCAATACATCATTAAATGATTGAGTGAACATTGTATACACTTGCCATTTTTTAGAAAAATTTTCGTACCAATTAAAATTATTTTATTTTCCTTTATTATCATGGCATACCCTAATTCAAACTATTGGGCAAATGAATTTTAAACAATAGTAACTCGAATATTTGGTAAAAAAATATTTATTTACCGGTTTTCTGTATCTTTTTAGGTAATAACATAGAAGTGCTACACTTAGTTGTAATGGGAATTTTTAGCTCGTCAAATGCTATAAAGATGTTTTACTGTGTCAATTTCCTTATCTTGGAAAATTTTCTGTTCATAAAAAATTTTAAATTTTTCCTTCAAATATTATCTGATAAAATAAATAAAAACTGAATCGGTGATTTATAGTATTTTCAAAATATATCACAAATGAATAAGATTTCAGTTCGTAAACCAGCACATTTAAGTGGTCTAAATTATGCAACTTTTTCTAATTTAACCGCTATTCTATCTTTTTCCGTTTAAGAAACAGCGAAACAAATATAATGTCGCTTTAAAATAGTTGAGACCCTGTATGGATTGATCGGGCCCAGACAGATATAAAGTTGGACGATTTGGAACATACCAGCGTGCTGCCATCCACATGTTGACCATTTTTTAACACGGTACCATGAGACATGCATGATAAAGGGTTCTGGAAAAAATAACACGAAATAGGCTTATCACCAGTAGACCAGGCGACTGCGGGCTGTAAATATGTCGAGGCTCAGCCTAATCCAAGATAGAACTTTAAATAAAAAGAATATTTAGTAGCCACAAAAAATATTTTTTAACTTTTAATTATTAGAAAGATAATGACTATACCAAAGTTGATTTTAAATACTTTTTCTATTGTCTATCTCTTTTCTTATATTAGGTGTTAGTATTCACGTGTCATGGTCTGATTAATTTTATCTATTCTAAAATTATTTGAATTCAGTTAATTCTATTTTTTATGTTGCTACGCTTCCCTATTTTGTTTCGGCCCTGCAATAATTACTATTTTGTGTTATAGCTTTAAGTATTTTTTACAAGTGCTGTTCAAGTTTAAAAATTAATTTTAAATTGATTTAAACTACTTATGCTAGGCATATTCTTAATAAATAAAAGTAGAAACCGCACATTGGTATTCGTTTTTAATAATTAATTAAACATGTTAGGTTAATTTGACTTAAAATATAAAAATGATTTTATAATTCAAAATATTTATCGAAGCTGTAAACTAATATTCTTTGTTACCAAAATAATTCTTAACAATTAAAATTTCAGTAAGAAATAAATAAATATTTTACTGCTATGCTTATCAAGTGGCCTATATTATTCTCATTTCAAGCACTTAAAGGAAAATATGTATACAGACAAATGTCCGTCTGAAAAATATCTCAAGTCAAACAATATCTATACATCCATATAACTAATTTTTAATTTTAAAAATTAACAGCCAGATTCACTAAACGGATTTAAGATTCAAACCCGATCTAGTTGCCATGAAATTTAAATCTTATGGCGAACCAGTTTTGTTTTGCTTTTAATATTTTCATAATTTATCCTAGATATGTCAACAAATAAACGCTTATATAGCGATATAGCCTTGAAATATTTAGTAGAAATACTTGTAATCCGAAAATAAATAAAGTTTTCCATTTTTGCCGATTCAGTATGGAAACAAAATGATTTATTATGCTTTTATTTTTAAGGGCTAAAATTTGCTTGACTTACTAGTGCATTTGTCAATTTAAGACCTCATCTGTTAATATAGGGCGGTTTTAAATTTAAACCATGTTAGTGAATCCGGCTGTAAAATTTCAGTAAGATATGTATAAATGTTTTACTGCTGTGTGTAACAAATTGCCTATACCCATTCTTCTTTGAATAGTTAAAGCAAAAAATGCAGATAATTTAATTCCTGCAAATACAACCCTGGTTCTTTCTTCATATGTTTTTCGACCACCTAATGGTCTCATTGGTGAAGTTGTAATGAACCAAGAGCAAAATTCGTACGAAACACACGTATATATAAAAATAAATTTCGAGATATGGCGGCAGGATATTAAACTTACAGACGTTTTCGATGTCAGACTGAAAAATATCGACAATCAAATATCTATACATTCACTGGAGTAGTGCTAAACTTAAAAATTTTAATTTTAGTAAGAAATAAATCAATCTTTTATTGCTGTGTTTGCCTATTTTCATTTTCCTTTCTAGCACTTAAAAGAAATTACTTCTGATTACTCCGTTGGATATACAGATATTCCTTGACTGGTATTACTTTTCAGTCTGGTATTGAAAGAGTCTGCCGGTTTAATATCCTGCCGACATACCAAGTAATTTATATTTTATGTAACTGGTTGTTTCCTGCATATGTTGCTCTTCGTTCATTACTGTTCCACTGATGAGATTATTAAATGATCGAAATGAATTTGAAATGTAGGAAATCAATTGTAAGCGAGTGAAGCAACCTCCACCAACTGAATAAAATAAATTTTCATACGTGTGTTATACACAATCTTTACTACAAGCACTTTGCATATCTGGGTAAAAATATGTAAAAAAACTAACGAAAAAATAAGTCTAGTTTTATTTTAAAACAAGTTTATTTATTTTTAATAAGCCTTTCAAATGTCAATTAGAGGTTTCAAAATCACTTCTAATCATATTTAATTTCAACAATCGTGACTTTCATGAATTTCACATTTGCATGACTACCCATCCGCAATGTATTTAAAATATTATCGAAAAGCGACTATCAATATACTTTTTACACTAGCGTTAACATCATTGAAATAAAATGTCACGTATAAGATAAGAAGGTAAGTTGAAAAGTCGGGTTTTAGTAAAATTTTTCCTTAAATTGTTTCATTTTTTAAACTAACAAAGAATGAAATTAAAACAAAATATGTCATTGCATAAATTTTAATTCTGCTTGCTCAGCATCAAGAACAGATTGTAATATGAAAAAAAAAATAGTTATTGGAAAGAAAGAAGTGTAAATTGTGTTAGTAAATATTAAAGTAAAAATATTTAACTAATTTTAGTATATTTTAGGTTTATAGTCATTTGTAAAAGAAAAACTCGATAGTAGCAATAACAAATCATTACGCACATTTTTACCACTTTTTATTCTATCAACATGTAGACAATTGTTCAATGTTAAAAAGTAAATAAAAAACTTTGTATCTAAATAAATATTTATTACCAAGAGGAATAAATTCTAAATTTTATATCCAATCAAATAAGTTGAGGAAAATGTATTATCGTCAATTTCTAACAAAATATTAATAAAATGCAATAGTATAAGAAGTTAAAGTATTTTTTTCATTAGTTTTTAATTGCCTACAGAAACTTAAATTTTATCTTTAGTTTTCTCAGCTTCTGCATTGTAGAGTTCAATCGCTAACATTATGTTTTAATAAATAAATGGTTGAAAACCCCGGCCGCCTCACCTTTCTTCTCGCTTCACCAGGGCAAGTGAAATTTTGAGCCATAGCCCTTAAATTTTGAAAAGAAATATTTATCTTTTTTATGCCAAAAATAAAGGAACTTTGGGACGGGTGAGAGTGAGCTGAAATGCTTCAAGAACTGAATGAGAAAAAGTCTTTATTTAATTTTGGGGAAAAGTACTTTTTACGCAATGGCCAATTCTTTTGTCTCTAAACTATTCTATTTTTAGTAATCATAAAAACTAAATAACCTAAATATTTTTCCTATTGCTAAAAAATATCTATCTTGTTTTAATTTATAAAAATTTACCGCAAGACTTATCTTTTTTCCTTTTTTGGGTGCAAAGACAGTCTTGATTCGTTTTTGGGAAGATTAAGTTTTTCCGTCCAGTTTTTCGATTTTTTTCACAAAAATCTTTATCTTTTATTTTACGTGAAAAAATGAATTGTTTTATTTGTTATGGTTTTATTTGAGTATGGAAAACTCCATGGTATGGTATAAAGGTTTCGCGATCTTTAGGTTCCAGATCTCGCTCCACCGCAACCTCCACCAGGTATACGGAGTATACGCGATCTTTGGCCAAACATAAGTAAATCTGGGAACCCTTTTGTACCCAAAAACTAACCCAGGAGTCCATAAGTAGGTACTCCTTACGTCTGCACTCTAGTTTTAAAAAGGGGAAATCCCAGAAATACTATTTACTCCGGAATTTGATCTTCGAAATTAACCTGCTCTACTAAGAGAACGACGAGCAATTTCACGAATGGATAGGGGTGTTATAGTAGAACTTCCCTGCCTCACGCGCCTAACCAAATTTTGTCGTTTTATTGATTCTTTTCGAAGTTCTGGAAGGTCTATGCTGCCATCTATAAGATCGTCGTTGACCCACCCGTAAAGGACATAAATTTCAGATTTTCTTAAGGATGTGGAAGAGTAGAAAAATCAAACGAATACAATATTCGCAATATGAAATTTTGGTCAAAAAATAAGCAAATAAAGTTAAAGAACCGAATTTGAGCTATAAAAATAGCGAGATATCGAAACCAAAACTCGTTATTGCTGCTTGACTAAGAGATGTTTCTGCACGGCTATTTATTTGATGAGAGCGGCTTTTCTCATGTTTTTTTTCTTGAAAGAATTCTTTGATGTTGCGAAAGACTTCTTGATGCTGCTGCAGTTTTCTAAAATTGGTGGTGCATTTTTAGATGCCCGAAGGTTCACGCTCCAAAATCAGGTGATGATCGGATCATACCAATGACGGAACACTGCCGTGAAATTATTATATGCAATTAATAATGACGGAAACTTGCGTCTGGTACTTATTTTCCCCGTAAATGTATTCGGAAAAACGTACATTTACGATACTTTAATATATATGTATATATATATATATATATATATATATATATATATATATATATATATATATATATATATATATATATATATATATAACTTTTTTGGCGGGAAATGCAGAAAGCTTTTCCAACCAACGAGATGTTTTCCATAACTGCAATGCTGGAAACTTTCTGCTAATCGTAAATTATGTCATTTTAACAACCACTTGGCACGTGTTCAATTCTTAAGTCTATTACTGGCTGCCGTCCTAGCAGCATCTAGTATCTGCATTTCTGTCAGACGGATCGTTATTTTAACGATTGTTCCTGATAGGTTTCGATTTATGCTACATTTTGCAAAAAAAAACATCCAAATTAATAACTTGCTTCTTTTGCAATCTAGAAATGCTATTTTGCCTCGTGGTCGGATTTGTACTCATGATCGGCATGCTCTCTTGATAACATCGTGTTTTTTTTTATTCTAATCATCGGACACTTGATGTAACGATTTTCCACGTTAGATAATTATTATAGGTTCCCTTTGCAACAAGTTGCACTTGTTTTCATGCATTGCCTAATTGCTGATTATACTCCTGATATAAGTAATAATGAACAACTTAGAATTACATTAGGATGCGTCGATATATTGTTTTTGTAAACAAACAGTGTCCCTTACATTGCCGCTCTCTAGAGGACAGCAGCGGGAAGAGCAGTAGTGTCAAAACTCGCCTAACCCACTGTGAAAGCATCATGTGTACGGGTTAATGTTTTATAGGGAAATGTCTTTTAAACGATCCCACCAGAACCCCGGGCTACCTTCTGAAATAAGTAGCCTTGTATTCGTAAGCAACCCTGTTGGGATGGATCAAACATCCTGATATTCTCGTGAAAAGTTAGTGGAAACCCTAAGAAAAATATAATTATCTTCCCCATATGCGACCGATATTCAAACCGCACCTGTGATGGAAAGTTCTCATGGGAATAATACCCCAGCGACAGATCTCTAACACGGAGATCAGGTTTTAAGAGACCTAAACCTCAACGGAAGACTTTCGAGCATACATCGATGAGGCCAGTGCTAAAGCGGACCCAATTAAAGCCTGGACCAACAGGAAACCGCAATGAGAATAAATACAAAGGGGAACAATTATAATCTGTTAGCAACTAAGTTAGCTGGTGAAATGATGATCTCGTAGTGGTCAGGAAAGCAAGACGCAAACTATTTAAGATAACGAAAAGAACTGGTGAGTGGACAGGATTTTCAAAAAATACCACTGATTACAACAAAAAAATGAGAGAAGCTAAGATAAACTTCTGAGGAAGCTATGTTTACAGGTCGAAAACGCTATTAAAGCATCACTTCTCTACGAGATTCCAACTAAAAATCTCCTCTACCTTATAACGATATTGAGAAAATCGTATGGGACTTTTACGGAGACCGGCCGGGATACCTTAGAAATACTCTTTCGGGCGCATCTACAATACTCTGACATTATCTCTAACTCCACAGTAAATGATAAAACTAATCTCTCAACCTTGACCAGAAAAGCATGAAAAATGTATTAGCAAATTTTAAAGCAAGGCAATAAGCTCATCACTTCGGAGCTCTGCAGAATTTTAAGAGCAAGTCTAGCTACAGGATACTTAGCCTCGGCTTGCAAAAGTCTAAAATCATCTTTGCTGCTAAAGCTGACAGAGATACTAGATGAAACTCACATGCATCTCTAAAAGAGAAGCCACCATACCTGAATCAACATACCTATCAATCAGGAAAATTGGGTATCTGGTCTACATTACCTGATAAGAAGAATGGAGTCTACCGTGAATCGAGTGGAAATAGCGCTAACTTCCTTGATATTGAAGGAGTATTCGATACCTCCCTCCCTTCCATGACAACGTGTGTCAGAAGAGATGGTTTTGAAGATACTTTATGTAGGTTGATACAAAATATGCTACAGGGCAGACGAGCACAATCAGATCTGTTAAAGAAGACCATGGATTATCAATAGCCAAAAATGGCCCAAGGAAGGGGGTTCTATCCTCCGATCGACGAACTTCTAAGTAAACTCAACGACCAAGACTATTATCCCCAGGGGTATGCTGACGATATAGTCATACTCATCATCAGGAAATATGGCGGAATAGTATCAGAGCTCATGTAAGGTTTTAGTACTATATTAGTAGAGTGGTGCACTAAGGCACATCTAAGGGTAAATCCTGGAAAGAACATACTCATACCCTTAACTAAGAGAAGGAAATTGGGCGAATGAAAGCTACCAACTCTCTTTAATACAGAACAGCAGATGAGCCAGGAGATTAAGTATCCAGGTGTTATCCTGAGTGAAGGCTTACCTGGAATTCATATTTGCAGAAATTTATCTCCAAAAATAAAATATCTATCATGGTGGCAAAAAGGGCACTGGCCAAAATGTGGGATTAAAATTGCACATTGTATGCACATCGTATACTGCGGTGGTAAGACCCATGAGAACCTATGGTTCGATTGTGGGGGGAATAAAAATTACCCCAAGACGCACCAAAACTGGAGATCGCCAAACTCCAGAGACTAGCCTGTCTATTCATGACCCCATCTGTCTTGATATAATAAGGGCTTAGGCGAGGATGGTGCATACAGGCTAGAACCAAACAAGTTCAGGTGGACTGGATTTGCCCTCGGATACACCAGCATCAAACGCATAGTGACAAACTTATTGTTGAAATGAGCAGTGATACCATGCCAACCACCTAATACTTCGACAGGCTCTACACCATCCAGACTGACTGGAAGAGAGGTTCAGACTGATCAATAAGTCAACTAGAAAACCTTGTTTGGTATACAGACCGGCTCAAAACTGATCACGATACAGGTGCCGGGCCGGAATACACAGAGGCACACCCAGGCTCAACATCTGTAAAGTTCTGGGGCAACATACCATGGAATTTCAGGCAGGAATGCATTTTATTGAAACCTGTTTCCTGAAGAATCTAAAAAAGTGTTAGAGGGCAAGACTCTTCCCATTTTCTCCGACAATCAGGCAGTGCTGAAAGCTTTAATATATTATCAAGGAACATTAAAACGTGCTTGGAATCGTCCTCAAAACGTTATAGCCATGACAAAACGCAATAAGGTTACCAGGACACAAGTGTATCCTAGGTAATGAAAAAACAGATCAACTTGCAAGACAAGGGACCGACACTCCATTTATTAGACCAGTATTAGGAATTATTAGGCTGCCATTTGTCCATGACAAACCCAGTGGAACCGCATTGCGGGTCATAGGCACAACCGATTATTGGTGAGCGGACCATCTGATAAACTAGGCCGCAAAAATTATACGTCTAAGCAGACAACAGATCAAGCTGGTGACAAGACTAATAACTGGCCACTAAAGCTCAAGAAAACATATACAACAATGGACACCTACAATGAAGAACCAATATGTAGATTATACCAAGAAGAGGACGAGACGCCATCACACATTATTTTCGAATGAATAGATTTAACCTACTGCAGACACCCCTTCAGGGATCAATCAATCCAGAAGACTTATATCCAGAAGATAAATTAGTGAACAGGTTGCTAAACTTGATGAAAGCAGAAAATTTGTGTTCATTAAACAGATATAACAAGCAACTCAATAAATTTTAATGCTACACTATGAGGATTCCTCAACGCTGGCTTCCTAAACTACTTAAACAATCAATCAATCGATCTTAAAAGTTTAGCCAAGATTCTCTTAACTCTTTGAATCCATTCGTACTGATATTTCCTTCAAATTTTTTGGGTGATAATTTACTGTAGTCTGATTCATACTTGCATACCAATACCAAAGGTTGTTAATGCTCGGATGATTTGAGGAATAATATCATATCGATCTGCTGCTATACATAACGTTTTTATTTTTTATAAATCTTTTTTTTTTTGATATTTCTAATATGATTTTAGATATTTTATTGAATTTTTTGACGAAAGTAATTTATTCTACTTCCACTAGTGTTGTCCTGCGTAGCACATCCTTACATATCTTTAGGCAAAAATTGTAATCAACTGCTATTTTTCTCAATAAATTTTTTATGGTATGCTTCATTTATTAGTACTTATGTCCTGTTGATTCTTTTTATGAAACACTCTATGTCAGATTAAATAAGTTCATGTACTGAGTGGCCGACTAAGAGAGAACGCTGGCTATATCTCAGATATCGATAATCGCACAGCTTCGGAAAAATATTTTTATAACAAAATTGCCGGTAATTATTTTTAAGTTTCTACGACGGTCGCTAGAGGATATACCAACCATGGTGAATTAGTAACAAAGACTTTTTTCCTAATTTGCCCAATGAAGTTGTATTGAAAATATTTTTGTCCCAATCTTGAAGAAATTTGAAACTTTTCCTGTTGATAATGTTCTTTTTAAACAATTAAGGTCTGTTAAATTTAATTATGGCAAACTCGGGCTATCAGCAATTTAATAAAATAAGTTCTACATTTAACAAATGTGAAACAGAAAGAGTACAGAGTATCCAGTGCGAAACAGAAGAAGTTTCAAATCTTCTCAAAATTAAGACCCAAATATTTTCATTACAACTTCAATGGGAAAATTAAGGGAAAAAATCCATCTTCCTAATTGACCATAGTTGTAACGATTCCCAGTGACCGTCGTAGGAACTGTAAGCTTTTTTACATTATATTGTTGCATTGATAATAATATGTTATTTTAAATATACTCTAAAAATGATTTTAATAATAGCTCGTTACTCAATTTTTTTTTGTTTAGTGACATATTAAACAACGCATTATTTAACAATTGTATGAAAATATTTTCAATTGCCAATAAACTTTAAAAAACAGCACAATATTAACGCCGGTTTAATTACAAAGTAAACCAATGATACTTGAAATAGATACAATTGAACAGTTTATTGAAATTTATCAACGGTAAATATTGGTAAATGAATAGATACAGCCCCCAGGGTTCAACCAATATTCAATTAACTATCAACGCATAATTATTCAGTTGGTGTTATACTATAGTTCAATAGATCATTGTTCAGCCAGAAACCATAGAAATAACTAATATAATTGTAAATTACTTGCCATTTCATCTTTTTTTTTTATTAAAAATAATCATGGATAGATAAAAGTGTTATTTTTATTAGTTATTGGGATTATGAGTGACCACAAATTATTTTTCCAAATTTCCTTAAAGATTTTGGACTTTATTTCACGCAAAGTTAGAATAAAAATTGAACTTTCCATTCCAAATAGGTAGAGACGAAAGGCAGGGGATTAAATCTGGACAAGAGTGTAGGCGAGAGTGTAGAATAATGGCTTATGTGCCGGTTCAGATATTTTAACGATAAGGTGTTTTGACAGGCACAAATGAAAAAGGTAAATTTTTAAACTTGTATTATTAGTTAATTATTGGGGGGCTAGGACCACCAGGAATAGTGTAGGCGGAAGCTGGAATGGCAACGTCGTATATGGTATTTTTTATTCACTCTCAAGAATTAAGTTAACTTGGCCTCATTTTTCCGATGAAACAATGGTCTTATTAACCGAGATATTGTTTTAAAAAATTATTTTTATTGTTTTGAAAGAATTAACTCAATTGCTTAATCTGCATCAATTAAATAATAGCAAGAAATGAAGGATGTGTTGCCATTTTTGGAGACTCGTTAGAATCTACATATTATCGCCCGTCAGGAGCAAAGGGTTCTAGAATTTGAAAAGAGATAAAGTATGTGTATTGATATGATAAAAGAGTTTTGGTGCTATTATCAAAAATAATATCGTTCCGTATACCCTCTTGAATGTTGTATAGATTTTTAGTTCATTGAAGGTGATTTTTCAAATACTGCGGATTTCGTGAACAGAGAGATTGTGTTTAGACGTCTTTTTATGGATTTCTATAATAACTACGCATTGCTTTCTTTATATTATCAGTAACTTATATTCATTAAAATAGTCTTTTGTAATCTTTAAGCCTATAAATGTCTGCTAAATGGTCAGTTATATCCGGACCATCTTTTCGAGACTTGTGAGAATTTGAAAAGAAAAAAGCATGTCCATTTTGTTGGCTATTATGTTTGGGTTCTATTATCAGAAATATTATCATTCTATCTACCTTTTTGATTGGCACCATTTTGTTGAGTCGATAACTTATTTTAAGTGATATTGTGAATAATATATATTTTTGATCAAAATAGGCCTTCAGGAGGCATTTAATGATTTTTACAATATCTGTGACTATTGTCCTGCATCATTTTCAATTCTTTTTTAGCCCTTTTGTAACCTTTAAAGCCATTTCTGCCAAACTGTAAGTTAATGCCGGATGCATTTTTTTTTCTAGAAACACCATCAATTATTGATAGTCGCCGAATTGAGAAAAATCACTTGAACCAGCTCAGACGTTCGGATAGTGGAAGAAAAAATTGTTTTTATTTTTTTACAGTGCAGCAAAAATACAGGTGTGGAAAATCAAAACCGGAACGTGCACGTTTCTTAAGTAAGATAAAAAAAATACTATTTTATTAACTAAGTCAGAGTGAGACGGAACATAAGCATCTCAAGTATCTACATACGTGCTTAAATTTAATAAATTACGAGTCTGGCCCTAGCGTGATGAGTAATAAAATTCTGGCGCGGGAGAGCGGGTGGCAGCATACGCCACGCTCTTGTAAAACAAGAGGATTCCATTTTATATGCACTTATCCAGTCCGTTGAAGCGTAAGTACCGAGTATTGGTATTTCCGTGTTTCGCGCCAAATTTTTTAAAATTAAAGTGGTAATTTATTCCCCGGGACAAAAAGTGCAGATTATTAAGTGGTACTATTCTGGTAAAGGTATGGATGAGATAATCGGCAGATTTGCATTTACGTACGAAAATCATCCTATTCCTTCAAAATCGAGAATTTAGGAAATTACTAAAAAATTTGATACAAGCGGTTGTCTAAGAATTTGTAAAAAATGTACTGATAATTGTAAGGAGCATCTGGTTCCTCATATTACTGAAGAACAAGCAAATCGGGAGACTGAAGTTTAGCAGAAATAATTTTCCTTGCAATAGTACCACAATTGCAAAAGAACTTGATATAAACGCTCGACCAGTTCGAAATAACAAAATCGCTGTTACAAATTGCGAACAACTCAAGAAATTTTTCCGGAAGACCAGGAAAAACGTATGGTGTTTTGTGAGAATATGATGGATGAAGCTAATAGGGACAACAGCTTTATCAGAAAGATTTTTTTACTGATAAATGAATCTTCATTCTCCTTACACAGCTATCACAATTCTCTATCACCATAGAATACTCTCGAGAGAATCAACATCTCAATATTCCTCAGAGAAAACAATCCCCTAAAAAGGTTAATGTATAAGCCGGTATGTTGAATTGAACCCTTTTTTATTAATAAGAACTTAACTGCCAACAAGTTCTTGGATCTTTAGCGAAATCACATCATTTCAGCTGTTCGAGCACTGGTTATTAATTATGAGATTTGGTTTCAGCAGGGCGATTGCCCTGCCCATAATGCGAGGGAAGTGCAACCGATTTTGCAAACTATATTTCCAGAGCGCCTCATAAGCACAATGGGAACTATTCAAATAGCACCCAGGTCTCCTGATTTGGTTCCAAATAATTTTTTTTTTGGGTCATGTTTCTCAAAAAATTTATCGGCACATATATGAACGTGCTAATAATTTGGATCAACTGAGACAAAAATTAATGAAGTTCTCATAAGTATAACTCGCGAGGTTTTGGCAAATACGCGAACCGTATTCTAAAATAGACTGGGTTATTGTCTCGCTGAAAGTGGAGGCCTGTTTGAACACCTCTTGTAGATTTTTGGGCGTTTTTGGGGTGGCAGTAATATATTTTCGCCATACTCTAGTGCGTAAAATATATAAAAGCATGTTATCTACATGACGATTATCTAACGGCTACTAAATCAAAAGCCGAAGTTAAATTCCAAGGCTTACTGGATCACATAATGGATCGAATTATATTGCTTCAATTAGATACCTTCTAACAAGTCGACAAATTAGATTTGTAAATATGAATTTCATTCGCAAATGGGGCTTCGATGGAACGTCAGGTCAGAGCCAGTACAAAATGAAATTCACTGATCCAAATATTTCTGATACAAATTTTTTCCTCACTTCTCTTGTTCCACTTCAATTTCAGATTCTATTGTCCAATTCAAAACCCTCCTCTACTATGAATTGCAAGCCTCTGAAATTGAAATTTATTAAGAAAACCGATCAAAAGTCTGGAACGAAAAAAGAAAATTATGAACTCGAACTAAACAACTTGCACCATATAAAAGAGTTCTCTTTACCACAGTACAGTATAACTTATCTATGACTATGATAGACGGCTAGGTGAATGCTGTGGCTGGAACGAAATCGGTCCAACGTTGTTACCTCTGCTAAACAACATCTGAGTTCAACAACATTGATACTGTGTCCCAGTAAATACAGAGTATTTCACACTACGACTGTTAACTCTATTCACATGTATTCGATGCTTCGAATGTTGCTTGTATTTGTCGTATCAACCTGATACACAGAAGTGGCAAGCTTTTAAGCAGAGAGACAAAGAGGTGAAAGCCCAGACAGAGGCCACCATCCAACAGGCCTTCAAGGAGAGAGATTAGGACTTCTTGTTGGCACGCCAAAGAAAGGGTTGGGAATCACTAACGATGGCAACACAGCTCCACGTTTCTTCGAGAACAGTGATGAGTCAGCTGTTATAACAAGTGTGAAGTGGAAACTGATCTTCCGGCTTCCCGATATTTTGCAAACTATTAGAAGCGGACATTAAGATGCAATAAAGAAGATTTGAGAATACATAGTTCAAACAGCAAAATTGTTCTTCAAAGGATATTCTGATATTCGACCAGACATCATAGCATTTTCGATATTATCAATAGGTAAACTATCGAAAGATGCACAAAAATCAACGGACAAGTTGATAAGAAACAAATGCCTAGACTTTCCCCGAAAATCTTCTAGAGAAAAAAATACGGAGGATGTGTTCCAAAATTGTTGGCATTGACGGATCCTTACACTGCATTTTGACATCGTAAAGATTCGGATAACAATTTGTACGTATTGGAAAATGAGAAAAGAGCTATTAACAAAAAAGGCAATGATTGAAAAGTTCTTGTTATTATTTTTATTACAGTCGTATTATTTATTCATTTATGTTAATCAATAAATATTATATTACTTACAAATTATTTGCATTGGTATTTGTAAAGAAGTCCTAAGCAAACAGGAAAAAGTAACTTCGCCTTTTTAACGATTACCGATATCCACGTATTTATTTTTAAAATGCACTTTGAACTCAAGCGCAATATTCTATTCATAGAAATACAATTATCCTTTTTATTTTGTTTTAAAATTGCATATTTAACAGCTATTGAACCACACTAGATGTTTTTTGGATTTATTTTTATGATTTTAAAGATTCAGTCTGCTATGTTGAATCCGATAATCAATATTTTTTATTTTTAATATTAAATCCGTGCTTTTGATTTTTTCACGACCCCAAACCATCTTTTTTGGAAACAAGGAAGTAAGCTACGATAAAACAGTATGCTTTTGCAACAGAGCTACACGGGCTGTCTGTCTCCGTCTGTTACATTTGTATTATTTAGAGTTTCTGTTTTGGATTTTCCACACCTTTATAACTAAAATGTAAGAATACTTTTAATCCAAATGTTTTAACTCATCACAAAGGTATAGGTGTTTGTATGAGGGTATATGTGTCTATATACAGGTCTGTAAAATCCAAACCGGAACCTGGACGTTTCTTAAGTAAGATAAAAAAATACTATATTATTCATCAAATCAGAATGAGACAGTCGTAAGCATCGACATACGTGTAAATTACCAGTTTGGAACTAGGGTGAGAGCGGGTGGCAGCATACACCACACCCTAGCACAATAAGAGGATTCCAAGTTATTTGCTTTCATTCAGGCCGTCGAAGCGTAAGTACCGAGTATTGGTATTTCCGTGTTTTCGCGCCAAATTTTTTTGTATTTAAAATTGTAGTTTATATCACGGAACAAAAAGAGCATATTATTAAGTGGTACTATTGAGGTAAATAATCGGCAGATTTGCATTTACGTGCGAAAATAATCTTGTTCCTTGAAAATTTAGAATTTCGGAAATTATTAAAAAATTTGAGACAACCGGTTGTCTAAAAATTTGTAAAAAATGCACTGATAATAATGAGGAGCAACCGGTTCCTCAAATTAGTGAAGAACGAGCAGTTCGGGAGATTGACGTTTGTAGTTTAGCAGAAATTAATTTTCCTTGCAATAGTTCCATAATTGCAGAAGAACTTGATATGAACGCTCGAACAGTTCAGAATATTTTAAAGCGGAACAAATATCGCTGTTACAAATTACGAATAACTCAAGAAATTTTTCCGAAAGACCAGGAAACATGTATGGTGTTTTGTGAGGACATGATACAAAGTGCTAATAGGGATATAACCCCTGGAGTTTTGGCAAATACGCGAACCATATTTTACAATAGACTGGGTTATTGTCTCGCTCAAAAGAGAGGCCTGTTTGAACACCTCTTGTAGACTTTTAGGTGTTTTTGTTGATTTAAATTGAATTTAATTATTTGTTTATTTATTTACAATTACTGAACATGTTACTTTTATTTTTTACCAGAATGAAAGTTTATTTTTGAGAACGATTTTTAATTTTAAAGTGGTCTATTAGCTTATTTACTTAGAAATTACCGTTGTGTTTCACTAGTATTTTTATTAGAATAAATGTTTATTTTGTAACAGAAATATCGATTTTCTTTACGCTCAACGGCCAACAAAAACTAATTTTTTTGTATTCGACTATTTGATACATTTAAAACAATCAATGTATCAAATAGTCATTAAATATTCCAAATTCCATTGATTACGTTATAAGTTTAGACGAAAAGTAAATACATCCTCTCATTCGTTCCAAGGTACTGCTCGTCTTCGTGTCGCACGGAAGATAGCGTGCGTAATATTGCGCGTAGGTGTTCCCTACGATCTTCTGTCCCGAACTAACCTGAAAGAAGTTAGACGGGCTTAGTGGGTCAGAATTTGAGGAAACGGCCAAAATAATTTATAGTTAAGAAATCTAAAATAGAAAGTTGGCTATAGTAACGTCTCGATTAAACCTCGGTAATAGGATCGGCCAGTCTTTTCTTTCTAAAGTTTTATATCAGGTCAAAGGCAACAGTGTTATGGTTACGTCGCACCCAATTACATTTGTGCGCTGCTCTTCTATTTGACATTGGATTGTTGAGAAACAAATATCAACGATTACAAAATTGGGCTTAACAGAAAGGCAGTAATATATTTTCCCGTACTCTGATGTGTAAAATACAAAAAAAGCATGTTATCCACATGACGAGTATCTAACTTTTACTAAATCAAAAGCCGAGGTTAAATTCCAAGACTTACTGGATCATACAGTGGATCGAATTACATTGTTTCAATTAGACGCCCTTGAACAAATCTATAAATTAGATTTGTAGATATGAGTTTCATTTGTCAATGGGGCTTCGAGGGAACGTCAGGTCAGAGACAGTACAAGATGAAATTCACTGATCCGAGTATTTCTGATACAAACTTATTCCTAACCTCTCTTATTCCACTTCAATTAGCAGGTATTAACACGCAAACTCAACAAGAACAGATTGTGTTGTACAATTCCAAACCCTCGTCTACTATGAATTGCGGGCCTCTGAAATTTGAATTTATTAAGAAAACCGAACAAAAGTCTTTAACGAAAATAGAAAATTATGAATTCGAACCAGACAACTTGCATCATATAAAAGAATTCTCTTTGCCACCCGAGCTGCAGTACAACTTATCTATGACGATGATAGACGGCTAGGTGAATGCTTTGGCTGGAGCGAAATCGGTCCAACGTTGTTACCTCTGCCAAACAGCATCTCAGTTCAACAACATTGATACTGTGTCTTAGTAAAAACAGAGTATTTCAAGCTACAGCCATTATAACAAGACTAAAGCGAAAACTGATCCTCCGAATTCCCATCATTTTGCCAACTATTGGAAGTGGACATTAAACTGCAATAGAGAAGATTTGAGAATACAAACTTCAAACAACAAGATTATTCTTCAAAGGATATTCTTGGTACAACATGCCAACAGGAATCCACAAATTACTTACTCCATTGACCAGAGATCATAGCATTTGCAATATTACCGATAGGTAAACTATCGAAAGAAGCACAAAAATCAACAGACAAGTTAATAAGAAACTATCGCCTATTCTTTGCCCAAAAATCTTTTCGAGGAAAATATGTAGGATGTGTTCCAAAACTTTTGGCGTCGATGGATCCTTACAATGTTTTTTGACATTGTAAGGATTCGGACAACAATTCGTATGTATTGGAGAATGAGAAAAGAGCTGATAACAAAGAAGGCAATGATTGAAAGGTTCTTTTTATTATTTTTATTACAATCGCATTATTTATTTATTTGTGTAAATCAATAGATATTATATTACTTACAAATTATTT
This sequence comes from Diaprepes abbreviatus, assembly GCA_034092305.1. Taxonomy (NCBI): domain Eukaryota; kingdom Metazoa; phylum Arthropoda; class Insecta; order Coleoptera; family Curculionidae; genus Diaprepes; species Diaprepes abbreviatus. The sequence continues at coordinate 558,603 of JASJET010000117.1, forward strand.
GCATTGGTATTTGTTAAGAACTCCTAAGCATAAAGGAAAAAGTACTTTTGCCTTTTTAACGATTATCGATATCAACGTATTTATTATTATATTATTATTTTTTAAATGCACCTTGGATTCAAGCACAATATTTGATTCACGAAAATACAGTTTTTATTTTTATTTTGTTTTGCATATTTAACAGCTATTGAGCCACATTAGACCTTTTCCGAATTTCGATATTAAATATTCAGTTTGCTATGTTGGATCTGATTTTTATTTTTAATATTAAATCCGTGCTTTCAACCCACTGTGTTTTGACGACCCCACCAACCATCTTTGCTGGAAACCAGAAAGCAAGTTACGATACAACAGTATGCTTTATTTCACTTCTTCAACATGGCTAAACGGGTTGTCCGTCGCTTTCTGTTACATTCCCTTTTTTAGAGTTTCTCTTTTGGATTTTCCACACCTGTATATCTTTTTATGAAGGTATGCATATATTTGTTTATACATATGTACAATTATGTATGCATATATTATATATGTGTGTTAACGATCTTAGACTTTTTTAGATCATATAGCTCGTTTTTCTGATATTGTTTATATATAGTTTCAGGGAGCCATTTTTAGAATACTTTTGAGTTTAGATGTTATAATGGCATGACCAGATGGAGAATGAACCAAATATCCCAAACCATAACGAGGTATGTATATATGCAAATACAGCTATATCATGCTTATTATTATATCTCTTTATATTTATTTATTATTAGCTATCGTTGTTTACTGAATACTTCTTTTTAATACCGCTTTTCTTCTTCAATCTATAGAACCAATTTGAACTTGGTTGCAATGAATCTGATTCTGATTATAAATCCGATTCAGATTGAGCTGTTTCCCTGATTTTTGATTATAACAATCCCAATAATGTTGGCTAGGTTGGCTTATCCTCTCAAAAACTGAGGCCGAACCCATAAATAACATATGAAGGTGGAATATAGCTATGAGCTAGATAGCCAAATATTAAGGATATAAGCGGAAACCATATATATATATATATATATATATATATATATATATATATATATATATATATATATATATATATATATATATATATATATATATGTATGAAGTAAAATGCGAACAGTAAATGCAAACTGCGTTCCAACCATATCATTTCCGTCTTAGAGGTTGCACAGTTTGAAAAAATTGCTAAGGAACACAATTTATCCTATTCCACCACCATCAAGATGATGGCCTACCTGTACCACAATACCGAGAAGAAAGTCAAAACTTAGCCTCCCCGCTACAGTGATACGGCGGAGGTACATGATTCGTCTCTACTAGACTCATCAGGATACCGACATGCACCTGGCTGTGCAAAGGACAGATCGGAAGGAACCATGCAAATACTGAACGCGGCTTCGCCGAGCTCCCGCCGGATGGCGTATATATGTTTATACGGCTTTCACGGATCCGTTTGCTGAATGTGATTTCATATAAAGGGGGAGTAGTCGCGACTGACTAGTCACGAAACAATATTCCAAAAATTTGTATACCTTGGTAAGGAAAAAAACCTTTTTTGATTCTGTCGAGCTTTCGACAATTTATTTATCTCTTCTTCACGACATCTCTACAATTATTAATTAAACAGAGTATTAACCTAACCTATAATTATTAAGTAACTCACCAATGTGGTTTGAATATGAGACAAGTAAATATTTAAAAAAAAACAGGATAAAAAACTTAGCATTAGCACTTTTTAATTATATTGAGAGGCATATTATAATAGGATTGTGAAAATTCGTTGAAATTCTAGAAATCACTAAAGAGCCAAATATCCTACTCGATTATTTCACCATTTTGTATTGACAAATGTCATGTGTGAACCGAGAAATGACGCGAGTGCCCTAAGTAGTTGAGGAAAATACGGATTCGCGAAAACAATGGCTTAGTCAAGCATGAGATTTAGCAAAAATAAAATATAAAATTTTAAAAATTAAAAAAAAATACTTGTTTGATATTTTTTACATGATATAAGAGAATTTAACGGAGAAATTCATTCATCTAGAGATATAGTGTTCAGGAGGCTCAGTAGTGGGCATTATCCGATGCGTAGAATCCCCCCTCACTCCATGACCTTGTTCTTGCCCACCCATTTTGTCCTCGCCCTTGACCATGATATGCGAGTTTGCGTTTACCTTAAAAATATTCTTCAAGGTTGTGTGTGACCTTGATCTTGACCTCGTTCAAGGTCTCCCTGGCTTTGCTGGAGGTCATTTTGGGAGTGTGATCTAGAAGTTATGTGTCGTGGTTTAAGGCGACCTTGAATAGTTTTATATATGGTATGGGCAGGTTCATTCATCAGTTGTCTCTGACTTGCATAGGTAGTACATGTATTATTATTTGGCAAATCATGGCATATGTTTGTGAAAATTACGGTTTTAAGTTTACCAGTAGTTATAATATGAGGCGTCATAAAAGAGAATCGTGTGCTCCGAGATTTAATGAAGTGCTAGGAGGAAAACGGCTTCGAATTCAAGAGCGAATAACGGTGATTCCAGTAACTAATTGCGCTACGTATAATGTGGATGTTCCAGTAAATCATATGTTAGCACATAACGAATACAACAATATAAAAATAATTCATGTTTGCCGGTATGTCATGGTGTGCAACTCGTTGAATGTGTTTTCAAAAAGACAATTGCAACCTATTGGGTTAGCAGTGATCTGGAGCATTCCGATTATGAAATGTTTTTTGCAGACATTAAATCGAAGGTGGTGGAACTTGTTAATAATGTATTAAGTGTGCATCACCATGACAGCTGATGGCGAATATTGATCACAAGAAATATTCAGTGAGAAATCCTTCAACACTGCTAATCAAATAAATACTGTAGAAAGTGATTTGGATGCCGTTTACCATTCTTTCACCGTGCTTTGCGTGGGCTGTAATACCAGCATTGGTTCCGCCAGCAGCAACACCTTCACAGTTGACATCCTATCCCCATTTTTCTATAGTACTAAATTTAACAGGTATAGATTTTCCTGTAAAATTATATGACATTAAAAAATTTGAGGAAATGAACAACATATCGATTAACGTCTACGGTCTCGAATCTAAATACGAAAATAATAAAGTAATAGATGAAGTTATTGGTCCACTGAGGTATGCGTCAAGAAAGTTGAATAGATATGTAAATTTATTGTTAATTACAAAAGACTGCAGTAGTAAAGATGACAGTGACCATTTTTGTGATACGATTTGTTCAAAAAGTCATTATTGTTGGTTCAAGGATTTAGTACGCTTAATGTCAATTCAAATTAGTTGTCAACAACATAAAATATATTTTTGTGATGGTTATCTAATTTTAGCACACCGTCAGCTTTAGCTTTATATTAAAACGACGATTGTAACCACATTTTCACTCAAACACCCTCAGTGGATTTAAAAATTGATAAATTTGGAAAGAGTGTGCAGGAAAATATTTCAAAAAACTAGGGTATAGAAAAGCAAATGCGCGTTCAATTCTGGTGTATGCAGATTTCGAATCTGTTTTAAAACCTGTTGAAACGGTACAACCAAAGTCACAAAATTCTTACACTGTAAAAGTTTTAAACACGAACCATATTCTTTTGATTATTTAATTAAATGCTCTTTTGACGGCTCAATTTCGAAATTTTAGCTATTTCGGGGGAATAATACAGCTCAAGTCTTTGTGGATCGTAAGCCTATGAAACTGTTAACGCCTGAAGAAAAAAGGGAGTTTAATGATGCTAAACTATGTGATATATGTGAAGGCCCATTTGAAGACGGTAAGAGTAAAGTAAGAGATCATTGTCACTTAACTGTTGCAAAAAGATTTGGTGCTGCAGTTCGTCTTGACTAAATTCATATTTTGCAATAACAGTATTATCAATGTATCCTCCAAGTTCTTTAGCAGTTTCAATTAATTTAATACAGAATAAAAATTGCATGAAAATATGTTTTTGGTGTTTTCTTTCATACAGGACCTGTCCCACATAATATTAAGTAGTAACAAAAGTGTCAATAATCCAATATAATATACAGGTCCTTGGGTTATCGGATGTTCTGCAATATATGAGCTCACATCCGATTCCCGTAATCCCTTTTACTTTCCTCTGGTGTATCCAGGGTTCTTGAATGAGGGCGATGTCACAGTCCTTCATCTCCCTGCACAGAGCGGCCGAATCCGCCCTTCTGTGTTGGAGGTTTGCCTATATCATCCTCACTTTTCTTTCCAGTTCCCAGACTACGGAAAGTCACCTTCCCGAATTTATAGAATGCCTTGAACTGGGTCTGTTCAAAGCATTTAAAGGATGCCGCATCAACCGAGAAGGCCAGTGTTTAACCTTTCTCGTATATTTTGCGGCTTAAATTCGTCAAGTTACTTACTTTCAGACCTGGGTTTTGGGTTCCCAGGCGAGTTCTGGCTTTTTCTACCTCCTCTTCTGTCTCTGGTAGCCAGACGAGGACTTTAGGTCTTTTGAGAAGGTCCTTAGCCTCGACTAGTGTCAGGTCTGCTCCTTCCCATAAATTCGCTAGTTTTGCAACAGATTTTTGCAACCAGGTTTTTGTGTTGATATTGGCACACGTGATCTATAGAATGCCTCCTGTGTACTTATTTTATTCAAACTGTGGTGGATTGCCACTGCCAGAGGGCGTCTCATCCATAATCTCTAGAAGTTTGTCTAGAATTAGGTCAGCTTGAATCTGGTCGATTGTGAAGTCAGGGTGACGACTGTGTACAATCGTCATCCTGAGATCACTTAATGCCCTGCTGTAAGGGGCTCCAACCTGTCCTACTTGACTTCTGGTTCTCTTCGCAGGTCGTTTGTCTCCAGGGGAGGTACTCGAGTCCGAGTGCAGCCGTTTGTTGGTTGCACTCCCCTCTTTTTTGGCTTTGGACCCCGACTTTGGTTTTTCCTTAGTCCAAGTCCCCGCTGCCATTTTCTGTGCCTTCCGGATCATCCTTTTTTGGGCTCCGGAAAGCTTCTTTCCCTGTGGGTAAACTTGCGTTTTCTCTCCAGGGTCTGTTTTTCCAGTGTCTAATTTTTCGGTGGAACTTTCGCCCATCCTACTGGATTCAGCCACTAGAGTGTTGTCAGAGGAGTCTTCTCCAATGAGATCCACCTCTGATAGTTTGTTGGAGTCATTAATCTCTGAGTCCTCCTTTAATAAAAAATTTTCTTCGTCCTCATTCATGTTCTCACGAGTATGAGAGAAAGGGTGGTCCACGTCGGCAGAGCTCCCTTTACCGATGTAAGGCCGCGTATATTACTATACTATTTTGGGATTTCGCCCGGTTTGCCAAAGGCACCGTCAGGGGCATCTGATAGGCTCAGTTACCATACATCCCCTCGGCACGGTCGCCACACGTTGGAATTAAGCCTGTGTTAAGTGTTGGTGTAAAGGTGCGCTCGTCTATAGTCAACGGATCGATACCGTTCACCCGCAGACGGTCAAGTGTTAAGTGATGTATTAGTGTAGGCACCACTGTGCAGTTGTATCCCTCTTAGTCTGGTTCCTACCCACAGAGACCTTTCCCGCTTGGTTGTACCTCCGGCAGTCTGAACTGCCACTGGCTTAATCCTCTGTGTCATTGAAATTCGCAAGCCCCACCGGTACGTCAACCCGTGGATACTTCGGGGGGGCGGCCTCATATTGATTTAAGCCCTGTAGTTTTCTTTTTCCAACTTTAAAATATAACTGTAAATGGCATTCAGACTCTCGGTGTCACTTTATTTAGTTATGGTGTTGCTATCTTGGTTAATATGCACCATTTCACGAAAGAGCCTTTTGTGATATGCAGGAACTCTTTCTAGAATCTTAGTGCCATCCCAGTTAATGATGTGATCTTGATGAAAAACATATTCAGCCAGAGCACAAGTGGGCAAACTTCTGTTAATATCACTACGATGGGAAGTGGGTCTGCCTTTGGGGCTTCTGGAAATCTGGCCTAAATAAATTAAATGACAGTTGGAACAGGGAACCTTATACACTATGCAAGACGTCTCATTCAGTGATGTCCTGAAGAAGAGATAAATAAATTCTCGAAAGCTCGATAGAATCAAAAATAATTTTTTCCTTACGAATTTAAATAGATTGCATCCCCGATAACCCTAGTTTGATATATATATATATATATATATATATATATATATATATATATATATATATATATATATATATATATATATATATATATATATATATATATATATATATGCAATAGCAGTGGATATATCCACATTATGCCGTTTTTGTACCGAAATCACATTCAGCAAACATACAACTATATGCAACTCCGTGAATAGATGAAGTAAACTGCGAACAGTAACTGCAGACTTCGTTCCATCATATCCTTTCCGTGTTAGAGGTTGCACAGTTTGAATGAGTTGCTCAATTTATACTATTACACTCCCATCGAGATGATGGCCTACCAGCACTACAACGGCATAATGTGGATATATCCACTGCTATTGCATCTCACACGGAGGAATCCGTGAAAGCCGCATAAACATATATATGCCATTCGGCGGGTTGTCGGCGAAGCCGCGTTCAGTATTTGCATGTCTCCTTCTGATCTGTCCTTTGCACAGCCAGGTGCATGTCGATACCTTGATGAGTCTAGTAGAGACGAAACATGTACCTCTGCCGTATCATTGTAGCGAGGAGGGTAAGTTTTGACTTTCTTCTCGATATGGTGGTACAGGTAGGCCATCATCTCGATGGTGGTGCAATAGGATGAATTGTGTTCTATAGCAATTCATTCAAACTGTGCAACCTCTCACGGAAAGGATATGTTGGAATTAAGTTTGCAGGTACTGTTCGCATTTTACTTCATATATATATATATATATATACAGGGTGTCCAAGATAAGGATCCTAACCATGGGGATCTCGGAAAAAGTTGGAGATACGAGATCGGTTAAATTAGAGAAAAGTTGCGCAATTTAGTGCTAAATTAAAGGCAATTTAAAAATTTTAAAAATTCAAAATACTTCCGGAGATTTCCGGAAAAAACCGAATTTTGGCAAAATCGTTTTTAATTTTTGTAGGCTTTATTTAAAGAGATATCAAAAAATAAAAGGTAGATTCTTCTTGCCACTTTTTATTTTTTATAATTTGGTCTAAACAAAATTTAAATCCGACGTTTCGTTTCTGAGATACCATCATGAACTTTCATTTTTTATATGGAACAAAAAAAAGTATCCCATGTATTTGATAGCATTTTTTATTACAAATTCAACGGTGTATCACACTTGCATATCAAGTGTGTAGTTCATTGGCTTTTATAAAACTGATATACCTTTCTCTCTCGCTCTCATGGAGCTCTTATGGAAAGTACTTGAACTACGTATTCGATATGCAAGCAGGCGCGGATCCAAGGGGGGGGCGGTGGGGGCGATCGCCCCCCCCCCCAAGAGCTTTGAGTTTAGGAAAATGGATCCGATTTTTCCTGTTATACCACAGTTTATTTAAGAACCAGAGAGAGTAATAAATCATTTTTTACCCTATTTCTCTTCGCAAATTACTTGTGTTCTTTAGTTCGGGGTCTTTAGCAAAATCTGTTAAACACATATATTTTTCATAGGAATGGGTTAGAAATTTTATAATCAAAATTACCGGTCTATAATAATGGACTAAAACGTAGCCTTATTCTCATAAAAAATTCGAAGTTATAATTTAAATACTTACAAAATATCCATTGTCAAAAATACAAAAAGGTAAACATTTATAAAAAAATAAATTCTTTCATATATTATTAAAATAATTTTAGGGCTATCGGTCATTTTATTATTAATTAAAAACATTTTTAGGGTATTTGACGTTACAGTTTTTTTATTTCTTAAACCATCTGCAGAATTACAATTAAATACTAAAAAGGGATTCAAATGTAATTACTTTTTTTATATTGTAATTAATATTAGACCTACTTATTTTTATTTCTATTGCACTAATATCTTAATTTAATTTACTTTATTATGTGGAAATACAATAGCCCCAAAAAAATAAGATAAACATGTTAATTCTACAGGCTTAAGAAAAAGACACAAATACAATAATAAAATAATAAAAAATTTACAGCTAATTAGAATTAAATATATATAAAATTAAAGAATGGGACACACTAAAATAAAAATATATAAAAAAACATATAAACAACATTAAACAATAAAATACAACAAAAACAAAAATTTAAATAATAAATTGTGTTGACAATAGTAAACATTACGTGTCTAATTCCTAATCAAAGTCAGTGAAACTATCTTCGCCCAAATTAATTATAATTGGTCTCTCTATCTCACCGATCATGAGATCGAGTTTTCACATTTTGTTTTATTCTTTTATTATATGGATTTTCCCCAATTATTCGCAGTAACTTTATGCAAAAAAATCTTTCAAAAGTTTAGTTAAATTACTAATTTTGTTAATTGTGTTATTTCTAGCAACTCTACCTTTTACTTGAGAGAGATATTTACTTCTCCAACGGACAGTTTCCGAACGATCTATAGGAACAGATTTTCTATCTGGTTTTCCCCAGCAAAAATTAAGGTCTCTGAGCAATTTCCAGAGATCAGTTCTTTTAATTTCAGGTAAATCGCGATCTTCATTGATTTTAGTTAGAATTTTGTAGACGGTTGGCATCTGCTTCTCATAATAAAATGTATATACAACCCCTTTAATTGCAGTTTTCATTTCTTCTTCCAACGAGGTTTTTCATCTGCCTGTGATCGAACGTGGCTTGGGAGTCCTAACAATTCCAGTCGTTTTTTCTCCTTCAGTATTCGGTACATAGTAGATTTTCCAACTTCTGTCATGTTGGAACACATCTCAACAGAGCTTTTAACATTATTGTCTAGATATTGATATCTTAAGGCATCATAAACATTCATCTTAATAAGTTTTTCGTTGAGGAAAAATGCCCTGGTTCAACGATTTTGGAATAAATATAGAGGTGAAAGCCATATCTTTTGGATATCTCACTAATCTCAAATAATATATAAAAACAAGCGCAAACAAGATAAATCACTAAGAACAAACTGTAAGGTGTACTTTGCTCACTGACATAAATTAAATTAAACTATCAGAATTTTTATGTTGCAGTAAATTTATAAAATATATTTAAATATAATGAAATATAATTAGATTTACGGCAGTTCTCAGTTACCAGCGGCACTGGAGCGTACGTTGGAGGTTTCGGTAACAGTTTTATTGCTCTCTCTAGTTCTTGAATAGAGTATAGGAATGTGTATATTTGCGATCGCCCCCCCCCCCTCTCAAGAGCTTTGAGTTCAGGAAAATAGAACCCATTCTGCCTTTTATATTAGGAATGTGTATGCTGCTTGCACCCCCCCCCCCCCCGTTGACAACTTGTTTTTTTTGCATACTGTACTTTTGCGATATCACCGCCCCCCCCCAAAGAGAGAGGCTGGATCCGCCCCTGTATATGGGATACTTTTTTTTGTTCCATATAAAAAATGAAAGTTCATGATGGTATCTCAGAAACGAAACGTCGGATTTTAATTTTGTTTAGACCATATTATAAAAAATAAAAAGTGGCAATGAGAATCTACCTTTTATTTTCTGATATCTCTTTAAATAAAGCCTGCAAAAATTAAAAACGATTTTGCCAAATTTCGTTTTTTTCCGGAAATCTCCGGAAGTGTTTGAAATTTTTAAATTTTTTTAACTGCGTTTAATTTAGCACTAAATTGCGCAACTTTTCTCTAATTTAACCGACCTCGTATCTCCAACTGTTTCCGAGATCCCCATGCTTAGGATCCTTATCTTGGACACCCTGTATATATATATATATATATATATATATATATATATATATATATATATATATATATATATATATATATATGTATATATAGCACCCGAATGAGAGTGGTGCTAATACTTCCAAGTTATAGTTGATACTTAAAGAAATGGAAGCAGTATAATTGAATTTATGGCTGCTCGATATACTTTATTCGACTGAATTTAAAGTTTTCTTGTATTTTTTTTAAATCAAGAAAGGTCTATTGTGAGAAAATCAATAAAATTTAAAGCTTATCTAGTTATTTATTTTTTCATTCTTTTGTTTTCTCAATACTAATAATTAAGATTTTATGAAGATTTATTACTTAGGTTTTGCGGTTTTAACTTATTATGTGGTAAAAATAATAATCGAATTTTAAGGACTCAACTCAAGTTAACTATCAACGATAGATTGTACACGATATATAAAGGGTCCTGTGGATTTTATTTCTTTTCAGGGTTTTTTGGTTCCTATTTTTGGTTCCAGTTTAGTTAGTGGATATGAACCTGCATCTTGACCCTGTTTTACTAGTGTTCCCATTTGGGGACCTCTAAGAACAAGACTCTATTTGGTCTTGAGGTACACTTTCTTTTCGACAACGCAGTAATCTATCTGTAGCTAAATCAAGGGGTACCATGACACTTGGATCTCAGGTCTTCATTCAACTTGATAGTTTTGTCAAATAATTTGTTAATATTTTGTTTAATTATCTTAATTATGTCACACTTTAATACTTCAATCAGTTAAATTTTAAGCCGTTTTATACGTTTGTGATTCATTCTGTTGGTAATTCGAACGTAATCTTATTCCCTGATTTATATCCTGCGGAAATACGTCTCACTATGCACAATTAGCGTGATAACTCTCGCGTTAGGATCTGGTTATTAAATAACAAAAGCATCATTCGCATATTGACTCGGACGAAGGATTAAAAGGTGCATTTATTTATTTATTTATCCATTATATATCCCTACACTCACCTGTAATATAATGATACTAATTTATTTTATCAGAAGCAGTTAAATAATTTTAAAGTGTACGATTATATTTTGATAACAATCTGCCAAATCTCCAAATAATTTTTGAATTCTAGTGTACAATTATATTTTGAAATAGTTTGTGTTTATTTACTTGGATTTTAAACCTTGAAATGCTAGAGCCTAGGTGAACTTCTATGGGCTTCAGATCAACAAAAAATATAAACCAAGATAAGTTAACGTTCTTAAAATGTTTAAATTGAAATAAAAAAATTTCGATTTTGCGGATGCGGATGGTGAGTAATCATTACTCTTGTATTCAAAAGTGAGAAGAACTCCAAGATAATTGAGATGCTCCGTGTCCGGAAAATAACGACAGCACTGTTATGATTTTATTGTGACTCTTTAGGTCATTTCGTACGGCATAATTCAACATTTCTCAGTCGTGCCTTATCCCTTAATTTTAAACCGTGAAAACCGCAGACATTTCGAATAACACAAAAGAAACACCCACTAACAGAATTGTATAAAATCAACATGTAGTGACGCGACGCTAAAATGAAAATATAAATCTACTGACAGCGATACACATAGCATGCTGTATCAAAGTATAGATGTCGCATTATTAGACACTGGCATTTACACTCGCCGCAGCCTTTCACAGTAAATAATAGGGATTGCACCACAATCTTCCTTTAAGAGCTTTGCGTGACTTTTAGCCTACAAAATATATACAATAAGTTAACGTCAGAATAATTTTTAAATTAAATCGTTTATCTTGTCTGTCAATATGTCTCTGTTCATGTCCTGTCTGCTATTTTTTCAGTTTAAAAATATTAGATAGGGCACGATTATGAAGTGATTTATTGTAATGGATGGAATGGACTGCTAATTCCCTCTGAGGGCAAAATGTCGCTGTCGTTATTTTCCGGACCCAGATCTTCTCCATTGCCTTCGAGTTTATCACACTTTTTAATAGGAGAATAATATTTACTGACAATTCATATCCACGCAACCGAATATTTTTAAATTAAAAATTATGCGGACGTTAACTTATGTTATTTTTTTGTTGCCTAAAAAACACACAGCGCTGTCAAAGGGAGATTATGGTACGACCCTTGTATGTATGTGCGTCGAGTTGGGGGTCTGTACATTGCAACCTGGTAGATCTATTGTGCCCCCATACTGCTGGCCAGTCGTAAGAATTACCTTATCGGCTAGAGCAGGTACGACCCCTATTATTGACTGCCGAAGTCTGCGGCTAGTTTAGATTTGACTTCCGAATAATGCGACCTCTATCCATTGGTGCTAAAGAACTTCGGCTTATTCTCGGGATCCATCAGGTTTCAGGGAGGGTCCTGGAAGAACTAGAATGCAAGCCATTGTATGATGCGATAAGGAAGGAACTGGAGAATCAGGATCTTCTTAGAAAAAAGACAAGAATAGGGTGGCCGAAGAGAGGGCCCGAACCAGTCCTAAGTATGAAAAAGGAGACCGCAACAAAACGGTGCCCTTTTGATTATAAGAGAAGCTAACATCCTGCTCAGGTAAGTCCACATTGTTTTTCTTGACCTATATAATAGGCCTATCAAAATTATACGGGTTAACCTACAACCTGTGAAAGCACATGTCCTATGTAAAAAATTCAATGAATTGCGAATTCAGCTTGTTTTAATACAGAAGGCAAGGTTGAATTGCAAAAAGATAAGGGGCCTGGGTTCTGCGGGAATAACACTAGTGTACTGCACCTCCTGTAAGAGCTCAAGAATCTGTATTAAAATTTTACGACTAGAACAATTTCCTCTACTAAGACTCTGGTAGCGCTGAGAATGTCTCTTAAATCTGGTGAGAGGTATGTTGTGGCATCAGCGTACTTTCCCATGAAACGAGAAAGTCCGCCATCCGAGGTGGGGTACTTAGTAAAATATTGCGAGGAGGAACACTGAACACTTCTCTTGAACTGCGATTCTAATGCGCACCACATTTTATGAGGGTGCAGGGATATCAATCCCAGGGGAATGGATTTATTAGATTTCTTCAGTATTAACAATCTGGAATTAATTAACAGGCGGAATATGCCGACTTTTATTACAAGTGCAGTCTGCTGTAAATCTAACTATTTGTTCTTCAAATATGCTTGGTGAAGAAGTTAGACGTTAATCCTGCAATGTCGTTGTCTGATCACCGACACTTCCTATTTGAAACTGACGTTGAACAAGAAGCAGCAGTAGCGGAATACCGAAACCCTAATACTACAAACCTGGATCTTTTCAGGAAGTCGTAGTGTTTTTATCGAGATACCGTGATGAAACTGATTTGAAAATATCTACCAAACAAATCAGTGATACACTTCGGGTTCATTTGAGGCTAGCTGTCAAATAAGACGAAAGTTCATAAATTCCAAAATATCCTGGTGGAACTCTCAAATTGAGAACCACCGGAAAAATATTCGGAACCTTTTTAAAAAAGTGACAAAGTACCGAACAAATATAATGGAGTGTGGAAGGAATACTGAAAGAGCATAGAAAGTATTTCCTTCTAACTGCAAAATAACATCTAGAGATCCTGGTGCTCAGATTGGTGCACTCTCTCTTCCTGAAGGAGGTCAAACCACGACAGAAAAGGAACCCTAAGGGAGCCACTAGCATTTTTCAGGGCTTAAATCAATACGAGGCCGCCCCCCCGAAGTATCCACGGGTTGACGTACCGGTGGGGCTTGCGAGTTTCAATGACACAGAGGATTAAGCCAGTGGCAGTTCGGACTGCCGGAGGTACAACCAAGCGGGAAAGGTCTCTGTGGGTAGGAACCAGACTAAGAGGGATACAACTGCACAATGGTGCCTACACTAATACAACACTTAACACTTGACCGTCTGCGGGTGAACGGTATCGATCCGTTGACTATAGACGAGCGCACCTTTACACCAACACTTAACACAGGCTTAATTCCAACGTGTGGCGACCGTGCCGAGGGGATGTATGGTAACTGAGCCTATCAGATGCCCCTGACGGTGCCTTTGGCAAACCGGGCGAAATCCCAAAATAGTATAGTAATATACGCGGCCTTGCATCGGTAAAGGGAGCTCTGCCGGCGTGGACCACCCTTTCTCTCATACTCGTGAGAACATGAATGAGGACGAAGAAAATTTTTTATTAAAGGAGGACTCAGAGATTAATGACTCCAACAAACTATCAGAGGTGGATCTCATTGGAGAAGACTCCTCTGACAACACTCTAGTGGCTGAATCCAGTAGGATGGGCGAAAGTTCCACCGAAAAATTAGACACTGGAAAAACAGACCCTGGAGAGAAAACGCAAGTTTACCCACAGGGAAAGAAGCTTTCCGGAGCCCAAAAAAGGATGATCCGGAAGGCACAGAAAATGGCAGCGGGGACTTGGACTAAGGAAAAACCAAAGTCGGGGTCCAAAGCCAAAAAAGAGGGGAGTGCAACCAACAAACGGCTGCACTCGGACTCGAGTACCTCCCCTGGAGACAAACGACCTGCGAAGAGAACCAGAAGTCAAGTAGGACAGGTTGGAGCCCCTTACAGCAGGGCATTAAGTGATCTCAGGATGACGATTGTACACAGTCGTCACCCTGACTTCACAATCGACCAGATTCAAGCTGACCTAATTCTAGACAAACTTCTAGAGATTATGGATGAGACGCCCTCTGGCAGTGGCAATCCACCACAGTTTGAGGAAAATAAGTACACAGGAGGCATTCTATGGATCACGTGTGCCAATATCAACACAAAAACCTGGTTGCAAAAATCTGTTGCAAAACTAGCGAATTTATGGGAAGGAGCAGACCTGACACTAGTCGACGCTAAGGACCTTCTCAAAAGACCTAAAGTCCTCGTCTGGCTACCAGAGACAGAAGAGGAGGTAGAAAAAGCCAGAAATCGCCTGAGAACCCAAAACCCAGGTCTGAAAGTAAGTAACTTGACGAATTTAAGCCGCAAAATAGACGAGAAAGGTTAAACACTGGCCTTCTCGGTTGATGCGGCATCCTTTAAATATCTTGAACAGACCCAGTTCAAGGCATTCTATAAATTCGGGAAGGTGACTTTCCATAGTCTGGGAACCGGAAAGAAAAGTGAGGATGATATAGGCAAACCTCCAACACAGAAGGGCGGATTCGGCCGCTCTGTGCAGGGAGATGAAGGACTGTGACATCGCCCTCATTCAAGAACCCTGGATACACCAGAGGAAAGTAAAAGGGATTACGGGAATCGGATGTGAGCTCATATATTGCAGAACATCCGATAACCCAAGGACCTGTATATTATATAAAAAACTCCTTAAAGTGCTTGCACTAACAAAACATGTCTCTAGGGATCTTGTTGCCGCAAAAATAGCAACAAGGGGAGCTGGATCAACAACCATCACTATCGGCTCAGCCTACTTCTCCTATGATGACCCGGAAGAACCACCACCAAGAACAGTGGCAGACTTAGTGAGAGACTGCCGAGGAAATGGATCGCAACTGATCATTGGGTGCGATGCTAATGCCCATCACGATGCTTGGGGCAGTACCAACAACAACCAAAGTGGTAAGTCAGTCTTTGAATTCATAATGGTAAATAACTTAGACATAATGAATAAAGGCAATGAACCCACCTTCGTCACTAGACGAAGGCAGGAGTTTATAGATATAACATTAAGTACGACGTATCTCGGCAGCTTTATAAAAAACTGGCATGTATCTAGGGAGGCAAGCTGCTCTGACCATAGGTGCATCAGATTTGACATAACGGGTATAGAACGGGAACAACTAAACGACCGGAACCCGCGGAAAACAAACTGGGGAAACTACTGCTTAGACCTAGAACAGAGACTAGCGGGAATCAAAAGTTCGGTAGGTAACATAATAGAAGTGGAACTGATGGCAAAACAACTAACAGAGGCCACAGTCTCAGCCTTTGAAGCTAACTGTCCTCGGATTACTCAACATTCTACTCGCAATGTGCCGTGGTGGAATGTGATGTGAAGTTAGAGGCGAAAAGAGGACAAGTTAGGAAACTATGGAACAAGGCGAAAATAACAGGAAACTGTGACAAATATAGAATGGCCCTGACTGAATACAACAGAAACTTGCGTAAGGCTAAGAGAGAATCATGGAAGAAGCACTGTGAGGACATCGAAACGACCCCAGAATGTGCCAGACTCCGAGAGATACTCTCAAAGGATACGCAACCATCAATAAACTCTTTAAAAACAAATACAGAGGAGCACACCTATACTGGGAAAGAAACAATGGCCGAGTTATTGCGGACTCACTTCCCGTGGTCAACAATAACTGAGAAATCACCGGACACTTGGAGGACTGGAGCAGAGATAAATACTGCTGTGAGAGCCACCAAGGACAATTGGCAAATGGAAAAAAAGGTGATTACCTATGAAAAGATAAAATAGGCCATAAACTCATTTGAACCATATAAATCGCCGGGACTGGACGGGATTTATCCAGCAATGTTACAGCAGGGTCCAAACCTGTTGATCAACAGACTTTGTTGCATATTACGAGCTACTTTAGCCCTAAGATATGTACCAAAGGTTTGGAGGTTAACCAGGGTAGTGTTCATTCAAAAACCTGGAAAACCCAACTATTCTACAGAAAAGGCATTTAGACTAATCAGTCTAATGTCGTTTATTCTTAAAACTCTCGAGAAGCTGGACAGGCATGTTAGAGATGAATTAATGGTAAACAGTCCATTTCATCAGAGCCAGCATGCATACAGAACCGGGAGATCTACAGAGACAGCGCTCCAAGACTTGGTTAGCAAGGTGGAAAACACTCTGGAAAATGGAGAAGTGCTTCTAGGAGCATTTTTAGACATAGAGGGGGCGTTTGACAACACGTCTTTTCAATCAATTATCACTGCAACAAGGAACATCAACCTTGAAGAGACCTGTTGCAGGTGGATTAAAAATATGTTAAAAGACAGGGTGATCTATACAGAACTGCTTGGAGAGTTGCTGATGGCACGGGTGACTGGGGGGTGTCCGCAGGGGGGGGGGGTCCTCTCTCCACTGCTTTGGAAACTAGTAATGGATGGGCTTTTGCGAACCCTGAGAAGGGAAGGTCACTCTGTACTGGGATATGCAGATGACTTGGTAATCTTAACCCAAGGCAAATTTAATACAACAGTAAGAGAGAGAATGCAGTTGGCTCTTAAAGTTGTAGAAAGATGGGTAAGGCAGGAGGGACTCAACATAAGTCCCCAAAAGATTGTCTTAATCTCCTTTACGAAACGGAGAAGGATAGAGGATCTCGGTCCCATCATCCTCCAAGGAAACACAATACCACTTTACAGAGAAGTAAAATATCTGGGGGTGATTTTAGACTCCAGGCTGACCTGGAACAAGCAAGTGGAAAACATAACTAGAAACTCGGAAACAACTCTTATGACTGTTAGAAGATTATGTGGAAAAACATGAGGTCTTTCACCGAAAATGGTACATTGGTTATACACCAGTGTTGTGAGACCAGCCATCACTTACGCAGCCTTGGTCTAGTGGCCCAAAGTAATGCAGAGAACAACCATGACAAAGCTGAGTGGAATACAAAAGGTCGTCTGTTTGTGTATTACTGGGGCCATGAAATTAACCCCCACTTCGGCAATGGAGTGCATTCTGGATCTGCCTGCTACACATAGTGATTCAGGCAGAGGCAAGAATGGGACTCCACCGACTAAATCACTCAACAGTAAAATCGCAAAGGACGTTGTCAGGACACAAAAACATATGTAAAAAATCAGGAGCCCTGAGTTGGAAATGGACACAGACCATATGAACTCGAGCTACCGTTATAATATACCCGGAAACATTCTCGGGTGCAAGTATCTGGTACACTGACGGTTCAAAAACTAGTGAGGGTACTGGAGCTGGTATATATGGGCTACAACCGAGGAGAGAATTAACCCTTCCCCTTGGGAAATACCCAACAGTATTCCAGGCAGAAATATACGCAATCTTACGGTGCGCAGACGAGATGAACAGGGGAGCTTACAAAGGGAAGCAAATCCTCATTTACTCTGACAGCCAGGCAGCCCTAAAAGCCCTCAAGGGCCAAAAGGTATCATCGAAGCTGGTTTGGGAATGTCAGAGTGAGCTGGAAATTCTGGCAACAGACAACATAGTTATGTTAAAGTGGGTACCAGGACACGAAGGCATACATGGAAATGAAAAAGCTGACGAGCTGGCTAGAGCAGGGTCGGCATCTCAATACATGGGTCCAGAACCGGCCTTTGGGGTGCCGCGGTGCGCGGCCCTGGAAGCAGTCAAAAAATGGATCAAAAGAGAACATAAAACCCACTGGATGACCAGACAGGGTTTAAACCACAGCAAGCTATTTATTGGGAATCCTGACCCGAAACTGGCAAGGAAATTATTACAAATGAATAGGAACCAACTAAGGACTATTACGGGTATAATGACGGGACACATGGCCGTCAAAGTACATCTGAATAGAATGAATCTATATAACGGGAACCTCGGCTACAGACTATGTGGACAAGCCGAGGGAACGGTGAAGCATATCATATGTGACTGTGAGTCACCGGTAAGATTTAGACAACAATCATTCGGGTCAGTAAGTCTGGAACCGGGAGAAATACTCACTCACTCCTTAGCAGGACTGTACATATTGAGCCAGGGGGCTAGGTTGACAGAGTGGCTGTAATGTCTAGGGTGAGCACAATAGGCCTACTCTGGCCGCAGAGCATCCGGCTTTAGGACGGTCCGGGAATATAATAAAAAAAAATATGAGGCCGACTCTGAGGAACGAAGACTTCTCTTAGTACATCATGAGTACAAGCTAGTTAAAACGATAGTGACTTATGAAAGAGTGAAATAATCGACGGAAACTTTTCTCTCCTTAAAGTGACCTGGTAAAGATGATATATTTCTAGCTTTACTACAAAATTCCTCCAATATTATAATAAACCTCCCGGTGAAGTAATTCCGCTTATTTTGAGCTTGAGGTATATACCGATGGCGTAGAGGGAAACAAAAGTAGTCTTTATTTCCAAGGTAGGAATAACAAACTACTCAAACTCTAGGTCTTTCCGCGCTATCAACCTGACAAGTTTCTTAATAAAGATACTGGAAGGGTTGGTGGATCGACACATCAAGGAAGGAATAACGATGTACCGTTCCTTACATTCTTTCCTATCAGGCAAGTAAATCTACAGACCAGGTTGCTTCGGTGACTCGTCATATGAGTCAAAAACGCGCTGTTAAGTCGTCGATCCATCTTAAATATCTTTATCGATATCAAGGGGTTATTTGAAAACACATCTCACGATTCGATATGTAATGCTCTATAACAATGAGGCTGTGAACTGATAGTAGTCGCACGGATCAGAGCAATGTTAACTCAGAGACTAATATGTGCTGAGTTTAACAATGTAATTGTTAGGGGCTGTCTACAGGGAGGAGTTCTATCTCCTTTGCTGTGGAGCCTTGTGGTGTACAGCCTGCTGAGGGAACTGAATGGCGATGGTTTGTATACACAGGCCTACGCTAATGACTTGGTCATTTTATGCCCTGGTTGCGATATTCGGGATATGGAGGGACCAATGATGCAGACGTTCTAAAAAAATGGATGGAAAATTCCCACAATTACATTATCAGGAAGGACTCTTCAGTACAAAGGGGCAGGCAAATACCCGGGAGTGATTTTGGACTCATGACAGCTCAAATGGTCATACTGAGGTTCGACCCAAGAAAGTCATATGTGCTCTCTGGACTTGTAAACGAGCCTATTCGTGTACATGGGGGCTGACATCGAGAGTGCTATTTTGGATATACACCATGGTAATCCACCCCATGATAATGTACGCCGCTATCGTATAGTGGCCTAGTACAACAAAGCTCAACGCCGTCTTCAACTTGACAAATTTCGAAGAATAGCTTGCGTGGGAATATTGAGTGCTATGAAGACTGACACCACCAGGGCTCTAGAAGTTTTTGTGAATCTGCCTCATCTCTACCTAAACATAGAGAACGAGGGCCTGAAGACTGTTTATCGTCTCAGTTGCCTAAGGTATCTCGGAACGGGAGCGGGCGGCTACTCATGTGTCTGGGAAAGCGTAGTGGAGAGATATCCATCACTCTCCATGCAGACAGATTACTTGGCGTCCAACTACTCTGGAGAAATTTCTGCGAAGTACAGAGGATTGGGAGGGAGAGCAAAATCTTTCTAGGAATAGATCCTCGTGCTATACAAATGGATCTCTACAAGATGAAAGAACTAGAGCTGGAGTGGTCGGCAGAAGCACGGGAGTCTAACAATTCTACTTTCTCGGACAACGTGCGACGATCTTTACAGTGAAAATTTATGCTATTCTGCAGTGTGCCCATATCTGTGAAAGGGATATAAATAGAAATAGGGTAATAAGTATATGCTCAGATAGTAAGGCTGCGATAATGGCATTAAGTCCAGTGTTGTAACTTCTCGACTGGTATCTGAGAGCAAGGTTTTACTGAACGGTGTGATAGGGAACGGCTGCACAATCAGACTCGTATAGATCCTGGGACACTCGTGTATACGCTGGAACGTGGAAGCGCACCCCGTCTGGCAAAGTTGGGGTCCGCAACTGAACTATATGGACTCCAACCAATTGTACGTGTCCGGAATGTTGTTGGTAAAATGGAAATAAAATTGTTGTTGAAAAGTTAATTTAATGAATCGTGAAGAAGAGTTTCTGGAATGAGGTGTACAAAGGAACATATAACTGGACCTAGCGCACGGCTTGGCCATATCCTCAGAGAGTGCTGGACTGAAACAGAGATATTTCGAAGATACAATTTTGTTACAGAAAGGAGTTAGGCAAGTTCAATTAATGAGGCTACTTGGATTCGCAAAGCCGATCGACCTCGAATTATCTGCAGCTATGATGGTATGTAAAGGACCCAATGACTTCTAGGCATAAATATATATATATATATATATATATATATATATATATATATATATATATATATATATATATATATAATCGTTGTTCCCCATCCTATCTTCTATATCTATGAAGTCTATTTCTAAATTATTTTAAATACAACATTCTTCCTTTTCTGTTACATTAGTCTATATATTCATAATAAAGAGACCGAAATCCTCATTTCATTTAATAATACATTGATATGCTTCTTGCTATCTCAATATAATATTCTTTTATACAAGCATTAAGAAGCGTTATTGCTAAACAGTGGATAAGGAAAAGTTGCCAGTAATTATATAAAATAAACATCTGTAAGTGCTATAAAATAAAAACTTTAAGAAAGTTTTCTCGCCCATTAACAATTTATTTGCAGCAATTGAATTAGTTTTCCTTAATCAAATCTGTTTCCAAGATTTATCTTAAAGGAAAAACTTTGTTGATAAACTCCAGCTAACTAGATTAGAAGAGAGTCCTTACGACAAAATCGTTCGATCGTCGCGATATTTTCCACTGAGATTTCCGAAGAAATCTCTGGTTTATGGCACACCGTAATCTTATACTATCGAACAAATCCGGAAAGATAATTAAGTTTTATTTTAAGCTTGATCCTTTAATTTCCGTTTTAATGATAAGGAATTTCGCCGCTTCCTACCGAAATTTACCATAATTAATAATGTTAGATACGAAAATATATTGTTGAAAGTTATTTCTTTGCCTACTAAATATAAGTTTTGTCGCAAAATACTTGAAACGGTAACTGTGTAGAATAAGCCTGGTATTTAAATTCATTTGTAGATCTATTCTGTCCATAGGTTTCAGGATATTCTTATTGAATTTTGCATAACAATCTTTAGACAAAAAAGCAGTATCCATTTTGTAAGAATAGACTTTTTATAATGTTACTAATGTACTCTGTGGTTTAGTAAAAAAGTCAGAAATTAAAATAAAGAGAAGGTGCACTGTTACAAATAACCTTAAATTTAATGCAAATATAATGTCCATTCTACATTAAATTTAATGATTTTATACCAAAAATCGTGAATAATTTACATTTACTTTGAATTTAAAGTAATTCATTCAAATATAAGTTCGTTGCACAATAAATTTGATTAAATGGTATCTTAAATTTCAATAAAGTAGCTGAAAAAATATTTCGACTTCTGTACATTAAAATCAATTGATATATACCATAATACTAAATTCAAAATACATTGCATGTGATTCCGGGAGATGGCGCAACTTGTATTGAACTTTTTGTTTAGTATGATATAAGTTGCTTAAATGACTCAGTTTTCTTATGGTAAGGTGTACATGTCTGTTCCGTACGGACGGGAACCAATGACTTCGAAACCGATGGACATTACCTATGGGAAAATCCACATTTTCCTGGTAGTTTCACGATTTTTTGAACTCAAATTAATGTTAATGCTTTAAATATATGATAACATATCTCAAATTCCATGAACACTGGCTGTATATTTAATGTACACTTTAAAAAGTAATGATCAAATTTTAAATTTAATGTATGATTAAATACATATGGGTTTAATAAACGTTAACGAAATTTGCTTTCAGGACATTTACATTAAATTTAAAGTATTTCCCTTTTACAGTGTGATTTTAAAAATCGAAAGTTAATATTCCTGTTATATAAAATTACAAAAATAAGACACAATGCTGATCTGCTTGTACATATATAAGTATATTACATATAGATATGGTGCGATACTCAATATAAACTACACTTAAGATATTGACGAGAATTTTTAGAACAATAACACGGGACAACAGCCACACTGTATCTAAAATAAAATCGACTAAATCTTACCATTTTTGGTGTGCTAAATTGAAATTAAACTTTTCTTTCTAATATTAGTTCTAGTTTTAGAGATGCGTGATATCATGTCTCCCTATATATTAACAAAGTAACCTCAAGAATGCACGTGATATATTTGTGTTGTTATAACAATGGAGCGGTGCGACATTGCCAGATAAACGTTTTCCCTAAGTTAAGGAAATTCTGCATAACTTGGCAATATCGCATGGGGGATTTCTAGGGATGACCTCTCATAAACAAAGTCCCAACCTCCAGGGCTTAAAATAAGGGCGATAGCTATTTAAACCCATGTCTCAAAAGTATGTAAACAATCCAGATTACTTCTGTTATGTTTGTGGTGAGGCGAGTTTGCATTTAGTGTTCGCATTTGACTTCATATCTACACGGAGCTGCATATAGTTGTACGTGTGCGGAATGTGATTTCAGTACTACAACGGCATAATGTGGATATATCCACTGCTATTGCATCTCACACGGAGGAATCCGTGAAAGCAGCATAAACATATATACGCCATCCGGCGGGAGGTCGGCGAAGTCGCGTTTAGTATTTGCATGCCTCCTTCCGATCTGTCCTTTGCACAGCCAGGTGCATGTCGGTACCCTGATGAGTCTAGTAGAGACGAAACATGTACCTCTGCCGTATCACTGTGGCGGGGAGGGTAAGTTTTGACTTTCTTCTCGGTATGGTGGTACAGGTGGGCCATCATCTCGATGGTGGTGGAATGGGATGGATTGTGTTTTATCGCAATTTATTTAAACTGTGCAACCTCTAACACGGAAACGATATGATTGGAACGAAGTTTGCTGATCGCATTTACTTCATATATATATATATATATATATATATATATATATATATATATATATATATATATATTTATGTATATATGTATATATGTATATATATATATATATATATATATATATATATATATATATATATATATATATATTTATGTATATATATATATATATATATATATATATATATATATATATATATATATATATATATATAATAAAGGTATATTTACAAAAATTTTTTGGACTCAACAATATTATCTCTTTGAAAGCAAGTGTATAACGTTAGTTCAGCGAACTTCCGTGAAGAGGCGCGAAAACATACATTTGTGTATAACTTCCCTTACGCTGTTCTTTTACTTTCTTAATATTATTGCGACCGATGTTTGGCAACGTAGCATTCTATTTATAGATTATTGGAGTAACCTTGTAGTTTATTTTAAGTAATAATTTTATATTAGGTCTATTTGGTATCTGACTGGTCGCGCATATATTGTTTTATTGCGTCCAGTGAATTATGGCGGAAAAATCGGGCGGGATTAAGATGCTACGCATTTGCATGTCAATCAAAATTGGCAACTAACCAAATAGTTGACAAAATTATTAGAAGATGTGTTTCCTCAGATGCGTGCAGACAAGCGAAAAATGGTGTTTTAATTTGCGAATTATGGCCAAGGTATATAAATATAGTACCCACAGGGAAGAGTATTTTATACAAGTAGCTTCCACAAACATAAGACAGCTGTGCAAAATCCTCACTGAACTGACAAGACTTGAGCTAACTAATACTGATATGACTTCAGCATTGACACTACGAAACTTTGTATAATTTATTGAAGCTGATAAATGTACTGCAAAGTATGATTCTGAAAAAGATATTTATCTCCGACTTACGATGAATATTCACTAAATCAGTGTTGTGATATGACTATCACAAATGTTTATAGGAAAAATATTTATTATTTTTCTGTCGCCTTTGCTGAAGCAGAAGCTAGCTATACAATTTTAATTCGCGTCATTAAATCAAATTGGAGGTTTGAGGTTTTATCATAAGCCGCGAATAATCTGAAAATTAATTTTACTTAAATTACAAAGTAACTCTCATTTCATTAACTACTGACTTAAAGAAATGATGACACAATTTAATAAATCTCGATGATAATGAGATTTAAAAAATCTAACAGAAAATAAAGATTCCATAATAACTTGGTAGAGCCTTTTTACTGCAGAGTCATATTATTAAAACAAAAACGTTCCAGAAGATTGTGAAGAATGCCTTCACATGTTAATAATATGAATTCTTAAGAAAAGGGCGCTAATGAAGAATTTAACAAAGTTGTGTCTTTGGCTGAACATATTCTATAAAAAATCCTTTAAAATGGGGTTATAAGAGGCAAGAGAGGTAGAACAGAAGCAGTTTTATTTAGTTTCGATAGTCAGGCACATATAAATATTCTATTTAATGTAAGAGACAATTTTATTCCAACAAAAAATAGCTACTTGCCCGTAAAAGCAAATTCATTAACTAATATGGTGGGGCACAAAGTATTAAGAAAACATTTCCATCGTTGTAGAGCAAAAAATCCGCCATCAATAACATTCGCTCGCCTTGGAAAACACTTTGCCACTCTTACTCAATTTTCATTCAGTAATGAAATCCAACAACTGGTAACATGTATGAGCCATACTCCAGCAGTACTTAGAAATTTAGATTGTTATGATTTCACTCTTTTTATATTCATCCACTATTAAATTACAACTAACTCCTAGCTCATACTCTACCTACTTATATACAGTTGTACAACATACTAGAATAAAAAGTCTAGAATCATCCCGATCAGTTTCGATACTTCCGTGGAATGGCTTTCACTTGTTCTTGGGACTTCGTTGGATTCCAAGCTGATTCAACTTAGGTGATTTGCCTTTCTTCCTCTGCGGATTCCATAACCAAATTCTGTCACCTTGCTGGAACCATGCCGGGTTTGCCTTGATGTCAGATTTTGTCTTCATTCTGTTTGTTGCCAGATCCATGCTTTTTCTAACTAATTCTTAAACTTCTTGCAACTTTTCTTATAAGGCATCCACCCAGTCTTTGACCTCCAAAGTAATCTAAGATCCTTTTTGAGGAGTAGCTTCGTAAATTGCAGATCAGTAAACTATTAAGAAGATTAGCAAATATTTGTTCCAGTCTTTCTTATATCTATTCACAACTTTTGAGAGATACTCTTTAATGGTTCTATTAAAAAAGCTTAGATTCAAATTACGTCCATGGCCAGAATGTAGCTCCAAAGGAATTACAAATCGGTTGAACACATTGTTGGCTATGACTTCAGCTACTGTTAAGGATAGCAAATACCTCAAGCCATTTACTGAAACAATCAATAGCAAACAAGATTTATTTTTTGCCTATATTTGTTTCTGGAAAGGATTCAGGTTTATGAATAGCCATCCGTTCAAAAAATATTTCAACATTATATTTCTTTACTTTTCCCTTAGATCTTGTGCTTGAACCTTGGCTGACTGCACATGTAAAATACTGTTTATACCATAATTTTACGTCTTGATAATAATTAACCCAGTAAAATATTTCTTGAAGTTTGTCTGAAGTATTGTTAACTCTTAAATGAGCACCAGATTTTCCATTGTGAATTTCTTCAAAACTACTGTAAGTTTGTTTCTAGGTACACCTGAGTTTTGATTTCCTTGTCATCGGTATGTTTCCAGGATCTCTTTAGTAAAGGTTTTTCAATCGATAGTGGTCTCTCTAAACCCAGAGTGCCCTAAATGTAAGTCATTGACCTATATCTTTCTTATTACGATGCCTTTCATAAGTTTCCTTAAGTTGAAGAAATGTCACTTGTGTTCAAGTTGATCTTTTCTCATCTGAGCTGTACTCTGGATCAACGACAAAAATGACTGAATAGGAAACACTTCTCTTTGTATTATTTTGCTACAGTAATTGCATTCTTCGTTACACGGCCTTCTTGACAGGGCATCTGAGTTATTATGCAATTTTTCTGGTCTATGTTTGATTTTAAAATATTACTGTAGTAGTTTTTCAAGCTATCTTACTATTTGTTCTTTAGGTTGCTTCATATTTAGGAGCCATTTAAGAGCTGCGTGGTCTGTCCAAATCAAAAATTTCTGTCCACATAAATATTTATGAAAACGTTGGACAGCTTTGGTCCAGACGATCAGTTCTTTCTCGTGGCACAATAATTTCTTTCCAGTTTTAAATGCACTTCGCTCAAATATTCAATAACTCGTCCTTGGCCATCCTAAATCTGAGACAATACAGCTTCTACCCCTTTGTTGCTGGCATCAATATCCAATATGAATTTTGCCTTGCTTATCAATATCAGAAGTTCATTAATAAAGAATTCTTTCTTCAATAAGCTTATTTAAGGGTGAAGCAATATTGGCAACACCTTCTAAGAATCTTCTATAGTATGTGTATAACCGTATAAAACTTCTCCATTTATGCTGGTCATGTGGTTGAGGCCTATCTTTTATTATTTGCTTTTTTCCTTCATTGTGGAATACTACATGCCCAGGAAATGCAACTTTTTGTTCAAATGGTAAGCACTTTTTTAGGTTAAATCGATGGTTGGTGTTTGGCGTTTTCAATTCTTGCAAAAACTCCCCGTAGATTATGTAATGTTTTTCCCATAACCATGACATCATAGATTTATTTTCCATGTAAGACCTCGCAGTTTTATTTGGCATAACATCAGTGCCAATGGAAAAAGCAGTCTTTTCCGTATCTTTATTTTTAATGCCTACTTGTCAATAATATCCACTTATTAGATCTAGTGTGGAAAATCATTGTGATCCAACGAACGCTGAGTCTTTCTTATTAACGTCTTTGAACGTTCTGTAGTCAAAACAAAATCTAGTTGTTCCACCCTTTTTAGCTACCAATATTATAAGAGATAACCAAGGACTAGATGATTCTTCTATGGTCCCCTCATTCATAATTTTGTCTACATAGAACTCCACATCCTGGCATTGGGCTATGGGATGTCTTCTGGATGGCTGCCGTATTGGTTGTGCACTGGCAGTATTTATATCATGCTAGATGATGTTCGTCATACGTGTATTCCCATTTTTTGCTTCAAAAGCATCATTTGCCTCCTTATAAACGTCTTAGCTTCTTCAAATTCTTGAGACGAAAGATGTTTTGAATTTGTCTGAAGCTCTTCTATAAGTTCGTTATATCACGACTTTCATATAGATTTGCCAAGTTGTTTACATTATACCAAACATTTAATTGGCTCGTATAATGCTACTTCGTCTTTTTTAATAATTTTGACACAGGAATAATTTTCATTACTCCTATTAATATGATGTTATTTGAATTGACTATTGCCTTCGGTACTAGATATTTACAGGGCTGATTGAGGTGTTGTACCAATTCGACGTGGCTGCCAGAACTCCTGTCCAGTATTTCGTAAACGATCTTCTCCGTGCTCCCCTTTATTTTGGTTTTCTTGCTAGGCAACGTCTCTGATTAGCTCGGTATTGTATTTCATAGATAGAATAAATTCTTTGGTGCTAAACTTTAGTATGATAAGCTTGTTGTTGAAGGAAAATCCATACTCACGAATCTGGTCTATAGCCAGAAAAAGCTCATCTTCTATATCAGCAACTAACACCAAATAGTTTAATTTTAGCCTTCCAAGTTGAAGCTCCACAAACTTGTCTCCAATCACATCTACTTCTAGAGTTACAGTTCCCATTGTTGATCTTCTGGACAAGGTAAGATTTTAATTTTACCACAAGGTTTGACTTTTTCAGAGGTATTGCTTCACCAGTATCAACAGTTATGATATAAGGCGTAACATTGACATCCTTCAATTATAAGACTATTGACGGTCTTTCTTAGGCTATGAATAAAAATGAATCAGGGGGCATTCTCGATATTGGCCAACACTTTGGTCCACATATTTAGCATTCTATCTGGTTTCTTCTATAGTGTAAAGTATCGCTTTTTGTATTTGGTTCCTTAAAGATTTCATATAACATTTTCTTCACTATCTGACTCAATAAATCCTTGATTTCTTTTCTGGAAACCGCTTTTATTTTTGGGCTTGACACATTATAGGCTCCTTCTATTTCCAAAGCCATGCCCAAGGCTTTACTCCAATAACCAAACTTGCAGTTTTTTACTATATCCTTTATTGTCCAAATAGAATGTTCCAGAAATATGTCGAAAATTTGGTTCTATGTTTTTTTCTTGAGGACATATTTAATGGTGTAGACAGTTTTTCGACATATTCTCTAGTAAATGTTCTTGATTATAAATTCTACGGTAAAGTCAGTTTCTCGCTACCTCTTCTCAGGTTCCAAATGGAATGTTGTAGAACTTCGTCGAAAATTCGATTCTAGGCTTCGTTCTAGATGACAAATCCGATGGTAAATTCAGTTTTTCGCTATATTTTGATTCAAAATAGAATGTTTAAGAACTTTATCTAAAATTAATTTTATCATCATATTTCATGACAAATCCGATAGTTAAGCCTGTTTTTTTATCTCTTCTGTTTTACAAATAGAATTTTCCGGAAATTCGGTGATAATCCTTACTTCTGACACCAGTTCTTACGATTTTACCCTGTTTATATTGACTCACTCTGCTCGAAAAATCAAACTACTGTTCACTTCAACACTTTAATAACTACTTGTTTACACTTTTATTATTAAATTTTAACTCTTAATTCATATTCTTTCTACTTATATACACTTGTACATTTTAGAATAAAAGTGTAGAATCTCCCTTCACAATGACTAATAAAAGTTTCTAGATTATATTTCTATAAGGAACAGGATTAGTACTCAGGTAGTCCTCACTACAATATAGACTTCCAGATGATGGCAGCCAAAGTTTTCAAGCTTTGAATCATATTGAAAAAGTGTACCTGATGAATTTAAAAGTAAAACTCTTGATGAAGTTAATATTGCCATGGAAGAAAACTTGTTAGATCGTAACAACGACGAAAGTGATGCTGAAGGCGATATTGATGAAAACATATTACGAAATCTTGATGATCTAGTTCTATCCACATCTCCTGATGTTGTTGCTACGTCTGCTCTAAATTTAAACCAAGGAAAACCTCATAATCCATTTCCTTAGACACCTGCGCAAAAAAGGGGAAAGAAGAATTTTTCAAATAGGCGAGAATGTGAAAATCAAAAATATATTAAGTTGACAAAATAAAAGTGTTTATGCAGAATGAATACAAGAAAAAAAGTAATAGTTTTAATATTTATCCTATATTTTCTAAAAGTAAAGAACAGATTTTTTAATGTTTTTTACAACTTTATATTTCTTATTTATGTGTCAACATAACTCATTCATTATTTTAATAACATTTTTGATGATTAGTTATTAAGAACTATATTTATTTAACTTTTGAGTAGTAAGCGCAAAACTGATTGTATGATTATAAGTAGGTGTTGTCTCTAAAGAAGGTATCGTTCCTTGTATATTGAGCAAAAATACCCGTAAAAAATGTATAAAATCTACCATTCTAATTCACTAAAGTTATCTAATTTTAAACCCTACTAATTTGACAACGAAAGCTTTAAATATACACATGCAACATTAACTCAATCAAGTTTTGAATATGTTCATCATAGACTAGATATATAGAAGTTTTTCCGAGAAGAGCCTATGATGAGGAAATACTGATTGGTAACAATGAAAACTTTTACTCAATTTCGTAAAAACACCTCTCTATTTAACAGTTCCAAGATTTTTCCCCTCATTTTTTATTGCAACTGAAACACAATATTTTTGGTGATATTTACGATGTAAAGTGGCTAACTGCAGTTCTCACTTTTATGACAGCTAAATAAGGTCTAAATTTTTAAACTTTTTAGTGAATCCGGAAGTATATCAGCCAGATTCAATAAGAAGATTTAAAACTTATACCCGATCTAGTTGCCATGAAAATTTAATCTTATAGTCGATCAATTTTGTTTTGCTTACAATCAACAAATAAATGATTATATAGGGATATTAAGGATAAGAACCTGGCAATAAAGCCTTGAAGTATGTAAGATAAATAGTTCTATCTCGAAAATAA
Organism: Diaprepes abbreviatus; assembly: GCA_034092305.1. Classification (NCBI taxonomy): domain Eukaryota; kingdom Metazoa; phylum Arthropoda; class Insecta; order Coleoptera; family Curculionidae; genus Diaprepes; species Diaprepes abbreviatus. The sequence goes on from JASJET010000117.1 coordinate 589,074, forward strand.
ATAAAGTTCTCCATTTTTGCCGGTTCAGTAATAAAAAAAATGATTTACTTATGCCTATATTTTTAGGGTTTAAAGTTTGCTTGGCTTATTGTTGCTCTTGTCAGTTTAAGCCCTCTGCTATCAACGTTTTATTTCTTAATGCTTCATTATATCTGAATAAAATGTCAATATGTATATCACGCCGATCTATTTTGTTATAATACAAACAAGAATGTTCACCGTTCACTTGTAGACCTCCTCTTCATCTACAGGGTGTATCGTTATAAATGAGCCACCCATTAACTCTTTTGGTAGCGGTTCTAAAGAATTTTTTACAAATTTTAAAGAAAAACAATGAAACATCAGATTTTGGATATATGACGTAAAATTTAAATTTTTCAAGGGAACATCCTCTATATTATTATCTGATTTGAGGTATTTAAACTTTGTCGAAGCTGAACATGCACCCATAAATTTAAAATCTAACGTTTGATTGTTTCTCTTTTATCTTTATAAAAAATTCCTTAGATATACTACGATTACATGTTCATGAAGCTTATTAAATAAATGAGTTAGATGAGTAATCCATTTATAATCACTAAACCTGTACATTAGACATGCTAAACTAATAATAAATGGCATATAATAATCCTGAGTGCTCGATGACAAAAACAGAGTCTCAGACCTTGTATTTAAGTTATCCATTTTAATCTTAAATGAACTGCTATTGAATATATAGTTGAAATTCATCATAACCCAGAACGATTTGCAAATTTTCGACCAATAAAATCCCGTGTGTTTCGTTCTGACGCCGGCAGTGGAGTCATCAGTGGGTTCCACAGACACTGTTTGACATACTTTTTATAATGTAATTTCTGATATTTGAATCTTCTTGGCGTCGGAAACTACCGTGAGATGTTCCTCAGTTGGCTGTTTCTACACCACTATTACAATATATTCCAAAAATATATTATATTTTTTCCTTGACTTTAATAAAAAATAAAAGTTTGGCAATTGCGCTGGAAGCAACAATGTACAATATACATTCGTGTGGAGCTGATATTGTTTACAATTTGAAAGGAGTCAACAAAGTACGAAATTTGTAAAAAAATGTATAAAAAAAGACGAATTCTCTAATTTGAAGACGATACCCAGGTTGAGAATTAAATTCTCTACCAACATAAACGGCTTAAATTTGGCTAACATCACTCCTTCCAGTGGTTGCTGTAAGACCGTTTTTTGAAAGGACGCAATAATGATAAAATGCGATATATATATATATATATATATATATATATATATATATATATATATATATAAAAGCACACTCTTGTATCGTAGCTTGCTTTCTGGTTTCCAGCAAAGATGGTTGGCGGGGTCGTCAAAACACAGTGGGTTGAAAGCATGGATTTCATATTAAAAATAAAAATCGGATAAAACATAGCAGACTGAATCTTTAAAATCATGAAAATAAATTCGAAAAACGTCTATTATGGTTCAATAGTTGTTAAATATGCAGTTTAAAAACAAAATGAAAAGAATAATTGTATTTCCGTGAATAAAATATTGGGTCCAAGGTGCATTTTAAAAATAATACTATAATAATAAATACGTGGATATCGATAATCGTTAAAAAGTACTTTTTCCTCTTTGGTTAGGATTTCTTAACAAATACGAATGCAAATGATTTGTAAGTAATTTATTTATTGATTTATGCAAATGAATAAATAATACGACTGTAATAAAAATAATAAAAAGAAATTTTGAATCACTGCCTTCTTTATTAACAGCTCTTTTCTCATTTTCCAATACGTACGAATTATTGTCCGAATCCTTACGATGTTAAAAAATAGTGTAAGGATCCGTCAACGCCAAAAGTTTTGGAATACATCGTCCATATTTTTCTCGAGAAGATTTTCGGGCCAAGTCTAGGCGATAGTTTCTTATTAACTTGTCCGTTGATTTTTGTGCATCTTTCGTTACCTATCGATAATATTGCAAATGCTATGATGTCTGATCAATGCAGTAAGTAATTTGTGGATTCCTGTTGACATGTTGTACCAAGAATATCCTTTGAAGAATAATCTTGCTGTTTGTATTTTGTATTCCCAAATCTTCTCTATTGCAGTTTAATGTCCGCTTCCAATAGTTTGCAAAATGACTGAAAACCGGATGATCAGTTTTCGTTTTAATCTTGTTATAATGGCTGTAGTTTGAAATACTCTGTATTTACTGGGACACAGTATCAATGTTGTTGAAATGAGATGTTGTTTGGCAGAAGTAACAACGTTGGACCGATTTCGCTCCAACCAAAGCATTCACCTAACCGTCTATCATCGTCATAGATAAGTTGTACAGTACTAAAGCTCTGGTGGCAAAGAGAATTCTTTTATATGGTGCAAGTTGTCTGGTTCGAGTTCATAATTTTCTATTTTCGTTAAAGACTTTTGTTCGGTTTTCTTAATAAATTCAAATTTCAGAGGCCCACAATTCATAGTAGACGAGGGTTTGGAATTGTACAACACAATCTGTTCTTGTTGAGTTTACATGTTAATACCTGCTAATTGAAGTGGAATAAGAGAGTTTAAGAATAAGTTTCTATCAGAAATACTCGGATCAGTGAATTTCATCTTGTACTGGCTCTGACCTGACGTTCCATCGAAGCCCCATTTGCAAATGAAACTCATATCTACCAATCTAATTTATCGATGTGTTCAAGGGCGTCTAATTGAAGCAATATAATTCGATCCACTGTATGATCCAGTAAGCCTTAGAATTTAACCTCGGCTTTTGATTTAGTAAAAGTTAAATACTCGTCATGTGGATAACATGCTTTTTTCGTATTTTACACACCAGAGTACGGCGAAAATATATTACTGCCTTTCTGTTTAGCCCAATTTTGTAATCGTTGATATTTGCTTCTCGACAATCCAATGTCAAATAGAAGAGCGGTGCACAAATGTAACTGTACGCGACGACCTGAGATGAAATTTTAGAAAGAAAAGACTGGCCGTTCATACTACCGAGGTTTAATAGAAACGTTACTATAGCCAACCTTCTATTTTAAATTTCTTAACCAGAAATTATTTTGGCCGTTTCTTAAATTCTAACCCACCACGCCCATCTAACTTCTTTCAGGTTAGTTCGGGAAAGAAGATCGTAGGGAACGCCTACCCGCAATATTACCCCCGCTAACTTCCGTGCGATATGAAGACGAGCAGTACCTTGAAAGGAATGAGAGGGTGTATTTACTTTTCGTCTAAATTTATAACGTAATCGACGGAATTTGGAATATTTAATGATTATTTGATACATTGATTGTTTTATATGCATCAAATAGTCGAAATATAAAAAAATAATTTTTGTTTACCGTTAAGCGTAAAGAAAATCGATATTTTTGTTACAAAATTAACATTTATTCTAATAAAAATACTAATGAAACGGAACGGTAATTTCTAAGTAAATAAACTAATAGACCAGTTTAAAATTAAAAATCATTCTCAAAAATAAACTTTTGTTGTGGTAAAAATAAAAGTAACACGTTCAGTAATTGTAAATAAATAAAGAAATAATTAAACTCAATTTAAATCAACAAAAACACATAAAAGTCTATAAGAGGTATTCAAATAGGCCTCCACTTTGAGAGAGACAATAACCCAGTCTATTGTAAAATATGGTTCGGTATTTGCTAAAACTTCCTTTCTATCATGTCCTCACAGAACACCATATGTATTTCCTGGTCTTTCGGATCGCCCCCTCCCCCCCAAGGGCCTTGAGTTCAGGAAAACAGATCCGATTTTGCCTCTTATACTATAGTTTATTCAAGAACTAGAATGAGTAATAAATCGTTTTTTACCCTTTTTCTTCTTCGCAAACTACCTATGTTTTTTAGTCCGCTGTCTTTGGCAAAATCTGTTAGACACATATATTATTAATAGGAATGGGTTAGACATTTTATAATCAAAAACACCAGTCTATAATAATTGACTATTTGGGTTGGATAACAATAGATATTTGGAAGTGTGTGTTAAAAAGGATTTTAATCCTTATCATGGGCGTCGGAAGGAGGTTTATTTTATCACTAAGTATTTAAGGCATAGAATATTATTACGGTAATAAACTTAAAATAAAAAGTTTTCATAATATTATTTTATTTCTTATGATTTCTTAATAATTCACATACATTAGAAAATATAGAAAATTTTGACATATTTAACACAAATCACAACTGTATTTTTAGGGCATTTAACGTTTCAATTTATCTGTTTCTTAAACCATCTGTAGAATTACAATTAAACACTAAAAAGGGATTCAAATGTAACTAATTTTTATATATTACAGAAAATTTAAGTAATAAATTGTGTTTACGCTGGTAAACATTATGTATCTGATTCATAATCAAAGTCAGTGAAGCTATCTTCGCTCAAATTAATTATAATTGGTTCCTTTATCTCACCGATCATGAGATAAAGTTACCACATTCTATTTTATTCTCTTATTATATGGATATTTTGTAATTTTTTGCAGTAACTTTATTCAAAAAAATCTTTCAAAAGTTCAATTAAATTACTAATTTTGTAAGTTGTGTTGTTTCTAGCAACTCTACCTTTTACTTGAGAGAGATATTTCCTTCTCCAACGGACATTTTCCGGACGATCTATAAGAACAGATTTCCTATCTGGTTTTTCCCAGCAAAAATTAAGTTCTCTGAGCAATTTACAGAGCTCAGTTATTTTAATTTGAGGCAAATCCCGATCTTCATTGATTTTAGTTAGAATAAAATGTACATACAACTCTCTTTATTGCAGTTTTCATCTCTTCTTCCATAAAGGCCGTTGATAAATATTACTTTCATGTTAAAAAGTGCGGATAACTCCAAGATCATGGAAAAAGCCCGGGTCAAAAAAATGAAGACAGCGTTGTCTCGTCCTACTATGAGACTTATCAGGCCATTGCATTCGGTACAAATCATCATCTCGCATCTGTGTTGTATAAACAGACTTCACGGTTGAAAAATAATAAATAAGACACAGTGGCGACATATCGATGGCTCATTTAATAACACAAGAAAAACACCAACCATCAATGTTGTACAAAACCGCCATGTGATGGTGCGACGGTAAATTAAAAAAGCAATGTATCAAAACTCGACACACGAAACTTGCTACTGTAAGGATAGAGGTTGCATTATCCGGCATTAGCAACCAAACCAACCACGAATTCCGCCGTTTGCAAATATGAAAAAAGAAAAAAGTTATCGTGCGTGTGATTTTAAAATAAAATAGGAAATTCTCGGCCCTGTGGACATAAAGACCGTTGATAAATATTACTCCAATGTTAAAAAGTGCTTAGAACTCTTAGAACTCGTGTTGTTTATGTCTAATGGAAAAATAATACACTCTTCTTCCTAAATTACTTGACCTAATCAAAATCATGTATTAGGTTAATCGAATCTTCTCGACAAGAATATGTTATGTGGTAAGGTTCAATGCATTGCACATAAATTTTGCGTGTCGGTAAATGACTAATAGGATCTTGATTTTGAGATGACAATATACGTATATAATTTTAAAAACATGTTCGTATCATGACACTCGATCTTTGGATTATATATTAGATATAAAACATCATTACAAATTCTTCAAATATTTTTCTGTTTGCAGAATAAGCACCAGAACCTTTTAATTTTAACAGAATAAGAATTTATACTTAGTAAGAAAGAATGTCATACATATTGACAAAATAAATAAAAAAAAATACACTCTATTTTATATCAAATTTATATTGTTTACAGCCTTTTTAACATAAAATACGACTTTGCCATTATAATATTTACTATACTGAAAGTAATTCGCTTTTGTAATAACAAGTCGTAGCATAAACAACCCTCCTATGTATAAAGAGGTAAGTCAGGCAAATATCTTGCTTTCAATAAGCTTGATTGTATATAATTTAGAACAAGAACAAAAATGAATTTAAAGATGAAAATTAAAATTAAATTTACTTCAAAATTGATATGCAAAACAAATATTGTTGACGATATTAAGAATTAAATTGTAAATTTGCTTTTATTAATATTATTTTTATTAAAGATATTTCATATGTACTGTAGTAAAACTGATTTTGCAATAGTAGCCTCATCTGTTGAATTAGTTTAATGAGTAATGATTCTATAGCATATATAGGTATACGAATCCAGGATCAAAATTTAAGGAAAACTGATATATAGAAATTATTGTAAAAAAACCAGTTTTTTCTTGACTATTTGTCCACAGGTGTATAATATAGTCATAAATAAGAGCATTTTGGCGATTATTTTAAGAATAATAATACATAGCTAATGGTTTCGGATTAAAGGTATTTCATTTAAGAAACTATTTGGAAATAAAATGTCAAACATTCGTAAATTATACAGTTTATTAACTTACTATTCGTTCCTTCGACGATACTAAGTACACAAATCCGTCAACACCTATAAAATCACTAGCCGTTTTATTTTTTTCATTTTGATGGTTTTATATTCTTCCACAAATCAAAGAAAGCAATCCTTCAAAGCCTATTCTGTGTAACCCATAGAACAGTGATAGAATGAGTTATATAGTGGATCTAGTACCAAAAACACAACTAGTTATTAAAGCCTGTACAAATTATTAATTTATTACTAGATGACATTCTGCTGTAATTATCTGTATGTCTGGCTTCCTAACGAATGTTCTTCGTACTTTATGTTTGTTCTTAAATAGGTGATAATTTTCCATTCATGAGTTAATTTTCGTTTATTACATCAACTGCCTAGTGTTGTGATCAATTACATAGTTGAGTTACGCATCAAAAGAATATTTCTCTTGTATTTTTGAAAATGGTCCAATTTCAATCAAATATTAATAACATTTATGAGACTAAAAATCAAGAAATTTTGGCAAGACCTTGAAAAAGCATATTTTTTTTTTTGCTCGGACAAAAATGAATGGTGAAAGAAGATTGCAGTGTGGTACTGTGTATGAAGGTTTTGACAACAAACTCTATGATGCCAAGTAGCAAAAACGTCATTTAAAGATGCACCACTTGCGATATGAATGAACTTCGTGACTTCTTTGTCAGAAATACCAGTTATGCATAATATTGTTGTGATTAAGGGACTTACCCGTTTCATTAATGTTCTTTACATATTCATTACATTGCTTTTTGAATTTATTTTTCATTATTAACTCAACATAACCAGAAAGCGCTCATTGTTAAATATTGAATTATGGCTTGAGAGAAGACTGACTCACTAACGATGTGATGTATAGAACAAGTTGGAAAATTACCGTTGGAGTATAACAGTATTGATGAGAATATTCTATAAGAAAATGACTTTACACTATGTAGTAATTAAACATTTCACTGAATCTTATTGCCTGTAAGAAAACTGAATTATTTAACTGGGCCAAATCAATTAATTGATCCAAAAAATAATTGCGAAGTGTTACTCATGTGTATGATTTGGTACTCTTAAAGTTAAAAGTTATTAATTACCTTACTAAAATTTTATTAATTATTTTAAACAATGTCATTTTATACCTTCATATTAATTATTTTTAACAATTTTATTAACATTTGATGGAATTTTTTTTATCCCAAATTAACCAAGTGATTTAAAAATGAAAAAGTTTTGTTCCCTTTTTAATTTCATATAGAGGAGGCATATTTTTGTCGGCCAGGATAACTAAAATGTGAATTTATGTGGGAATTTCATATTTCACCATTAAAAGAACTTATGCAAATCAGGTTTTTGCAAGCCTTCATAAATCCTTAAATCTCCTGTCAGTAAATCTTTGTAATTTCGTAGCCAGATTATTTAAATAAAATTAAAAAAAAATTGAACTCACTTCTAAAAGTGCGCTAAAAAGTGAGAAATAACTATAAATTTGTATATGAAATCGAAATTTTTTAAGCCGCCACCAAACTAATACCTGATAAAATGTGATTCGCAAAAACAGATTAAAAATACTTTATTTGTAATTGCTTTCTTACCATAATTTGTATATATTGGTAGTTATTTATTTAATTTAGAAATAATTTGGAGCCGATTCCAAAAATTTCAATTTCATATAAAAATTATAGTTATTTTTCACTTTTTAGCACACTTTTAAAAGTCGGTTCAATTTTTTTATAAAAATTATATTTTTCGATTTTTAGTTTTGAGTTAATTATAATCCATAAATTATTTGAATTAAGTACTAATCGTGACTAGTGTACCTTGCAATGACTCCAAGGTGGCAAAAAGTACCCATTTGATTCAAAGTTGTAAATAAGCCTAAAAGGAACCGCTAAAAATTCTTTGATTCTTAGAGTTCTCCAAATACCGGTGAAATTGTGTCAGAGAAATATCTGAATTTTAGATTGGTAATATAGACCCCAAAACCTTTCAATATCGATATCTAAAGAACTTGAGACGTAAATTTCTTAGCCCGATATATTTTGTACTGCATATTGAGTTTATATACGTCCCAAGAATCTCACAATATCAATTTTAGACAAAATCGGAAAATGTAAAATTTTCAGTTCCTCATATTATATCTTACCAACATAATAAATTAACTTCATATTCGTAATACACCACTCCGAAAATACCTTAATACCAAATCTGGAAAAAATGCGAATAAGGTAAAACTTTCAACCCCACCATATTGGATCCGCCATATTGAATTTCAAAAAAATAATTTTAACATCTCAATCTATTCCAAATCTAAACCCTTCAAAGACCCCTTCTAGACCGTCATATTGCATCTGACACATTAAATTTTCTTAAAATAATTTTACATTCGCTATTTACATCCCCAAAAACAATTCAGTCCTACCTTTGAACAAAATCAAAAAATGTAAAATTTTTAATCCGCTATATTGAATTCGCGATATTGAATCCTGAAAAAATACTTTTAAATTCATAATTTACATCCTCAAAAACCTTATATATCAGTTTTGGAGAAAATCGAAGAATGTAAAATTTTCAGGACTCCATATTGAATCCGTCATCTTGGGTTTTTTATCCGCCGTATTCGATAAGCCATATTTAATTTTTTTAGAAATAATTTCATGTTCGCAATGTGCGATCCCAAAAACTCCTATATATCAATTTTGAAAAAAAAAATCGGACATAATCAATTTTATCCGCCATTTTGAATTTTCCAAAAATAAATTCAGATTCGTAATATGCAACCCCGAAAACTCACCCATACCAATTTTGGGGAAAACTGGACAAAATTGATTTTTCGTCAGCTATATTGGATCCGCCATATTGAATTTTTTTAAAATAATTTAATATTCGGTATGTGCAACCCCGAAAACTCCTCCGTAGGAATTTTGGAGAAAATGGGACAAAATTGATTTTTTTGGTCACCATATTGTCAGCGCCATCTTGGAATCTACTGCACCAGAAAGAAATCGGTTAAAAATACATAGTCGACAAATTAAGAACCTCCTTCTTGTAGAAGTCGGTTAATTAGACGTTCATGTTTTTCTATAGTAAAGTTAGCTGCTTATCGGCTTCATTTTTGTCACTTTTTTAATCTCTAAGTTTGATTTTCTCTCTAAACCTAAACCCAAGAAAAGACGAAATAAAGGAAAAATATTTATATATATATTTATGCCAATGCTACAGTTTGAGGACTTTTATACTACGTATAAGTTATACAAGTTATACGGTATAAGTTTACATGTATAGCCGACACTTTGAGGACTCCGAAAATTCTGTCAAATATCAAAGTGGCAACATCGCATTATTTCCTTTTGACATTTCAAACGATTATAAAATTAATTTGTATTCTGTGTAAAAGATTACAGATTTGTAAACAAACAATAAATATGGTCATCTTTTTATCAGTTTTAATATATTTATCCTTAATTTCCAACGATTCTTTCCGAAATCCGATCAACAACTGATATTGTTGGTCTATTTTTATGTATCCTTGTTTGAAAAGAATACTAATTAATCTGTCATCACATGTTCGGTTTAATTTTATCATAACTTTTTTGTTCCGTGATTTGAGTTACGCCATGAAACAGTCAACCATAAAGATAGGTTATACTTTGTGCGGTCAATCCTTATTCTTTTATTCGTCCAAAAACAATTAGTAACCATAAAAGATCCTCGATATTTTGTATCAATAACCTTTGTTTTTGGAGAAGGTGGCGCGTGGTGCACCATATTTCACGAGATTTATGTAATTATGGTTTTGTGTTTTCAATTTCTTCCCTGGGCCTATTAACCGGATTGTTAAGACTGATCCTGCAGTTAAGTATACCTTTTATTTTTGCATTTCAACACTGATCTACCACTAGCCTAAACTAACCAAATTTTTGTAAATATAGATATTTTTTCATTTTGCTACTTTTCTCAGGTAAAGCAAAAGCCCCAAAAGATCAAGTTGATGTTTGTATGTATTGGCGTTACTGTCTTTGCCATTTTTTAAAAAGTATTGTAGTTTTTTTAATTTAAGATTTCAAAAACACAATAAGTAATTTTTTAAACCAAATTGCTCTTTTGTAAATTAATAAATACCTAAAACGTAAAGTGCTAGACTTAAAGTTAATTTCACAGTATCTGTAAGTGATTAGTTGCTTAATGTGATGATTATATGCAACTGCTATTTTAATATCAAATCTGTTTTCTTAAATTTTTATTCATTCCCATTTAGCATGACTTTTTAAGTAGGTTTTGGTATTATTTTTAATGAATTAACAAAACAAGTTTTTACTTTTTCTATATAAGTTTATATGTATTTTTTTACTATCATTTTCATTATTTTAGATAACGAAGCTAAACAGAATCGAAGGGGTTTCATTGCCACAAACACAGAAAAATTTTATATGGGGTGCTATCAAATAAAGTGGCAAATATTTATTTTTGTGATGGAGCCAAAATGAATAAATCTTTAAACAGTCGGCAAAAGTTTTACTGGGTAAGCATAAAAATACCATGTATAACATCTGTTTTTATTGATTTTTAAATTTTACATAATGCTAAAACATCTAAAATGATAAAATACAAATAAATTTTTTTACATCAAGAAAATTTGTAGATACATTGAAATTAATTATCAGAACTCCACAAAGATGATGCTGTTGTTATAGCCCTAAAAAGTGTTGGTGAAAGTCATAAGGTAGGAAGGTTTAAGTTTTTGCTAGAAAAAAAAATATCTTTAACCATATTTTACGAATGGCATGTTATTCGATTACTCTACTAAATACACTTGTGGTACCTTAATGGTCTTTGGAAGCATATCTGGTATACTAAAGTATTTCTCTTTTTTAGGAGCTGGTTAATGGAAACTTAAATATATATATATATATATATATATATATATATATATACCATAATTTTGTTATAATTTTGAATATGTTATTAAATTAGAGATGTAAGCTTAAGGCTGAATTATTATTTATAACTTTGTTTTCAATAAAAGTATCCTGTTTTTTATCTTTTGAATATATTTATAATTCATGTGCAAAAAAATTAAGCACAGAATTAGACTCGACAGGTTTCTGAATGATATTTCACAAATGTATTAGCCACATTGTAGGCAACGTACTAGAAATAGATCAAAAAATTATTTCATTAAAAAAAAATCTTAGAACCTTAGGTAGAATTAATGAATTCATTTTTGTTAATGCAATATTTTTGGATATTTTGAAAAAAAAAAAGTATTTTACTCTTGAACCAAACCTAAATTATCTGACAAAATCTTTATATAACTGAATTATTGTCATCTATCTTGATACATTTTTACGGCTTAGATCATGCAGAACTTTTTATAAAGAATAACTTGTTCTTGTGAAACTAAAAACAAAGTTTTCCATATGTCGCCAACTTAAGTAGACACGCTGTATATTAAGAACTAACTTTAAAAAATCTAATTTTAGTGTGATGTTTTTTGCATATTAATCACAAATTTATGGAATATTCCATGTACCTCTTCCTTAATATGTATCTAACCTATGAAGTAATTTGCTCGGTGGTGGTAGATACATAGGATATCCTGGTTACATTCTTAGTACATGCCTATAGTTTAATGCAAACACATGGAAATATATGAAAAGAATATTATTTGGACATCATTTAGTACTTCTATAGCACAATATGGTACATAGAGGTGGACAGTAATTTATTCTTAGAAGATGCCTTATCTATCCTCAGTGTAAAAAAGTCGCATCCATAATATATTCATGTCCTACAAAGGAATATGACTGTCACATGAACAAAATATACCTATGTTTTCTAGGGAAAATCTTATTTCAATTATTGTTAACATATTTTTAAAATTTGGCGCTTAAGCCTACCAGCCAATTAGACTTGATTATATTAGTTTTATAGGCCACTAATTTCCCCCAAACCTGTCATAATTTTATTAGTGAGGAATAATTGTTCTGTAAAAGATTCCCTTAAATAGATAATATGTAAGTAATAAAGAAAATACAACCAATTTTTAATGAAATAAATATATACAGGATGACACAGTACCCATGTAACTTTATTATTTCAAAATCAATTTCTTGGTTGACACAGGCAAATTCAGTAAAATTCCCTGGATTTTACAGACCACTCTAAATATTGCTCCAGCCAGTGATTCATTCCACTTGTGACAAATTTTAAATTACACAATATAAAATCAACGTATATGAAATTAAAAGGAAAATTTCTTTTGCTTTTAATATTTGACAAGTAAATTTAACTAAACAATATATAGATTTTATTAACTAAATGGGTGTCAACGATTTAAATATATCATGTTTGGGAGCATTTGCCATTTCATTGTTAATTCTGTATCAGTAATTTTTTAATATTCAGTATCAAGACCATAAACCCATTGAAACCAACTATTCATTTAAAATGTTACATATTGATAACTTAGGTGCAGATTTTCTCACCCATAATTAGTTATCAGTGTATATTACACTTAGACTAAATGCTCACTCACAGGATTATATAAAAGCAAAAAAGTACAAATGAAAACAAAAATGACAGGCAATATTAGTAAATAATTATTATTTTTTTGTTTTTTGTTTAATAAATTAATTTAGACTTTAAAATACACCTATATCCAAAATTGTACGAACAACTTAAATTTTTAATAACGAAACTATCATAACAAAAAGTAAAGTGGCAAACATGGTAGAAATGTTAGATGTCTGTTAAGTACCCACTATACTAAGCAAAAATGATTAATGCTTAGGTATAATTTTTATGTTAAGTTTAATTAGAGTTGCTCAACTCTAGAGTTGAGCCAATAACATCTCCTCTTCAATTTATATGGTAAAACCAATGACTATTGTTTCCATTTCTTTATTGTATATGCCAAAAAGCAATGAATCAGAACTTGAGCTGAATTTTAGAGGTTTCTGTTGGTGTTATTTTTTATCACAAATTCTAGCTTTCAAAAACATTTTTTTAAATTTCTATTGCCATCTGCTCCTGAAATGGTAACTTGTGTTTACACCTCCCCAATAACTAATAAATTTAGACAGCATGCGTCTGTACCTTAATCTTTTGGGGTATAATATGAAACATAAAATTTTCATTGTCAGGATGTGTGTGAATATTGAAAAAAAAAACAACAAATTAAAAACGAGCATAACTCTATTTTTGATCAATGTGTAATATATTAAAAAAAAACACCGAATTATCTTTCATAAACTTAAATTGCGAAAAATTAAAAAAAAAACTTTAAAAAGGAAAATTTGTTTATATATAAATTTTTAGATGAGAAAGTTTGGTTATATGTGGCGTGGCTTACTCCACGGCAGCGTAGTTGATTTTAAACGGATATAAATCCGGTCAAGTGGCATTCAGAAAGTTGAATTACAGTTTAGCAAAAAAGAATATAACTACGGTACAGTAATCTTATCTTTTAACAAAATATTACTTCATAAAAGTTTTTAGATAAAGTCAATAGTATGTAATTAAAGGACTGTTCTATTAAGGGAAGGATTGTAAGTTTTATGTAAAAGTACAAAATATATACGGTTTTTAAACTTTTCTTGTAAAGGAAGTACACAGTCGCAAAATGAGAAGTACATTACATGTCTGCTATTATACATTGTTTTTAATATAACCATAGTTGCCCGATATCGAGTTGTATCTTGCACAAAAAGGAGGGATCTACCTTTCTGTAGCAGTGGCGTATTTTTCTTACACGTGACGTAAACCTTACTGAGCTCTCATTGGTTCATACGTTACGAGACCACATTCCTAATTTTAAAACATCATGAGCAAAATACTCATGAAAGAGATAAGCGACTGAAGGAAAGAAGATAACCAGAGTGTGGATGATAAATCGGCTGTATTCTTTTGAGTAAATTATGTGAACATGTTCTTTTGAATATGCATTTACTTGTCACTGGGTCAAAGTGATCATGATTAAATTGAACTGAAAGTGATAATTACTCAAAAGAATATACCTATCATTAGATGGAAACGGCCATGTTTAGCGTCCCTTTTTAAACAGGTATGCATTGAATGTGCTATACGCATTATTTCTAAATGTCAAAAAATGATTGGGAACGTCAGCAGAATAAAAAAATTCTGTAGAAGCGGCGTTGCTTCGATTTTTTTTTTAAGAAAAATAAGATACGTAAGTTGCGCAGAAAATAGTATTTTGTCACAAATGGGAAAATGACAGTTCCATAAGGAAAAAAAGATTTATGTTCGGACCATGTCTTTTTATTGTTAAATGTACATGATAAATTTTCATGTTTTATGATACTGTCTCCATTTTCAGCATATTTAAATATTGCACCTGTCGGGTAGCGGAAATTCGTTACGCCGATAGTACACTTTTATCTTATCCCACTCCAGCTATTTTCTCTCCCCCTATTTATTATATCGTTGATAACAATAACACTCTTTTTATACTATCCAATTTTGATCGTAAGGTAAAAAACTATACTTCCGTATTTTTTTAGTGAAGTGAATAAAGGCACGGTGCCTTCTGCGTTACAAGTGAAGGCAAAAAGCTGGTTGTTGTATAACATCCGTCCGCAACAAGTGGAGTCGATAGTTACCATACGGCGCCTTTGATTCAGTCGTTTACGTGACGATATACCACAAATGTACAAAGTTATACGATATTCTCGTAACTTTTGGACCAATGAGAGATCTGCAAATGTGACGTACTAGAAATGCTAAGTACGGAACTGACAAAGAAGCATAGATACGCTGTCGCTGTGTGAAACAAAGCTCGATAGGTAGAATTCGGTCCTCAAAGCATTATTGTCACGTATATCTTGCTATATTACCGAGTTACGAGGTAGCCTGTCTATTTACCGACATTAACTATATATAGGCTTTCACATTTTCACGATTTGAGTCGTGCGGCTACATTGTTATGTTGGACTATTCATTATTTACTTTAGTAAAATTGATGCTAAAGTTTTGATAACCTAGAACCAAAAAACCTATAGGTCAAAACTCTTGCAGCCAAATTCACTAAAAATATTTGAGATTTATAACCGATCTAGTTGCCTTGAAATTTAAATCTTATAGTCGCCCAGTTTTGTTTTTCTTATGATATTGTCATAATTGATATCACATATGTAATTAAATAAACGCTTATATAGGGATATTAGGAATAAAAATCTTGAGATAAAGCGTTGAAATTTGCAAGGAAAATAGTTGTGTATCGAAAATAAATAAAATTCTTCATTTTTGCCAGTTTAGTAATAAAACAAAATGATTTTTTATGCATGTATTTTTGGGCTTAAAGTTTGCTTGACTTATTGTTGTTCTTGTCTAAGCCCGCTGCTGTCAATTAAGATTGTTTTAAAATTAAACCATGTTAGTGAATCCGGCTGTTGTTGTTTATGGAGATTGGATCGCCACACGAAATGCCTGGTGTGATTTGTTTAAAATAGAAACAAGACTTGGATTCGATAAAAGTTAAAGAAAAAATGTGCTGGGTATAAATATTTAATACACCAGTAAAAGATAAACTTAACAAAATAGGTATTAATTGTATAAAATTTAAAACTTTGTCAATGTAGAAAGACAATGTTCTTTGAGATTAATGTTGCATACCCTTTTATGACTGTTAATTTTTATCTTTGACAACTAGTATGGTACACAGCTGACATTTGTTATGAAGTGTTCCTAATGGTGTTGACTCTCAATCCTCGTTTCGTGTTATTTCTCTACATAAATCCTCTCAAGAAAGGAATGATGCAGTATCTTCAACTACAAATTCATCTATGTTGTGTATAAAATTGTGTAACAATATAAGCTTTAAGAATAGTGATAGCAAAATCAGGAACGGATCCAGCCTCTCTCTTGGGAGCGGGGGGGCGGCGGTGATATCACAAAAGTATAGAATGACAAGCGAAAGCAAGTTGTCGACGGGGGAGAGACGCCAGTAACATTCCTATTTCTAGTACAAAAGTCAGAATCGGATCTATCTTTCTGAATTCGAAGCTCTTGGGGGGAGGGGGCGATCGCAAGAAACAACAAGTTGTCGATGGTGGGGGAGATGCCAGCAGTATACACATTTCTAGTTTAAGAGGCAGAGTCGGGTCTATTTCCTGAACTCAAAGGAAAAAAGTTTTCGATGGGGGGGGGGGATGCCAGCAGCATACATATTCCTAGTATAAGAGGCGAAATCGGTTCTATTTTCCTGAGCTCAATCCTCTCGGGAGAGGCGATCGTCCCCCCCCTTGGATCCGCGTCTGATACAGAGTAATACTTTTTCCGAGTCTATAAAATTTTATCCTCTCAAACTTTTTTTTGGGCGCTACTGACTTCATTTGATTATTCATTTAGCTTCCCATCTTATCGTGAAACTTTTTTGTTTCCCAAGTTTTCTTCTAAAAGGCAATAGTTTTTCCACAAAAAATAAAATATCTTCAGATGCATCTTCAATTAAGTTCTGTAGCGGTGTTTTATTAAGTAACGAAAAGATAAAGTAGGTTGTTGTCAAATAAGAGTACGCCTAATTTGTCATATTGTTTTTTTTTATAATGTGTTATAATTTCTGTAGATAAGTGTAATTGATTTTATGTACTCTTAATTGTAAAGTTCGGAAGATTTTTTTAAACATAGTCGAAAGAAAGCAGCTATTTTTATGTAGATAGTTGCAAAAACAAGACTGAAAGTGTTTTTTTTTTCATATGCCAAAAAGATGAAAAAGGGAAATAAGTTTTAAAATTTATACCCCTTACAAGCTGTAGTTAGGTTTGTTCACTGGTTGTTTAGAATTATATATTTTTATTACTTTTTATTCTAATTTTGATCGCCTGTTAACGGACAACAAAGAACAAAAAAGTTTTAGAAAGAAATAGCTGATTTTGCGACTACAGAAAGTGTTGTTAAATTTACTTTTGCTTTCAGTTTACTGAAATTTCAACATTTTCATGTGATTTTAAAGGACTTAAATATTTTTAGCAATTTTAAGGATTTTAGGAATTTTGAAAGATTTTAGAGAGTTTAAAAGTTTTTTAAATGATTTTTGAGACATTTAAATATTTTGAATGGGTTAGCTAGACAAACTTATTCCAAAATTGGTTTAATTTTCAAAGATAGCCTACCGTTGACATTGGTAATTTGGGTTCCGCTTGTCTGCATTTTCCACACGTACCCTAAAAGTGAGTCCACACGATAAGAAAAATTTCGACGTAGGCGTATTACGCCCATTTATGTTAAAAATGTCTCGTCCACACGAGCAACTTTTATCGTGCAGTCGTAAAGTGTTTTGTATGTTTTTTTTGTGGTAACCTAACTTTTTTCTGATTTTTTGATAATATTTATTTATGTATAAATTAAAATGAAAGAAAATAAAAAAATAATTGCAGCAATGTTGTTATGTAGAAAAAGAAAACTAAAGAAAAAATTACAAAAGATAAGGACATTATTAATATATTTATTAAAAAAACGGAAAAGTCGTCGCTACTAGGTCCGATCTGTTTTTGAGAAAAACATTGGACAAAGGCTTGGACATACTAATGATATAATTCAAGAAATATGAGAAAATTATCTTGATTTTTTAAAAATATTCTCCTGTTACTCTTTGTGAGTTTGAAAAGCTGTTGTTGGGCCAATAATTAGGAAACACGCTATGGAAATGTGTACAGCTATACCCTTATTACTAGGTTTGAAAAATCATTGTGATATTTAGCTGATGAAATCAGCATGTGAAAGCAACAGTGCGAATTCCGAGTCGGTAAACAGTGTTTTTGAAATTAGTCATGTTACTTGTGCAATAATATGAGACTCTTTAAAACAAGTTTTATTTCCGAAGTTTGCCACTTCTACCTGGTAAAGAATTGCCAAGGAGTGCGAAGACGAGAGTTTCAATATAAAGTGTCATTTTAACAATCGTTTTAATAATTACAATTGTTGGTAATTTTTAGAAGAATACATTACGTATGACACTAACTGGATTTCTGTTATTAAATTTCCATCAATATTAATTTTTACTTTTTAATTGTTTATAATAGGTTTATATAAAATTTGTTAAGGGTAGGGTTACCAGACGACAGGAATTTTCCTGACATGTCTGAAATTTCAGCCCCTTGTTAGGAAGAAACAGGAAAAAACTGCAATTGTCAGTATTTTTTTGAAATTAAAAGAGGAAAATATAAGTAATGAAAAAATATTTATTAATCATTCTAGTGAGAAAAAATAAATTGATTAAACGTTAACAAAATGAATGAATTGTTAATTTAGTATATTAATAAATTTAGTTTCATACTTTTTATTGCTTGATGTTTCTTTTGGCAATTGCTGGACTTTTATAACCATTTCATGACATTCTTCACATGATATGTTCTTTAAGTTAAATTGTTGAACCTTAACAGAAGACATTGTTGAAAACCAACTATTACTACAAATTATTAATTATTAAATTACTATATATATTTTTAAGTTAATTAATTAATTAATAATTATAATTATAGTCATATTTAATACTACCTTAAAAAACAGTTATATCTTAAGTAAATTTATGTTCTAATAGGCTCAAACAAAAGCATGCCTTAATCTCCGAAACTCTAAAACTTTACTTTTTACAGAGACCATTAGTTTTGTTCATATTGTCATTGTCCTATAAATACACACTTTTTCATTTCAGTAATCATGTAAATAAATAGTTATAAGTTATATTTGTTAGTACGCCTATTACTGTAAAATATATAATTTAGATACAGAATAGAATATAAGTAGGACATGAACATTGAGACGAGAGGAACTAAAATCAAAAAACTACAATAGTAACATTAAATTAGTAAGTAAGAACAAAAACTGTTGTTACCTCATGATTTAGTGAACATTATAATAAAATATTAAAAAAGTAATATTAGAAGATTTATTTGAATTCATCGAAATCAGTGATAAACTAGAAGCAGTACTAGCAAAGTTATAACATTGGTGGCAGCGAAAGGCAAAGCTTATAACAATATAGACAGTCTATGTCTCTTCTTAGTCCATTATGCTCCCATTAATGAGAAGACTCACTCGATATTGGCATTTGATGCTTTGATTGCAAAAATTTTGAAAATCTCGCTGCCTTAACATACAACATTCAGATAAATGTCCGGATATTTACAGAAACGTTAGGGATATTGTCAGGGAATCTCATTATTTGATCTGGTAACCATAGCTAAGGGCATGTCTGTCGATTAGCGTCTCGATATCAGAGATTGTCGTTGAATAGAAATTATATTATATAATGGCCTTTATTTCATAAGCTTTAATTTATATAACGAACACCTGTATTATTGCAATTGCTATAAAATTAATAAAAAAATGAACAAAAATCGTTTTTTTTTGAGGACCAAGCAGTAATGATCATCGGTAACAAGTATTTTTAATAAATTAAAACAATTTAACATAATTCATAAATATCCATTATTTCAAAACTCGCTAAATAAAATATATAAATAAAACAACAAAGTTTAAAAAAAACATAGGTTATGTTTTCATACAAAATATTGAAAATAAACAGTTTCCACCATTTTTAAAGCAGTCCGCTGAAAAGTTTAACATCATTTGGCGTAATGACCTTGGAAAAGGCAGATTTAGGCGGGAAATCTTCGGTCTTTGTCTTTTTTTAAATCTAACAAATCACAATGCTTGAAATTTGACATATGTCTTATTACGCTACGCTGCCGCCCAGATTTTTCTTATCGTGTGGACTCACTCTCACTCTCATTATAAATTAGGGCTATTCTTTTGAGTCATTATCACTTTCACTTCTATCACTTGAGGTAATCATGATCACTTCAGCCCAATGACAAGTAAATGCGTATTCAAAAGAACATGAAGTTATCAGTTTCACTTTTTTCACTTTGAGCAATTGATAATTACTCCGAAGAATAACATTTTATCATCTAAGGGTGAGTCCACACGACAAGAAAAATTTGAGCATATGCGTATTATGCGCTTTTGTATTAAAAATGTATCATCAACACGGGATATTTCGTTACGCGATTATAAGGTCTTGTCTTAACCTAACTTTTATCAGGATTTTTGTTTATATTTTATCTAAAAATTAAAATGAAGCAATATAAAATATTAATTGCGGCAGTATTTTAATCTAGAAAAAAAGTTACAAAATGTAAGGAGAATATTGATATATTATTTATTAAAAAAAAACAGAGAAGTCGTCGCTACTGGGTCCGGTCTGTATTTGAGGAAAATATTGGACACACTAATAATTTAATTCAAGAAATACGAGAAAATGATCCTGATTTTTTTTTAAATATTTTCCTGTTACTTTTGGTGAATTTGAAGAGCTCTTCGCTCTTGTTAGGCCTATAACTAGGAAACACGATATGGAAATGTGTACTTATTACTAGGTTAGAAAAAACATTGTGCTATTTAACTGATGAAATCAGCATGTGAAAGCAAGAGTGTGAATTCCGAGTCGGTAAACAGTGTTTCTGAAATTATTCAGGTTACTTGTACCGTAATATGAGACTCTTTAAAAGAAGTTTTATTTCCAAAGTTTACCACTTCTACCTGGTAAAGAATTTCCAAGGAGTTCGAAAACGAGAATTTCAATATAACAGTGTCATTTTAACAATCGTTTTAATAATTACAATTGTTTGTAGTTTTTAGAAGAATACATTACATATGACACACTATCTGGATTTCTGTTATTAAATTTCCATCTATGTTAATTTCACTTTTTAATTGTTTATAATAGGTGTTGTCGTATATGCACGTCCGTTGTTTTAGGAAAATTATTAGTGGAGAACGGATTTTCCGCAAAAACGCCACGAGGTACGTTTCGATCGAACGCGAACAACGTATACGAGCTGTGAATGACTTGCGTATCAGGATTTTTGTCATTTATGGTAAGCGTTTGTCCCTGCATTAAGTGGTACCCACCTTGAAGTGAAGCTTGGATGTCATTTAAAAATTGTTCCATTGAACAAATTGAAGTGTTGGGATATAATTGAGCATTTTGATTTATTTTGGTCATGTCAGATTTATTATGAGTATAGAATTCTGTTAGGTCTGGCGCAACCCCACGAGGGGCCCCGGAGGTCCTTCTTAAATTGGAATGTTTTGTATAAAAATACAAAAATCACGGAGGGCTGGGCTTTAATATACTTAATATATGAGAAAAATTAAGTATATGAAATTTGGGTTGAATAAGAACTTGGCCAATACTTACTTTAATTTGTTTTTTGTTAGATGTGAGCTCTTATAGAATTTTTTGCAGTAAAAATTTTTTAGACTGGGACTCTTAAGTTTTTACGTCGAAATTGAAATGTAGTGTTGGGACTCCTAATAAAATTTCCGAAATTTAATTATTCCGAAAATTTTTGTTTTTGTGTTAAGCGCCAACTAAGGCACGTTTAGTGTTCTTAGATCCGTTAACGATATCACTATCAGGTTATCACTAATTTTCTCTTGATAGAAAATTATTTAACTCGCAATCGGGAATGTCTAAATCGGGTATGGCGCTATCAGGTTTCTTTTACGCAATGTTATTATATTCGTAGAAGTAGGCGCGTAAATATTCTGTATATTAATTTCAAACAGTTTCAGCAAGAATTAAAAAAAAATCGACGTGGAAAGGTTTTTTAGAGAGGCTTATTATTATTATTTTTTTTCCCCGACGACGCTGGAATTTTACTAAAATATGAGTTCAAAAGACTTAGATACTCGTGTGCGCGTATGTAAGAAATTTGAGAGATCTGTGCTTTTTAATAGATAATCAAATTCTGCTAAAGGTTTTTTAGAGAAGCTTATTATTATTTTTTTTTCCGACGACGCTGGAATTTTACTAAAATATGAGTTCAAAAGACCTAGATACTCGTGTGCACCTATGTAAGAAATTTGAGATATCTGTGCTCTTTAATAGACAATCAGATTCATCGGATGCTATTTATTCTTTCTCGGCACTCCGTCAGTTCTTCCGAAAGAAATCGATCAGCGCTTAGCGCGGTCCGCCAAAGCTTCATGTCTGCGCCGCCGTCTGTGTCGGTGTCTATGCGCCGTTACCGCCGACAACGTGCAGTTATTTCTCGGAATTTGAACCGTTTTTATAGGTTTATTTTAATTTTATGATTTTTTTAGGTTCTTGTAGATTGAATTCTACAACAGTGTATATAAAGTTTGCTAAGGGTAGGGTTACCAGACAACATGAATATTCCTGACATGTCTGAAATTTTAGCCCATTGTTAGGAAGAAACAGGAAAAAAATAAAAAAGAGGAAAATATAAGTAATAAAAAAATATTTATTAATCATTCTAGTAAGGAAAAATGAATTAATTAAAAATGAGTGAATTGTTAATTTAGTATAATAATAAATTTAGTTTCATTTGGCAATTGCTCGACTTTTATAACCATTTCATGATATTCTTCACATGATATGTTCTTTAAGTTAAATTGTGTCTAGAGTAGAACCTTAACAGAATATATTGTTGTAAACCAACTATTACTACAAATTATTAATTAATAAATTACTATATATAAATATTTTTAAGTTATTCTTATGGATTAATAGATAATTATAGTTTAATATTTAATACTCTCTTAAGAAGTTATATATTAAATAAATTTATGTTCTAATAGGCTCAAACAAAAGCATGCAAAATAAAAAATATAAATAAAACAACAAACTACAATGTGTTAGATATTTTAAACAATCCTTTATTTTCTTTGGTTCGTTTATAGTCTTTGTACATATATTCCATATGTTCGTAGTTCGATCGACTCGATGTAAAATTCTATTTTCAATATCTAAAAACCTGAACTAACCAAAGACAAGAGTAAAGCAATAAAAAGAGATTTAAGGACAAGCTTCTAGCAAGTCCAAATAACTCAAACTCTTTTTGGTAGGTTTTAAGGCAGTTGGTCAAAATTTCACCAAATCAACAGTCCCACCATTCACGCGAACGGGTGGCATGGTTGAAGCATCATCAATTGAAAAAGTAAATTTACTTCGCATTCAACATTCGATTTCTCGAGAAAAACACCACCAACTGAGGTGCAATCAAAGGTGCTCAGCATTGTCTTCTGGCAGCGTGTCACTATGCGTATTTTGACGTCATTGTACACCAAAAAAGTTCTGGTCCTGATGAAATACCAATCGATACACATCGAATTTATTGATTTGACCATTTCAACAATTAACTAAAATAAAAGAATAACGTGTTGTGGCGTAGTAGAGGTGTTTAGAACAGAGTGAAGCTTTCCGAATATTGAAAATTTATATTCTATCGAAGATGTTAGAAACCCATATCAACCAAATAACGGAAGATGGGACTAGTATCATCGTTCTTCGTTAAGACAAAGGATTTTTAATGGATTAAGTTCCCATATCACGAAGCCCTGTCATTATAGGATAAAAACAAACCTGATAATTGTAACGTAAGTGTAATTAATGAAGATTTAATGTCTATTGATAACGATTTGTATGCTTTCGTTCGTTACTTTAATTTTACTAATTCTGGCTTTTCATTCTCTTGTTTTTAAGATTTAGTATTTATATTGTTTATTTCAGATAAGCATTTAATTAATCGTAAGAACTGTATTTTGTAATTAGTATATATTCGGCTTTTAAATGTGCATTGCTCGCCAGCATTGCGTCTCTTTATTGGTCGATTATAAGTATGACGTAGTTCGACATTTTCGTGTATGCACCTAAACTACATTTATTAAAGCGAAATTGTATTCGGACATTAAAATGTTAAGGAATATATGGTTTCAATTAGTAGTTTCCGGGTCTTCCACAATACATTTTCAGCCCCTCTATGCAAATATATATTACTTAAAATTTTGGGCATTAAATTAATCAGTAAGATTATATTGATGAGTCTAATTTGATTTTAGTTAATTTTTTATTAATTTTTCGAGTGATTAGTAATATAACAATTTTTCAGTAAGTTCGTTAAGTTTAAATTTAGAAAAGAAAAACTCCCATTCACCTTAAAAAACACAAAACGTCATTTGTGGTAAAGAATTTTGGTTTTTACGAATGCCTAATTTTATTATAATTCATATAAATTTAACGTAGTAAGTCGTTTTTCGTTCAACCAAATAAAAACATGTTGAGCTGGATCACAGAAATCATGGTTTTAGGATCACTACTTCGAACATACTCCTGTAGAAATAGCATAAAGTCAGAACTAGGGCCCGGTTGTTTGAACGCGGAATAAAGTAATAATATTTTTATTTATATTGGAAAAGTGTTGATAAACGGTAGATATTCAATTTCTTGGTACACACATACCGATTTTATACTATCCTTTTGTAATTGCATTATTTAAACGAGTATCATATAATAATCGGTGCGTCAATTCTGAGTACATAAAGTATGAATATATGGTTGTCTGAATTATTTTTAATGTTATTTTCAATATGCAAACAATATTTACCAATAAAAATAAGTTTTAAATCCTCTTTGGTAATATTAATTGTGAACTTCGCATTTATAGTAATTTCTAACACTTAAAAACACTGAAAATGGTCACGACAAGCAATTAAACTGAAAGAAAAAATAAGTAAACATGTTTATGTCTGTCAAACGTGGAAAACGCCTCTCCCCCACCGATCATAAAAAGCCTTCAAACAAATCTATTATTGTTTAAATATATACGGTATGATCGAAGGATCACGATTTCTTTTGTTACGGCGAAGGTTACTTGTAAGTAAGCAATTACTGCTCTCGATTCATTGACCGGAGCAGCTGAGAGCTGTTCAGGTGCAAATAACGCTCGATTTATTCACCTAGTGTATTATGCTTCGGAGCTTGTCAGATCTGCTTTCCCCTTACTCCACAGAGTTGGTCCACACGATAAGAAAAATCTGGGCGTAAGCGTAACGTAATAAAACATAAGTCAAATTTCAATCATTGTGATTTGTTAGATTTAAAAAAAGAAAAAGACCGAAGATTTTCCGCCTAAATCCGTCTTTTCCAAGGTCATTACGTCAAATGATGTTGAACTTTTTATCGGACTGCTTTAAAAATGGTGGAAACTGTTTATTTTCAATATTTTGTATGAAAACATAACCTATGTTTTTTTTAGAAGTTTGTTGTTTTATTTATATTTTTTATTTTGCGAGTTTTGGAATAATGGATATTTATGAACTATGTTAAATTGTTTTAATTTATTAAAAATGCTTGTTACCGAAGATCATTACTGCTTTGTCCTAAAAAAAAACAATTCTTGTTCATTTGTTATTGATTTTATAACAATTGCAATAATGCAGTTGTTCGTTTTATAAATTAAAGCTTATGAAATAAAGGCCGTTATATAATACAGTTTCTATTCAACGACAATCTCTGATATCGAGACTGTTTTATTTTGCTTCATTTTAATTTTAAGATAAAATATAAACAAAAATCCTGATAAAAGTTAGGTTAAGACAAAAAACCACACCCCTTATAGTCGCGTAACGAAAAGTCCCGTGTGGACGAGACATTTTTAACACAAAAACGGGCAATATGCCTACGTTAAAATTCTTCTTATAATGTGGACTCACCCTCAAGCACCATTAAAAATATTTGGGGCATGTTTGGGTTGATCTAATTTTTTAAAAATTTTCCTATGGATCTTCTTGTTGTCTAGTATGCTTGGCAAAACCTGTTTGTTGATAGCAGCGATAAAGAAGATGAAAAAAATAACTTAATTAAAGTTGAAAACTATGCAAAATATATTGTGCGGCATTACACAAGGTGTCAGCTTTTTATTCATTTCCGAATATTTCCGTTGCAAAGTGGTAATTATTTATTTAAATATTTAAAATTTTCATAGAACAATTTTTTTAGGTTATAATACCAAATGACATATCGTAGCGCACGCCATTTATAATCGGAGCCCTCCACATCCAAACGCGATCGAGTAAGCTCAGAGTTTCAAAAATTATAGAATCAATTAATTGGAGCCTGCTCCAAGTGATCCGAGCATCAACCCAAACATCGCCTTGGTGTATAAAGCTCTAGCAGCTGTCAGTTATCATTTTTGATACTATTTTTGGATAACATTTTATACATGAAATGGATAGACGCAAAATAAGATTGATTCACAACCTAACGTTCATAGTATTTTTAAAGAATTACGAAATATTTATGGCCAAACCAGACAAAATTCAAAACTAATAAGTAATAAAATAATGTTTTTACCCTTTTTTTTCTCCAATAGGTTTTGGTATGCATATTAAAAACACCAAATCCGAAAAAAATAATTTGGAGGTTTTTACCCTTCAAATTAACACTTTAACCGCTTTATTCATACGTGTTCGGAGCTACTCAGGGTTTGATGCACCCGAGTTTAAAATGCTTGAAACGAGGGCAGTAAATCTGGCGGGAGACACGTCCCAAGGATGCTGTAAAAGAAAGAAAGTTGGAGGGGGTAAAAAATTCCTCCTAACTTCCTTATGTAAAGACCGCATATATAGGTATCTTCTTTTGAGTAATTATCACTTTCAGTTCTGTCACTTGAAGTAATCATGATCACTTCGACCCAATGACAAGTAAATGCATATTCAAAAGAACATGAAGTTATCAGTTTCACTTTGTTCACTTTGATCAGTGATAATTGACTCAAAAGAATACAGCCAATATCAAGCTCTGTTTCACATAACACGCTTCTTTGTAGGTAGTGTAATAGCTTCCCTATGACGTCACATTTAATGAGCTCTTATTGGTCCAAAAGTTACGAGATCACCGTATTATATTAACAGTTTGGCAAAAAATATCTAGTAACATCAAAATATCTACAAGTCGAACCATTTTTTTTTTAAATATGCAAAAAGATGTGAACCTAGATATTAGTTTTTGCATATTTTCTGAATATTTTTATATGTTAAAGTTTGACAGTTGCAAATATTGTGACATTATCGTAAATCTTTTTAAATAGCAACATAGGTTACCCATAACCCCAGAAAAAAAATCCATAATTTGAGCCACCTGTATAGATAAAAATATCTAATAAAATATTTTTCAACTGAGAAGAACCTTATCTGAGATACTCCTTATCAGGATCGGGACGCCCTGTATAGCCTGCCATTCTTAAAAGGATGAACCAAAAACTCGAAAACTAAAATTGTATTTAAAATGGAAAACTCTTCTAGTCATGTGACGCGAGACTTATTTCAAGGTTATTCTCCAAAATTCTATTAAACCTTCCAACCATTTCGCCTGACTTTAGATGAGGGAGTGTTGTTCTAGTTTTGTGGAATCCCGATAGTTTGCAAAGGCTCGATAATATATCAGATTCGAAGTTACTCTACAACGGGAAACTTTCCTTCTTTGTGACGTCGTTAGGTCTTCTAAACTATATACAAAATCTAGTGGAACCATCTTTTCTCTTAACTAATGCAATTGGAGATGTTCATTAATTTTGAGAGGGCTAAGTTATGCTTTGATTCTGTCTATTTTCAAGTATCTCGTCAACCTCGTCACATTTGATCAATGGAATTTTTCTTATAAGCTGTTTAATTAAAACTGCATCGTCAGTGTTCATTCGATGTTAGACTATCGTAGTTATTCCCAAGTCACTATCAGATAAAAAAAATATGGTTTCTTATTTAAAGATCTTCCAACATTGCCACCTGAACTTGATTTAATAAAGGTGTTTATAAACTAATCAGGTCTTGAAGTACTTTAGGTAGTTTAGCAGGTAGTATTTCAGACGGTAAGGTATTTCTGCTAACTACCATGTCGGCAAGTTGAACAATTTTGCCATAAAATTTGTTGAGGATAACCTTTTAAGTTCAGCGCCTTGACAAATATAGTGATTCTTTTTTTCTGGGTCAAAGTTCTTACAAAAAAAATTCCTTTTCATTTTCTTCGCAGCTTTCAAACGTTGCTTTTACTAAACATTTTGAACTTGATGGTAACGTAACATCTTCAAAAACTTTAACTTCTCGAATCAGCCATTTATTATTCTTTGGCAGCTTCATTACAGTTTTTTCATATCTGGTTCATAGTACTCGTTGAAGAAGATCAAGGACAAAAGTCTAATGTTCCATAATATTAAGACCATGGATTACTTCGTCCGATAAATCAGCAACAAAACTACTTGCTGGAAGGTATTGTTTCCCCATTGGCGGTTACCAAGATGTAGTTCTTTTAAGGATGACGAATTTTGCAGTGATACTCTCTCACATTTCCGACCGCATATCTTTCAGGATGCTACCAAGCTGAAATCATCGTTTTGCAGCTGGGATACGTTAATTGTTATCGTTGATGTGGCTGGACAGTGGCGAACCAGCTTTCACCCCTTTAAGCTGACTACTGGGAGTTTTCCCAATTCTGATTACTGTCAAGGGAAGCACTGATAGTGCAGCGGATTTGTACATATTTCTCGTTGCCATATTTTCAACAACGAATGCTATTTTTGCGTCGGAAAGTTTCTGTTATCTGCTTTTACTTTTAATTCTTGGATTTCCCGTACCAGCTTCATCAACATCTCTTAATTGGTTTTACGATCATCTTAGGAAACGTTAACTGTTTCGACGATTCTACTCTGGTATCTTGAGATACATTTATCTGTTTGAAACTGAAGGACATAAGCAAGAACTTCAGAGATTTTGTTGAGTCTGGCCATTCTTAGGGTATGAATTGTTTCTACTGGATATGTCAGGTTTATTAACCGCATGATATCTGCTACGTATTTCGAAAGACATTCCGAGTATTTTTGGGCTTTATGAATCTTCTCACCTATTTCTTCCATGACGTAATCTTTTGTAAGTTTTAATTCCAGTAATAAATATATTTTTGTATCTTCAAGATTCGCTTTTTTCAATCTTTCCTATTCTTTCTTTTTATCTGATCTCCATGTCTTCCATTATTTTTTTTGGGATTTTCCCCACGTTTCCTTGATTTTGCTTCCAACCTTGTTCCATGTCATTTAAACTGTGGTTCAGTTCTTGTTTCATGTCTTATTGGCAGTACTTCACTTCTTGTTTCATGTTTTCTATCATTTAGTTATGTCTGATTTCCATGACTTCTTAGCTCTGCTTTAATTTTTTTTTCTTGTTTTGTCTTTAATTTTTGTTTCACTAATTCTTGGCTGGCCTTCTGTTCTTGTCTGATTATGTAATTCATAATAATTTAAAGTTGTTATTCCATTTTTTGCTTTTTGTCATCTAATTTCTACTGCTAGACAATAGTCTTCATTTTTTACTGTAACCACCTTTGCAGTTAGTCTCACATTTGACAACTATTGTACCTGTCGCCGGTATAGAAACACCTGAATATACTTTTTCTAACCTTTATTTTACTAATAGACTTTGAATTGACAATCCAATATTCGAGTGACAACTTGCCAAACTACTCTCAATGACTTAAATTTAACTTGGATGAGAGTTAACAACTGTCCCCGAAAGCCGGGCGTCCTTTATATAGTCTTTTTGCTTGTACCAGAAGATTCTGGAATACTCAAGAATGATTTCCATACTAACAGCCGTATGACAAATAACTGAATGTTGAGGAAACGCCACAACCACGTTCATAGGTGTTATATAAGAATATTAACAATGGTAAAATTAATTAAATAAATTATAAACTTATAGAAAACAAATCCTAAACTTTACGACTTATAAATACAAACTAGAATTATGAAATCTATGACGTTATAAGGTTTAGTTTATCGCCAAAAAATTGTTTTTTTTTTTCGATTAACTAGTATTTGTAAATATATGTCAACCGAAAGCACATTAATATTGTTAACGCTTTAAAATCAGTAAGTAAGCGCCAAAAATATTGACATTAATTTAATTTTTTTTCTCGTTACAATATTTTTCAATATGGTGTAAATTGTTATTTAAAATTAAATGTGTTTTTCTGTTAAATAATTTTTTGCAGTGTTTGTATTTTTCTGTAATTTTTACAATTGTTTCTAACAGATTAAGTATTAGATTTACCCGTTAAGTTTGAATATAAGGGTCATATCATCTTTGTTGGTTTTTTATTCATAGTTTTTACGATCTTTAATGACAAATATTTAACTTATCTTTCTATTTTAATATAGAGTGTAGTATAATATATGGTTGCATAGAGAATCAATAGCGTATAACCAAAAAATATATATGTGGTTTGATTTGAAGTTTCCCAGCTACGATAAATCATAATTTTGAAAACATCCTAAAGCTGCGTCCACATTAGTAAAAATGTACATTGTGTGTGACACAGGGGCGGATCCAGCCTCTCTTGGGGGGGGGGGTGATATCACAAAAGTACAGTATGGCAAGCGAAAGCAAGTTGCCAGCAACATTTCCATTTCTATCGTAAAAGTGAGGGTTGGATCTTTTTTATGAATTCGAAACCCTTGAGCAAGAAAAAACAAGTTGTCGATAGGGGGGAAAGCCAGCATCATACACATTCTTAGTATAAAAGCCAGAATCGGCTCTATTTTTCTAAACTCAAAGGTCTTGAGGGGGGGGGGGCGAACGCAAGAAAAACAAGTTTTTCATGGGGGGGGGGGGGGGAGCCAGCAGCAAACACATTCCTAGTTATAAGAGGCACAATCGGTTGTACTTTCGTGAACTCTAAGCTCTTGGGGGGTGGCGATTGCCCTCGCCGCCCCAAAAATTTGCGTGAGTTTTTATGTAGCGAACAAGTCTACATAAGCATAAGTTGTATATGCGCGCACAAGTTTTTGCCGTATTCGACACACAAAGTAAAATTTTTACTAATGTGGACGCGGCTTTAACTTATCCTTGGAACTCTCTGAAAAAGAATCTTTAACAATTTTTGAATATATTTTTAAATAAGAAAGCTACAGAGCACTCATTTTTTCAGCTCGTTAGATGCTTACTCTCCTGCAGCTCTGTGGCTTATTCTGCTATGGAGTACTTTAAAAATTTGCAACTTTTTAATTTTACCTATTATCTACAAAATAAAAGAAAATTTTGCGATTGTGTTTACGACATGTGTAGTTTGTCCAAAAAAAGTTTATTAGTACTCGACTAGTTTCTTTCTAACCTTAATAGTTACCCAGGAATCCCAGAAAAGCACCAATTATGGGATATCTGCTATATAAATGATCAGAAGTACGTTTTCTCAAATTGCTGAGTTTTTGCTTTTTGCTTGAAGCCCCACAATTTAATAAATATCTTTAGATTCCTTTTCTTCAAGCAGGACAACTTTTATAACCAGGAATATGATTTATTTTTTATTTCTATGAGTCTTTACATGTTAGAAACAATGCAAAAAACAAATAAATAATTTTCAAAATCTGATTTTTCACAAAATAATTTGAGGGTAAATATAAAACTCTAATTTTGGTAAAAATCCCGAAAGTCTAATCCATTAATCCAAGGTCACGAACTGAGTTCTTAACAGCTTTTTAATTAAAATATTTCTGCACGTGATTATAACCATTTAGTGCGATCTCAATTATACTTCTTGTTTTTTGTTTAAAAAATTGCTTAAAAGAAAAAACGCTAAAGAACATCGAATGCGTGTTGCCAGATTTATGTCCTCAAACTGTAGTTTGTAAAGATCAAAAACTATTCAACCAACAGTTTGGGGACTCGGTCCCCAAAGTGTAGTCTAGAAGTTTGGGGACAGTCCTCAAAGTGTCGAAAAGTCCCCGAAGTGTAGACCGCACGAACGATTTTGTCCTCGAAGTGTAGCCTGTGCATATATATATATATATATATATATATATATATATATATATATATATATATATATATATATATATATATATATATATATATATATATTCGATAAAGCTATACAGACATGAAGAGGAGGTTGTCAAGAAATATATAGGCTACTTATTTTCCTGCCTGATTGTCTGTCTGTAGGGACTAATCTTCAAAACGGCTAAACCGATTTCGATGAAGCTTTACAAACATTAAAAGGGTATTGTCAGGTGTGATAGACGCTGTATTTTGCTATTAGTCTCTCTGTCTGTACGGGCTCATCTTCTAATCGGCTGAATTGATTTAGGTGGAACTTAAAAAGCATAAAAATTAAATTATTAGGTTGTTGATATAGACTACTTTTTTCCTGTCTGTTGGTCTGTCTGTATGGGTTATTCTTCGAAACGGTTGAACTGATTTCGATGAATCTTTAGAGACATGAAGAAGGGGTTGTCGGGAGTGATATAGACTAGTTTTTTCTATTTGTCGATCCATCTATCTGTCTGTATCAGCTATTCTGTTAAACGGCTGAAGAGGAGGTTGCCAGGAGTAATGTTGGTGGCTTTCTGTCTGTCTACCTGTAAGAGCTAATCCTCGAAACATTCAAACCCATTTCGACGAAACCTTACAGAAATGAAGAGGAAGTTATCAGGAGTGAAAAATTCTGATTTTTTCTATCCGTCTATCTGCATGGGCTAATTCTTAAAACAGCTGAGCAGATTGTGGTTAAACTCTACAGACGGAAACAGGAGGTTATCAGTAGTGATATAGGCTGCTTTTTTTCAGTCTACCTGTCTGCACAGGCCCATCTTCGAAACGGTTGAACCGATTTTAATTATAATAAGTAGTTATGACAGCTATATGTTCATAAAAGAACTGTGCAGATATGGGGATAAAATTGATGTTATAGCTCAAAGTAAAGAAAAGTATATACCATTTACAAAGAGCATTTATATGCATGACTATAACGATTTTAAAACCGGACAATTAAAACGGAAATATTTCAAGTTACGTTTTATTGATAGTTTCAAATTTTTATCGAAATCATTGGAAAATTTAGGTAATGGTTTAAGAATTGACGAACTTAGAGAAACGCGAAAATATTTTACCAACAATGATCAATTCAATTTAATGCGTCAAAAAGACGTCTTTCCATATAGTTTTGTTGACTTTATGGAAAAAATGAATACCCCAAATCTTCCAACGAAAAATCAGTTTTATGATCATTTGCGGGAAGAGCATATTAGTGATGCAAATTATGAAAGAGCGAAAGAAGTATGGCGTTTGTTTGGATGTAAAAATTTGGGAAAATATTCAAACTTATATTTACAATCTGATGTATTTTTATTATGTGATGTTTTCGAAAAATTCCGAGACACATGTTTAAACGTTTATAAATTGGACCCAGCACAGTACTTTACTCTTCCAAGTTTATCTTTTGATTGTATGCTTCGTATGACCAAGGTAAAGTTGGAGCTTTTAACGGACATTGATATGATTCATTTTTTCAAGAAAGGTATTCGTGGAGGTATAAGTCAGTGTACGGAAAAGAAGCATATTGCTAACAATTCTTATTTGCCAAACTAT
Source organism: Diaprepes abbreviatus (assembly GCA_034092305.1). NCBI lineage: Eukaryota > Metazoa > Arthropoda > Insecta > Coleoptera > Curculionidae > Diaprepes > Diaprepes abbreviatus. The sequence continues at coordinate 622,717 of JASJET010000117.1, forward strand.
GACCCAACCAAACCCTTCTCATTTATTACTTATCTTGATGCCACAAATCTGTATGGTCATAGTATGTCTCAAACATTACCATATGGTGGTTTTCGATGGTTATCAGAACGTGAAATTTTGGATTTAGACATTATAAGTATAGACGATGACAACCCACATGGTTATGTTTTTGAAGTGGACGTGCATTATCCTTGTGATTTATACGATGCACATTCGGATCCACCGTTCTTGATGGAAAACATCATACCACTAAATGAAAAAGCAAAATTGCCAAAATTGATGTCGAATTTAAATGATAAAAAGAAATATGTGGTCCACTACAGAACATTAAAACAAGCTATCGAGAATGGTCTTGTGGTAATGCAAACCCATAGATTTTAAAATTTGATCAGTCTAAGTGGCTAAAAAAATATATTGATTTCAATACTGAGTTACGTAATGCATCAACTACGAAATTCGGTAAAGATTTGTTTAAATTAATCATAAGCGCGATTTTCGGCAAAACAATGGAAAATGTTGGTAATCGCAAAGATATTAAATTAATAACTCAGTGGGAAAATAGTCGAGGAAAAGTTGGGGCATAAGCATTAATTGCTCGACCAAATTTTAATAGTTGCAGTATAGTTACGAAAAATTTCATCGCAATCCATATGGAAAAAGTAAAGATCGTCTACAATAAACCCATATATATATATATATATATATATATATATATATATATATATATATATATATATATATATATATATATATATATATATATATATATATATATATTGAGTTTTCGATATTAGATGTATCAAAAACCGTTATATATGGATCTTATTATAATTTCATTAAAAAGAAATTCGGCAACAATTCTTCTTTACTATACACTGATATGGATTCGCTTATATTAAAAGTATTAACCGAAGACTTCTATCGCGTAATGATCGAAAACCCCGATAAATTTGATACATCAAATGTAGAATGAAAGATGAATTTCCATGTGATCCGATCATATCTTTTTATGGTACCGGAGACAAAGCTTATTATGTAAAATCTTTGAACAGTGAATTAAAGAAGGCAAAAGGCATAAAGGAATCTGTAATTGAAAAGGAACTTCACATGGAAAATTATCAGAAAATTGTAGAAAATGGCGGTTTAATATTCAGAAAAATGAAAACGTTTCGCAGTGAGGTACATAACGTTTTTACGGAAATAATAAATAAAGTGGCATTGTCACACAACGACTATTAACGTTATGTAATTCCATCGTCAGCAAAAACTTTATCTTAGGGGCATCCCGATATTGATTTTTATAAAACAGATCCTGAGGAAAATTTAAAAATTTGTGAGCAATTTTTGCAATGTGTATTTGTTTGTTAAAAATGAATAAAAAACTGAAAAATTTATACCTACATAAGTGTTTTCAGATAATTTGTATTTTTTTTAGCCGTTTATTATAATGCCAAAAATTGTTAAAAGTATGTATATATATATATATATATATATATATATATATATATATATAATTCAGTCGCATAACATGAAGGTATTTGGTGCTAGACCGTATTATTTTTTTTTAAATAAAAACATGTATTTATTACTGAATTGCTTTTTTTTATTCAACCTTTCTATGTCATAAACATGAATAAAAAGCTCGGTTAAGATATCTAAATGGTCTTCTTGGATTAGTTTAAGTAAGTCAACACAAACTCCATCTGGTCCTATGGCCTTTTCTTTTTTGAGACTTCTTATTGAATTTGTTACTTCTTCTTTTGTGATAGAAGGCCCCTTATTATTTCTTTTTCTGCAAGTTCACCTCTGTTTTCGTCATTGAATAATGATTGCATTTATCCTTTCCATTTCTTAGCCTTATGCTTGGCTTCCAAAATAACTAGTCCACTGTCGTCTATAACAATCCCCTATTCGTTTTTCTTCCTACGCTGGCAGTTTCTTTCAATTTTTTTTGTAGATTACAAAAATCATGCTGACGGTTTAACAGTTCTATTTCGTCGCATTGTTTATTCAACCAATCTTCCTTTGGTAGTTTTATTTTATTTCCAATCTCATTGTGGACATTGGAAGTATATCTACTGAAACAAAGCTAAAGAGTTGGTGGATCGTTTAAGTTTGTTGTGGAGTTCCAAAATGGCCGGTCACACTGGACACGAAAATGAAATTATGTCACTCATAGAGGAATTACGAGAAGAAGATATAATATATTAAGCTTAATATTTATTGATATCCTTCAGTTCTTCCTTCCATCTGAAACCTTTAGTATTACTAATAATATGGAGCCCAGTCTAGAAAAATTCAAAATTCTTAATGAACTACATAGAAAGGCTAGAAAAAATTTTGTAAGAAGGCGCACGATAATAAAACGATACAGAGATTTGTGACAAATTGATTTGGCTGAAATGCAACAGAATGCTGATGAAAACGATGGTTATCGTTATATTTTGGTCTGTATAAATTGCTACTCTAAATTTGTCAAGCCCTGATGAAAAAATATATTATAAATCATTATTCCACTTACAGCACAAAGAAAGCTGCGATTGTTGAGCGAGTCATAAGAACTTTAAAAAATAATATATATAAACAATTCTCGACAAGAGGATCTTACAAATGGATACATATATTATCGGCAGTAACAAAAACATATAACCATTCGAAACATTGCACCATTGGAATGAAGCTTGCAGATGTGCAAGAAGAAACACAAATTAAAGCATACGATTATTTAAAAATTGTACCTAAAAAATTTAAGTTCTCCATGGGTGACATTGTGCGTATCAGCAAGTACAAAAGCTTTTTTGAGAGAGGATATACGCCCTCTCGGTCAACTAAATTGTTTAAAGTTGTAAAAGTTAACGTTACAAATCCACCTACATACTTATTGGAATCGTTAGACGGTCAGCCTATAAGAAAGTGTTTTTACGAGTCAAAACTACAAAAAACAGGTAGTCCTGGCATTTACCTAGTAGAAAGTTCCTTACACAACGCAAGAAAAATCACACCGATCAATTCCTTGTCAAATGGCTAGAATTTTCCAACCACTTCAACTCTTGGATAGATAAAGCTAATATTGTTTAAATAATATATTGTTTAATATTAATTTTAATTTAAAATGTAAAATAAATAAACAATATATTGTAAAACAAAGTTTTTATTTCAATCTTCATCTTCAAAAACAATGACAATAAAACATCATACACATAAATAACATTTCAATATTCTTGGAGGGAAGGTCCAATTCACCGATGACTACGACGTTATCTTCAAGGCTATGCCACTCGGAGTGCGTTCTCCTATTCTTTAACCTGTTTTCCCTTTTTTTAGATTTTTTTTGAAGTCGAGCCGTACGACAGTGCGCTTAATGAGTCATTTAAAGGCTGATGAGAGAGTATTTCCTGAATAACTTCAATTTTTGTTTTAAGCTCACTATTATTTTTTATATCATGGGAAGGACATTCTTGTTAAATATGTCACATATTACAACTGCAAAATTGTAAAACTTTCTATTAACAAAGTGTTTTGTCACAGCATCGTCATCATCTTTAGGTTCGTCTAAGTTGGTAATGATTTTTCCACCCATATCATGCTACCCATCCGCTGTAAGTTAAAAACCAATCCCTTGTGACCTAGATAATATATGATATTTTTCATTACATTTCTGACGACCAAATTTATCAATTGTGTTGTTTCCTCGACTCATTTTTAATCTTTACTAAACTATTTTAATTTTATTTGCCCTATTTATACTAAATATTTCAGCTGAGAAAAAGAAACACTGACTATGATCTACTGGGTTGGTATGTTTATAAAAGAAATAAAACAAAACTGTGATTGCAACAGATATTTATTTACAGTTATTTAATTGCACAAATACAAAAATTATAAAAAATTAATTTTCCATGTCTTCATTTTCGTTGCAATAAAATTCTATCCCATCCGACACTATTTCGATCGTCAACATCTTGGGCTGTTGCTGTTGCAGGAACCAATTCATATTTTGCAGCAAGCTCATCAAGCAAATGTGGAATATTGACGAGGTATTCTTTTAATTCTTCTTCAACCATTTCAGTACAAAATGTATCCATGTCTATGGAACCATATAAAAATTTGTCGCACAAGTGTGCCCCAGCCATAAAATTGATTGCATCCCTGATCTCGTTTTGTATTGATCTTTGGTTGCCTCAATATACGGCCAATCATTTGCGCTATCTAACATATCGTGAGCCATATTTCTTAATTCTCTTCCCAACTAAAATATGTATCTATCTACACATTCGTCGACGGTTGTCGTCGCATCAGCAGACATCTTTAACAGAAATAATGAACACGCGTAAGTATTCTGACATGTGCAACTATATTTTAAATTTAATTACATCCTTTTTTTCAAACAATTTATATACAATTTACTCCAATGAACCAAAACGTAATAATGTTCGAGTGTTGTTTCCAAAAACTCTAGTGCCCTGCCCCAAATAAGTTAGAGTGTATTTCCCTTTAGTTTTACTCATAATATCTACAATATCGTCAGACAGTGTTTCGGCCACACGTTTTGGCAAAAAAATCTCGAATGTGCTATTATCACCGTCATCGTGTAAAGCCACTAGAAGAGTTTTACCAAATCGTGTAGTCATTGAAACCATCTTTACAATTTTATACACTTTGCCCACAATCATTTCGATAAACTTTTTTCTCTCTAAAACCTCGAAATCTTTGCTGAACATTTCATTAATTTCATCTAGAGTTTCTTTTGCAATACTCATTATTGAAAAAATATAAATCCAAAAATTACCGTGAATATAAAAGGACTTTCAGAACACTACACGAACACAATACTTGATGTTTATGCGACTGATATCTGCGACTGTTTGAAGTCAGTTCTTTTCCCACTAACCTTTATAGCGAGTTTCCAAGGTCGAATTGTAACAATGGTGGGGGTAGCTTAATGGTAGAAATAGTTGGAGGAGTCTTCAAGGTCAAATGACGTCACACATTTAAATTTGTATAAGGATAACTTCAAGGACAAAATATAATGAAACCAATAACTACATTTTATGTACTTTATTGATTGACATTTTTCTGTCGTTCTTCTATACGTGTAACATTATCGCTTAAACCTCAATTTCTTAATTTGTTCAATAATATTTGTTCGTTTTTTTTTCTAAAAAAATTCTTACAAACTATATTCGCTAAAATACACACTTCAGCATGGTCCATATACTTAAAAAATATACTAAAATCCTGAGCCTCCGAATCATTTCATATGCGTAAAATTCCGAACAGGCTGCAGAAATTAGAAATTCTTCTTACATTTCTCTCACTAAACTTTCCATATTAACTACTGCTTCATTAAACTTAAGCCTTACACTCCAATTTCACTTAACACAACCGGATCTGCAATGAAACTAATCAGTTTTTCCAAACAGTCACTAAAGCCCAACTTTTTTATTTCCCAGACAAAGTCTAGTAAATTTAATGTTTTGCTGCAGTATTTATGACATACATTGGCAGCTTTTTCATATTCAAAAGCCAAATCACAATAGTGCGACGCCCATTCTGCTCGACTTTTCATTGCATCATTGAAGTAATTACTTGCCGTTTTAGTGAACTCATCACCCAATTTTTTTACTCTCTCTTGCAAAGCACATTATTCACTTATTTTTACACTCACACATTTTTTTTTATTGCTGGTGGTGGCCCATCTATTTAATGACGATATATTTGTTCATACTGAATGTAACAGGGTAAGCTTAACTGTAGTTCCTTGTCACACCTATATGGTGCTGGCAGCTTATCCCAAAATTGCCGTAAACTCAGGGTATCAAGGTAAGTTTTTTAATATTTGAGAGGAAAAAATGCTAGATCCTTTTCTTCAAATTCACATAAACATTTTAAATTACTCTGATATAAACAAATTACTCTGCCGACTATATAGTATAATTTTTTCTTTAGATAGTTCCGTATCTGACATTTCACACTGAATGAATGTAAATAGACACACACATAATTTTATAGAAGAATTTGCAAGATCAAAATCATTTCAAGATCATCCCACACTATTAACAACTATCAAGGTCAAAGCCAACATCATATTCAGGCCGATTTCGAAGTCATAACTCAATGACCTTGAAAAACATTCGACCCGCAAAAAATCTTTGGCCTTGGAAAAACGCGGTCTAGGGAAAATCGACCCTGAAAAAATTTGACTTTGAAAAAATGACCTTGAAAAATTTGACCTTGGTCCGAAGGACGGTCATCTTATTCCTTAACTACTACCGATAGTGCGAATAGGTTCCTTATTTCTCCTGTAAGAATATTTTGACGGACCGAGACCGTATCGAGAGCGGCCCTAGTGAAAATCTAGCCTAATTTATTTTATATCAGTCTTTAGATACATATTTCATTTTTTTTTTGTAACAAAAATATATTTTCACATTTTACGAAATAAATAATGTTTTTATGTTAAAAAATATTTAATTTTAAAATACTTATTCGAAGTTAATTTAACTCTGCTACAGGACACAGTTGCAAAATCAAATAAATTTATAATAATATTTTGAAGTGTTCAAACCCATAAGCAAATTTTATTATTTACAACCCGGTAAGTATTAATGTTATCAACATAAGTTACGAATAGATTGGATGTTAAAATTAAAATCATGTTTAAAAAAATATAAAATTATTTCATATTCTTGTTTCTGTCTTATAAAGATTCCGCCATAGAATAATGTATCTTTCATATATATTAATGAAACATTTATTTGAATTAATTTTGAACATAAAAAATTATTTTTAGACTGTATATTGATATTAATGTTAATACTTTATTTTGAATAAAACGTTTCCTAAAACATTGCTGTGGTTTCAAATTGAAAATTAGTCGTAACAACATATTTTACTTAAGTAATCTGTTTGCAAGGTTCTTCCTGTAAGATAAATATAATATAAACTGTAGTCAAATTTTAATAGATTTTATTCACGATTTAGAATTATATAAGGAAATGAATTAATCTTTTTGCATACGTAATCTACGGTGTTTTTCCATGAAAAGCAAAACAGGCCCAAACATTTAGTCTGTTTAGAAAGAACTAAGTCACAATTATCAATATGACAATCAGTCGACGATGATTTTCTATTATGAAAGCTCATTCAAAACTTTTCTTTGTTATTTATTATAAGTTGATTTACTCATGTCATATTCTATTACACTTTTAGTATATTTCTGGAGTCGTTTTAGGGCTTCGCTGATACCACCAACATCATCTGTAAAAACTATCATATGTCCTTCGGTTAACAGTTGCGAAAAGTCGCTAATAAATAGTAAGAACAATAATGACCATAGGATAGAACTCTGAACGATCCCCATATTCATATCAAAATATTCAGAAAAAGCTCCGTTTGCTTTAATCCAAATTTCGCTATACGTCAAAAAGGGTGAAATTCAGCTGTTCGCATTCGTCCTAATGTTAAGATTATGCGAGTTTTCAAGTAGTAGTTTGCACTGAACGGTTTCGAAGGGAATGCTTAAAAAGAAGAATATATCAACATCTAGGGTTCGTTTATCTACTTCTCTGTCAATTTTCTGGAATGATATTCGTACTGAGAAGTATAAATGATGTTATGTTTGGAAGTAAAATGGCAAAAGATCTTATAAATGCACCTTTCAAATACGTTTCAAATAAACTCAATACCGATATAGATCGATAGTCATCCAGTTCTTCTTTATACCATGCTTGAAAATTGAAATTTTAAGGGCACTTGAAAAGATTGCACACCCTACTAATACATTATAAATGTCATTCAGGAGGTCAATAATGCATTTTGTAATCTCGTTGACAACCTTCACGCGAATACTGTCACAACTAACCAACTTTTTTGTCTTTAGACTACTTACCTCCTTCAAAGTTTCTTCGAGTGTTGTAGGGACCATGTAGATACTAGAAGTATTAGTATTTTCTTTTCTGTTCACTCCACGCTTTACCTCTAAAGAGCTACAGACTGCTTTTACCTTCTGTTTCGCTGCGGTGGCAAAATATTTATTAAACTCATTTGCAACTTTCTAACTGCCGTTTATTATTCCTTCGTCGATTTTTATTGCTGTAGGTTGTGTTAGTCCTTTTTCTCCAATTAAAATTTTTCTTTTGAGTATTCGATTATGATGTTCGAATAAACTAAAAACAGCACTGCCCGATGTTAATATCTAATGAATTTTAGTTGTTTCAAATTAATTCTTCCTTTTTCCATAAAAAAATACTTTAAGTATAGCGTGACCGAGTGTTCTCGAAAAATAGTCTATATTATATATGCAAAAACTCAGTTCATCTGATGTAATTCTAAACTTACAAAATATTTTTAATAATGAAAATTTACCTCAGTTTATTTTAGTCATTTATTTTACAAAACAGTGTAATGGAAATGAAGTTCCTTTACTAATAGATAGTTTACCATACAAAAAATTTTGTTACGACCAGTTTTCAATTTAATACCATGGCAATGTTGTTGAAAAAGTGTTTTCCAATATAAAGATATATCTTTAATATCAAAGTACATTTTAAAAGCAATTTTGTATATCAAAAATCTAGAATATTTTTGGGTTTTGCGCCAATAACCATAATTGCAGAATACGTTATGAGCAGTTATTAAAAACTATTAATCCTAGTACAACATTATTTCAAAAGTCTTTTTTATTCTCCAATATTAGAATAAACTTCCAAGTGCGAATATAATAAAACGAAAGACCTAATGGACTTTTAATAAAATGTTTTTAAACATCGACTAGTTCATTAATATTTTCTAAAAATATGAAAATACTTTTTCTAACACAAAATACGAGGTGTGCCCCAAAAGTCTATAGCTTTGCACCATGACGTTTGGGCAACCTCTGGAGGCAGCGTAACCAATGACTCTTCATGAATTCGCCCATTACCGCAGTTACCAATTGGTCATGGTAGTTTGAGCGTAGAGTACTCGTATTTTTGTATACAAAGCCTATTTTATGTTCCTTCGATTGTATTATCGCTGAAAATGAAGAAATGTGAAAAACGAACTTGCATCAACTTTGGCTTTAAATTCGAAAAGGTTATGCAGTAATTATTGAAATGGTCAGTAGCAAAGATAAAAAAGTGGTACAAGCAGTTCAAAGATGGTTGACAGTGACCTACATTTTGACTGACCCTCGAGCAACATAACACCAGAAAATGTAGAGCCTGTGCGACTTGCAGAAAATCGTTACTTAACAGTTCGTGAATTAGAAAAGATACAGCTTTAATGAAAATACTCTCTACAGATTTGCACTCATGTTAAAGGTTCTGACATAAGTATTGTGTAGCTTAAGTAGGTTACAATTTTTGAAGAAAATCTTGATTTTGTTATGTAAAAATTGTTGTTTCGTGATATACCACGCATCTGACAAAACAAAATAAAAGTTGTTACAGTTTTGTTATTTTAAAATAAAAACTATAAGTATTTGTACTAATAATACCTACAGTAAAGCTAATACTCGCCATAAATTAATACATTAGTTTCATCAAATAGTCTGTTTAATAAATATTGAATGAAAACATAAAAATTTATTCATCTGTCACATCAAAAACTGGTATTGTAAAAAAATCAAGTGTATCTAGAAATGTATGAAACGTTTCACTTTTACTACTTTCATCAGGGGTGTAGTTAATCTTTTGTTTTTGGCACTCTGGAGATTTCTAGAAGCGTTAGTAGAGAAAGTCTGGGCCAAGCTTCTGTTGTGAAAACTGGCAGAAACCCAGAAGGCAGATTTTTTGCTGATTTCCTAAGAGTACAATACTTCTTTTAGTCCTGTTTGCAGCTAAAACTATAGTTTAGTGTGTTAAGGCATCATTTGCCAGATACTGAAGATAAACAAAATTATCATTATATTCGTTTTTCGTTAAGTCAACCGTGATGAAAGTGATCACACCTAAGAAGTCAACACACCAACTTTGTTACTTTTAATATTTGGTGCACCCTTAAAGACAAACCGGTACATACCACAAATAGTTTTTTTTTGCATCGGAACTTGGCCTTCGTATCTAAGATTGGATTTACATGCCAGAGCCGGCATATAACACACCATTGCTCCCATAGTGACCATAGGCCATCCAGCTTGCTGAAAGTGTTTGGACTCAATGACAAAACTGCCTTTCAGGTATTAGAACTACATAATGAACAGTGATATTACCGATTTTATCGTGTACTCTCATTCTTTCCCTGTGATTGGGAACTAATGAAGCTTTCTGTGTGCAATTACAGGACATTCTCTACTTAATTTCATTTTCTTGAAAAAATTTCGATACTTACCCCCTATTTCGAGATCGTAGAACCCGATTATGATCTTGATTTGTCACAATTTTTTCTCACTTTCCTGGAAAACTCAAGAAAAGAAGCGTCACTTCACAAAACACTTGTATTTCAGTTAAAACACTGAATTTACGTATTTATTTTCAATGGAACTAATTAAAATATATTGTGCGTAATATATCTCAATCATTTTTGCACAAATTTTGGCAAACTAATTTTTAAAACCTGTATTTTCAACGAAAAATCAAAAACATGTCTCGGAGACGCCATCAACCGTCAGACTAAACTCTGTCGGATCACGTAAAAGGCGTATTCGTTTTATTTCTTTTGATTTGTTTTTGATGACTTTTTTAATTTAAGAGTTAATTTATGATTTTTTTTCGTGGGTACCATTTTGGTTTTGTTTCTTTTGATTTGTTTTTGGTAAAATTCATGATTTTTCCCTTAAAAAAACTGCACACTAATAAAAGAATCTGTATTGTATAAAAATTTATAAATTTGACCTTTTTTATCAGTAGAATCAAGAAAATTGTCAAAAATAAATCAAAAGAAATAAAACCCAAATTGCACCCACCAATAAAAATTCATTAATTTGCACTCTTTTTATCGGAAATATTAACAAAATTATCGAAAACAAATTAAAAGAAACAAAATCAAAAATGATATCCACCAATAAAAATTCATAAATTTGCACTTTTTTATCGGAAAATCAAGAAAATTATCAAAAACAAATCAAAAGAAACAAAACCAAAATGGTTCCTACCAAGAAAAATTATAAATTTGTACTTAAATCAAGAAAATTATCAAAAACAAATCAAAAGAAACAAAACCAAAATGGCACCCACCTCTAGGTTTACTCTAAAATCAAAAAAATTATCAAAAACAAATCAAAGAAACAAAATCAAAATGGTACCCACAGAAAAAAAAATCGTAAATTTGCATTTAAATCAAGAAAATTATCAAAAACAAGTAAAAAAACAGAACCTAAATGACACCCACCTCTAGATTTACTCTAACATTAAGAAAATGATCAAAAACAAATCAAAGGAATAAACACCAAAAGGGCACCTACCTCTAGATTTACTCTAATCCGAATTATTGCCTTCTTTCTTGCATTTCCTTTCTTCTTGCATTTTTTTTTAACTCAATACTTTCTGCTAACGAACACAAGAAATATGATCAATTCATATTATCAGTAAAACTACCGTTATTTGGAGAGAAACAGACAAAAGCGACTATAATCCTTAAAACCTTTAATATTTGGAGTCTAAATCTCACATCAAAGGCATAGACATAAGAGTAATTAATAGTACTTCAATAATCAAAGGAAAGGGAAAAATTCTTTTTGGAACCTTTTCTTTCCAATTCAAATAGATAGAGAAGAATATATGCGAATTTCAAAGAAATCGTTTTTGCAATCTAGCAACATCGCCGATTTCAACACGTACACCATCTTTAGCTGAACTATGCAAGCAATTATTTATTGACAGGGGCCATTTTATTTTTATTTGTTATGGTTTTTGTCGTGACAAGTGCATATTTGTGAATTATTGTATAATACAGAAGTTTCTACCAGTGTGGAATTTGTGGTTGTAATAAAAGTTTAACTCCACCGATGGTAGCTGTTGGGTGGACTGAATAACTCAACAGGTGCCATTGCCGATCCCAAGCCCGGATAAAGGAGAAGGGTTCACAGGCCAGGCCAGCCCCCTACCTGTGGTAAAAAAAAACCCAGTACGGCTCACAGAATCGCAAGTCAGCCTCGGAATCTGATTGATCTAATGACAACGACAACAGCAAGAAAACGGACTAGGTTTTGGAAAAAACAAAATAAACTCAGAATCGCCACCTGGAACATCATGTCCTGGAGCGCAAAAGACCAGGAAATAGTAGAAGAGCTAAAAGAAAATAACATAGAAATATGCTCTGTCAGTGAAACAAAGAAAAAAAAGAAAGGGGAAATGTGAAATAGACAGATATATCTTGATATACAGTGGAGTACCCCGAGAGCAAAGGGCACGTTCAGGAGTAGGGCTGCTAATAGACCGGAAGTACAAACAACAAATAGAGAGTGAAATTTACGTAAGCGATAGGATACTATAAATAACAATGAGCATTAACCAGGAGAAGATCAATTTTATAAGTGTATTCGCACCAGATATAATCAAGGAAAGAGAGGAAAGAGAGAAATTCAACGAAGAATTGCAAGCAATAGTGGATAAAATAAGAGCCCAAGATAGAATCATTCTTATGGGGGACCTAAATTCAAGGATAGGAAACGAACCACTTAACGGCGTAATGTAGAGATTCAACGAAGAGGCTACTAACGAAAATGGAGAACTACTGAAAGTATTTTGTGCAAAGAACAACATGAGAATTAATAACACTTTCTTCAAACATGACATGAAGTACAAACACACATGGCAGAATACAAAAGGGCAACAGTCGGTATTAGACTATATTATCATTAACAGAGAAGTCGCCCCTCAAACAATACTAAACGTAAGAACTTTAAATGGCGCCAACTCTGAAAGTGATCATAATATGGTACTTTGTAAAATGAGACTAAAAATGCCCAAGGCCTCAAAACCTAAACTGCAGGTGATTAACAAAGTCAACGTCGAATCGCTAAAAGATAAAAGTATACAATATCTATACGAAGACCGATTAAACCAAAAAATAGTACAAAGGCCAGTCAATATCAAAGACAACATAGACCAACAATGGAAAACAATAAAAAACAACATATTAGACGCAGCCATGGAAGCAATAGGAAAGAGAAATGTGAATGTCAATACAATCAATAGAACAGCTGGGTTTATGCTGGAAGTAAAGGAACTAGCTAAACAAAAGAAAAATGAATACATTCAAGATATACGAAATAAAACGCCTGAAAACTGGAACAACTACCGGAGGGAACGGAACGAAGTAAACGCAAGAATAAAAGAACTGAAAGAATTCTATTGGGAAAGGTTCACAATAGAGATGGAGAGAGACGTGTACGGAAGCCAGAGAAAAATATGTGGAATGTTAAGAAGAAACAAGCTTGAAGTCAAAGATACCGTGAGAACTAATAAAATCACATTAGAGCAGTGGGAAACATACTTGGAAAATCTATATAAGAACAGGAGAACATGGAACAGATACAAAATGAATATGAGGAGGACGATAGCATAGAACTAACAAATGACAAGATAGAAAACACCTTAATCACTAATGAGATGCTTAAATAAGGAGGGAAAAAGCTATGGAATGAAATATTAACCCTATTCAAGAATATCATAGAAGAACAAAAAATACCGAATGAATGGAAGAATAGTGTAACAGTACCCATTTTTAAGAAAGGACAGAAAACGAACCCAGAAAACTATCGAGGAATAACACTGCTTGATAGCATTCTCAAAGCATTCTCAAAAACTATACTGGAGAAATCACCAAAATCATAAGTATACGAGAAGAACAACAAGGTCTCAGAAAGAACAGATCCACTATTGACGCAATATTCATTGTCAAACAAATAACTGAAAAATCCCTAGAATTCAATAAACCTACATACATGTGCTTCGTCGATATGACCAAGGATTTTGACAGAGTACGCTTAAAGGACATCTTAGAAATAATGAGAACAAAAGGTCTAAACCATAGGCTAATTAACCTAATATACGATATTAACTTTCAGTGCAAAACAAAAATCAGAGTAGGACATATAACAACGGAAGACATATATGTAAACACAGAAATTAGACAGGGCGATTCGCTCAGCCCGTTCATATTTAATCTGATAATGGATAAAATAATAGAAAATCTCCCCAGCACAGCTGGATACAAAATGGGAAACACATTCTTCCATACCGTCTGCTATGCGGCCGATGCTATTCTTATTACAGACTCTGAAAATAACCTCCAAAGACGACTGCACTCTTTTAACACTAAAGCGAAAGAATTAAATATGCTCATCAACATCCAGAAGACCAAATGCTTAGTAACATCCAAAGAACCAATACGGTTCAAGTTGGAAATAAACTCCAAAATTGTCGAACAGGTAAATATCTGGGAGCAGAAAAAACAAATTTCTGGATGCCTAAAAGAAATTGTGTGGAAAAAAAAATACCTTAATACCGAAAGCAAAACTAAGATATATAAAACGGCTCTAAGACCCATCACAACATACGCCGCAGAAACAAGACCAGATACAGGCAGAACTCTACAAATGATGAGAACAGTCGAAATGAAAACATTAAGAAGTATACAAGGCAAAACTCTACACGACAGAATACGGAATGAAGATATCAGACAACAATGTGGGATACAGGACATAGGAAGATGGGTTAGACAAAGGCGAAGATTCTGGAACAAACATATAGGGAGAATGGAGGACGATAGACTCGTTAAAAGCGCAAAAATGATTAACCCAGTTGGAAAAAGATCACAGGGAAGACCACCAAAACGATAGCGAGAGAAACCTCATCTTCCGGGGAAGACGCAATGGCAATGAACAGGCAATAGCCTACTAGCATGGTTAACTGTGTTGGAAAGAAGAAGAAGAAGAAAGAAAGAAGAATGAAAGTTTAACGATTTAGTGAAAAAATTGAACCTAAAGTGAAAAGTGATTTCCCCTTTTTTGAGCAAAATTGAAGAAAAATTATGGAAAACCGAGGTCAGAATCGTGTTCTACGACCTCGAAATAGGGGGTATGTATCAAAATTTTTTCAAAAAAGTCATTTTTCTAGGATTTCACTCTTTATGAATTCTTACTTTTAAACCGAAGGTATACAATATAATTTAAAACATCATTTCATATATTAATAGTCCAAAACTTTTAATTAGGTTTAAATAAATATAATTTTAGTCTTAATCGGCCTACTAGATAGGTTATTCTTTCAAAATAAATATAGACATTTGAACGTAAAAAAAGTAAGATTATTAAACTCTCTTAATATTCAAGATCAGCTGATAGTCTAGGCTAAAGCTGGACTTAAAGCTAACCGACTTTACGTTTGGCGCGGATAATTTCATACTTTCAAGGGTGTTACTGTTTATTGTTTCTTGTTATGTTTTGTAGTTTATGTAGCAAATAGTTACATATTTATTTTAAATTGAGTTAAAATATATCTATTTTCCTGTTCTAGATTAAGTTAAAATACACAGAGTTTATATATCATACTCCCTTTTTCGCTTATTGTTTAAATATAGAGTTTAATTGTTTTTGGTATAAGTGTTTTATTTTTGAATCACATTGTTTCCTGTTTTCGATAATATCACCGCTTTTTCTTACCGATGGACCTTAAAACAGGTGGCGCTTTAAATATATATAACCCCCCCCCTAATCTCCGGCAAACTAGCCTAGGAAATGCCTTAAAATAAGGGGCGATCAACTCCACAAAATAATCACCTGTATCGAAGCATTTATTAAAATTTTTTTCTTTCTTTTCTGCATAGCAAAATTTCACCTCCCCTCCCAGGAGAAAAAAAACATCTCAACTAAAAAAAACATCCCAAATTATTAATACTTAAACTATGGAATGTTGGATTGCCAATTGTCATTATCCGGCGGGTGTGCTTTTAGGTCTTTAGCATGTCAAACCTTTAAATTTCATCCTGACTCAGAAATCTCATAGGACCATGCTGGTTTAAACTAAAACGATCATCACGACGTTGAAGATTGTACCGAGGCTGAGCTTCCTCATACGCCTTGCGTAGTCACTTGTGAGCGTCGGAAAATACATTTTTTTTGAGCTTGAGATCTATTTTGGCGATCGAAGCCTGTAGGATCGTCATCTGTTGATAAGGAAGAACCTGAGCAAAATTGAATTTCACGTCCAAAAATCAGAAAATAGCAGATCTAAGGGCACAAGCTGTCTTAGGGAGAATCTTATTCCAATTTCGGTGATCTTCATTTACATAACTGGACAGGATAGCTTTAAGAACACGATGGACTCGTCTAACGGAATTGGCTTGAGGATGATATTTGGCTGTATATCTAATATTATATATAGTATATCTAATGTTATTTCGCAATTGCACTCCGTTATCAGCGATAATTTTATCAGGTCTGCCATAAATCAAAATGACGTGATCTTTCAGCCACCGAAGTATATTAGGTAACATAAAACCGAGAATATGTACGAATAGCCAGACTTTGAGCGTGGAAGGGGTCCAACTATGTCGATACTAATGATTTGCCGTGGTCAAGTAGTGCTAGGTGGCGCACTGAGTATATGCGATGAATATATTTTGCCCCATCAGCTCTCATAATCGGCCAGTATTATCCATGACTAATCCTGGAGAATGTTTAAAAACACCAAGATGATCCCAGGTGGGTGAATCATAATGGACCTTGATGATGTCTTAACGCTGCTCGCGAGAAACGACAATACGCCATGTATCTTAGGGTTCACCTAGTGAAGCATAAGGGAGTTTAAGTCGTTTATACAAGTGCCGTTTTCAAGCCACTATAAAGGATACTGAGATGGGCGTTCTTCAACTTATTTGATCATTCCCTGATACCATCGATCAGAGGATGAAGAGGACCGATTTATTGGCACAGGACTGACAGGTTGGTTTACTGTTGCATCAATAATTAACACTGAGTGAGAAAGAGCATCAGGAACGACGTTTTATTTACCTTTTCGATGTACGATATCAAAATCGTACTGTTGTACCCTTACGGACCATCGCGCTATTCGACCGACGGGATCTTTTATTGAATTCAACTATTTTAAACTGTAGTAGCCCACAATGACTATAAAATGGGTACCCTAAATACATGGACGGAGCTTCTCGATTGCATATAGTATGGCTAAATACTTCTTCTCGGTGGGACTAAACTTTTGTTCGTGTTTAGTGAGTGATTGGCTTAGATAGCAAATAACACTTTCCTGACCATCAATGATCTGGAAAAGAACAGCTCCTAGACCAAAATCTGAGGCGTAGGTAACATTGAATCATGAAGAACTTCTGAAAATCAGGATAAGAGAACATTGGAGCCTTAATAAGATGTTCTTTTATTAACTTAAAAACGGTTTTCGTACCAAATAAATTTAACATTTTTCCTGGTCAAAGCAGTAAGTGGCGATACAACAGATAAAAAACTTGGTACGAATCTTCGGTACCACGACGCAAGTTCAGTGACTCTTCGCACCTCGGAAACATTGTTAGGAATTCGGATGCGTAAAATAGCGTCTATTTTCTCTGGGTCAAATGGAAGTCCAGACGAAGTAACAACATAAACTGGATATTTTAGCTCGGATTTGCTGAAATTATATTTTCGCAATTAAATGATAGACCAGCACGCAGTAAACGCTTAATAATTTCCGTTACTCTAATACGTTCGTGAAACGTTGGCGTGCATATAACAACATTATCTAAATAGACAAAAACATATTGCTCTAGATCGACACCAACTTCGTGACGGTACAGTCGTTTAAAATCTTTGGAGATGGAAATCTGCCTAGAAGATTTAATATTTAACGTAGTAAGAAATCGTACATCTCGTAGTTTATCTAGTGTGGCAGATATGTAAGGAACAGGATAGGCATATGAAATGGCTATTAGTAGTGAACATAACCCGATACTCTTCATCCCCCCACTCCTCTTTGGCCCCGCCCACATGTCCTTGTCATTGACCTTGAAAGTGCACGTGTGCTTTGTTCTTGGCCTTGACCTTGTGTTCAAGGTCGTGTGTGTGACCTTGACCTTGACCTTGGTCGAGACGACCTTGACTTCGTTGAGGGGGCCATCTTGGGTGTGTGACCTTGAAGTAGTTATTTGTGCATTGTAATAGTGTGAGATGATCTTGACATAATTTTGACCTTGCAAATTGTTCTATAAAATTGTGTGAGTCTATTTACATTCATTCAATGTGAAATTTCAGATACGGAACTATCTAAAGAAAAAATTATAGAGCAAGTCGGCAGAGTAATTTGTTTATATCAGTAATTTAAAAAGTTTGTGTGATTTTGAAGAGAAGGATCTAGCATTTTTTCCTCTCGAATATTTAAAAACTTGCGTTGATACGCTGAGTTTACGACAAATTTGGGATAAGCTGCCAGCGCCATATCGGTGTGACAAGGAACTACAGTTAAGCTTAAACTGTTACATTCACTATGAACAAATATATCGTCATTATATAGATGGGCCACCACCAGCAATAAAAAAGTGTCGTGAATGTAAAAAATGAGTGAATAATATGAATAGTGCTTTGCAAGAGACAGTAAAAAATTGGGCGATGAGTTCACTGAAACGGCTAGTAATTATTTCAATGATGCAATGAAAAGTCGAGCAGAATGGGCGTCGCGCTATTGTGATTTGGCTTATGAATATGAAAAGGCTGCGAATGCATGTCGTAAATATCGCAACAAAACAATAAATTTACAAGACTTTGTTCGTGAAATAAAAAAGTTGGGGTTTAGTGACTGTTTGGAAAAACTGATTAGTTTCATTGCAGATCCGGTTGTGTTAAGTGAAATTGGAGTGTAAGGCTTAAGTTTAATGAAGCAGTAGTTAATATGGAAAGTTTAGTGAGAGAAATGTAAGAAGAATTTCTAATTTCTGCAGCCTGTTCGGAATTTTACGCATATGAAATGATTCGGAGGCTCAGGATTTTAGTATATTTTTTAAGTATATGAATCATGCCGAAGTGTGTATTTTAGCGAGTATAGTTTGTAAGAATTTTCTAAGAAATAAAAATAAACAATTATTATTGAACAAATTAAGAAAATTAGGTTTAGGTGATAATGTTACACGTATAGAAGAATGGCAGAAAAAAATCAATCCATAAAGTACATAAAATGTAGTTATTTGTTTCATTATATTTTGTGCTTGAAGTTATCCTTATACCAATTTAAATGTGTGACGTCATTTGACCTTAAATACTCCTCCCACTATTTCTATCGTTAAGCTACCCCCACCATTGTTACAATTCGACCTTGAAAACTCGCTATAAAGGTTAGTGGAAAAAGAAGTGACTTCAAACAGTCGCAGATATCAGTGGCATAAACATCAAATATTGTGTTCGTGTAGTGTTCTGAAAGTGCTTTTATATTCACGGTAATTTTTGGATTTATATACCATTTTTTCAATAATGAGTATTGCAAAAGAAACTCTAGATGAAATTAATGAAATGGTCAGCAAAGATTTCGAAGTTTTAGAGAGAAAAAAGGTTACCGAAATGATTGTAGGCAAAGTGTATAAAATTGTAAAGATGGTTTCAATGACTACACGATTTGGTAAAACTCTTTTAGTGGCTTTACACGATGACGGTGATAATAGCACATTTGAGACTTTTTTGCCAAAACGTGTGGCCGAAACACTATCTGACGATATTGTAGATATTATGAGTAAAACTAAAGGTAAATACACTCTAACTTATTTGAGACAGGGCACTAGAGTTTTTGGAAACAATACTCGAACATTATTACGTTTTGGCTCATTGGAGTAAATTGTATGTAAATTGTTTGAAAAAAAGGATGTAATTAAATTTAAAATATAGTTGCACATGTCAGAATACTTACGCGTGTTCATTATTTCTGTTAAAGATGTCTGCTGATGCGACGACGACGACCGCCAACGAATGTGTAGATAGATACATATTTTGGTTGGGGAGAGAATTAAGAAATATGGCTCACGATATGTTAGATAGCGTAAATGATTGGTCGCATATTGATGCAACCAAAGATCAATATAAGAACGAGATCAGGGATGCAATCAATTTATGGCTGGGGCACACTTGTGCGACAAATTTTTATATGGTTCCATAGACATGGATACATTTTGTGCTGAAATGGTTGAAGAAGAATTAAAAGGATACCTCGTCAATATTCCACATTTACCAGGTGAGCTTGCTGCAAAATATGAATTGGTTTCAGCAACAGCAACAGCCCAAGACGTTGACGATCGAAATAGTGTCGGATGGGATAGAATTTTGAGCAACGAAAATGAAGACATGGAAAATTAATTTTTTATAATTTTTGTATTTGTGCAATTAAATAACTGTAAATAAATATCTATTACAATCACAGTTTTATTTTATTTCTTTTATAAACATACCAACCCTGTAGATCATAGTCAGTGTTTCTTTTTCTCAGCTGAAATATTTAATATAAGTAGGACAAATAAAAATAAAATAGTTTAGTAAAGATTGAAAATGAGTAGAGGAAACAACACAATTGATAAATTTGGTCGTCAGAAATGTAATGAAAAATATCATATATTATCTGGGCCACAAGGGATTGGTTTTAAACTTACAGCGGATGGGCAGTATGATATGGGTGGAAAAATCATAACCAACTTAGGCGAACCTAAAGATGATGACGATGCTGTGACAAAACACTTTGTTAATAGAAAGTTTTACAATTTTGCAGTTGTAATATGTGACATATTTAACAAGGATGTCCTCCCCATGATATACCAAAATAATAGTGAGCTTAAAACAAAAATTGAAGTTATTCAGAAAATACTCTCTCATCAGCCTTTAAATGACTCATTAAGCGCACTGTCGTACGGCTCGACTTCAAAAAAAATCTAAAAAAGGGAAAGCAGGTTAAAGAATAGGAGAACGCACTCCGAGTGGCATAGCCTTGAAGATAACGTCGTAGTCGTCGGTGAATTGGACCTTCCCTCCAAGAATATTGAAATGTTATTTATGTGTATGATGTTTTATTGTCATTGTTTTTAATGATGAAGATTGAAATAAAAAACTTTATTTTACAATATATTGTTTATTTATTTTACATTTTAAATTAAAAATATAGTTATACAATATGTTATTTAAACAATAATAGCTTTATCTATCCAAGAGTTGAAGTGGTTGGGAAATCCTAGCCCTTTGACAAATAATTGATCGGTGTGATTTTTCTTGCATTGTCTAAGGACCTTTTCTACTAGATAAACGCCAGGACTGCTTGTTTTTTGTAGTTCTGATTGGTAAAAACACCCTCTTATAGGCTGACCTTCTAACGATTCCAACAAGTAAGTAGGTGGATTTGTAACGTTAACTTTTACAACTTTAAACAATTCGGTTGACCAAGAGGGCGTATATCCTTTCTCGAATAAGCTTTTGTACTTGCTAATACGCACAATGTCACCATGGAAAACTTTTTAGGTACTATTTTTAAATAATCGTATGCTTTAATTTGTGTTTTTTCTTGCACGTCTGCAGGCTTCATTCCAATGGTGCGATGTTTCGAATGGTTATAAGTTTTTGTTACTGCCGATAATATATGTATCCATTTGTAAGATCCTCTTGTCGAGAATTGTTTATATAAATTATTTTTTAAAGTCCTTATGACTAGCTCAACAATTGCAGCTTTCTTTGTGCTGTAAGTGGAATAATGATTTATATTATATTTTTTCATCAGGGCTTGAAAGTTTGTATTATAGAACTCCTTTCCTTGATCACTTTGCAGATTTGTTGGTGTATATGATGCCTCTTCAATGATGCTTTTCATCGCATTAGTAACTTCTATACCAGTCTTATTTTTTATGGCTTTGGTGTAGACAAATTTAGAGTAACAATTTATAGAGACCAAAATATAGCGATAACCATCGTTTTCATCTGCATACTGTTGCATTTCAGCCAAATCAATTTGCCACAAATCTCTGTATCTTTTTATTATCGTGCGCCGTCTTACAAAATTTTTTCTAGCCATTCTATGTAGTTCATTAACAATTTTGATTTTTTCTAGACTGGGCTCCATATTATTGGTAATATTAAAGATTTCAAATCGAAGGAAGGACTGAATAATATCATTAAATATTGAGCTTAATATATTATATCTTCTTCTCGTAATTCCTCTATGATTGACATAATTTCATTTTCGTGTCTAGTGTGACCGGTCATTTTGGAACTCCACAACAAACGTAAACGATCCACCAACTCTTTAGCTTTGTTCCAATAGACATATTGAAATTTTTTCGAAGATAATTTCTTTTTTGTGGGTAACTGTAGTTTTTCAGAGAGATTTTTTCTTGTAATAGTACCACCTAATTTTGTGTCCATTATCAGAGGTTTAATAATTCGTAAATATTTGTTCCATCTGGTCTCCCGTAAACCATCACTTTTTTTAAAATTGTTGTAGACAGCACTCGTTGATTCCAAAATTTCCTTGTACGTTGAAAGTACACTATCATTTAATTGTTGTTCCTTGCCTACACTTGGGGGTGTTTTAAGAAATAACAAATCATAAAGCGCCGGTGATACACCATATTCTGCAATATTTTTCCCTTTTTTGTATAAGACAATATTTCCATTTCGAAAACGAACCTCTAAATTACCAATAAAATTTTTGTTATAATCTGTTTTTGAACCAAAACGTACACCATATACAGTATCGTATAGAGATGGTTTTGAACGTAATCCTTTCAGGTGTGCGTTTAAAGTATCGGAAGTTGTGGTGTCAGCGGATGCGAGAGATGTATTAGTTGATGTCGAGGGTGTATCAAACACCGATTGGAATATCTTCTTTTGAAATGCGAAGCTGCTGCTGCTGCTGAATAGGTGTGGAGGTTTGAAAGGAATGTGTAGGTTGGGGAAAACCTGATATTTGAGTCGACTGCACTGATGTACTGGGAATATGTGACTTTGTAGCTGGATAATGTTGTTGCTGTTGTTGTTGTTGTTGTTGTTGTTGTTGTTGTTGCTGCTGCTGCTGCTGACGTTGCTAACCACATCAGATATAGTTGTCAACGGCTTAGAAATGGGTTCATAAAACTTTTCCAATTCCACAACATTAAATTATTTAGCCGCTTTAATTTGTTTAAATTTTTTTCTGACGGCATTGGTAGCTTCCACTAGTTTACGTTTTAAGTCGATCGCGTCATTCATGATGTTAACAAAGGACGTTTCAACAATCAGTAATATATAGCTATCAAATCCTTTGCGGTATCTTCCCGATTTCACATCACTGTCTTTATCAATTACTAAAAATCCATACTTATTATCCCAACATTTTGAGCACATTTCTTGAAATTGAGTAAAAGTTAGATCCGGTGAAACGTGGTCGGAAAATATGTGTTTCATATTCAACTCATCTTGTTTAAACATAATAATAAAATTGGCATTGTCTCGCACAAGCTGTTTCGGCACTCGCGAATATGTTTGCGCTAGGTAAAAGGAGTCGATATTTTTATGACGTCCCATGCTAAAGTACGATCTTATAACATCTTGTTTTTCACATATAACATCATCAAAGATAAATATAGAGTTTGGTTTTGCATCGGACGGTTCCACAATATTACTGGAATCACTAAAGGCATAGTAGCCTAAACCTTTGATGGGTGCTAAAATTTTCCTTAAATACTCATATTTCGGTTGATACAGAGATTTCGAGTAAATATAGACATTTTCGAAACGTAGTCCAAGGGGGTGTGTAAGCAGCGAAATCATGACATTAGTTTTTCCACAATTGGATGGACCAATTAACAGGCCGCGAATAGAGGAAGGAAGTAGAGGACCGTGTCTCTTCATTATCTTCTTTTCAAATCCAAGTCCGACATTTTCATCGAGATTGTCAATAGGAAGTTTTTGTTTAAGATCGATAACGCGCATCTTAGGAAAATTTGATATTTTATAGGTAATTTTTCACAAAAACTGTCATTCAGATGCCGAACGTCAAACGAAGTGGACGGTCTCACGTTTCCAATAAAACTGGACACGGTATTGTGAATTCGTTAATAAATAAATAACCATTCGAGGTACACATTCCCGGTTATCAATATTGCGGACCCGGAACAAAAGTAATAAAACGTGTAACAAGAGGTGATTCAGGCATTAATCCTTTGGATGCCGCATGCAAAAAACACGATTTAGCCTAGTTACATAATAAAGACAACATAAGTGCGAGACATCGAGCGGATTACGAGCTCGAACAAAGTGCTTGGAATAGAGTAAAATCGAAAGATTCCAGTTTAGGTGAAAAAACATCAGCTTGGTTAGTTACAAACATTATGAAAGGAAAACAACGTTTTGGTATGGGTGTACCTTCATCATTATCAACAAAAAAAACATCTAGTAAAGGCACACGTCATACAAAAAGGAAAGGTGTTAATAAAAATCGACATGTTCGGAAAGTCAGTTTCGGAATAGCTATTCGACAAGCAGTTCGAAAGGAATAATTAAAAGCCGGAAGTAAAAATGTGTTGAAAAAAAATGTCATGAATGCATCTAAAATAGCTCTGTCGGCAGCAAGTAGATCGGTAAAAGCGGCAGGTGGCAAAAGGAAGGTTCGTACACCGAGAATAATACCGATTCCTAAAACTGGTGGAATATTACCAATAATACCAATTTTTGCCGGGTTATCAGCTTTGGGTTCATTAGCCGGTGGGGCAGCGGGAATTATGCGCGCCATAAAAGCTGTAAAAAAAAGCAGCGAAGATAAAACCGGTGCCGGCCTTTATTTAAAATCGAAAGGAAATGGTTTGTTTCTAAAGTCATATCGTAAAGGTATGGGATTATTTTTAAATCGCAGATCAAAAAACTAATTGAATCCCTACCTCGAAGACCACTATCTAACATCGATATAGAAAAATATGCTAAAAAGAAAAGAAAAGGACACTTTCGAGGCGTTTATATGAGGGATTCATTACCTAGACAAGGTCCTCGACGTTACGAAGCAGCAATAGTGAATTTGGATAGTACGCGTGGTGCAGGGACTCATTGGGTAGCTTATAGAAAAAATAATTCTAAAGTAACACATTATGATAGCTTCGGCGATTTACCCCCACCGATCGAATTGGTACGATATCTACAAACGGGATCGGAACCATCAAAAATTATTTACTATACATACGATCGTCAGCAGGATTTTGGAACAGTCTGGTGTGGACATTTGTGCTTAAAGTTTCTTGTCGAATCATCAGCGTAAAAGATGTCATCATCATCGTCACCATGAACACCGCAAATGGATCGCAATAACTATACTAAAATGTTGCAATCACTGAAAGCATTTCATCTAGCCGGTGGATTAAGGAAAATGGCCGTGAAACAGTTAGAAAACATGCCCAAGGAAGTAATGATTGCATTAGCCCCAAATGAAATTCCATTCGTTTGGGAAAAGTTGCCCGAGCACCTCAAAAGCGATATCGATATATTAAAATATCAGTGCGGTTGCAAACATTATTTCAGCAGCAGCAATTTAAACGAGGTTACGGCTGATGAGGATCTTACGGCTAGAAAAATATTTTGTTGTTATTGCAAAATCAGCGATGTGCGCATAAAAGCAGAAAATAGCATAAAAACATCACTATCTAATGCAGTGAGAAAAGGTGTGAAGATGAATCTTTTTAAATGTTGCCGCTAAGAATAAAACCGAGATGTGTGATGTTTTAATGGTTAGTCATGTCTTATACGTTCACACTAACACACTCGAGCGTCTTAAGCGCCGATTTTTATCCACCAGTCGAATTAAATAGAGAAAACAAATATGGTCTGGCATTGCTGGGATTTTACACATACAATTCAATTTTTAATTTGGACGAAAGCAACAATAAGTTTGCCTACATGAAGGAGGGTTACACCACCGAGCCGATACAATTGCAGATTCCACCTGGGGCCTATGAAATAGATGAGATAGGTAAAGCTATGTCGGAGGCTTTGAGGATTTCAACTGAAGAAAAGAACGATGGAATCTTTTACTTGGTCGCTAATAATAATACGCTGAAATGTGAACTGAAATCCCAATATACTATAGATTTCCGGGGAGAGGCGAGTATCGGTAAAATGTTAGGATTTAATCATACAGTGTTAAAAAGAGACAAAAAGCACGAATCAACCGAGATGGTGGAAATAATGAAAGTACGCATCATACGCGTAGATTGTAATATAATTTCCGGAGCATATATGAATTCCGTGGAAGGTCATACCTTGTTCGAATTCGATATCGACGTGGGGCCCGGTTACAAAATCAGTAAAGAACCACAAAATAATATTTATATGCCGTTAATGCCGGCAGGACGTCAGTTTATCGACAACATTACTCTTCGCATCTTGGACGATAGCGGTGATTTAATCAATTTTCAAGGCGAGAAAATAATCGTGAAATTGGAACTGAAGAAACTTTCATAGAAATGGGTTTTTGCTTCAATCGTCAATTGTGTGTGCTGTCGACTAAGATGGGAGAACCGCCGAAACATAATAAAAGTAAAAGAAGAGTTAACGTCAAGGTTAGTCGTCGTTCACACTTTAGATCACAAACATCTCAACAGTTATCTGCCGAGAATATAAATTTTTAAAATCAATCGGTCTTAAAGTGTGAAAATGATTTCCACCACCAGCGATAAAATAGAGGTTTTCTCCGAACCTATCTTGGACAATTCTATTATTAGTCTAGAAGAGCATAAGTATAAACCATACGGATCTCCATCATTCAACAATTCGGATGAAGTCCGTATCCCCCTTAATTTTCAAGATATTATACTGGATATCGCCGAAAGTTACATATATATCGAAGGAAAATTTAAACCCATAGACGCAACGAAAAGATGTTTTTTATCAAATAATGCCCTCGCATTTTTGTTCGATGAAATTCGCTACGAGATGGTAGGTGAGCAGGTCGCAGTGGTTCGTAAACCTGGAGTTACGACGACATTAAAAACCATGGTTTCATTCGGAAGTTTGCAACAAAGATCTCTCATGACGTGCGGATGGGGTCTCGACGAAGCAAACCAAGATATCGTAGACACGGCAAGTAACGTATTCCCCGGGAAATTACCCTTAAAATATCTTATGGGATTCGCCGAAGATTACGCAAAAGGTGTTTTCAACGTAAAACAAGAGCTTATTATGATTATAGCTCGCACTTTTACCAATTGCTACGTCGGCGAAATAGAGGCAGAAATTAGTATCGACAAAATCGAATGGAAAATTCGTCACATCATTCCAGACGACAAGTAAAAATTGAAAATACTGTCTCGCATTAATAAAGGTGGAAACAATGCCAGTATTCAAATGGCATATCGTAAATGGGATCTGCACGAATTACCAGCTTTAAGGCAAACATTTTCCGACGTGTGGGCCTTGAGAACGAGTACAAGTCTAAAAAGACCGCGCTATATAATCGTCGGGTTTCAAGACAGCAATAATTGCGACAAGAAAGAAAAAAACGCAACCCAGTTTACCCACGCCGACGTATGCGACATTAGACTGTATCTGAATTCAACCGTTTATCCCTACGAAAGATGGAATTTAGATTTCGCCAAGAAACTGTACGCAGCAGCCTATTACAATTACGAAAACTTCCAAAGCAGCTACTACGGGCGCGAAATAAACGATCCGATGATAACGTTAGCGGAATATATGAAAAACCCCGTTTTTATTATCAATTGCAGTCATCAACCAGAGGCGATTAACTCATCGACAGTGGATGTGAAATTGGAGTTCCAAACGAGAAATAATAAATTCCCCAAAGACACTAAAGTGTACGCATTAGTTATTCACGACTCATTTTTTAGTTATAATGTATTAAACGGTTCGGTGACCAATAAATCTATATTTTAATGTATCTATTATATGTAACACAAAATAATGTTAAAATAAGGTACTTGAATCAATAAATTTGTAATGAGTGAAGTAGTAGTTTTATATTTATTTGAAACCCAACAAAAAAAAAAAGCGGACGGAAAAGCTCGCTCTTTAAGAAAGGAGTACGGGAGTTTAGATAATGGTGGTTTATTAAGTGGAAAAAAGAGCTTAAATAACACAAGAAAAAATTTTGAAGGCAAAATATAAAAACAACGATTTAGAAAATTTGTATGAAAGTAACGGTTAGGAATAGGGAAAAAAGTTATAGGAAAAAATTATAGAGGAAATCGAGTATTATAAGCAAACATTTTTCTCGATAGCAAAAACGTAAAAAAAAAAATTTTCAAAAAAAAATTGAAAAATGGTGAATGCGCGCCAAAGTTGAGGTTTTAGAGCAAAATAATATTAGGAAATTAGAAAGAGAATTTTTTTCTACATATGGTAGTATTTTTCAAAATTCGGAAAGATGAAATTTCAAGAAAAGGGTTATAGTAAGTTAGTAATTTGGATTTTTTAAAGCGCTGTAGCTCGGGAACCACTCAAGATAGAAAAAAAATAAAAGCATTTCGATAGCCCAAAATTTTGAGGAGAATGCGATGGTGTAAAAAAATTATAATTTTTCTTTTTCGAAAATGCTGAATACGCGCTAAAGTTGAAGATTTAGAGAAAAACGGTATTGGGAAATTAAAGAGAGAATTTTTTTCTACATATTGTAGTATTTTTGATAATTCGAAAAAATAAAATTTGAAAAAAAGGGTTATAGAAAGTTAGTAATTTGAATTATTTAAAGCGCTGTAACTCCGGAACCGTTCAAGATAGAGAAAAAATAAAAGCATTTTAATTACCTAGAATTTTGAGGAGAATACAATGGTAAAAAAAAAATTTTGAAAAATTTGAAAATAAAGAAAATATAGACTAAAAAATTCCAAAAATCTATAGAAAGGAAGTTTGACGGTCTCATGGGAGTATCGGAAACTTGTAGGGGAAGATTTGGAAAGTTGTAGAGCTTTTTTATAAATCCGCCCCTTCTCCTGGTTGCCTATGCCCGCCCGCGTCTTTAGGGCCACAAAAACGGTCCTTTTCAGGACCACATTATATTTTGATCGTAGTTTAGTAATCGTCACTTATGGGGCGAGATATTCGTTTAACGACGATTTGTCTCGTAGCTTAAGTGCCAAGTTATATGCTTGAGAACCTATGAAAATGTTAACAGTCCAAACGAGGTTTCTATTA
The DNA here is from genome assembly GCA_034092305.1 of Diaprepes abbreviatus. NCBI lineage: Eukaryota > Metazoa > Arthropoda > Insecta > Coleoptera > Curculionidae > Diaprepes > Diaprepes abbreviatus. The sequence continues at coordinate 651,776 of JASJET010000117.1, forward strand.
TTTTTTTTTTTGTTATGTATTCTTCACAAAATATTAAGAATAAGTCTTTGTCTAAACAAAAAAAAAACAAATCTAATTCCTTATTTAAAGTTTTTGAAAAAATCAATAATTCTATAAGCTCTCACCAAAACACAATATTTAGAATCCGTTGGTGGGGTGGGGGTAGTTCCATATATATATGAGACTGGGCCAGTTACACAGTCATATATTCATCAACTCTCATACGATGAACATGGAGGAAGAAAGACCCGCCAGCAGAGGCTCATCTATCTTTAATGATGACACCGTCGCCGACAACGTTGGAGACCTTCAAGTCTTCGACGACGAAAAGGTGGATTTTGAAATTGACGTCCTACGTTGGGACGACTTGGATGAGCCGATTCCGCTAGTGTATGACGACGATCCGGGTCTGGTGGAATTAAACGATGCGGGCGATTGGGTCTTACAAAGACTCGAAACTCCGTCGCCGCAGCCAGAGCCGGATTCGACGGAAGATGCGGTGCTGGAAATTCCAGCATCACCGACACCCGACGATCCGCAGGGCCCCTGCGATTCGTCAAGCTGGTGGTCGACCAGCGAGGATGGGGCACCATAAGCCCCACACTCTCCCTGGCCCTTTTTAAGGGCACACAACAACGGTCCTTTTCAGGACCACAAACTACTTTGATCGTAGTTTTAGCACATTTTAGTACTTTGTTACTAATATTGTATGTATAGAATATACAATATTACATACAAAGTATTAAAAGTTTAGGTGCTGGTGGAACCCAGCTAAATCGTTCGTTCGTATTTGAGACCACAAACAACTTTTTGTCTCAATACGTAATACGACATTTGTTTTCACCCCCCACCATTAATTTGTCTCTATATATACGACCACCAATACTTATTACAATCATTTTAGTTCAACATGTCTGCGAGTGAACAGCAACCTATCCAATGCCCTGTGGTAGATTCTACCACAGAGAATTGTCTCGAGTGGGAGTCGGACGATCCCAGATGGGATGAACTTTGGCGGTTCACAATCGAATATGCTGAGGACAGCACCGCCACCACCGCCGTTGATGATGACGGGCCGTGCGACTCCACAACATAATAAAGAGTCGCATGTTTTTACAACCAAACGGTCCTTTTCAAGACCACAAAATACTTTGATCGTAGTTTTAGTTGGTTATAATACTTTGTAACCAATATTTTATGTTTTTTTTTCATAAAAACATACAATATTGAGATGCAAAGTATTAGAAGTTCTGGCGACAGAACCTTAACTTCTTAAACCGAACCATGTTTTAGCATACTTGTAAATATTATCAAAAAATATTTACAACTATTGCTATTGCGTAGTTTTAGTGGATTATTCACTCTTTTTTATTACCTAATATTATGTGGGACAGGGCCTATATGAAATAACACACAAAAATAAATTTTCAAGTCATTTTTATTCTCTTTATAAAATATAAAAATCTGATCAAAGGCTTTTTTTTTATTAACTACAATATATATATATATATATATATATATATATATATATATATATATATATATATATATATATATTTACAAACTTAATACTATAAATTAAAAGCTAATACCTACAACTACCTAACACCTACTACATAATTTATTAAAGTCCTCTAATTGTCTTTTATACCGCACACATTCCATCTTTTTTAACTCTAATTGTCTTTCCAGTTCTAAAATGTCACTCTCACACGCACTCACTTTTTTCACTAAGTGTTTTTTCATTCAATAAATGTCTGATAGTTTGCTCTTCTGAGAGTTGGTGAAGTCTTCAACCCACTCCGGTTGCGATGTCTCGGAACATATTAAAGAAGAAGAAGCGGTTTCGTTTGGTGAAGACGACGATGACGACGACGACGACGAAGCAGCGGAAACTTCATCGCCTTCAAAACACCGCTTAAACCGCTTCTTCATAGGTTTCCGGCACTCCAATATCGGCGACAGTGGCGCTGGGGAAGACTTTACCTAAGACACTACTTCCTGCTCTACGCTGGCCGGTGTTGGTGGCGTTGGTGGTGTTGGTCCATCGGGGCCTTCTATCACTTTCACTTCTACCGACAACGGCTCTTGTGTTGCTGTTTTCAGGAAGTCGGGTAATGGAACAGGGGTGAAGGGATGCTTAAAGTTAAACTTCTTCTTCTTTCCTTGTCCCACACCTTTAATCGCCGAATAAAAGGTTTTTTTATCGGCGATTTCCGACTTCCGCATAGTCAAAAGCTTCTTTAATTTAGAAGCTTTCGAAGAAGATTCCCTGTTAGGCCGCGATGGTTTTCGCACAACCACATCACTTATTATGTTGATTTTCGGCTTCTTCTCCTCCGTCGAACATTCGAGGAATTGCGCAGCCGACTGAACCAACTCTTCGTCGCGACCATCATTCAGGGCTCTGTCTTCGGCATCTTCTTGCTCCCTGCCATTCCAATTTTCGAATACCCCCGGACTTAACACTTCCAAGCCACTAATGTTTTCAAACATGCCTTGTTGCGAACCGCAGCTCACGTCAAGAGCATCCAAAAGAGACCTTACACTCGATGGCATCTTCGATATTACAACTCACACTATAACTTTATCTTACTACTGCACTGTTTGGTGTTCTGACGAACTGTGAAGAGCTCAAGCCAGCAAGTCTGCTTTTATGCCCATTTCCCCCACTACACCACCTTTATTCCTTTTGTTCGATGCATTAAGTATAATATTTAAACTTGTCAGATGCAAGGCCAAGACCAAGGCCGACGTAACCGACAATACCAGGGTCGTTTTCAAGGTTGTAATTTTCATGGATTTTTTTTTGTCCCTGTCAAGGTTATTTTAAAGAAACATATAAATATAGTACTAAACTTGTCAGATGCAAGGCCAAGGTCAAGGTCAAAGTACCCGTCAATGTCAGGGTCGTTTTCGAGGTTGTAATTTTCAAGGATTTTTTTTTTGGTCATGTCAAGGTTATTTTAAAAAGTAATACAAAGAGTACAGCGATTGAAAAGTACAACATATTCAAACATCATGTTGCCAACTGATGAACAACCTAGTGAAGCAGCCAAAACATACAGTCATATACCAAAAGCTTTTTATTTAACTTGTCATCATTGTAAAAGACTAGGTATCTGCTGGCGAAATGATCTTACTTACGACTTCAACTACATTGACCTTTTCAGGGTTAAATTTGTACAATGCGGCTTTTGTGGACTAGTTTACTACCAGTTCAAGGACATTAATGAACGTGCCATCCAGAGAAGAAATTGGGTAATAGAAGAAGCTTACCTGTACAGAAGAAATTAACATGTATTTTATTTCTTAATTTTTAATTTTTTTGTTTGTTATATTTTTTTATTTTTTAATAATAAAAAGTAAACTCAATTTTTTGTTATATTTTAATTTTTTTTTTCAATAAAACAATAGTAAAATGAATCTGTATGTGTATTTATTAAACATCACCTAAAATACGTTTTGCAATCCATATTTTTCTGCAGAGTCCGTTTATTAATGAAATAGAACCATATATTAGGGTGAAATCTAATGGTTTCAAATCAGTCTCACATAACAATGTCAGAAGTAAACACTATTGATAAGTTCGGTCGCAAAAGAAAATTTAAGGATTTTAACTTTATGCGAGGTCCTTCAGGAATAGGTTTTAAATTTACACCTAATGGAGATTACGACATGGGAAGCAAAAGATTGTGCTATTTAGCAGAACCTCTTGAAGGAGACGACGCTACCACACGAAATTATGTTGATAATAACCTTGCTCAGTGTGTGCAAGATACGCAGAAATCTTTACATGACTCAACAATTGTTATTAAAGATATATTCAGAAACCAACTTGAAGGTTACGTACGCAAGAAATTAATTGAAACCGGTCAAGAACTTAGAGGATACATTGATGATACTGTTATTGCAATATATGAACTTAGGCAAGACGAACTGCGTGATGAACTTAACTCTAGAATGTTGAAAATTGAAAAGACTATGGAGGATCTTGTCAGCAAACCTGTTTCACATTAAACATTTACTCGTAGACCTGTGCGTTTAATTTACTATTAGACAAATTTTTCAACAATAACTTTTACAGTTTGTTATTTGTCGACACTTCATTATATTTATAATTTTAAAATAAAGGTTCAATAAAAAAGCAATCAAGTAATGAATACATGTTTTTTATTAAAAAAAAAAAATTACAATACTATCGTTACATATTAATGTTGTATGTTCAATGGAAATAATAAAAACAATTCAAATAATGAAATATGGATTTTCCAGATTACGTGCTGACCTGACTTAGAAATGATTCCAACACGGTGACTAAATTTGTTTTCTTCCGGGTCTGTTTTGTAAAAATCTATGTCTGCATGCCCCCAAGGTAGAGTTTTGGTTGAACTGGGAATTACATAACGTTTATCATCGCTATGTGACAATGCTACTTTATTTATTATGTTGGTATAAATGTTATGTAATTCACTTCTAAATGTCTTCATCTTTCTTAATATCAAACCACCCCGTTCAACAATTCTTTGGTAGTCTTCCTGATGAAGGTCTTTCTCGATTACACATTTTTTGATACCTTTGGCTTTTTTAAATTCATTATTAATGGACTTTACATAATAAGCCTTCGCGCCGGTACCATAAAAACTTATTATCGGATGACCAGGAAACTCATCTTTCACTCTACCAACTACAGAATTACTTTTAATTATGTTGAAATTATTAATTTCGGGGTAATTTGATGTATCAAATTTTTCTGGGTTTTCTGATATAGTTTGATAAAAGTTTTTCGTATACACTTTTAATATAAGCGAGTCAGTATCGGTGTAAAGTAACGAAGCATCATCGCCAAACTTGGATTTAATAAAATTATAATAAAAATCGTATATTACAGTCTTTGATATATCTAATATGGAAAATCCGATATAAATTGGTTTATTGTACCATATTTTAACTTTATTCATCTGTATAGCAACAAAGTTCTCGGTAAATATCGAGCTACTATTAAATTGGGGCGGGATATTAGTGCTCTAGCTCCATTTCTGCCTACACTGTTATCCCAATGTGTTACTAATTTTATATCCTTTCGATTTTCCACATTTTCCATAGTTTTACCAAATATCGCGTTATTTTTTAATTTAAAAGTGTCCTTCGCAAATTTTGTGGTGGCCTTGTTACGTAAATTGGTATTAAAATCAATATACGATTTTAGCCATTTTGATTGCTTAAACTGTAATACTCGATGGGTTTGCATTACCACTAAGCCGTTGGCGATGGCTTGTTTTAAAGTTCTATAGTGTACAATGTATTTTTTTTATCTTGTAAATTAGGAATTAATTTCGGTAATTTAGCGTTTTCTGTTGGCGGTATGATATTTTCTACTAGAAATGGAAGATCAGAATGTGCATCATGCAACTTAGTCGGATAATACACATCCACTTCCAAAACGTAGCCATATAAACTATCATCACCAACAGCCATAATATTTAAATCCAGAATTTCGCGCTCGCTTAACCATTGAAAACCACCATATGGTAATGCTTGTGACATACTATGACCATATAGATTTGTAGCATCAAGGTATGTTATAAATGAAGAAGGTTTTGTTGGGTCATAGTCTGGTAAAAAAATATTATTAGCGATGTGCGTCCTTTCTGTACACTGGCTTATGCCGTCGCGTATACCTTTCTTAAAAAAATGTATCATGTCTATATCAGTTAAGAGCTCTAACTCTACCTTAGTCATACGCAGCAAGCAATCAAATGATAAACTTGGAAGGGTATAGTAATGTGCTGGATCAAGTTTATCGAATTTTAAACAATTATTCCGAAATTGCTCAAAAACATCACACACTAGCAACACATCTGATTTTAAATACACGTCCGAATAGTCCCCCAAAGTTTTACTCCCAAACAAGCGCCATACTTCTTTTGCTCTTCTATAGCTTTCATCGCTAATATGTTCTTCCCGTAAATTATCATAAAATTCATCTTTACTTGGAAGACATGTATTTTCCATTTTTTCTATAGAGTCAATAAAGCTATAGGGAAAAACACCCTTTTGACGCATCAAATTAAATTGGTTGATATTTGAAAAATGTTTCCGCGTTTCAATAAAATCGTCGTCGTTTAAACCGCTGCCTAAATTTTCCAAAGACGTTGACAGAAATTTAAAACTGTCAATAAATCGCAACTTTAAATATTTCCTCTTGACTTTTCCACATTTACTATCAAAATAATCGTGCACATAAATGCTTTTGGTAAATTATATGTACTTTTCCTTACTTTGAGCCAAAACACCAATTTTATCCCCATATTTACATAACTCTTTTATAAATAAATGGCTGTCGTAGCCACTTAAGTTATGAAATATGATAGGGATAAAAGAGGGTAATTTATAATTTAAATTACAAACGGAATGTGCAGCACCAAATCTTTTTGCACCAGTTATGTGACAGTGGTCTCGTACTTTAATCTCACCCTCTTCAAAAGGGCCTTCACATATACCACATATTTTAGCATCATTAAACTCCCTTTTTTCTTCAGGCGTTAACGGTTTCATAGGCTTAATGTCTTTTAAATATGTGTTGTATAGAGCCCTTAAATCACACTCGATACGATCCACAAAGACTTGAGCTGCATTATTACCACGAAATAGCTCAAATTTCGAAAGTGAGTCGTCAAAAGAGCATTTAATTAAATAAGCAAAAGAATATGGTTCATGTTTAAAACTTTTTACAGTGTAAGAATTTTGTGGGTTTGGTTGTACCGTTTCAACGGGTTTTAAAACAGATTCGAAATCTGCATAAACCACGAATGGAACGCGCATTTTCTTTTCTATACCCTCGAATTTTAAAATATTTTCCGGCACACTCTTTCCAAATTTATCGATTTTTAAATCCACTGAGGGTGTTTGCGTGAAAATGTGGTTACAATCGTAGCTTTGATGTAAAGTTAAAGCTGACGGTGTACTAAAATAAATGAGGCAACCATCACAGAAAATTATTTTATGTTGTTGACAACTAATTTGACTTGAAACTAAACGTGATAAATCCCGAATCCAACAATAATGACTCTTTGAACAAGTCGTATCACAAAAATGTTCACCGCCATCTTTACTACTACAGTCTTTTGTAATTAACAATAAATTTACATGTCTATCCAACTTTTTTGACGCATACCTCAGTGGACCAATAACTTCATGTATTAGTTCATTATTTTCATATTTAGATTCCAGACCGTATACGTTAATTGATATGTTGTTCATTTCCTCAAATTTTTTAATGTCACGTAATTTTACTGGAAAATGCATACCTGTTAAATTTAGCACTCTAGAAAAATGGGGGTAGGATGTCTTCTGTGAAGGCGCTGCTGTTGGAGGAAACAATGCTGATGTTACAGCTCACGCAAAGTAAAATTCGTCCTGGTTAATCACATTGACGACAGCTCCTTTCTTTTCAATAGAACACGGCAACTTGATGTATGATGAGCCACCCATAGGCATATACTTGTTGATACTAACTTCCAAGTATAAAATTCGCACAAGAGCCCATCCTATAACAAGAAAAATAATATATAAAAATCAGTTTAATATATCGGGTTTTGATTTTTCCATACCTGAATCTTTCTCCTGGAACTCTGTCGCCTGCGTTTTTATTAATTCGGTGAAAGAATGGTAAACGGCATCCAAATCATTTTCTACACTAATTATTTCATTAGCAGTGTTGAAGGATTTTTCACTGAATATTTCTTGTGATGGAAGCATGTACTCGCCAACAGCTGTCATGTTAACTTTTAAAGCATGATGCACACGTAATAAATTATTAACAAGTTCCACCACGTTGGATTTAATGTCTGCAAAGAACATTACGTAATCGGAATGTCCATATCACTGCTAACCCGATAGGTTGCAATTCTTCTTTTGAAGGCACATTCAACGAGTTGCACACCATGACAGACCGGCAAACATGAATTATTTTTATGTTGTTGTGTTCGTTTATGCACTGACATATGATTTAATGGAACATCTACATTACATGTAGCGCAATTAATTACCGGAATCGTCGATGTATACTCTTCAATTCGGAGCCGTTTTCCTCCAGGCACTTCATTAAATCTCGCCGCACACGATTCTCTTTTATGACGTCTCATATTATAACTATTAGTAAACTTAGAACCGCAATTTTCACAAACATATGCCATGATTTGTCAAATATTAACACATGTACTACCTATACAAGTCAGAGCCAACTGATGAATGAAACTGCCCCATACCTTATATAAAACCATTCAAGGTCACCCCAAACGACGTAACATATCTTCAAGGTCACACACCCAAGATGACCTCCAACAAAGTCAAGGTCGTCTCGATAAAGGTCAAGTTCAAGGACAAAACACACGTGCACTTTCAAGGTCAATGACAAGGACACGTGGGCGGGGCCAAAGAGGGGTGGGGCAAGGTCAAGGTCAAGGTCGAGGAGTGGGGGGATGAAGAGGATCGGGTTATGTTCACTACTGTTATTTTATTTAGCGCACGATAATCCATAAAACACCGCCGGCGGTTACTCTTCTTTTTGATCATTACTATGGGAGATGACCATGGAGAGTTAGATAGTTCAATAATATCGTCTGCTAATATCTGTTCCAGCTCTTTGTTTACTTCGTTTTGAAATGCTAGCGATAGTGGGTAATACCATTATTTTTAAGGCGGTGAGTCTGCCCTGATAACTAGTTCCACTAGATTCGTGCAACCAAGACCATTGCCCAATGTTTCGTGTGGATCTAGTGTCTACTTTTATTCAGATGAAATCATTTCTACTGGCTACATTGCAGAAATGTATGGTGTTTGAGTTTAGTTCCATTCGTGCCCAAAATTCAATTCCCAATATAAGTGTAAGAGGTAATGCGGGGACCACTAAAGTCTCTAGCAAAACAACGCGGTCACTCATAGGTCGGATTCCTCTTTGGGGGGGGGGAGCGGTGATATCACAAAAGTACAGTAGGACAAGCGAAAGCAATTTGTCGACAAGGGGGAGACGCCAGCAACATTCCCATTTCTAGTGTTCTAGTGTAAAAGGCAGGGTCGGGTTTATTTTTCTCAATTGGAAGCTCTTGGGGGGGGGGGGGCGATTGCAAGAAAAAACAAGTTGTCGACGTGGAGGAAATGCCAGCAGCATACACATTCCTATTATATGAAGCAGATTCTGATCTATTTCCTTGAAATTGAGAAATTGACGGATTTTGTATTTCAGTGTATTTTTTTTTAAATTATTACAATCGAACAAGCGCTTTCGGTCTAATTTAGACCATCTTCAGGGCTCAGACCCTAGAAACAAGAGAATATGGTCAGCAAATAAGTTTACTCAATACTCACCAACCACACTCACTTGTCAAAGGGCACACCTTAACCCTGCCAGTTTGAGAACAGTCTCCAGTTGCGAGCGTAGCCTCCACACAGAACAAGATGTATACAATTAAAAACTTTTAGAAACTTTTAAAATTAAAATTAAAACTAGAACATTCAACACACTGTGCACATTGACATTATTAAAACAATAAACCTTTTTAATAACAACCCAAAGGGTGAGATTATGTCACACACAGACATAGCATAATACAGCAATAAACTTTCCAAAAATTAATTTGCTTATTTTCTGACCATACTCTCTTGTTTCTAGGGTCTGAGCCCTGAAGATGGTCTAAATTAGATCGAAAGCGCTTGGCCGATTGTAATAATTAAAAAAAAAATACACTGAAATACAAAGTCGGTCAATTTCTTGATTTCTTCGGTGTACAACCTGTTAATAACTTATTCTATTTCCTTGAAATCAATGCTCTTGGGGGGGGGGGGGCAAGAAAAAACAAGTTGTCGACGGGAGGGAAGATGCCAGCAGCATAATAAACATTCCTCGTATAAGAGACAGAATTGGGTCTATTTTCTTGAACTCAAAGCTCTTGGGTGGGGGGAGGGGTGATTGCAAGAAAATACAAATTGTCGACGGGGTGGGGCAGATGGCGGCAGCATACACATTCCTAGTATAAGAGGCAGAATCAGGTCTATTTTTCTGAATTCAAAGCTCTTAGATGGGGGCGATTGCCTCCCACTGCCTCCTTTGGATCCGCGCCTGGTAACGCAAGTGAATAGGCAGATGTACTACACATAATTTAATACAGTATTTCGAGATACAATGGCTGTAGAATTCTGACAAGGGTTACGGCCTATGACTTTGTCAAGAAGCTGTTTTATAAGAAGGGCAATTCTTGCTGGTAACCTCCTTTTTGCCACATAGGAAGCAAAACTTCTTATGGATTTTGTCACAATGACGAAGTCAGTATCCTTTTCATTCACAATTTCAGCAACTAAGTTGGCTCGTTGCAACAATTGCATTAACTATCGGGATTGCAGAATGTTGGGTAAATGCACTGGTAAGAGGTAAGCTATGAAATGCTTTGCGATTGGAGCGCTAGTTAGAAGCTGAGCCTCCTTGTACCTCGGCTTTTGATGAAGAGAGTGAGTTGAGTCTGTGTACAGACCTTTAAATTTTGGTAACCGTGACAACGAGTTTAAGAAGTTAAAACATTATTTTAGTTCGTGTCTCTTCTAGAATTGACCGAATTCGTCTAGCTACCTGAGCAGATCAGATCCTGAAAAACGATCTTATTACGCGTTGTGCTAATTTAATCAATTAACTTAATATGACTTACGAGAAAGGCTCTTTATCCAGAAAGTATTTTGATACACCAGTAAATATTTCGGTAGCACAAGATGCATCATACACCGATTTCTTATAACTTAATAGATTTGAGTGATAACAATAATTTCAATTTTAACCCTGTTAATAAATTTACCAGACCACACAACCTTATCTACCACCAATCATACATTTGTTGACAAAAATTTCCAGTTTGACTTAATAATCTTTAATAGTGAGGTACCGGCTTCAACTTTATATTTTCATAATTCTCTTAATACAGAGCCTTCAATATCCGATTTTCCCCCAGGAAGCGCTAATTTTACGGAGTCCTTACTAGACCGTGAAATTGCAGCTTCTACTGCTACTTTAGCTCCTGTTGCTCCTATGAGTTCAAGTTCTTTAAATCTTAGCCCTCATAAAAGCCAGTGCATTCCCGATGTTAGACATTACTTGAGGATCATTTGCCATTTATCGAGCACACTCGTCACCATCCCGTAGTGAATGCAGTTCAATGTACTTCGCAGTCACAAGTCAATTCAGTAACTAAACAACCACCCTTCCCATCACAACATTTGAATCAGTTAGAGCCCGAAAGACTTGATACTGTTCTACCTCCTCATCACTATTTTGAGCAGTTTCGGCAGCCCCTTATTGAGAGCTTTCCGCGAAATATCCACCCGTCCTGTGACGAATTTCGACGTTACGACAAACCAATAGTTTCTCCATCTGCTATTGCCGTCACTGACTAGTTCTCACTTACAAGCTACTCCTGGTAATACTCATAATGTCCAATTTCACAATAAGCCCATGGTAACAATTTGGTCTAGGTCAAACATGAATGCTACTCAGCCCCAAGTGAATTCGTTAGTATATTCAGTTTATTCTACTGTTGCGAAATTTTTATTCTTTTAGTAGAAATTTAAGAGCACCTGACCATTCCTTTCTTAATAATGAGTGCGGCTCATCACAAATCAATTTGAATGTTTTTGATTCCTTTGCTCCCAATAGAGCCAATATAAACTCAACCAGACTCTCAAAGACACCTTCTTGGTCCATGCCTCTTACTGGTCTAACCTACCTATTGGATAATCTTGAGTTTTCTCCTCTCCGTAAATCTAATCATAATGATTTACCTACTTATGCGACGAAACCTCAGTTTTACGACATTAGCCGTTGAAACTTAACATACGATGGCCAGTCTAGCTTTACTAATTTTTTTGAAAGAGTTAAAGAGCTTAGATTATCAAGAAATGTACCTAAAGTTCATTTACTTCGTGTAGCGCCGGAAGTACTAACCCGCGATGCAATCTTGTGGTATCGATTATGTTAATTTAATGACTGGGATGATTTAACCTCACAATTACAAGAAGCTTTTCAAACTTATGATTACTAGTTTAGCCTTTGGGACGAGATTCGTAAAAGAACTCAGGGATCTCAGGAACGTGTCTTAAAGTTTATAGTTGCACTGGAAAATTTGTTTCGTAAATTGTCCAAACCACCTTCTGAAGTAGTACAGCTTCAATTAGTCCGTTGAAACCTTCAGAGCCATCTGGTTACTCATCAAATATCTTCATTATCTAAATTAATCCGAATTAGCTATCGAGGAAACAGAGTTATGTCTTCAACGATTCGCTCCACCACCGACTAATTACAGGCAACTTTTGGAACCTGAATTAGTAGGTGGGCGATAGCTCGACTAATTCGAATTAATTCAGATTATGAAGATATTTGGTGAGTAGCCAGGCGGCTCTGAATATATGTCAGAAGGTTTCCGCGGACTCATTGAAGCTGTACTGCTTCAGAAGGTAGTTTGGGTAATTTACGAAACAAATTTTCCACAACAACTACAAAATTTAGGACACGTTCCTGAGATCTCTGAGTTCTTTTACGAATCTCATCTAAAAGGCTACACTCGTAATCATAAGGTTGGAAAGCTTCTCAAAATTGTGAGGCTATCGATACTACAAGATTGCATCGCGGATGAGTACTTCTGTATTATATAGCACAAGAGTGCATCACGGAAGAGTAATTTGGGTGCTGCACAAAGTAAATTATATTTATGTACATCTCTTGATAAACTTAGCTCCACAACTCTTTCAAGAAAATTAGTAACGCTAGATTGGCCATCATATGTTAAGTTCCAACGGCTATTGTCGTAAAACTGAGGTGGGGTCGCATTAGTATGCAAATCACTACAGTTCACTACAGTTTAAAATGGTTGAATTCGATAAAAGATGCTGTCGGTCGAATATAAGTACCACGTCTTTATGAAGAATCTTGTTATATTATTTATAATAATTTGGTTATGACATCGCTGTTGAGAATTTCATATCTATCTGGTACGTCGGTATGAATCAAGTAATATACTTTTAATGCTTTATATAGTTCATATATTTATGTCTCTCCTTTAATCTTTGGTAACTGGTAGTAAATACGATTGATTTCTTGTCCAAATTATTACAAGTAATATTTGACAATAAAAAAAATTTTTTGTCACATTCCTTAGAAACTCATTTAGATCCTAAAAATGTTAATTCAATATATTCGTTTAATATTTTTCCATGTATGCGCATTTCTGCAAGAAATTTTACAATTCTTAAAGATTTTATGAAAATTATGGCTGTAAATCTGGAAGATCAGTTGGAAGTAAAATAACATCTTTAAAGTTTTTTCAAAACTTACATTTATGAATCTGAATTCATTTCGTAAGAGAGCGAATATAAGACAGCTTAATAAAATAAAGTATCGAATGAACAAATTTATATATCTAGGAAAATACAAATATTTTTTAAACAGCTTTTAATCCTTTAATGTTAAATTATGGAATTTGTTTTTAATTTCAAACTGACTTCTAAAAAGATGGAATATTTTTATTTCGACCCATATATTTTTTTATGTAAATACGCCGATTTGTACGGATTCGCTGCATCGATTTGATTGTAATTTTTTGAGTTATATTTAGGGAGTGGCGGCGAAACTTTCATATTATCGTGGCTGAAATTAGTTCAGTGAAATCCAGGATGGCCCTTAAAATATGGAGGATCAAAATATTAATAATTTTAGAAGTCACAGAGATTCAAACGACAACAATTTTTGAAAATGTAAAGATGGCGAATTCGATATGGCGAAAGAGAAATTTTACATTTCCCGATTTTCTTTAAAATTGGTACTAGAGTTTCTTGGGATGCATATTGTGAAGTTAAAATATTTTGAAAATTCAGTGTAGGGAAATATTCAAATACTGGTATTAGGGCGTTTTTGGGGTAGTAAATTGTTAATATAAAGTTAATTTTTAAAAATTAAATATGACATATATAATGTGGCAAAATAGTAATTTTACATTTTTCCGTTTCCGTCCATAATTAATTTTGAGACATATAGATTTCAAATATCTTACAGTCATGCTTGCATAAGAATAGGAAATTCTAGTTTTATATGTCTACTAACTGCCAGGACAGATGAAGAATGTTTGAATCCTGGTTACCTACCAGTCAGAATGAAAATTAATTTTTCATCTTTATATAGCCTATAATATTTTGGAATACATAATAAAGTTACAGTTGAAATTTGGTAATGACTGATTTACTAGCTCTTGAGATTTTTGAGAAGATACCAACATATGTTTAATCTTGATATAATGGTGAGATGTCTTTAACTGGATCAATTTTAATATCACCAATTACACTAGACAACAGTCAAAATGTATGTAAAATAAAATAGACTAAATTTGACCATTTTTTGGTGTGCTAGAAACGCAACTAAACTTATCTTTTTAATATTAATTTAAGTTTTAGAGATATGTGATGTCATGTAACCCTATATATTAACCATGTAACCGTAAGAAAGCACGTGGTATATTTATATTGGTATTAAAAAACTTGTTCTTGAAAATTACAATTAAGTTTTTAATTTCATTGTCACTTTTGTGATCAGCGCCCCAAAATTAACAAAAAAAATGCAGTTTTCATACAAGATACAACAGATAAACTAAAATTTGTTGCGTAGTGTTATCATTAAATTATTTTATTAACAAAGGTTGGAATGATCTAATAAATATCTGTTTATGAAAATTTATGTTACGGTTAAATCCTATAATATTTTATGCTTAAATTGGATATTTGCGTGACCTTTTTTAGGAAAGTTTGCGTCAAGTAAGAAAAATTAATTATTGTTATGAATGATGACTTATCTCGATCAAAAAGGAATGAAACCAGGTAAATGAAAAAAGAAATCGTCACCTATTAAGAGACTTTTGGTGTTTTTACCTAAGTACGAAATTGTGTATATGTCAGATATTAAATAGCATTATCAATTTATAAAGGCGAAAAAATTCCGAGAATTTGCTCCATATAAAGTCATGTTTATAAAATATTAGAAACAATATTTTGACTGAATTTATTATAAAATAAAACCATTTTTCTGTCTTCTTTTTCGGAGGAATATGTTTTTTTAATTTTTTTCCAGAAAAAAATAGTTCGCCACAATAAAATTCATGTTGCGTCTACGTGTCCTTATAAAACAGCCATGTAGCTTCGTCCTTGAACTTAAATTTAAAAATAGCCTCACCGCTCTAATTTAGTGATATTCCGAGATCGGATGATACCACAATAGTATTATTCTCATCTCCTGTGGAAAAGATAATAAATAAATTACTTCTTGTCCTGGCCGTTCAAGTTCTCGTCTTGTCCCATTTCTTGGGAGAAAAATCTTTAATTTCTCGATAACAATAACGTAATATCTAACAAAAATTTATAGATTTTCTCCAAAATTGATACAAGTTACGAATTTAAAATATTCTTTTTATAACTGTGTAATATGTGAACATAACAGGTCGAATACTGGGAACTAAAAATTTTGCGTTTGCAGATTTTGTCAAAAATTGGGGGAGTTCTGTGGCACAGGTTACGATTTTTGAAAATTTATTAAAGGCAAATTTAATGAGACAAACTAAATAATTGCTTTGGTCAATTGCTTTCAAAATTATTAACTGATAATTTTCCTGAACAAAAAAATTTAGGTTGATCAATTTACTGCAGTTTAAAAAGTTTTGTTAAAATGTACCATTTGTGATCTTGGCAATAATGTTTTTATTTGCGATTCTGTAAAAAAATACAAGTTATACTATATAACTAAATTAGTACTTAACTGTTAAAATAATTATATTAATAAATTTTCACAACCTCTTAAAAAATGCAGAATTAAGTTATCTAAACACTTTTAGTAGGAAAAACATTTTATTTTAGAAATTTTAAGTGGACATTATTAACATTATAAGAACAAAATCGTTAAAAACGTTAATATGAAATGTGAAGAAAATTAAGATCATTTACTTTGAGCTTACTGGTTATTGAAATATCAAATATTTTTCTTTTGATTTAAATAAGAATATAATGAATAATGAGTGTGCCCTCCTCTCACTGTAATCACTGCTTTCATAATTCTCGGCGTGCTACTGACAAGGAAACCACCTCAACCCTACCTCACGGATTTTGATCATTTTTGGATATGTTGTAGTACTTGAAAAAATAATAGATACGTATTTTTCTTATCGACTGACAAACTTTTAAGGGATGTAACTCACCTCCAAAGTCAACCCTTAAATTTTTTTTTTTCAATATATCTCAACATCTAATGAATATTCTTGAATAAAAGTGAAAAATATTCATCATAAAAACTCACATATATGTGGTGTATTTATGACCAAAGGGGTTGCAACCTCTATTTTATATTTAAAAAGAAATTACATTTTTTATAAATATTTCTGTTATAAATATTAGGGAAAAAGAATTATAAAAAACATTTTTGTTAACAATATCGATTATTAGTGTTGGCATATTTCGGAATAAGTATCCCTTTATAGCAATGAACCACATATAGGCAGAAAAATCCTCTAAAATGTAAAGCGAATGTTATTTATAAAAAGTGCGAATATATTATTTTTTTTTTCAATACTAGTACTAAAAGGGTGAAAAAACTCACCTCCAAAAGTAAATACCTAATATAATATGAGATCTAATTAAAAATATTTAATAAAACAATAAAATATTCATAAAAAGTGTATTTTTTTAAAATATAAAATAAGGGTTGTAATTTGAGAAATCCTGAAACACGCTAACACTAGTGATCGATATTGTTAACGAAAATGCTTTTTATAACTTTTTTAAGACCATTCACATATATTTATAACAAAAATGTAGTTTTTTTAAATATAAAATAAGTATCAAAATTAAAAGTTTATAAATTTAAACTATCAAATTAAAACAGAGCCGATTTTACAATTTAAATTTTCAATGTTTTGAAATAAAAATGATACGAGGGTACAAAGTGTAATAATGTTTAGAATTATTGTAGATATCATCTATACTTTATTTATATATATATATATATATATATATATATATATATATATATATATATATATATACCCTGTATATATATATATATATATATATATATATATATATATATAAATATATATATATATAGATAAGGATCCTAAGCATGGGGATCTCAGTACCTGTTGGAGTTACAGCTTAGGTTAACTTAGAAAAAAGTTGAGTACTTTGAAGCGTATTTACATGCCGTTGAGAAACTTTAAAAATTTTCATGGCCAGCTGAGATATTGGGGAAAAACGAAAATTTGATGAAATAGATTTTATTTTTTTGTGACTTTATTTTAAAAGATATTAAAAAACTAATAAAACTTTTTCATTAGCAGTTTTTAGGTACTACGTGATGGAGTTTTTAAATTTTATATCCGACGTTTCGTTTTCGAGAAACCATCATCAACTCTATTTTTTTATAAGGGCCAAAAAAAAAGTATACCCTGTATCTGATTCCCTTTTTTATTACAAATTCAACGATGTATCACATATCACATTTTTTTTGTTAGATAAAAGAATAAATGCGATTTTTCTATTTTTTTAAACATATTTTTAAGTAGGCTTTGCAAACAAATAATGCTTTGACACTTTGACGTAAATACCTGTTATGAGTTATTGATCTCACATATTAGTTAATATCTATTTACAGAGCAATGAAGCTGAATGGAGCATAGTACTACTTAGAAACAAGAAAATTTAATCTACCATAAATTTAACCATAAGATAATCATTATTTTAATGATATACAAAGAATGATAAATTATTTAAAAATAACTAAAACAACAAATAAATTAACAATTTTTTTTATTCAATTTAAAGCAGGTGTTCAAACAGATTTCCGTTATTTTCCAGACATAAATATGATCTTCTTATGGTAGAATTTAAAACATCACGCAACATGTCAGGTGTAATACTGTTGAATGCATTAGTTACACATTCTCGTAACTGCTGCTCAGTCTCAAAAGAATGATGGTATATTTGGCTTTTAAGAAACCCCCAAAGAAAGAAGTCCATAGGGGTTAAGTCCGGAGATCGCGCTGGCCAAAGCACTTTACTGGAGGTTCCAATCCACTTTCCAGGAAATCGCTGCGTAAGATACTCGCGAACCTGCCTAGAATTATGTGCAGGAGCACCGTCTTGTTGAAACCAACAGGTATTAACCTGTGCCAGAGGTAAATCCTCCAAGCAGTCTTCTAAATTATTTTGTAATAATTGAAGGTATCGTTCTCCAGTTAACGAACTATGGTAGATAAATGGACCTAGTATTTTGGTACCGAAAATTCCACACCACATATTAAACCCAAAACGCTCCTGATGTCTTGAAATTTTTTGAACACGCGGATTCTGTTGCGCCCAGTAATGAGTATTCCGGCGGTTAAAGACACCATTATTAGTGACTAGACTTTCGTCAGACCATATTATTTTTGCAGGGAAATTGATATCATCTTCACATGCGCGTGTATACCACTCACAGAAATGCCGGCGTCGTTCAAGATCCCTTGGTTTAAGTGCTTGGCAAATCCTAAATTTATAGGGGTGATATCTATTTTTACGCAAAATAAATTGAGCAGTGGATTTGGCTACTCCTATATTTTTTTCAATTTGCCTGCAAGAGATGTCAGGGTTCTCAACAACTGCTTGTAATACGTTATTTTGGGTTTCTTCGGAAGAATCCTTTTTTCGGGATGAAACTGGCTTTTTAAATGATCCATATTGTTTTAAATTTCGCGCCAACTGTAAGAAAATGGACTTACATGGTTGCTTTCTATCTGGAAATTTATTTAGATACATTGCTGCAGTATTTATAGTATTCTTCTGGCACAAAATGTAGCACGTCAGCATGTCAAACTTTTCTTCATTACTATAATGGCCACCCGGCATATTCGACGATAATAACACAATAATAATTATTCAACAATAAACAATAACAACAGTAACAACAACGACAAGAACTCTACAAACAACTTAATAACTCTAAATCAACTTAACAATTATTATTTTATCTTACCATAAACATTAAATTAAGTCATATGTGACAGAATAACAGGTATTTACGTCAAAGTGTCAAAACATAATTTGTTTGCAAAGCCTACTTAAAAATATGTTTAAAAAAATAGAAAAATCGCATTTATTCTTTTATCTAACAAAAAAAATATGACATGTGATACATCGTTGAATTTGTAATAAAAAATGGAATCAGATACAGGGTATACTTTTTTTTTGGGCCATATAAAAAAATAAAGTTGATGATGGTTTCTCGAAAACAAAACGTCGGATATAAAATTTAAAAACGCCATCACGTATTATCTAAAAAGTGCCAATGAAAAAGTTTTATTAGTTTTTTAATATCTTTTAAAATAAAGTCACAAAAAAATAAAATCTATTTCGTCAAATTTTCGTTTTTCCCCAATATCTCAGCTGGCCATGAAAATTTTTAAAGTTTCTCAACGGCATGTAAATACGCTTCAAAGTACGCAACTTTTTTCTAATTTAACCTAAGCTGTAACTCCAACAGGTACTGAGATCCCCATGCTTAGGATCCTTATCTTGGACACCCTGTATAATTATATATATATATATATATATATATATATATATATATATATATATATATATACATATTGAAAAGTTATTTCATTCTCCTTAACATCGTTGAGAAATGGGAACAGACAGTATATTCTCTGCGAATTCCACTCTGGTTCCATCTCCTTACTAGTCTCGATCACCTAATGGTCTCATCAGTGAAACTGGAACAAACTGAAAGCAAAATGCACAGGAAACAACTGTCTACTTAAAATCCCCACATTGTAAAATGTCGGCAGGATATTACCCACAGAACTTAATGTCAGACTGTTATCTTTAACAGTACAAACGAATATCTGAATATACCCCGGAGCGGTAGGAATTATTAAAAATAATCGATTTCGCGGTCCATGTGTTTGGAAAAGTTATATATATATATATATATATATATATATATATATATATATATATATATATATATATATATATATATATCAACATTTACAACCTTCTTTCTACATTTTAAACATAACATGCAAAATATGTGTTTGTCAAAAAATGTTGTCAAAATTAATAATATCCGAGCACTTTTCTTCATCTAATTTAGTCTAATATATGTACTTATCTAGTTTCTTCAAAATTTGGCGCAGGAGCACAAAGCAATCTTTTGGATTAATTTCCAAATTGTATTGCAGCTGAAAAAAAATAGGTTTTATGATGTCATTTTCTACATATCTTATTACTGCCTCCTTACTTATTTTAACCAAGTCAATACAACAATTGACAACCACTCAGACTAGTTACTCCTATGGGCTGCAAAAGACATAACAAAGATGCTCGACAGCTCAAGAAGAAGGTGGAGCAGTTCCCAATATTTAAAGAAATAATTAATAGATTATGAGATTGGTACTTACCAATCACCCAGGGCGCCACTGGTTTACTATACCGCCAACCTAAACCAGAAGGTCATCCGATATTCCGAAGCGCATAGAAGCTCACCTAGCCTAGCATTACAAGGGATAGAGACCAAGTAAATAAACGCTTTTCAGAGCATAAACGAACACTTTAATATAAAAATTATTCAATATAAAATGAGCTAGTAAATGTACACATTAAAATAGGAATCAGATGGTATAATTCAATAGAACAATATCAAATATATATATATATAATAAATTGAGTAGTAATGATTATATTTAAATAGGGAAGCCGTTAACCCTTCGTCCGAGTCAGTATGCGAATGACATTCTTGTTATTTTGATAATTAAACCCTAACGCAAGAGTTGTCTCGCTCATTGTGCACAGTAAGACGCGGGATATTAATCAGGGACTATAGTTAGGTGCGCATTACCAACCGGATGAATCATAAACTTGGACATAAAAACGGTTTAAAAATTAACTAAATGAAGCTTTAAGAATGATGTGTAATAAGTAAATCTAGATAAGATGTTAACAAATTAATTAAACAGTAGGGTAACATAAAAACCTGAAATCCAAGCGTCGTAATACCACTTGATCTGCATGTAGATCACTGCGTTGTCCAAGGACGCTGTACACCAAAATCAAAACAGAGTCATGTTCACCAAAGTTCCACATAGAGGAACACTATTCAAACCCAGGAACAAGATGCTGATACAAAAGCCAGGAATAAACCATATAAAATTCAGGAACTAAACTCTAGTTCAAAAAAAAAAACTGGATACCAAAACCAAGAACAAAAACCCTGAAAAGAAATAAAATCTCAGGACCCTTGATATACCGTGTACGATTTATAGTTGACTTGGATTCCCTTACTAAAATTCCATCACTATTTCTACCAAATAAGTAGTTGAAACCCCAAAAACCTAAATAATAAATCTTTAATAAGCCTTAATTGTAAGCATTGAGAAAGTAAAAGCATAAAAAATAAATAACTAAATAAGCTGAAAATTTTATAAATCCTTACACAATGACCCTTCATTAATTTATAGAAAGTTACAAGAAAACTTTAAATTTGGTATTTGATTTTTCCTTTAATAATTTAAATTTAGAAATATTTTAGTTAAATGATATTAATTATTTTCAAAAATTAATCAATCGATCAATAAAATATTAAATATTCAAATATTACAGTTCCTACAAAAAGATTTATTCAACTATTATTCAAAGGTCATTAACCGACTTCTAAAAGAAGGAGGTTCTCAATTCGTCGACTATGTATTTTTTTTTTATGTATGTACACCGATTACTCCGGAACGGCTGCACCGATTTGAATGAAATTTTTTACGTTATGTAAAGGAAGTTGCTGCGGTGGTCCCATATTTTTTTAGATGAAATTGGTGCAGTAAAATCCAAGATGGCACTTACAATATGGCGGCCAAAAAAATTAATTTTGTCCGATTTTCTCCAAAATTGGTATGGAGGAATTTTCGGGGTTGTACCCAACGAATCTGAAATTATTTTAAAAAAATTCAAAATGGCGGATCCAATATGGCGGACAAAAAAAATATTTTAGTCCGATTTTCTCCGAAATTGGTAAGGGGGAGTTTTCGAGATTGCACATAACGAACCTGATATTATTTTTAAAAAATTCAATATGGCGTACGAAAAAATGAATTTTGTCCGATTTTTACTAAAATTTGTAAGGGGGAGTTTACGGGGTGGCATATAACGAATCTAAAATAATTTTTAAAAAATTCAATATGGCGGATCCAATATGGCGGACGAAAAATCAATTTTGTCCGATTTTCTCCAAAATTGGTACGGGGAAGTTTTCGGAGTCGCATATGACGAATCTAAAATAATTTAAAAAAAATTGAATATGGCGGATCCAATATGGCCGACAAAAAAATTAATTTGGTCCGATTTTCTCCAAAATTGGTACGGGGGAGGCTTCGGAATCGCATATGACGAATCTAAAATAATTTTTAAAAAAGATCTAATATGGCGGACGAAAAAATCTATTTTGTCCTATTTTCTCCAAAATTGGCATGGAGAAGTTTTCGGGGCCTCGCATAAAGAATCTGAAATTATTTTTAAAAAATTGAATATGGCGGATTCAATATGGTGGACAAAAAAAAATCAATTTTGTCCGATTTTCACCAAAATTGGTACGGGAGAGTTTTCGGGGTCACGAATGACGAATCTAAAATTATTTTTAAAAAATTCAATATGGCGTGTCTAATATGGTGGATAAAAAATTAATTTATTTTCTTTAAATATCGATATTGGAAGGTTTCGAGGCCTATATAACCAATCTAAAATTAATTTGAAATTTAAGATAGTGGATTTTCTATGACAGATTGACCCAATTTGATTGATATTTGGAAAACTCTAAGAACTAAAGAATTTTTAGTGGTTCATTTTAGGGTGATTTACAACTTTGGATAAAATGGGTACATTTTTGCCAGTTTGGAGTCATTGCGAGGTACACTAATCTCGATTAGTACTTAGTTCAAATAATTTATGAATATCATAATGAATTCTAAAACTAAAAATAGAAAAATAAAATTTTTATAAAAAAATTGAACCGACTTCTAAAAGTGCGCTATAAAGTGAAAAATAATCATAAATTTTTATATGAAATTGAACTTTTTGAAGTCGGTGCCAAATTATTTGTACACGAAATAAATAACTATTATGGTAAGAAAGCAATTACAAAGAAAGTATTTTTAATATGTTTATGCAAATCACATTTTGTCAGGTATTAGTTTGGCGCCGACTTCAAAAAGTTCAATTTCATATAAAAATTTATGATTATTTTTCACTTTTTATCGCACTTTTAGAAGTCGGTTCAATTTTTTTATAAAAATTTTAATTTAAAATTACAATCGAATTTCACCCCAAAAATCACTTCATCAGGAAAACTATTTACTGAATATTAAGGTGCATTACTTAAGTACTCGGTACATGATACGCTACTGATTTACAACAATTTAAACCATCAGTAATGTCAAAAAACAGATGATCTCATGCAAAAATTATCAATGTCACTACTTGTATAATTTCTACCCTTACTTTCCCTTTTTAACCGACTTATAAAAGAAGGAGGGTCTCAATTCCGTCGACCATGTATGTTTTTTTTTTATGTATGTACACCGGTTACTCCGGAACGGCGGCACCGATTTAAATGAAATTCTTTTCATTATGTAAAAAAAGTTGCTGCGGTGGTCCCATATTTTTTTGGACGAAATTGATGCAGTAAAATCCAAGATGGCGCTGACAGTATGGCGATTAAAAAAAATAAATTTTATCCGATTTTCTCCAAAATTGGTATGGGGGAATTTTCGGTGTCATACACAACGAATACGAAATTATTTATACAAAATTCAGTATGGCGGATCCAATATGACGGACAAAAAAAATTAGTCAGATTTTCTCCTAAATTGGTATAGGGGAGTTTTCGGGGTCACACATCACGAATCCAAAATATTTTTAAAAAATTCAGTATGGCGGACGAAAAAATCAATTCCTTCTGATTTTTTCCAAAATTGATATGGGGGAGTTTTTGGGATGGCACACTACGAATCTGAAATTATTTTAAAAAAATTCAATATGGCGAATCCAATATGGCGGACGAAAAAATCAATTTTGTCCAATTTTTTTCAAAATTGATATGGGGGAGTTTTTGGGATCGCACATTACGAATCTGAAATTATTTAAAAAAAAACTAAATATGGCGGATTAAAGATTTTACATCTCTCGATTTTGTTTAAAATTAATATTGGGGGATTTTTGTTAGTGGTAATTGCGAATTTAATATATTTTCTGAAAAACTCAATCTGGCGGATTTAATATGGCGTCCTAAAAATTTTACATTTTTTGATTTTCGCCAAAACTGATATAGGGGGTCTTGAGGGTGTAAATTATGAATTTAAAATTATTTTTTCAAGATTCAATATGGCGAGTCCAATATAGGGGACTAAAAATTTTACATTTTTCCATTTTGTTTAAAGGGGGACTAGATCGTTTTTAAGGATGTAAATAGCGAATATAAAATTATTTTAATAAAATCTAATATATCAGATGGAATATGATGGTCTAGAAATTTTAAATTTCTGGGGGCTTGGAAGGGTTCAGATTTGGATTAGATTAAGACGTTCAAATTACTTTTTTGAAATTCAATATGGCGGATTCAATATGGTGGGTTCAAAATTTTACCTTATTCGCATTTTTTCAGATTTGGTATTATGGGATTTACGTCTCAAGTTCTTTAAATATCGATATTGGAAGGCTTTGGGGCCTATGTTGCCAATCTAAAATTAACTTGAAATTTAAGATAATGGATTTACTATGACAGACTAATTATTTGTTTGACACAATTTCACTGATATTTGGAGAACCCTAAGAATTAAAGAATTTTTAGTGGTTTATTTTAGGGTGATTTACAAATTTGGATAAAATGGGTACTTTTTTGCAAACTCATTGCGAGGTACATTAATTTCGATTAGTACTTGGTTTAAATAATTTATGGATATCATAATGAATTCAAAACTAAAAATCGAAAAATAAAATTTTTACAGAAAAATTGAACCGACTTCTAAAAGTGCGCTAAAAGGTGAAAAATAAATATAATTTTTTTTATCAAATTAAAATTTTTTAAGTCGGCACCAAATTATTTTTAATGAAATAAATAACTACTAATATATGCAAATTATAGTAAGAAAGCAATTACAAATAAAGCGCTTTTAATCTATGCGAATCACATTTTATCAGGTATTAGTTTGGCGCCGGCTTCAAAAATTTCAATTTCATATAAAAAGTTATTTTTCACTTTTTAGCGAACTTTTAGAAGTCGGTTCAATTTTTTTTATAATTTTTTTTTTATGGGAATGTGCAGACCAAAATAAATGAATTATCTACCTCTTAGCTGGAGGGTTTTTCGTTATTCCACGGCAACGTGCTTCTTCCTAAAATGGCTGAACAAACGGCGTGAATGATCCCCACAAATGGGTTAATAAACCCTAGTTTTTACTGCAACTAGTCCAAATCCAACCATACTAAACTGCCTTTAAACCCACAAAATACTAGGAAATATTACAGGGCCAAACGATACACTTAATCCATTTTTCAGGTGGAATAAAATGTCCAGAAAGTGTTTTGATGGCTCGCACGCCGAAACTTTTCCAACGGCCACGTCCATTTTCAGCCGAAAATAAAATTTAAACAAAATGCATAACACAAAAAATGACAGGATTTTGCACATTCTTGAAAAATAACGACTGGAATTAATATTAACGATATAAACCCGCCCACCGTATGCATCATACATACACAACAGCTGACCAATTTCATGCATTTCCTTAACCAACAAATAGTGCGAAACAATTCACAGTGAAGAATAACATTTCCCCTATCGAACACTCTGTTATATTCCTCATCCCACGAGAATTCGCTAAAAAGCAATATTCGATTTGTGACGTTAAAGCTACGTCGGACGGCTTCACAACCAAAATAACCCTTAACTAGTGAGAGTTCTAACGTCACGAAAAATATTATAATAAAGCAAATAAATGCACGTTTACTGGCTCAAGAACTACACTGTCACAATAATAAATTAAAAGCAGGCCCCAAGAGAGTATGGAAAAAAGGTATAGTGACGATATCTAAAGTTTAACCTATCTTTCTTTGCACATTGGTTTGTTTACATCTTTTACATTTAATATTTTCACCCTTTCTAATGCTTTAAGGGGAGCAAGCGTTAAAAATATGGCCTTGAATGATAGAAAAATACCGAACCCAAAAGCCCATAATTCGGTCACTCTTTCCTGATATCCAAGAAAAAGTTTCCGAGCTAAAAAAAACTCTTCGAGAGAAGTCTTCATGCAAACAGTAGTATTTATAAGGTATACCACGCTTTCAAAACCG
The DNA here is from genome assembly GCA_034092305.1 of Diaprepes abbreviatus. Taxonomy (NCBI): domain Eukaryota; kingdom Metazoa; phylum Arthropoda; class Insecta; order Coleoptera; family Curculionidae; genus Diaprepes; species Diaprepes abbreviatus. The sequence continues at coordinate 678,218 of JASJET010000117.1, forward strand.
TATAACTTTGATCAAATAACATTAGTTATCAGTAACTAGTGGCTAAATTATAAGGTAAGCCCCAAATATTTAGATTATAAGCACAAATACTAGTGATAACTTAAGTTGTATGTTTAAAATGAAATCTAAATGTAACATTATTAAATTTTTTTCCTTTGAAGGACGTTTTACGTCATGATCAGTACTAATTTCATCTGGGGATGCTCCTAAAATGGGTAGTTGCTATCTAATAGTAAAACACAAGTATTCACTTTAAAATTTTTGTCTATTCTACTTAAGTGATGATGGCTTTCCAAAAGCAAATAAATTTAGATCCTCCAAAAATTGTTTCAATCAGATAGTGTTTACTAGTTTTCCGTCTGGCTGCCTCAAACATTTTGGAAGCTGTAATTCTACCAAAATGTAGTAAGTAATAAAGCTACAGCGGAGGGACACGTTTTTGTTTCTTTATAATTCAATATCAGTTTAAATATGGATGGTTGTATTTTTTCCATTACCCCAAAATGTTCAAAAATATTTCCACGAGGTCCTTTGGCTTGTATCAACTGGTCTTGTAAAAATTTTGTATTTCTGGGAGAAAGTAGTTGTACTGGCCTACTAACTGAAGACCTTAAGTCCATTTTTGCTTCTCCTATTTTTGCTAGTACTAGTTTTCTTCAAATGCCAAGTTGTAGAAGTAACAGCCTCTTCGTCTATGTAGCAACAATAATAACAAACGTCTGCATCCTTCTTAAACAAGCAAAAAATTATTAAAGCGTACATCAGAGATTTATAATGCCCTATTCTATTAAAGATAATAAATAACTTAATAGAAGATTCTTGGCAACTGTGAAAGTAACTCGGTAGAAAAACCTAAAAGTAGTTGATGTTCAGGTGTTATTTTTGCTTTTGCTATGTCTATATTATTTTCTGATGACCCTATCATGTTGCATTGCTACTGTAAGATATTTTTTTGCTCTAAAATTGAAAACTAAAATATATTAGATCTTCATGGCTGTTAAAAAAGGTTATATATAATAATAATATATTGACACTTCCAATTTTAAAAAAATTTACAGGTCCTTATCCTCACAAAATGTATATATAATAAATATATATTATTTATTTCTTTGATTATAAATGTACAAATGAAAGGACATATATGAAATTTCATTTGCAAATAGCAAAATTATCAATAAATTCCTAACTGAAATTTTGTAAATGCGCCAGAAATTTTAAAAACAGCCATTAACCAGTAAGCCCTCTACAATGACTTATACATTTATAACCCTTCAACAAAATAAAGGTCTACAAATGTTGTATTTCTCTTGTTAATGCATATGACAGTTCAGACAGTAATACAAGATGGCATTCGCAATGCACACTTTCTGCGCAGTCGCGCAAGAATAATGTCAGAGAAGGCCATGATTTTGGGTTTTTAAATTTAGTTGAATTTTATTCCATTTTTATCTACCTGTATAAAAATTACAAAAGGCCGTAAAAAGTTTTTTTAGTGAAAAAAAAAACTATAATACATTCTAACATATGGTTACTGTAAAAGAGCTCATGGCATCCCATTCATATTATGCTGTAAACTGAAGCCATTCTATTGCATTTGGAACTCGATTTCTTCATCATAGTCAGTGTTTTACCTAGTCTCAATTGTTGTCTATTAAAATTAAGCCTTGACTATACGGTGGTCAATCTAATTTCTGAATCTAAACCGCATTGAAATAATTAGTTACTAGGCGAGATGGATGCAAATGTTATCGGTCATTAATATAAATCTTTCGTATCCAGTATGGCCGACATGGAACAAAACATTATCATACAGGATATTTTTTATATAAAAGTCACCAGTAATTTGTTCGGTCACTTTCATGATTCGGTATATTCGTAGCGTTCGAGAATACCGAAAAAGTCCCGTTTAGAAAGTATTGATTATCTTTCGATCGACAATAAAAATGTTATTTTCGAAAAATTAACGTTTTGTATTTTTTCATGATCTAAACAACGAATTTCCAAAAAATACTTCGGGAACTTCTGTTCTAAAACTTTCTTCGATTCATTTTAGCTTCGCACACACTAATTGAAAACAGTATAATTTTGCGTTTGTGCGTCGCGCTAGGAGATTTAACGTGAAATGCAACATATATGTAGGTTTACGACACTTATATAAAAATACTTTAAACAAAAAAAATTGCTTATGTTTATCAATTCTATCAAAAGAAAAAAAAATAAAAAATTGAGCCCTCTGCAAAGAAACCTTAAAATGTAAAAAATAATTCTATAAATATCGGCATCAAATTAATATTAAATGAAACAAGTAAATACTAACAATATATACGAGTAGTGTAGGCTGGTCTAGGAATACGCACTTAAGATTCAAATTGTTCAAAAATAAAAATATGCAATTTTCATTATTCTCTGCAAAAGCATAAGCCAACTCTCGTACTTTTTAAGGAGTTAATCCGTCTATCATGCCGTCTACTTTTATGATATACTCACACAGTTCTAGTTCCATTTCCGGAGAAAAAATTTGAGAGTATCTGCCAAGACTTCGGGCTGGAGATGATCTTTTCAATATCTTTTGCAGAGTAGCCTCATGCATTCCTAAGAATTTAGCGACCATTCTCTTACTTTCACCTGCCTCGATGCGTGTTTTTGCTTCAAGCCATTATTCTGGAGTACAAAGTGTATTTCTTTTTCACTTAGACATCCTGTAAACAGAAAAAAAAAAGATTTTCACGCATGTAAAAAATAGTAAAAAATATCGTGTTTAAGAGTACGCGCGTACTTTTGCAACATACTCAAGTGCGTACTCTTGCACACATTCAAGATTTTCTAATCGAGTGAGGTACAACACCATCTATTAGCATAGACCTGAATCGCTCTCACTTTGACTCCTACATGAGTTTCTTGCCGATGGAACCGCATATTGATCTTTTTTAAATATTTGTAGTTTTATCACAAATATTCTTCGAAAATGCTAGAAATATTTAAGAAAACAAGTTAAAATGTTTAAACTTGCGTAATTCCTGTGTTTTTACTGGGTTTTTAATTTTTTTGCGCTGCATCTTCAACTCACTTGCACTTCAAAATAGCACTGAAGTTAGCCACGTATCGTGAACAACGTCAGGGTTATTGGGATTGCGTACTCTTTTCGGATGCGTACTCATAGACCAGACTACTCTACATACTGGCGACAGTTAACAAGAAAGCAAGCAATCGGTTAACAACAAACGGCCTCTTGCGTATATAAAGACATTACATAAAATTTAACAGAACAAATCATTTTGCAAGCTTATGTATGTATGTTTCTTTGGGTAATCGTAGGTAGATATTGGTTAACCGATCTTGTTACATCTTAATTTTGTGCCAAATTCAAAAATTTCTTTTACAAATTATTAAAATTAATTCTTATTTTATTTGCAACCAAACGGGAAAATATTCTGTTTATATGGAATGGAATTTAAGAATACGTAGATGTTAATCCACAACACAAAACTTTTGGAGGCTATTCCTTTCTAAATAAATTATAAATTATTAACAGATTGTATACTGAAGAATTTAAGAAAAAGTAAGATATTTGTGTAGTTCAGCGTATATTTTCTTATTATCGACTAATTGCTTCCATTTTTAGTTAGACCATCTTCAGGGCTCAAACTTTAGAAACCAGAGAATATGGTCCGCAAATGTAACTTCGGTACTCATCAACCATAGTTACATACCATACCACACTTAAACCTTCCTACGTAGAGAACAGCCTCCAACGTCAGAGCAACTTCCTTAAAGTACAAGTCAAGAAAGTTAAAATTGATTACACAATCAATCCAAAATTAAAACGATAATAATAACGTCAATATAAATATTAGGAAAACATACAACTTTAACAAAACCAAAAGATAAGAATGAGATTATGTCACGCACAGTCATAGCATAACAAAGTGATTAGGAGTATCTAAATATCGAAATATACTAGTATGTGTGACCTTAAGCAGATCTAAATAATTTTATTTTTTTTACATTTTATATCGGTATTAAATATTAAGGAAAAAAAGGGCAAAAAGGTAAGGATGATACAAATTTTGATCTACAGGCCTATTGTTATTGATTATTCTGTGATACATTTCGATTGTTTGGGTTAAGTGACGGAAAATTATTTGTCATTTTGTGAAAAAGCAATAAAATACATGAACTCTGGCATAGCTGAAACTTATTAAAACATGTTTACTAATGATACGGACAGAATTAAATGTTCTGACATGAAAAAGGTGATCAAGACTTTTTTGTTTTCAATAAAAAAAATATTACGAAGAACCCTTGGGATTGTCAATGGGAAATCCTTTATCCAATATCTTAGTTTAGATATCTTCATAAGCAATTCGGAAAATGCATTAAATACGAGATTGATGAATTGCCTTAGTTATGTGGATAATAGTTTCACGGTTATTCTTGACAATTACCACCAGGCTTTTGATATTATCAATAGTCTTGATTTTCTACGTTCTACTTTAAAATTTGCCTATGAAATAAAAAACTAGTTTAATTTCTAGATTTAACTATCAAAAAAAAAACAACAACTTCCCCCCTTTTAAATTTTTTTGAAAACCTACTCGAACAGACGTTTTAAATGTAATCCCTCTAAGTTTTTTTTCACAACATTTCTGTCAACGGAAGTCATTATTCTTAAGGAGATTGACATGAATAATAGATATGAAAATGTATCATCGACAAATACATACAGAGAATTGAAGACAAGAGGGAATCATCCAAAGAAACTTACGGAGCGACATCTTAAATTGAAAAGGATCTGGGTAAATTTTTCCTTCTGTCTTTTTGGACCACTTCTTTAACAAACGAACACGGCTTTAACACCTTCTACTCAGAATAAGATTTCATTTAAGAGCCTAATCCAACTTATTTTACATTTCCTCAATATTAAACAATTAGTACTTCATACTCAAAAAGTCGGGTCTATCAACTTTCTTGCTGTGCGTACCTTCCAACATATATAGGGAAACCTATCAGATCATTAGCAGTCTTCTACTATTACTACTACAGAACACCACACAACCACAGGTCTCTGTATTTGGACACCATATGAGTTTTACCACACTTTCTCTCCAACCCATAACAGTAAAATCTTATATTACTTCTGGGGTAACGACTCTAAAATCTTGGACTACAAGAAGACAAAAAGGTATTCTGATTATTTCCAAAAACGAAAAATTATTTCACGCCACTCAACCCAAGGGTTCGAAATATATGACAGATTAGTCGATAACACTACCAGTCATTCTGCCCTTTTTCTTCTTAATAGTCAATGGCGATATGAAAGGTAAAAAATAAAAAAACATACATGCAGCAAGTCTGCTTACACTCACACATACGTACTCGTATATTTCTATATTTAGGCCCTTCTAATCATTATATTACACTATGACTTTATGTGACATAACCTCAGTCTTATCCTTCCAGTTATTAAAAGTAGTGTATTTTGATAATATCTTTATTAATGTTGTTGTAACCTCTTTGATTTGGGATTAACTGTGTAATTTATTTTAAATGTGCCTTGACTTCGTTGTAGAAGCTACGCTCGCGTTATAGGCTGTTCCTCAAATAGCAAGGTTGAAGTGTCCCTTTGATAAGTGAATATGTTTGGTGAGTGCTGAAGATACATTAACCGACCAAATTCTGTGGTTTCTGGAGTTTGAGCCCTCAGAATGATTTACAGATTGAAAGCGTTTAGTCGATAATAATAAAATATACACCAAATTACGCAAATATCTTCCTCTTTTTGTTATTCTTTCCTATCTTAGTTTACGTTTCTATCATAATATAGAAAAAGTCCAAGTATTTAAAATGGGATATTCCGAACATGCAAATTCAAATAACTAATTCTGGATATATGCAGTACACCTGTAGTAGTTTTGGTGCTTGAGTAGACCTTAAATGGGTAAATATAAGTTCTGAAAATTCGGCCATTTTTAAGAAATAGGGAATCAGTTGCTTATTTCAATCACACCTATTTTTCCACCTGTTTATCACATTAGAAAACTCTTTTAAAGTAGTTTAATATTTAGGAATTCATTATATCTATTTTTTTATTTTTTAAAATCGGTAAGCTATTCCTATTCTCATATATTAAGAAAAGAAAATTAAATAAGTTGATACTAGATATCAAAAATGAAATAGGTCTCATCAATTTGGGCTATTTTAAACATTTGCACATAAAGTTTATAACAGAGCTAGGCAACGTAAAATTCTAAAGTTCATGAAATCTAGAAATCAATGTAAGAAAAAATAAAAACGAGAAATGATTTAGATATAGTTTATTATAGTGCAAATTGCGTAATTCATATGCTAAAAAGAAGAACAACAATGAAATACTTATGCATAATTTTGATGTTTCTTCTTCGCATACAAAACTCATGAAAATAGGAAAAACCCTCAGTTCCTAGAAATTGTATTGATATTATAGTATAATAAAGATATGACAAAATAAAGCAAACATATTTTTAAAACGTTTTATACATTTACATATTATCTGTTCTTAATACATCTGTTACGTAAAATTTTACCAAAACACAAATCATAGTAATATAAAATGGTTTTAAAAGTTAAGCAAAAAGGCAAAAAAGACTGCACCGAGCGAAATTTGGCTCTTATCCAAGGCGGCTGCTCTACATCCTGGCTTTTTCGATGAGGCATACAATTCGCCTTTGCTATTTGGGTGGGCCAGCTTCATTCTATTATGATGGGTTTTTGTGTACAGAGGTGGAACGTTAATATTATGTATCTCTTTCGCTTTGTTACTTTTTGGATATGAATTATATGATTTATAGCTCTATTTCATACTAATTTTTAAGGATGTGAAAGTAAATTTAAATTTCGCTTTTATTTACACCAAAATCCTAGTAAATTATTTCAGGTATGAATATTTTAAAATTATTTCTTCCAAAAAAGATGGAATTTTTCAATTTATCTTTTATTTATTTCAATTCAAAAAAATCAAATGACCTATGCACGACTATTTTAGGAGGAACTAATAGAAATTGCGTACCAAGTAACTAAAGCTTTATTATTTATTAGTAGTTATTACATTATTTAAGATTTTAATTGCAGAAGTAATTATTAGCTCGATCCTTATGCCTCTTTCGAATCCTTCATATTATAAGAAACGGAGATTTTGGTCAAAGCGGATGGACTTCAAGCCATCTTCTTTATTAAGCCAGTTCTGATCTATTGAGACTGTTATTTTTTTATTCCAGGATGAGTCCTGACTATAAGTGTAAAGTCGATCAAACAAATTAGACGAGTTGTACTATAATGTAAAGTCATCTGTTAACCAACTTAGTATACCTGCTAATCAGAAAACTGCCTGGAATAAGAATACAAACCAGAGGCGTGCTAATGCTGCGGACAGAGTTAGTTGTGGTATATGGAGTGCCACAGCAGTTTCTCGTATGAATCATTGCACTAAGCATCTAGAGTATCTTATTAACAAAATTTATTATATCCTTTTGCTCTATTGAATACACATTGCACTAAGCATCTAGAGTATCTTATTAACAAAATTTTTTTATATCCTTTTGCTCTATTGAATACACTGATCGATAAAAAAAATACAATAGCACAGTTGCGGCTGAAAATTCTTTTGATATAGATTAGATTTCTCGGAACATTTTTTAAAATTATTTAGATTTCCCTTTAAAAATAAATATATATGTTTTTAAATTTATTCAGAAACATACCTTTGATGCCAAGTTGAAAATAAGTTAAATTGTCATGTTGAAATAATCCAGCAATTCTCCGCAACAAATTTTAGTTTATTTGTTGTATCTTGTATGAAATGTGCATTTTTTTGTTAATTTTGAGGCGATCAACAAAAAATGACAATGAAATTAAAAACTCAGTTACAATTTTCAAGAACACGTTTTTTAATAACAATATAAATAAATCACGTGCATTCTTACGGTTACATTGTTAATATATAGGGAGACATGACATTATGTATCTCTAAAACTTGAACTAATATAAGAAGATAAGCTTAGTTTCGGTTGTAGCACACCAAAAATGGTATGCTTTAGTCAATTTTATTTTAGATACATTTTGGCTGCTGTCCAGTGTTATTGACGAGACCGAAAAACTATCCAAACTATTGCTATGTCTTTAATTATGTTCTATTCTTTTGTAAGAATTTGTTTGAGATTTATACAAGTACTAAATTAAAAAACGTTTAACAAATTGATAGGTATGTTTAACAAGATATTACATATTTTAACCTAATTAAAATTATCCATAGTGGTTAAGGTCTACAGTGATAATTTGTGGAAAGAACAATTCATGACTGTTGGCAGGGTAAAAAAATATATTCCTAGCTCTTGGGACCACAAGGATATTCAATCTTTGCTTCTCCAAACGGGGGTTTAACTATTGAATAGACACTTGTTATTGAGATAGGGTGAAGGACCACTGGTAGATACTAGAATAAGAATATAAGCTTTCCTTAACTTCCATATAAACACTTTAATTAAATATGGTTTATAGACTTTGAGCAAATTATTGGATACAGTCAGGACAAAGACAGGTTAATACACATTACCAACTGCAGAGACTTTTTTACTTAAGCCTGTCTTATCATAAAACACTTCATTGTTGATTTGAGCGAGAGGGCTGTTGGAGAATAACTTTTTTATTTTTCGAACTAAAACCATGACCTTTCCTACTGGTCGCCAGTTAATCGGAGCGTGAGAGCTAGCTACAGCTTCTAATTAATAATCAATACCACTCGTTGAATGTGACAACAGCGGTAAGAATCTGTATCGCAGCGCGACGTGGATAATTTTGATTAGTTAGAGGCTTACTGGCCAGACAACACAAGGACCGCCCAAACATAATAAATCGAATTCCTAGAAATTGAACCCTGTTTTTTAGTACTGTGAGTACCTTCGTATGATTATCAATGTTTTTGCTTTCTCTTGGTGACAGCTGAAAACGGGCGATTTTTAAGGTATTTTCATAATTTTTTCCTTTTACCTGGTAATTTAGCAAGGTAAGTTATGTAAAAACTTAGTTAATTGTATTGATTATATTTAGACCTGGTTACAGTTGCCTTTTTTAGTTGGTAAAAATTATCAGGTTATTTTCTGTTTTTATGCTAGAAGTTCTTCACGATGGTAAACAATCATATACAAATCTAAACGTTATAGATACGTTGCAAACTCATAAAAAAAAAGCCTAGGAATATGTATGAAAAAATAGAACAAGAAAAATAACAAAAAAATGTTGTTTATTAATAAAATAATATCGGGCAGTTCGTCATTTATCTGGAATCGACTACCATTAAAGTAATTGCTTACTTTAACAATATTAAAATAGCAAGGGACATTTTAAATTTTAATCTAAAAGATGTCAAAAAGATTAATAAAAAAGGCCTTGAACGTGTGGCAATCGAATTAATAAATTACCAAGCAGCAAACCTGTTTCTTAAAGATAAAGTTTTATTAGATAAGGGTTATAAAATCTTCATTCCCTTTAATTTTGTTACCGGTAAGGCAAATAGATACAGATATTTATGAGCTTCTGAAATGTTGTAAAGTAGAAATGAAACTGAAATCTTAAAGTGTTAAATACTCAAGAGAAAAGTCATTAATAAAGACAATATTTCATACAAACCAACGAGTTTAGTCTTATTTATCTGCAAATGAGTCCTGTTACCGAAAACGGTTTACTGTTATCATTTAGCAAAGAACGTTGATATCTACATAACACCCGTTACTCAATATTTTAGATGCCTTCTGTATGGGCACACTAAACATAACTGTAAAGGAAAAGTGTTTCAATTGCGGTTAAGAACTGTTGTTTTTACCACATGATTTTTTCAAACTAGACATCAATTTCATATAATCATTTTTAATAAACATACAGTAGATAAAAATAATCATACGACGCATAATAATTGATCCCAAAATGACGATTTTTTATTTAGGCCCCAGAAATAAATTGTGAACCTGGGCCTTCTGTCTGATGAGGGTCTAAATATGTGCACAATATTTGTCGTGTGTCATTAATTTAGGTAATTTTGTATATCAGAAATCTTTGTATTATGGTGACAAAAATTTCCTGTATTTCCTGGAACTCCTTATGGTAATTTGATTTTGTTTTTGATAAGTATTTGTGCATCAAACAATTGAAAACGTTATATTTTCGGCCATATATATTATTATATTGTTATTATTTATTTATAAATATTGAGTACTTCTCCGCGTAGAATCTGAATTAAATTTGGTTAGGTAATAAATAATTTATCCTTTGATGATGTGTAGTTTTAAGACTTATGTGTTATATTTGTCCGCAAGATTAATTTTGATGATAACATTGTTTCAGAAGCATCTAAAATATTAGGCTTTTGGGCCAAAGTTACAATAACCTTAGTGGAAGACAATCATTCATATTTTATATAATTCCCTTTTAGAGTATCTTGGAATAAACTGATGAAATGTCACTTTTTTTACGCGATTTACAAAAAACGTTTCTAGAATTGTTCAAGAGGTAATCCGTAAATTTATTTTGTTTAATTATAAGTGGCTATATAAGAATATTTCGTAAAAATAATTTTTTTCAATAGCTTAGAACAAAGAAGATAATTTTAGACATTGTTCTATTATATCAAATTGAGTTGGCGAACGATCTAGTTGATAAACGCCATTTAGGAGAAGAAGAAAACATTGTTCTATCTCGAGTTGGGGTGTACCGCAGATATGCAATTACCGGACACTTTTGGGGATGGATCTATCCTACGAACCATTGTTCAACGGAACTTTCCTGTAAAACACTTCAACATAACATAGCCTACCCGAAGTGTAGGTGGGAAGGTAGGGATTCCCCTCTATAAACGGCTTATAAGGCACCGCGTCACCTATCTGATGAGCTCAGTCACTAAGGAGCAAAATGCGGTCCAGCACGGTTAGTACTTCCTGCTCCTATAAACACTCGGATCAGTGGTGTTTGGCACATGTATTTATATAGGTTCTTATAACTCGAATTGCCGGGAGCATCTGAAATTTCAAGTACCGGGAGGAGTCGTGCATGGTCGCATGGGAAACCATGTGATCTAGCTGGATAGCTCATTTCTAGTGAAGATAACCTGTGGTGGCGGTAGTCGTGAGTCTACTTCGATCAGTCTACATTCTTTCGAATATTCTGGTAGACATTCTCACGGCTGACGTGCGCCATTGGACCACGGAGCAGCTGTCAGGTGAATCGAAAGGCTAGGAACGCATTCCTGGGTAGAATCGGGGCAATGTATAAAATAAATACCATTGAACTGAACCGATCCTGCTGTGGGAGTGCAAACCTACGTTTTCACAAGCCGCCCGGTAGAGCGGGGCTTAAGTATGGGCTGTCCTCTATATCGGTGCTTTCACCTACAGCAGACGTATATAGTCATAAATGGTTATATGTTTCCTGCCTGATGGTGCCTTAATTATGTTTACACTTGCACCTGCAATGATTCTTCTTTTTTCTTCTTTAAGTTTGGCCTTGATACTCTTGGTAGCATGAAGGTTTATAAAGTTGATTTTTTTTTTTGTGGGTGGCTCCTATGCTATTGATTGTTGTTGATCAGTTTGACTTAGGTTCAACATAAGTAAACTGATTTTTGAGAAATCCAATCAGCTTGTTTTATATGTTTGTATTATTGATTTTATTCGAACTCTACAGTCAGCTGTGGATTCTAATAGGTAGGATTCAAATAGAGGTCCATTGGCTTCTAACTTTTGGTAAGTTATGGCGCCGACCAAGCTGGTGGGTACTGTGATTAGCCTTTTCTTGAACTAACCTGAATTAACCTGAACTTCAAACGGGTGACAAGACCTGACATTCTTTTCAGGCTTAATTAGTTGGACAACATAGGAAGGGTTGTTTTCTACATGAAACGTGTGAACTTCTTCTCAAAGGTAACTCCTTGGTTGAATTTCCAAACAATTTTGATCAATATAGGCGTATTTTTCAGTAGTAAGTGCTAAGTGTGGTGTAAAACGGATGTTCACGAAAAATGATTTGTTATTAGGGATCAGTAGTGGGAATAGTTTAAAATATTGACATATTTTTTCTTCGACAAGTGGAAGTTCTAATACAAACATTATATTTATGTCCTCTAGAAAACTTTTAAATGTTAGGATTTTTTCGAAATTCAATAAATTTTCAGTGTTACTGTCGAAGGGTAGTTTATCTGTCCTTAGATAATTATTTATCTCTTGTATTTCGTTTAGTAATTTTTCTGGTTTAGTAATGGAATTATAAAGAACATCAATTTTTTTCAAGAACGTCGTGAAAAGATTAGTATAGCAACGTTATTTGATTTATTACATTATATATTAAGTAGTAGTGTTCAAACTTGGTTTGTTGAAGTCCAATTTTTTTATTATCGCCTCTGTTTGGAGAATATGTAATTTCAAGATTAATTCATTGTGCGTCATATTTGCTATTATTGTTTTGAATTTACCGTATGTAGAATCTACAATTTTTATTTGGTTATTGACTCTTATTATTAATTTATTTTGATTTTCTTGTAAATTTTTGGTTTTTGCATTAATTTGTTCCGCGTTGTTTTGGTCTAGATTCCCTATTATGCTTTTTAAACATGACGCCAAGGGGTTAAATGGGCCATTTTTGTTTCTATTACTACATTTATAATACATTATTTGTTCTATTTTTTAATGAAGATCCAATTGTTTGATTCGATTTGTAAGGTTCACAGCATAAAGAGTAGTATTTCTGGATAATCATTTAGATCGTTGACTTTTACTATGTTGGTTCAGCTGTATCTGGAACAATAGGTACTATTTTAGTTGCATTTATATGAATTATTTATTTGGTTTTTCATTCCGGGTTTTCGATCTCGATATTTTGTGTTCTTATATTAATTAGGGTAAAAAGTCCTGTAAATTTATTTTTTATTTTGCTTGACATATCATTAAATTTTTTGTAGTCCTAGGATCTTATTGAAATATTGAAGGATTTTTACTATTGTGAGGCGAAAATAAAACCTAATACCTTAAATTGAAATATAAAAATTATTTGCCAATTATGAGGGGATAATCTAACTCCTCATAAAATTCCAGCAACACACTGTAAGGTACCTTAGTTCAGACTTATGTAATATTTGACTTTATGCCCACTAGAGTCTACCTATACGCTAGCTCATCTCAGGGTAGATTTGTTACTTTTATATTTTTCCACTATTTTTAACCCACTTTAAACTTACCTTGAACTAAATCTATTGTCGGTGTAAGTTTAATAAATGTCTAAATGGAGAGAAAGGCACCACCAATTTTACTCTAAAATTTGCCCTAACGGTTATAAGATGAGCAGAGGTAATAGAGAAAATTTGGAAAAGAACAGATTATCCGGGTAAATCAATCGCTAACTCCTATTACTTTGTAGCATTCTAAATTAAAGTTATGGGAAATAAAATGAGCCAAATAGCAGCCAATACATTTTTTCTTTAGGATATACCTCCTCAGAGCAAATTAGTAACAATCCTGGAAATAGCTATCACCGGCGTGAATTATTGCAAGCTCCTTTATGGGGCTATCTGGCAGAAATGTGACTATTCATGAAAAATTACCATTATTAACAACTTACTCGAAAGGTATTGGCCTCTAAACCTAAAGTGATAGACGGTAAAAAAGCGATAGATAATGAAAAAAATTAGATTATAGAAAGGAATCTGTAACTGTCGGTCAAGTGGTTAAAATCATAACAAATTTTTGCACAGCAGACGGCAGATCGTTTCCAAAAGTAAATAAAAACAGGTGCTCTAAGTGGGGTGATACCACGTAGACGTGTTTCAAGTTCAGAAGCACTAAAACAAACCCTATCTCAAACTAGGCCACGAATTTCCAAAAGTTTAGGCATTACATTTTCTAAGTAAAACTACATTTTTCAAAATCCTAAATTGATAAACAATTAAAATTTCCAATTAATTTATCAATGTCAAATTAAAGGAAAACTTATTAAAATATTGGACTCTGAAATGAATCATATAAAACCTCAATTACAGAAAGGTACGCAAAATAAAGCCAAATTTAATATTTGAGCTTGTAGCGCTACGCAGTCGACTCCGTCTCACATTACAAATTACTAGTTGCCTGTTAGCCCTCTAAGGTAATAGAACGGGAAACTTTACTTAGTGTACTAAGCGACCAAGAAAAATTGGTAATACTCATAAGGCTTAACAGAAATTTCAATGTATATACTTTCGCTATAACTAGGCACTTAGCCGAGTAACGTTCAAACTGAAGTGACGTAATATAGTCTATGAAGTAGATGGCTTCACCAGAAATGTCGTAGACCTCTGTCAATATGGAAAATGTCCTCTTCAGAGCTTAAAATTCCAAAAGTCAAGCACAATTCCTAAAACTGCATAATATCGTCACAATGCTATATATTACATAATTTTCTTCGAAAAACGTATACGGAAGATATCCTGATGATACTCTAAGACCCAAAAATATAGGAAGAGAAATCCAACTCAATCAGTCGTATAAAAGGATTACGCAAATTTTAGCGAAATTTTGCTTAAACAAAAACTCATTGTTTCAAAAGAAATATGTACATACCACAAACTCAACTAAATGGTGGCATCTGAAACAATTTTAAGCCGTGGTTTCTGGGCTGGCCGAAGAAAATTTATCGCCAAATTGGCTGCAGGGTGAAACGATGAAATCAAACGAAAATTGTTTCCACATAGGCTTTCGTTTAAGTTAACCTAATCGGCTACAATAGCTAAATCTCCGAACTAGAGAAAGCAGTAACACAAAGCACTTTTTCCCGCTCTTGCGTTGGATAGCCAAAAGAGAACGACTTTGGTACAATCACTATCACATTCCTTTCAACGAAAGTTACCAAAAAACTAAAAGTATATTAAAAATAAAAAAGAAACTTTAATCTTGACCCAGTAATTTAGAAACTTTTATATTTATCAACTAATTTCAACTACTCCAAGAAAATATAAGCAAAAATACTTCTATTTTAGTTAACTGGCCAAAAGTCGAACCAGTCAGACAGAGAAAAATAGTCTAAATCATAATACTCTAAACTGTCCCGTCCTACAAAACGAATTTCCTATTTATAAAGTACTTTATTGGTTCAAAATATTCAAAAGGGATTAGAATTAGTTTAAAATCCTGGTTCTTGAATTTAGGCCGTGTCAAATTGGAACTACTACTCAATGTTTCGCCTACGATTACACTAGGCATCTTCAGAAATCTTTATTCCACTGAATGACTATCTAGAAGCAACAGCCCGGTATTTATACCCGATTGGTACTTAGCGAACCGTGATTCAACGCTACAATCGATTTTCACGTGTGATGTAGTCTGTAATCTGCATCTCTATTAATATTATTTCGATATTTACAAATTTCGATTCATTCTCTAATTTTACGTTTAAAGAAACCAGACACTAATGCTAGCGCCTTAGTTTCTTTTACATTAAAAGTGTGACCTGAGTAATGCTGGTGTTAAGCTATCGCAGATCGTACAATTTGTTTCTTTTTTATACATGTTTCATGTTTCTTAAGCCTAGTGGATATAGATCGTCCTGCGTATGTAGGTGACATTTTACTACAAGAGCGGGGTATCTTGTAAACGTCTTCTGTTTCAAACGGAATTGCGTCATTTTGTGACTTCAAACATTGTCCAACTTTCTTACATATGTTGAAAATTATCCGAATATTTGATTTTCAGAGCAATCTGGTAATCTTGTCGGTGGTTACGTGTATGTAAGATAAGAAAGAGAACACTGTCCATAGGAGGTACATTTATGACATTTTGTTAAGAAGTTGGGTTTTTATATTTATTAATAGAACGTCTTATATCTTTAGCGCAATATTCGTTGCTTCTTAGAGCATTAGTCAGTTTTTCTCTTTCTGATTTCAGTGATTGTTCGTCACATATTGAAAGTGCTCTATGCATCAAAGAGTTTATGACGGATTATTTTTGAGAAGGATGATACATTGAGATATCGATTTGTATGTGTTAGTTTTCGGTACACAGAACGTCCTAATTTGCTATTCTCTTTCCTCTGTACTAGTACATTAAGCAAGGGAAGAGCACAATTTGATTTAGTTTCCATAGTGAATTTTTTGCTAGGGTGTTGTTGATTTTGATGATCCAGGAAATTATGGGGGTTATCTGCACCATGAGGCCAAACTACGAACGTATCTGCACCAAAATTTAGGTTTTAGAAGAGCAGAAGATAAAGCGTTTTCTTCGAAAGCTTCCATGAAGATGTTAGCTACCATAGGTGCTAGCGGAGATTCCATGGCCGCTTCCGCAGTCTGCTCGTAGAAAGTTCCTTGAAAAGTAAAATAAGTGGAAATCAGACATTTTTTAATTAATTCTAGTAGGGTAGAGTCCATGCTGTTATTTCGTAATATGTCCGATAATATGGAAACTGGATCATCTATAGGAATATTTGTGTACAAAGATTCTACATCAAAACTGACCAATATGTCTTCGGGTCCTAATTGGATGGTTATTAATTTCTGGGCAGTGTGTCCAAAGGATTTCGTTTTTCTTGTAAAGGGATGTAAAAGTTTGGCCAGATATTTACCTATTTTGTAGGTTGCTGAGTCTATTGTGCTGATGATTGGACGTATAGGTACATTTTCTTTATGTATTCTGGGCAGTCCGTAGAGGCGTGTAATCTTGGAGCTGCTTGGTTTAACGGCTTTCTTCTGGAGTGAGGCTAGAGGCGTTAATTAGAGATGTGAGGTTTCTTTTGATTTTGTTTGTTGGATCCATCCGAATGACTTTATAAGTATTGTCGTCCAGGAGCTGGTTTATTTTTTAAATATATTTGTCCTTATCCGTAACAACAGTTGCATTTCCTTTGGCAGCTGGGAGAACTAAGATGGTGTTGGTCTCGTTCAGTTTTTAATAGCCCTCCTTTCCGCTGATGTAATATTTGATTGAGGTGACTGTAAGTGTTTTATGATCTTCGTTGTTTCGTATTGAATCGTGGTTGCTTGCTCTGGAGGTAATTTTCTAATGAAAGCTTCGACACTAGAAATTATTTTTTCCACTGTTATGCACCTTGGAGTGATGGCGAAGTCTGTCCTTTGAACAAGATAGTTTTCTCTGCTTCGGTAAGTTGTATAATTGACACATTGACGACTGTGTTCATTGGTGCGCTTGCTGGATTATTGTTGCTCAAAAGTTCTCCGAATTTTCTTTTTTTGCTTCAAAGTGACTTGTTGATAGATTCTTTCTTCTTGGGCGTAGGCGGTTTTATCCAGCGTTGTAAATTTATCCTGTTCCATTAGAGATGATAATCTTAAATGTAATTTATAGAGATTACAGGCATTTGTATTCAAATCACGACGAATTGCCATGATCTTTTCTCTGACGATGACCGTGCTTGCATGCTTGTAGATGTTTTTGGCACTTCTGGAGATTATGTGGTATTTTATCTGCAACGACTTTGGTATTATATTTTCGCTACGACATCTTAGAAGAACGGTTAGCTGGCATATCATCTTCATCTTACTGCTGCGGAGATTGCCAAAAGTTTTGACATTTTTTTATATCCTCCCATAGAGGTTCGCTAATAAAGAACGAAAGCTTTCACGGCTTTAGTCAAGTTTAAAACCATGATTCTTGGATTAAGGCCATGTCAAATTGGATTTATTATCAGACGTTTTGCCTACGATTGCACAAGACATCTTCAGAGACTTTAACTCCACGAGATTAGAGCACTGAATGACTATCTAGCAGTAACAGCCCGGTATTTATATCCGATTGGTGCTCAGCGTTACCATCGATTTTCACGTGTGATGTAGACTGTAATCTGCATCACTATTAATATTATTTAGATATTTACAAATTTCGATTGATTCTCTAATTTTAAGTTTAAAAAACCAGACACACCTAAGTTTCTTTTACATTAAAAGTTTCATGTGCAATGCTGGTGTTCAGCTACTGCAGATTGTACAATTTGTTCCTTTTTAATACACCTGTCATGTTCCTTAAGCCTAGTAGATATAGATCGTCCTGTTTCATCTTCATACACTTTACCACAAAAGCAAGGTATCTTGTAAACGCCTTCTGTTTGAAAAAGAATTGCGTCCTTTGAAGACTTTAAACATTGTACAACTTTCTTACATGTGTTGAAAATTGTCCAAATGTTTGATTTTCGGAACAGTCTGGCCCAATTTAAAATATATTAACTATCAAAAATTCTAATTAGAAAAGTTGAGAGAAATAATGCTATTTGTATTGAAATTAATTTCTAGATTAAAAATAATATAATCTAAAACTCAATTTTTCTTTTATTACATTAGTGTCTTATAGCCAACCATTAATACATTCAATGAATTCAAATATCAAATACGCCAGATTTTTAAATAAATAAACATTTTCTGAAAAGGGAAATCAAAAAGAAAAATAAACATTGTTTATATTTATTAAATCTTGAGGAAAATACATTTCTCAATCTGTGACACATTTCCTTGAGGAACCAAACAAAATTTACAAATTACAGAAACAGGTTAAGTTTTGATATGTCAACGCAAGGAAGGATCTGATATAGAGAAGACAAATATTATGGATATTATTAATATTAATGATAGTATAATTATATATATATATATATATATATATATATATATATATATATATATATATATATATATAATATTATAATAGAAAACATAGTTTACAATAAATTTAAATTCCACGTTATGCATATCATTGACAAACCTGAAAGAAAATCGTATAAAATAAAAATCTGTTTATAACTTTAATGATTTGAACTTGTAATTTTATTTAGAAAAATGCAGGTAAAAAAATTTATCATTTAAGACCAAATTTTAACCGCAACACTATAGCTAAATCGTTTGAAATTTCATTTTGATTGATTTTGTCGATAATATTCTGTTTCATTTCTTTGGTTTTATAAGCAATTTTTCCGTATAGAATTGGAATTTGCATGTTATTTTTAAGTGTACGATAAATACATGAGATGGTATTACATTCATTGGATCTCGGGTATCCGTGTGTCCTAAGATATGTTTATAAGGTGCAAAATTTGTACTCGAGTGTATCGTAAACAATAATGGCGTATGGCAAAAATTATTGAAATCCGTATTGAGATCTGACTCTTTTGGGATCCTTATGTGTTCAATTAATGTAGAATAAAGTCTTCCTTTCGGAGAATTCGACTCATGGTGATAAAGTGTAATAAAGTGTATTTTTATATTATGTGCTTTCAATAGGCCATTAATCGTTTCATTTTTAATTTCCGATGCGTTGTCACAGAAAATTTGTTTCGCTGTTTTCAAAAATGAGAAGAATTTTATTAACTGTAACTTCTATATCTTTTTAGAATTTGTTTGTAATAGTTAAAAATTTTTATTTGCCGACAATAAATGTATCTATGAAAATTATTTCGAAGGGTTCGCTTGGTATTTCCACCACTACTAAGTATTGATCGGCTGATTTTCTATTATATTTTTCTCTGGCAAATTTCGCAATTGTTAATATATTTTTTAAAATTTTATTTTAATGATTTCTGGTTATAATTTTGTTTAAAAAAGTTATAGTTTCTTTAATTCCACGATAGTTTATTTTTCCTTCATGTCTGTACTTTATTACTAACTCTCATTTGTCGGGTTTAACATTATTAATATATTTTGTACACTATTAATTTTAGATTTTTGAAAAGATTATTCATAGATTGTTGAAGGTACGACCGTAATTCTTTCGAAAATAAATAAATGTGCGTGGTTTTATTAACCGACTTCTAAAAGGAGGTTCTCAATTCGTCGCGTATATATATATTTTTTTTTATGTATGTACACCGATTTTTCCGAAACGGCTGCACCGATTTGAATGAAATTTTTTACATTATGTTCAGGAAGTTGCTGCGGTGGTTCCATATTTTTTTGGAGGAAATTGATGTAGTAAAATCCAAGATGACGCCGACAATATGGCGGCCAAAAAAATTAATTTTGTCCGATTTTCTCCAAAATTGTTATGGGGAAATTTTCAGGGTTGTACCCAACGATTCTGAAATTATTTTTAAAAAATTCAAAATGGCGGATACAATATGGCGAACAAAAAAATTTAATTTTGTCCGATTTTCTCCAAAATTGGTAGGGGGGAGTTTTTGAGGTCGCACATTACGAATTCAGAACATTTTTAAAAAATTCAATATGGCGGATCCAATATGGCTGACCAAAAAATGGATTTTGTCCGATTTTCTCCAAAATTAGTACAAGGAAGTTTTCGGGGTCGCACATGACGAATCTGAAATTATTTTTAAAAAATTCAATATGGCGGATTCAATATGGCGGACGAAAAAATCAATTTTGTCCGATTTTCTCCAAAATTGATATAGGAGAGTTTTTGAGGTCGCAGATAACTAATCTGAAATTATTTTAAAAAAAATCAATATGGCGTATCCAATATGATGGATAAAAAATGAATTTTGTTCAATTTTTTTCAAAATTGATATGAGGGAGTTTTTGGGATAGCACATTACGAATCTGATATTATTTCAAAAAAATAAATATTGCGGATCTAAGATAGCGGATTAAAGATTCTTCATCTCTCGATTTTGTCTAAAGTCAGTGTGGAGGGATTTTTGTTAGTGTTAATTACGAAATTAAAATATTTTTTGAAAAATTTAATCTGGCGGATTCAATATGGTGTCCTAAAAATTTTATATTCTTCGACTTTCGCCAAAACTGATACAGAAGGTTCTTGAGGGTGTAAATTATGAATTTAATGGTATTTTTTCAGGGTTCAATATGGCGAGTGCAATATGGCTGACTAAAAATTTTCCATTTTTCGATCTTGTTCAAATGTGGAACTGAATCGTTTTTGAGGATGTAAATAGCGAATATAAAATTATTTAAAGAAAATCTAATACGTCAGATGCAATATGACCGTTTAGAAATTTTAATTTTCTGGATTTCATCTAAAATTAGTACTAAAGGGCTTTGAAGGGTTTAGATTTAGATCAGATTAAGACGTTAAAATTATTTTTTTGAAATTCAATATGGCCGATCCAATATGGTGGGTTGAAAATTTTACCGTATTCACATTTTTTCAGATTTAGTATTAGAGCGTTAGGGGGTGGTGTATTACAAATATGAAGTTAATTTTTTACAACTATTAGGTTGATAAGATACAATATGAGGGACTAAAATTGATATTGCGGGGTTCTTGGGGCATGTACAAACTCAAAATGCAATATAAAATATATCGGGCATAGAAATGTACGTCTCAAATTCTTTAAATATCGATATTGGAAGGTTTTGGGGCCTATATTACCAATTTCAAATTAATTTGAAATTTAAGATAGTGGATTTACTATGACAGACTAAATATTTGTTTGACACAATTTTATTGGTATTTGGAGAATTCTAAGAATCCAAGAATTTTTAGTGATTCATTTTAGGTTGAATTACAATTCTGAATAAAATGGATACTTTTTGCCACCTTGGAGTCATTGCGAGGTACATTAATCTCGATAAGCACGTAGTTTAAATAATTTATGTATATATATCATAAAGAATTCAAAACTAAAAATCGAAAGATAAAATTTTTATAAAAAAATTGAACCGACTTCTAAAAGTGCGCTAAAAAGAGAAAAATAATTAGAAATTTTTATATGAAATTGAAATTTTTGAAGTCGGCGCCAAATTGTTTCTAAATGAAATAAATAACTACTAATATATATATATATAATATATATATATATATATATATATATATATATATATATATATATATATATATATATATATATATATATATACATATATATATATATATATATATATATATATATATATATATATATGTATATATTATAGTAAGAAAGCAATTACAAATAAAGTATTTTTAATCTGTTTATGCGAATCACATTTTGTCAGGTATTAGTTTGGCGCCGACTTCAAAAATTTCAATTTCATATAAAAATTTCTAATTATTTTTCTCTTTTTAGCGCACTTTTAGAAGTCGGTTCAATTTTTTTATAAAAATTTTATTTATTAACAACTCTTTTAGAAATTTATTTATCGCAAACATATTCGTTGGTAATTTCATGTGAATAATTTTATTTCCATCTCAGTTTTCACGTTCTATTTTTATATAAATATAATAGGGGGATTTTTTTATTATAAACTCGTAGGGATTACTATTAATAATTTCATCCAGTAAGGTCATGTTATAGTAGTTTCCTGCTGCCTTAGTACTGTGTACTATGTTATTTTTTTCCGAATTATTTGGGGTTTTACCTGAATATTTTAAAGGATTCTGATTTTTGCTTTTTTTATTTGTTCGATTGTTCGTTGGTTTACATTTCGACTCGCGTCTTGTGGTCTAAATTTTCGGGGATTGAATTAACTATAGCTTTCGTCAAAGAAGTTATTGACTTCTTGACTATTGTCGCCTGGGTTATTCAAAATTGATTTTGTCCCTAGAACTTTAGTGAGATTCGATTAAGTGCTCTCGTGTCCGAATTTTGTTTTCCTCTCTTCGAGTTTAAGTCGACATCTTATTAATTTTGAATTAAGTTCTTTGAGGTTAAATAACCAAACAAGAGGTTAGTGATCGCTGTATATTTTAAATTTTCGGTATATCGACGTTAGTATAGATATTTAGATATATTAAGCCGGGCTGTTGAGTAAGAAACTTTCTGGAAAATTTTCGTAATAATAATTATTGGGTTTTCACGTTCGTGATAGTTTTGATTTTTATACGGATTTATGTCATCACAATAATTTTTATTTTCGTAGGGATTTTTTTGTCGCAATAGTTATCTCCTGTTAAAGTATTCGCGGCGCATTGTTAATTTTATTATTTTCGTCACTATTCGTAATTCCAACTGATTGGTTAAATAATTTTTCTGCAATCCATTTTGATTTATTTTGTTGGGTTTGTTGATTGTTATTTAAAGCAAAATTTCTTGAGGACGTGTCCATTGGTTCTAGTTTCCTTTATGAGGTAAAGCGTGATGTTCCTTATATCTTGGGTTTTGGTACATTTTGGAAATTAAAATTTAATCGCGGGTTGAAATTGGCGGTTGTTTTCTGTAAGAATATTCTATGGTTTTTATAATATAGTAAGTTTTTTTTTCAGATGCAAAGTTCATGGCTAGTTCTAATGTTTGTGGATTTTTAATCTTAATATTAGTTACATGTAGCAGTTGAAGCCACTTGTGAATATTTTTAATGCTAAATTACCTTATTCGGTAATTCTTTATAATTTTGTTTCTCGGATGACATTGGCCGTATTTATTTTAGGACAAAGTAGGCTTCACGAAACTTGTAATTTTAAGTCATATTGATGGTGTGTTTCGTCCTTTTCCGGTTTTAGGGTAAATATGTCTTGCACTATATAACCTATTGATCGTTGATCAACGAAAATATTAATGATCGCGTCTTTGACTAAATGCTACGAGGTTAATTATACACGTGATGCGATTAACTCAACTACTTTACCTATAATTTTAATTACTAATATGTCAAACAGACCATCATTTATAGCCGAATTAACACCTGCCCGATTTCTGTGATTTTTATAGAAACTGTTTAATTGTTTCTATTTTCCATCAAACAAAGGAATGTTATCTGCTTGGAATCGGATCAATTGATAGTTCAGATTCACCACTATGTTACCAATGCCAATGTGATTAAGATTAAAAATATTTCTAAAGGCTTTAGTTAGATTCTCTAGCGCTTATTATAACAATTAAAAAATTTATTGCTTAAGTGATATTTTCGATATAATATTCAAATAATATATTGATTAATCAATATTTCAATGGGATTCAGGAATGAATAAATGGATTGCACTTGCTGCGTAATTTCGATGAAGATGTTGATGATGTCTAGTTTTATTTGGTTTCGATTCTTTGATTTTCTTTAGTGATTTTCTTAACCTAGAATCCAATAGGATGAGCGACACTTGTCTCCTCCCTGGAATCTACCTATGAGAAGTTGAACGATGCTTGTTCCTTTCTTTTCGCACCAATAGGATAGATAACGTCGTCTTCTCCCTGGTCAGTGAGCTACGCACTTGCACAATACTGTAAGTTTAGGGTGGATACTAAATATTTTCTTTTGCTCGATGCATTTTACTAATCGCAGATTATTTTTCTTCCCAGATTTTTTTTTAACTTGTTCGGACGTGTTAATTAATTGTAGAAACAAAGACTGTCTTCTTTATGAAACGTTTAACACCATCCTACCGACTGCGCCACTTTTCAACTTGGGGTTGGTGTTTATTTAAAAAAAATTTTTATTACTTATGATGAGATACGAGTTGAATAATTGTCTAACATTATGCATGTGGTTATAATCTTAAAACTGCTGGATCTGCATATAAACAGACGCTTTAAGTATCTGAGAATTGCTACTTAAGATTGCATAATATTGCAACATAAATTATTCTCGCGGGAGTGTAACTGGTAATAGTTTTTTATTTAATCCAAGATGAGTTGATTTATTAAGTATATAAACTAAGTCGCCGATTTTACAAGAATTTATTTTTAATTTATTATCGTAATATTTTTTCGATTGATATTTGGATTTTTATATATTGTTTCTGGCTTGTTATATTCATTTCAAATAATAATTGCACGAATATGTAAATTCGGGCTCTTGAGGTAATGTCTGTGGTGGCAAAAATTGTTTGTGATCAAATAATAGCTCGTAAGGGATATAATTAGTAGATGAATATGCATGTATATTTATGCTTGCATTGTGAATAATATAAGTTCATCCTAATTATTCTATTTGTTTCTAATATAGGACTTTATGTGTTCCTTTAGTATAAGGTGTGACCGTCTCATAACGCGCTTTGGCTGGGACTGCTAATTAAGTGTTTCATTTTAAAGAAATTAAGAAAATATTTCATATTGTGACATATAAAATCTTTGAGCTAGACAGATTTTTTTCACTAAATACATTTGCGAACTTAACAAGCCAATTAGCAACAGTTATAACATCAAAGTTTTTAATAGGAATGACTTATAATTATTTGGTTAGATCATCTTGCATAGTTAAAATGAACCTAGTTGATTGGTAGAGTATCTACGATATTAAATGCTAATTTTTCGAAAGATTTCTGGCCTGTAGATGTAAAAAAACTAATTTTGTTAATTTTACAGGAAGGATATCGTTTGTAATATTTTTTTATGTTGCTCTTCATGTTATCCTATTTATCATTTCCTTATTCTCTTATAAGTTCTGAAAAATCCAGAATGCCTTGCTAATTTCCAGTCGTAATTTTCCTCAGAATTTGTTCGATTTTCTCTAACATTGGTATCTTTGAATAACTAATTTATGATTTCGTAGTATAGGACTTTTTTAAATTACTAGAATATGATGTGATATCGAGTAGATTTATCGTCTTTATATCATCTTTTATTACATTCATTAGTGCGCTAAGTTCTCATGTAATCAGCTCTAAGATAGTCTGGGAATGCCAAGAGGAATTAAATGAATTAAATAAGAATAATAAGGTCATCCTCATATGGGTACCGGAAGACACCGGGGTAGAGGGGAATAAAATAGTAGACAAGTTCGCCAGAAAAGAAGCTGAGACAATACTTCTGATGCTCGAGCCTTTCTGTGGAATCAGTAGCAGTGTAATGCTGGAAGAACTAAAAAGAGAGGAAGAGAGGAGATCCAATTATTGGACGGATCTGTAAAGATTGAGACAAGCGAAGATATTTTTTGGTAACAAAAACCAGAAGAGGTTCAAGGAAAACTTAAGTAGAAACCAACTCAGAGCTTTGACGGGAATCCTGGCGGGGCATTGTCACCTGAAGGAATACTTCAAGAACCTTGGATTGGCAGAAAGAAAAGAGTGTAGGATCTGTCAGGAGGAGGAGGACAAGACCTCTATTCACATCCTTTTAGAGTGCAGCGCTATAGAAAGCCCTAGAATGCGATTCTTTGGAGCACACTAAATAGAAGAAGGGGAGCTACTCACTTTAAAGCCATTCAACATGTTAAGGTTCCTGAAAGAAATAGTAATCCCTTACGACTTAGCAGCAGTAGAGGAACACAATAGATCTATTAGGTGGCAATCTTCAGATCGTTAATTTTACACACATACACATCACTTATTAATTTTGCATTAAATTACGAAGAAAATAGAAAAAAAAAATATTATCATTAAAATCAAAGTTATCGTTTAAAGATTTCGTACAAGAATTCTTTTCGTTCCAATGAGATGAAAAAAAAAATATGTTCAAAAATAAATAAATATATTTGTTTTTTTTTGACATTGAGTTGTGCAGTCATTGTTGAATTTTTATTATGGAATTCTATGAAATGTTGATGCTCGTAATTTTTCAATATTATGTTGATATAAATATTTCGTGACAATGCTACGACGTTCAAATTTACTCTCCTAAGTTTGTATATTATGTTGTAGTTATATTCATGGAGTTGAAGTTGCCATCGAACCAATCGACTTCCTGGATCTTTACTTTAAATAATCACGTGAGAGTATTATGATCTGTCTCTATAGCAAATTTCTTTCTTTCTTTCAAAATATTTCACGCCGTATTGTATTTCAAGTCACTCTTTTTCCATGGTGGAATAGTTTTGAACAGCGGAAATAAGGGTATGGATAGCATAAGCAATGGGTAGGTCTCCTATTTTTACTTAATTAAGTACAGCACCAACGGTAAAGTTCGAGACATCTGTTGTAAGTATAAATTCCTTTGAAAAGTTGCGGTATTTGATTAAATATTCGGTAATTAAAATTGTGTAAGTTGAAGACTGCTTGGCATTTGTCTGTCCAGAAAAAAGTGATATTTTTTTAAGGATTAGTAAGAGGTTTGTAAAGTTGTTTATAAGTTTCCTATAATATCCGATTAAACCCAAAAATATTTTAGTCATTATTTGATCCTTGGGAGTAGAAACGGTACTTATAGCCTTAATATTCTCAAAGTTAGGCTTTACACGTCGTTCAGTAATGATATGTCATAGGTAAGCCATTTTATTACACAAAGATACCTACTTATCCTGTTGCAACTTTAAGTTGTTTAGTCTTGGTCTTTTAAAAACTGTTTTTAAGCATGATAGATGTTGACAAAGAGACGTTCCGTGAATAATAATATCGTATAAATAGACAAAGCATTGAAAATCTTGTAAACATGTCAATACAGCCATTCATGGAAACATGGCGGGTTATTTTTTTTAAACCAAATAACATTTAATTAAATTCGAAATGACTTAAAGGTGTACTAAAGGCTGTTTTGTTTTTATCTTTTTCGGCGATTGGGAAGCGTTAAAATATTTGCTATGACCTATCTGATCTAATATATCTTCGAGATTTGTAATACTCATAGAATCTCCTACTGTGACCTCGTTTAAACCCCTATAATCGATTATCACGTGCCATTTTTGTTGTTTGGAGGTATCTACCTTTATTGGTGCAATCCACAAGGGTGCATAATACGCTGTTTAAGCATATTGTTTATTTGGCTATTTACTTAATTTTTAGGTATTTCAAGGTATAAATATGTTTCTGTTGATTGGGCATTAGTTAAATTAATTTTATGCTCTATAGTGTTTGTGTAGTTTAATTAGTCACCGGGTAAAACGAAAATATCTACGTATTCTCCACAGAGATTTAGAATACACCTTTTTCTTCATTGTTTAAGTGATGTCCCTCAGGTTTTGTCAAGATTACGGTATCGCTAATAGTGTCGAGTATGTTTACAGATTTAGATAAACTTTCTAAATAGATTAAAATATCAGTTGCGTAGGTGGCAGTAGGGGCGGCTGCCAACGGGGCATTCTAAAGTTATTGTTTTGTTTCTCTTCCTACAAAATAAATTTTGGGGGGCGCAACTTTCAAATCTTTTCCTGGGCGCTCATGACCTTAGCTACTACCCTGAAAACGGAATTTAACTTGTGATCAACTATTCTTGTAATAAAATTGGTATCGTAAGCTCTATTATTAGAATTCAGTTTGATAATTGCTTTTGATACACTTACCAATTTATAGACTTTGTATTATCTCTTTTTTAACTTTAGGATTTAATATCAAAATTTCGATATCATTTCAGTTCTAGATTTTAGAATGAATGAATATTAATTCTAATTATTTATGTTTTAACTTACCATAATAGGTATAAGGAAAGGTAAAGATTCAATATGCGAAGAGTCTGTCTTAATGTCCATTTGAGCGTTCTGTGACTGAATAAAATCAAATGTGATCAGACCGTCATAAGGGACTTTTGTTTCCTGATTTATGACATGAACTTTTATTTTTATTGTATGATTTTAGACTAATTCTGCAGTTACTTAATGGAAATTCATTTTATGAAGTGAAAAACACACAAAAGCACACTTTTGGTACAAATTTCCACCATTTTATTTATTACCTTGACATATTTCGCCATACAGTGGCTTCGTCGGAAGGTAGTTTGGTACTGAACTATATTTAATATTATGAAACTATACATACAAATTATTTACCTGCATTTAATATTACATTGGTTGAATTTTTCCATTCTATATAAAAAGGTTTAACAATGGGAAACTGTTGAGATCCATTAGGCCATTTAGAAGTATATTGGTAAGTTTTTCTTGTAGTAGATGATTGACGTGTGTTAGCTTTTGAATTTTCATAACTTTTTTTATGTTCCTTTAAACATTTTTTGAAACTTCTACCTGTTTGACCGATATAGCGTTTGGGGCTAATACCACAATTAATTTTGTACACTCCTCAAGAAATGTTGTCATTATTTTTATCTTTATTTTTTTTTATATGAGCGCTTAACGGGTTGTTCGTTTTAAAGGATATATTAAAATCTTATGTTTTAGGAATTTTACTATTTTTGTTAATGTCGGGAATATGTACATTAATGAGCCGTGATATATTAAATTAGATTTTTAAATTGCGTACACTGACTTTACTGTTTTTTTTTTGTATATTTTTTTATTTATTTATTTTTTTTTATATTCCCGGGTCCGTCCTAAAGTCAGATGCACTGAGACCAGAGTAGGCTTATTGTGGTCACCCTAGACATTACAGCCACTCTGTCAACCTAGCCCCCTGGCTCAATCTGTACAGTCCTGCTAAGGAGTGAGTGAGTATTTCTCGCGGTTCCAATCTTACTGACCCGAAAGTTTGTTGTCTAAATCTCACTAGTGACTCACAGTCACATATGATATGCTTCACCGTTTCTTCGGCTTGTCCACACAGTCTGCAGTCGAGGTTTCCGTTATATAGATTCATTCTATTCAGATGTACTTTGACGGCCATGTGTCCCGTCATTATACCCGTAATAGTCCTTAATTGGTTTCTACTCATTTGTAGTAGTTTCTTTGCCAGTTTCAGTTCCGGATTCCCAATAAATAGCTTGCTGTGGTTTAAACCTTGTCTGGTCATCCAGTGGTTTTTATGTTCTCTTTTGATCCATTCTTTGACTGCTTTTCGGGCCGCGCACCGCGGCACCCCAAAGGCCAGTTCTGGACCAATGTATTGAGATGCTGACCCTGCTCTAGCTAGCTCGTCAGCTTTTTCATTTCCATGTATGCCTTCGTGTCCTGGTACCCACTTTAACATAACTCTGTTTCCAGCTCACTCTGACATTCCCAAACCAGCCTTGATGATACCTTTTGGCCCTTGAGGGCCCTTAGGACTGTCTGGCTGTCAGAGTAAATGAGGATTTGCTTCCCTTTGTAAGCTCTCCTGTTTATCTCGTCTGCGCACCGTAAGATTGCGTATATTTCTGCCTGAAACACTGTTGGGTATTTCCCAAGGGGAAGGGTTAGTTCCTTCCTCGGTTGTAACCCATATATCCCAGCTCCAGTACCCTCACTAGTTTTTGAACCGTCAGTGTACCAGATACTTGCACCCAAGGATGTTTCCGGTCTTTCTCTTTTACTTGCCATTCGATCCTCTATTGTGACTTCAAACGGTATATTATAACGGTAGCTCGAGTTCATATGGTCCGTGTCCATTTCCAACTCAGGGCTCCTGATTTTTTTACATATGTTTTTATGTCCTGACATCGTCATTTGCGATTTTACCGTTGAGTGATTTAGTCGGTGGAGTCCCATTCTTGCCTCTGCCTGAATCACTATGTGTAGCGGAGGCAGATCCAGAATACACTCCATTGCCGAAGTGGGCGTTGATTTCATGGCCCCAGTAATACACAAACAGGCGACCCTTTGTATTCCACTCAGCTTTGTCATAGTTGCTTTCTGCATTATCTTGGGCCACCAGACCAAGGCTACGTAAGTAATGGCTGGTCTCACAACACTGGTGTATAACCAATGTACCATTTTCGGTGAGAGACCCCATGTTTTCCCACATAATCTTCTAACAGTCATAAGAGTTGTTTCCGATTTTCTGGTTATGCTTTCCACTTGTCTGTTCCAGGTCAGCCTGGAGTCTAAAATCCCCCCAGATATTTTACTTCTCTGGCAAGTGGTATTGTGTTTCCTTGGAGGATGATGGGACCGAAATCCTCTATCCTTCTCCGTTTTGTAAAGGGGATTAGGACAGTCTTTTGGGGGTGAGTCCCTCCTGCCTTACCCATCTTTCTACAACTTTAAGAGCCATCTGCATTCTCTCTCTTACTGTTGTATTAAATTTGCCTTGGGTTAAGATTACCAAGTCATCTGCATATCTCAGTACAGAGTGACCCTCCCCACTCAGGGTTCGCAGAAGCCCATCCATTACTAGGTTCCAAAGCAGTGGGGAGAGGACCCCCCCCCTGCGGACACCCACCAGTCACCCGTGCCATCAGCGACTCTCCAAGCAGTTCTGTATAGATCACTCTGTCTTTTAACATGTTTTCAATCCACCTGCAACAGGTCTCTTCCAGCTTGATGTTCCTTATTGCAGTGATGATTGATTGAAAAGACGTATTGTCGAACGCCCCTCTATGTCTAGAAATGCTCCTAGAAGCACTTCTCCATTTTCCAGAGTATTTTCCACCTTGCTAACCAAGTCGTGGAGCGCTGTCTCTGTGGATCTCCCGGTTCTGTATGCATGCTGGCTCCGACGAAATGGACTGTTTACCATTAATTCATCTCTGACATGTCTGTCCAACAGCTTCTCGAGAGTTTTAAGGATAGAGTGGCTCTTAATATGCAGCAAAGTCTGTTGATCAACAGGTTTGGACCCTGCTGTAGCATTGCTGGATAAATCCCGTCCAGTCTCGGCGATTTATATGGTTCAAATGAGTTTATGGCCCATTTTATCTTTTCATAGGTAATCAACTTTTTTGCCGTTTGCCAATTGTCCTTGGTGGCTCTCAGAGCAGTATTTATCTCTGCTCCAGTCTTCCAAGTCTCCGGTGATTTCTCAATTATTGTTGACCCTGGGAAGTGAGCCTGAAATAACTCGGTCATTGTTTCTTTCCCAGTATAGGTGTGCTCCCCTGTATTTGTTTTTAAAGAGTTTATTGATGGTTACGTATCCTTTGAGAGTATCTTTCGGAGTCTGGCACATTCTGGGGTCGTTTCGATCTCCTCACAGTGCTTCTTCCAAGATTCTCTCTTAGCCTTACGCAAGTTCCTGTTGTATTCAGTCAGGGCCAGTCTATATTCGTCCCAGTTTCCTGTTATTTTCGCCTTGTTCCATAGTTTCCTAACTTGTCCTCTTTTCGCCTCTAATTTCGCATTCCACCACGGCACATTGCGAGTAGAATGTTGAGTGATCTGAGGAGAGTTAGCTTCAAAGGCTGAGACTGTGGCTTCTGTTAGTTGTTCTGCCACCAGTTCTACTTCTATTATGTTGCCTACCGAACTTTTGATTTCCGCTAGTCTCTGTTCTAGGTCTAAGTAGTAGTTTCCCCAGTTTGTCCTTCGCGGATTCCGGTAGTTTAGTTGTTCCCGTTCTATACCCGTTATTTCAAACCTGATGCACCTATGGTCAGAACAGCTCGCCTCCCTAGATACATGCCAGTTTTTTATGAAGTTGCCAAGATATGTCGTGCTTAACGTTATATCAATGACCTCCTGCCTTTGTCTGGTGACGAAGGTGGGTTCATTGCCTTTATTCATTATGTCTAAGTTATTTACCATTATGAATTCAAAGACTGACTTACCTCTTTGGTTGTTGTTTGTGCTGCCCCAAGCAGCTGCGATCCATTTCCTCTGCAGTCTCTCACCAGGTCTGCCACTGCTCTTGGTAGTGGTTCTTCCAGGTCATCATAGGGGAAGTAGGCTGAGCCGATAGTGATGGTTGTTGGTCCAGCTCCCTTGTTGCTATTTTTGCGGCAACAAGATCCCTAGAAATATGTTTTCTTAGTGCAAGCACTTTAAGATGTTTTTTATACAATATACAGGTCCTTGGGTTATCGGCTGTTCTGCAATATATGAGCTCACATCTGATTCCCGTAATCCCTTTTACTTTCCCCTGGTTTATCCAGGGTTCTATATTTTTTTATTACTAATCTATTAATTAATTGTCATTCATATCCATTGTTTTCTTCTATTTGTTTAATATGATTCAGTTTTTTTTTATAATTTTCTTTTGCAAGTGGGACATGGATTAGTCTGTATATCATACTATTATATGCAGCAAGTTTATATGAGTATAGAGATTTATTATGCATGGTAGTATCTGTTTATGAAGGTTTGTGAAATATAGTAAATTCATGTTGTTATTTGCATTAGAAATCGTTAAATCTAAAAAGTTGATTAATTTGTTTTTTCTTTTTCTGTGGTAAATTTGATTGTTCTTGTGGATATTGTTTAGAACATTAAGTGTTTCATTTATCTGTCTTTCTGAACCTATAAAACAAACAAATATGTCATCCACAGATCTATACCATTAAGGAAGTCGTTAGGTATTTTATTACTATGCATTTTTCGTTCAATATGATCTATAAAGATCTCCGCTGAAAATGGACTTAGTGGGTTTCCCATTATTAGAACATTTGAGCCTGTATGAATATTACTATTAAATTGAAAATAATTTCATTTATATATATATATATATATATATATATATATATATATATATATATATATATATATATATAAATGGATAATAGGCTTTTAATATCACTTCTTATAACTGTATTTACATAATTTTTATCTAAAAATTTATCGATTAATCTATGGTTTCATCAGGTGGAATACTATGAAATGGGTTAGAAACATCAAAGAAAACTAATGCAGCAGTTAGTTGTATATTTTTCAGGTTTTTTTATTAATTCGTAGGAGTTTTGAATGCTGTATTTTGAGGTAAATTTATTATCATTTTTAATGAAGTTATATAACAGTTTAGATATTTTATATGTATATATAATATAATATATTCACATTTTACAAAACCAGGTATTTTGCGCTGTTAATGCACAACTTAGAAGTAATTTGAAGTACATAGAGCTAGGAAGCTAGTATTAACTTGTTTTATATAGTTGACTGATCCTACTATTACTTAATGGAAATTCATTTTATGAAATGTGTGGCTTATATACTTTAATGATTTTGATTATTTTATTCGCCATAATAATTTGAATTTCTCACTAGTGACATTTTACTTTCGAGAAATATAGGATTATTAAGTCGAAGACATTCGAATTATGCTTGTGGGGTTGTATTTTAATAATTTGAGCATTTATTTGAATAATGTGGTTTGGAGTGATTGAGAGCGACTTTCTGTCTCTGTTTGATTTATGGTAACGTAGTTGCTAGTGGTGCTTTTGATGATTATCTGGGTATTAGTGTGAATTTATGTTGGTGACAAAATATGCATAATGTGGCGGTAGGACATAGTTCTTACTCCTTTTAATTTTTGGTTGCCAAGGGCACAGGGTGGGATAACAGAAATTATGTGGGACTGCATATCGCGTAACTTAGCAAAGGCTATACTAGTCTTCTCAAACTGAGGATTCAGGTGGTTCTTACCGATATTTATCGGATAAACCACTTTGAATTTCGAATTGTTTTTATACTTGCATGGTGATTTTTCTCGTCTAGGACGGATAGGGCTGTCCATTATTATCCAACCGTTTTGTTCACTTGAAACTGCTGGCTGCTGTGCATCTCCACATGTTTTGTAGAACACAACAAAACCCTTTGCGAAACTAAGAGATAAGGATTTTATTTAGTGGGGGTGTGTTATAATAAGTTAGTTTTGGGATTTTGGTTAATATGTTGTTTTAAGGGTTTTATTTCCTGGTTTTCCCTTTCTACTGCTGAAGACCTAAGTTTGACACAGTTTGCAATTGTGGATGAATATTTCCGATTGGGAACTGAACGTGGTGAAGAATAGTACCACCATTTCTAGGTCCGAGCGAGTGAGTTAGACGGGGGAATACATTGACATTTATAATGGATTTTACTTATTGTTACAATGTAGTTACGTTTCAACTAATATTTAAGATAGGATTAATTATTATTGTAAATTTTGATATATTATGACTATTTTGTTCACGAATCATATTTAATTATAATTAGACAATGAAAATTGTAATCTTGTGGTATTTATGCTAACTGGTTGTTTAAAGCTAGGGACTTAAGTTATTTTATTTAGTCAATTGAAGAAAATTGAGTGTCGTCAGTTGTCACGTTATAGTAATCGGGCAGTTAAGCTACTGAAATAACTAGTTAATATTGAAAAGAGCATAGTTCCTAGACAGTGTTATTATTTTGGATTAGGGATGTATCGCGACCTTATAATAGTCGAGAAATAATGCACTAATCGAGTTGACTAGCGCTAATATTACAAGCATTTTTTCTATTATTATATATAAAGTTTAATCAACTTATATTTTCACTAATTCGGTAAAACATAGGGTGATGTGGTAGTGGTATTTAAATATTGTTTATAGTATGGATTGCAATCAAATAAGAATTGTTTTCTGAATAGGATTTTAAGTAAAGTAAGAACTCTCACATCTAAAATATGAGAACATTTGTATTAAAGCTGAAATATTTTTTAGTGTTAAATATGCTATTGTTTTAGTGAGTTGTATCTAATGGATTGGATACTTCTCTCCGCATTTTGGGAAGTTGAAGGTGGTGAAGGAAGTTTTGAATAAAGCGACGTATGTTTTTAAACATCAACCCAGCTAATCTTATTATTAACTTGGGGTCTTCTTCCATTCACTTCTTGTGTTATAGTAACACAATCAGAATTAATGCCATAAGTTGATGTATATTTCCGGTATTGGCATATAGAGGGAAATCGGCCATGATATGTTTGATAATGAAAGAGGAATTGCACTACAGGCATTATGAAGGGCTTTCATTATTTAGAAAGTCAGAGTGGGATAGTTTAGAATGTGTGATGGAACCCCTCTTCCATATGATGTTTTTTCCAAGAAAGTTGAAGGAAATGACATGTATTCGAAAAATTTCTTCTAATGCAGTATAACTTGTAGTTGTCATGTGTTTCCCATTTATTTTGTGCTACGTTTAGAAATATTTCATCTATTTGATTATTATATCCTCTAAAAATGAGCAGTGGGAGAAAGATACTTACTCCAGTATCATCGCTTTGGCTAATACATCTGGCGATTCTTCTTTACAGATTCCAATATGACTGGGGACTCACAAGAAGGATATAGTGAGATTGGTTGGCGTCCCATTTTAAGAAGGTCAATAATTTCATTCTTGATATATTCAGAGGTGTTGTGGAATACTACGCATTTGAGGTAGCTTACTTTTGAGATGATTAAATATTTATTAAACGAGAGTTGCCTAATTATCACTCTAATGCATTGTTTGATGGCAAATAGTTCAGCTTGGAAGATGGAAGAGGGGGAATTTAATGTATATTTACAGGTCTGTGAAGGATAGTTTATAAATTTTATATTTGCTATTGATTAGATCCAGAAAATATTAGTTCATGACAACAGGAGGAAAGGTATGAATTTTGTTATATTGTAAAAGGTAGAGATTAATTTCAAAGGAAGAACGTCGAAGTGACAGTGAGAGAATGTTGGTAAGACGCGGGAGGCTTACTATTAGAGAGGTATGCAAAGCGCCATTCAATAGGCGAGGAGCATGGTTTCGAATGAGACATAGAGTAGATTTAAAGTTGGTAATATAAGGTCGCCAGTCAAGTTTGTCGCTAAAAATGAGGCCAAGAAAATTATGATAGCGGCTCGTTATTTGTGATGTACTTGGATAATATTGAGTTTGATGCAGTTTATTTTCTTACGGAAGACCCCTGGAATAAGGCGTGCCAAAAAACATATTACTGGATCGAGTGCACGGCTTACTAGGAAGCTTCTCCTTAAGAAGGAAAGAAGTGCGGATCGTTGTGGGACTGTTGAGAGGAAATTATCATAATCGTAATAATAATAACTATTTTAGTTTTTAATGAACTGACTAAACCTTATTATAAAGATAAATCGAATATCCGACTCAAAGTTGAGCTATGGGAAATGTCATTGCTAAGAGAATGAACAGTGGAGATGCCGTTGCATAAGCGGACAGAGAAAGAGTGATCTTGCAGGAAGTTTGAGATAAATATTGGAGGGGGACTTTTGAATTTCAGTTTGTAAAATTGGAAAATAATGCCGTGTTTCCTTGTGGTGTCGTATGCGTTAAAAATGTCCAGAGAGATGGTCACCAGATACTGTTTTCTACTTAAGGCAGGTTGGATGTCCCTCTCAAGTCTGACGAGATAATCCGTTGTCGATCTGTTGGAGCTAAAACCATATTAATAGAAATAATTTGAGATACGAAGAAAACCATCTGTCAATCATCTTTTCAAGGATCTTGCGCAAGTGAGAGACAGAGCAGCATCTACGAAGTTAGATCACACTGTTTTTGGGTTTATGGATTAGGGAGGAGGTTCTCCAAGCATTTGGAAATTGTTGATGAATCTATATATAATTGTAAAGGTTGATGAGGTAGACGAAAATCTTAAGGAGTTCGTTGGTGATCACGGAAATGTGGATTTCATCTGCACTTGAAGATGAGTCTCAAGAAAAGTTTATTAAAAGGGCTAGTTCTTTTTTGGAAAATGACATGTTAAAGGGAAGAAGTTTAGCGTAGAATGACTTGCTCTTGAAGATATTTTTCACAGCAATCTTTTCCAGTTACCCGAATATTGTTGATAAAGGAGTCCTGGGATGGATCTGGAAGAAGCTGTTTTCTCTATACATATTTGCTTTAGTATGTAAGGTGCATGTTTGAAGCGAAATGGAAGCAGTGAGTGCGCTGTAATTCATGGTGGAAATTTAACAAATCGTCGATACCTTATGGACCTTGAACAATCCTACATATATGCCTATGCTCAAAATTATGGCGAGAAATTCATTTTTCAACAGAATAATGCCCTCCCTTGCATCACCAGAGAGGTTTAATGCATGCGATAGAGAAAAATGCAAATAACCTACAACAGCTTGCAAATACTTTAAGAATAAAATTTAGGAATATTTCAAAAAAAAATCGCCATTTAATGAACCAAGTCGATGATAAAAAGGAATTCAAACAAGAGGGGGTCATAATATTTAATAAACCGTGGTTCAGTGTACCAAAAAAAAATTTATAGTATTTAGGTTTATTAATTGAAACGCAAATGACCTTAGTATAAAATTATTTTTTATTCTTTTTCTTAATGTCTCATTTAGTAATATCCCTATTTACTTAGTGCATAATAATTATCTGTTTTAATTTAGGATAAAATTAACACCATCTTTATTTTATAAAGTAATCCTTGATTCATTTTGCATAGAATATATTTTTTAATTGTTTTGATGGAAAACATTTCTATATAATTAATTTGTATTTTAAAAAGGGTGTAAATAATATTTTCAATGGATTTTTAGATTCTATTACAAGAATAAAAACTCCAAAAGTTAATATATTTTTACATAGACATATATTAAATAAATTTTCATTATTGATATAGAAATAAAATCATTCCGTTACTGGTAAATTGTTCTCATTTCTTCGCAACAACTCCGAATATTCCTTTGTAGTCGGTTATCTCTTGAATCGTTTGAAATTGTCGAAATGTTAGCTCGAATGTTTACTGTATTAAATGTTATTTTTTACTTTTTCGAAGATATAATTATTTCTGGCGGTCTTGCTTTGGGCTCTTGCGAAGTATTTTTATTGGTCGTTAGCGTCCATCCATGTTCTATAATAAATATTTTTATTCATTATTAAATGAGCTCAACTCTTAACAAAGAATTACAATTAAACCTTATACAGATATAAAGTATGTGCATTTTCATACTAAGGTAACTTTAAGTTTATTATTGTATACAACAAAATGTCGACCGTATTACTCTGTGATGGAAAATTTTAAAACAATGAATCATAGAAATGTTTATTTAAAAAATCAAAATCATTATCAGCACATAACTAGAACTGTATTAATTGTTCTCTTTAATGAAATTTGTTCAAAACGTAACAGAATTATTTGTTTAAATAATCATAATATATCATTGTCGTTGTTTTATAAAATTAAAAATGAGCTTGAGTCTGTCGCCTATCGCAGAACGGATAAGATTCTTTTTTAGAGAAAAATAAAACATATTTCAACATTAATTATTACATTGCCTTTTTTTCTAAAGTGAAACGATCTATCAACCTTACATATGAGTAAACATAATACCCCTTCTATCAAGAAGCTCAAGACGATCTGTATCTCTTATAAAGGATCACATTTTTTATTTACTTACCCATTGTTCTGATCGGTGCATTTATCAAAAGTCACACTCCTAAAATATGGCGACAATTGTTACCAAATTTAAAAGCTATTTCTATTTAATGAATGAGATGACTAATTAAAAAATAATATATAATATATTTAATTGCATATTTGAAGACCTATTCAAGGGTATCCAATCACATAAACAAAAAAGATGAAATTGAATTTTTAGCATGTTTCATATCTCATAAATTAGGAAGTAACTTAACGAATGAAAATTTTATTTGCCTATATTTGAAAAGAGGTATTATAATAAATTCCTGCAGTTTTTTAAAATTTATGGTTTTTCTTTCTTTTCTAGCACAACCAAAAGTTGTATCGCAACTCAAAAAAGAATGAAAAATAATATTAAATGTGTGTAGGATTCATTTTTGATCCAATTGGATTTATAAAGTGAATCATTTTGATTGTCTGAGCCTGGTTTGTGGAAAAAATACTGAGGCTATGTGAATTCAGTTGATGCCGAAGTACAGTAAGTTAATATCTTAACCCAGGGTATACAGTTTTATTATCGTATTTAGTACTTCTATTGCAGTGTTTATAATTGGTGCATAGGTATCTTTGAAAGCTTGCTTACACAAAAATTCCTCTGACTGTAGTTTGTGTGACATAGTTTGTATTAAATTTTTCTTGTTATTTTCATTGGATAAAAATTTTTCTTGCGAAAACGGTATTTTGCTGATGTCTTGATATTCAAACGGAAGGATGTTTGCAGATTTTGTATGACATGATAATTTGGCTTATTTTATGCCCATCGAAGTAAAAATAGATGCTGTCGTATCTGTGTCATTCATTTCTGGATATCCATCGAATACTGTTAAACCAATAGCTGCATAATGGCTTCAAACATAATTCAAATACTTTGCAATTTCTTCAATTATATCGTTATTCAACCAAATGACCTTATATAATAAAACCCCGTCAACGACACATAAAATATTGTTCGAGGCTGGAAAGGCATTAATTCTCGTAAATTTACTGTAGAGTTCCAATTTTGTATTTTTTCTTAGTCCATTTTCCATAAATAGTGACAAAAGAAATTAGGCTAGTTTGTACTCTAAAAACTGATGTTACTGATGATTGAAGTGCTTTTTTTCTTTGAAATTTAACGCTCTAAAAATTATTTCCAATGATAGATTCCATAGCTTTTTTATCTTATTCGTGCGCTTTATAGCAGTTGACTTTTTCATCGCTAATAATTCCGGAATAAATTGACATTATATTTTCGGTAGTTGGAAATTGCTAATAATGATCAAAAAGACTCGTGGTGCAGTCCTTTTTAGTCCCCGCGCTCTCCGCCAACTGTAGAGGAGCCTTAAACTTTCTATAAAATACCTAGTTCGAGTACCTTTCTAATATAACATTCCGAATTCACAATTTTATAAAAATTTTTATCACTCTCATATGCATGGTTTTTATCAGTTTGGTATTTATTTAAAAAATGCAGGATATCTTCCTTGAATTTCTTTAACTAAATTCATTCAATTTTAGTAATATAACATCAAGATATCATTGAAATTTAATTCATTATTACATAAATAATAAAAAAAATTGAAAATAATAAAAAATATCGAAAAATTCATGGTCCGAAAAGTAATTCTTTATGGTTTTTCGCAATTTTAAGTGGTTTAAAGTAAAATAAACTTTTAATATATATATATATATATATATATATATATATATATATATATATATATATATTTATATATACTATTTGAAAGTAGACGTTTTAACCATTAAGATATGCCTACTCAAAATATCGAAATCGAAAAAACATCAATAAAATTTTCTGTGAAAGATAAGGATGTTTTAGTTGACACATGTGAATATTTCGGAAACTACTTGATTCCCAGATCTCAGTAAAATCAGGCTTAATCGGTGCAAAAAATGGTACACTTTCATAAAATTTCATGTTAATTGGATAATTTTTACGGGGGATAAAAATAAAAAACAAAAAAATTAGTGTTCCGCCATTTTCTCGGAAAATTTGAGATTATTGAAAAATGACATGAAAAAGTTTTAGACTTTTTTATTTTATCTACAACTTGTATGGACATGTTCTGCTAGAAGGTCACATTTCGCCGGAAATCGCAAAAAAAAAACACTTTCAGCTCCTAAACAGCATCCCCAATTTACCATTTTACATGATCTATAGTTTAATTTTTGTTTTCTCTAATTTCAATCGACTTTTGTGCCAGCCTATTTTGTTCTCAGTGTGCATGCATACGCTTTGTCAAGCAGGAAATATTCGTCTTATGGAGTGTCGTTGGAAGGCAGGTGATGGGTCGATATTTGACTCGATCTTATATATTAATTGCTAATCTTTTGACAAGAGATGCGTGACTCCTTCCGTAAGAAAAAATAGTATTTACTTAAACGTCAGTAGTTATAGATGTGATTAAGACTCGGAACTTTCCTGTTATGAAGTCCCTTGACGATGCTAGTGATTTTCCCGTTGGTGAACGGCTCAAATTGCTTCAGACTGTAATCCTGGCAGATTTGATGTCCTTCACTAATCCAACTATCTTTGATATTGGAGTGGGTGGCTGTAGTCCCGTTGCGTTCCTGGGATTATTTTATTTCGGAGAATAACCCTGTATTGGTCTGCTATACCCTGTTGCGACATACGTATATGCAATTTATTGTTTAGTTAAGTTTAATATTGGTACATTCTGCAGAATTAGGCATATAGTTGTTGTCTATAGCCGATAGTCTTAGGTCCTAGATGAGTTACTCTGTAATAATTTCATGGGCAGTCTTGGTCGTTTCGATTGAGTGAGCACTTGTTGAGGTTCTCGAGCAGCATCTTCGGCGGGTGGAGCTCTTGGTGTTATTTGCTTCTTGTGCTGATATAGTTATTGTTGCTATTGTTGTTTGTGTTGTTGTTGTTGGTGGTGTTATTATTTAGCTGTAGGCTTTTGTGTGACTCTTATGTGGTTATATTAGATATCCTTTCCTAGATCAATTACCTTCTCTACGACTTTGAGCTTAACCCGCTCATTTGTAACCACCCACCCCACGTTGTGGGCCTTCTCTTGGTCTGACTTCTTACCTACGACCTCTCTGGCATGAGATATCTTATTATTATTCCCTTGTACTTAGCCAAACGGCTTTTGCACTCCCTTCGTGGAATATCCACTTATCCCTGATATACTCAGATATCATAAGGATAGAACTCTATGGAGGCCCTTTGGATATTGTCGGGCCTTAGGTGATATTCTAACTCTATGCACTTCCCATAAACTTGCGAGGAGTTCGAGCAAGTGGCATTGCTCTTTACGTAGCCCTACATGAGTGTTCGCTAAAGCCCAATACTTAGATTTTATGCAGAAGACTCTTCGGTACTACGCCAGCTGTTGGTAAAGTTGTGGGGATGGTCAGGACGCTTGTTATTTTCCACTCCCTTAGAATGTTGTTATTAGGGATGACGAGTTCTATAAGCGTTGCTGGCTTGGATGTTTTATCTACTAAAATAAGGTCTGGTCTGTTGTGCAACTATGTGTTCCGTAAGCACAGTTCGATCCCAGTATAGCATAAATTCGTTGTTCTCCAATATAGACTTCGAGCTGTATTCATAATGTGGCAGTTTTTCTACCTACAATAGTTTGAATATCCAACTCTTGGTGGATGATCTTCGAGGCTGAATCGTGTTCCCCTTGTATTTTGATGCGGAAAAAGTTTGATATCCTCCTCTTGTGCTGAATTGTCTTTTATGTTCGATATCTATATTGACGTTGATTATCCTAGATCGAGGAGTCGCTCATTATGTATATCTCGGAGAACTCTATAATTTTTAACATTTTTTCCAGCTAATTTTTGGTGGCAGCCATCAATTTAACATTATCCATATCCAGAAGATGACTTAGTCTCACCACCTCTTCACGATTTTTCTTAATACTATGGCAAGGCAAAACCACAATAGGCTTAACAAATCTCCTTAAAATATTCCCCTTCGCATTGGAATTGTGTGTTTTGATATTGTTGCTGGAAAGTATTTGCATTAGGATCCTAGTTCTCCAGTCATGTGGTGTTGAGTCAAGAGCTTTCTGATAGTCCATGTAGATGGCGAAAAAGTACCTTCGACTGGTATAGGTTTGATTGCAGATTATCGAATCGATAATAAGTTGCTCCTTGTAAGCCGTTGCTTCTCTGGCGTATCATTTTTGCTGAAGTGCAGTGATATTGTTTTTGCTCGTGCATGTATACGTTGTGTCCACCTTGTAGAGCATGAGAAGGCAGGTAATTAGCCGATGTTTGGCTTGATCTTATGTATTATGCTGATCTTTTGGCAAGAAATACGTAATTTCATCTTTAAATAACAATGTTATTTTTTGTTTTGAGTCCAAACTTTTGAAGCCAGTAGTTCTAGATATGATTAAGATCCGGAATTTTCCCACTATGAAGTTCCTTAACGATGCTGGTGATTTTGTTTGTGGTGAAGGGTTTTAATTGCATCCGGCTGTAATCCTCGCAGACTTGATGCCCTTCATTAATTCAGCTAGTATTGATGTTGCAGTAAGTGGTAATTGACTTTTTCAGAACTCTTCTACTTGTTTTTTATTCGGTTATCTATTATCCGTTTTATTTATTAGTAGAGAGTTCAACTTTCGATGAAAGATTCTTTCTGATCGCTCAAAAGGGAAATTGTCTGGATTTCGTTTGTTGCTAGCTTTATATCTCTGTAACCCTCCTGCAGTCACGGAGACTTTCTGTTTTAATATGTCGCTCCATTGTTGGGCAAAACTCTTTATTTTATCAAATTGCGAACAGTACTGGACTCGATTCAATATTTCTTTAATTTGTGTCTGTTGTTTTCTTGTTCTAACGCCTCTAATACATTCTGTTAGCCGCCCTAATTCTTTTCGATAACTTTTGATCTTTTTATTAAATCTTTATTCCCATTCGGGATCCTAGGTGGTGGGCTTCACTAATCTTTTCGCCTCGTAGTGGTCCTAACCTCCATAGTTCTGGCTACTGCAGTTGTGGCGCAGTAGGTTAGTACATGTAAATATTCTAGCTTGCGAGTATTTACATTATAAACTGGAAAAACTATGTTGTTTATGATATCTAATATAATACGGAGCAATACCTTATTCATTTCAGTGGATAGTTACTGGTACAGTTCATATCGGTTTCTGGCTGTTTTTAGACCTCGCGTTGCGGCTCTAGTTCAAGTTCAACGATTTTTTCAGTGCTATCGTCAGTGATCTCTCGCTCGATTTCCATTTTTATCATGTATAGAGAATAATCCTGCGTTGGTCTGCTAATTTTTTTTGCGACATTTGTTTGTGTGGGTAGTCCCCGCAGAATTTGGTAGGTAGTTGTTGTCTTAGCCGATCATTTCTCATCCTAGATAAGTTACTCTATAAAAGATACGTATTATTGACTCATTCATAGACAC
Source organism: Diaprepes abbreviatus (assembly GCA_034092305.1). Lineage (NCBI taxonomy): Eukaryota > Metazoa > Arthropoda > Insecta > Coleoptera > Curculionidae > Diaprepes > Diaprepes abbreviatus. The sequence goes on from JASJET010000117.1 coordinate 722,288, forward strand.
AATCCATTTCATGTGCTGTCATGGTCATCCCGCTTAAGTGAGCATAGGTTGTATTATTATTATTTTTAATGCTATGTAATAAACTCTTTTACTGTTGATTTCTCAGAAAATTTATTTCTTGATAAAAATATATATACTAATATTGAATATTTTTAACTATGCAAATTAATTTATATTTCAGAAAAAACAACTGAAAAGAAGAAAAGTCAGGTGATGCAAGTGCCAAATAAAGGGCAAAGTAAGTGTACAAAGTAAATTTGAATCGGGGACGTATTGTAGAAAAAAACAGATAAAAATGTACTTAAGTTTAAATCATTGAAATCAGTGTATTCTTTAATTTATCAGATATTTCCAGATCGTATAAAAAGGAAAACTTTTTCTTCATGGAATAATAAGAAGATGTTCATTTAGATCAATAGTATAAAATTTGTAAAATATTATGAGAATTCGAAAGAACAATATTAAATTTCTAATACAATTCGTAATAAAAAGTCGTAAATACTTTAAAGAATCTAGTTTTTACCAATCATAAGTATTGAGAATTAAGTTTGGAAGATTTAATAAGTTTTCAGCAAGTCATTTCTATTTCTAAAATTTATATAAGTTTACATATATATATATATATATATATATATATATATATATATATATATATATATATATATATATATATATGTGTGTGATTATGCAGCACAGCGACCAAGGATGATCATGTAAGAGCATTTTAAATTTGGAGTTATTCAAATCGGTGAAGGTTTGAACTTAACGTGTAGATTTTTGCCAAAATTCTATTTGGTAGGATAGCGACGAAATTTGCCAAGTATTTCAAGCTTGAAATTGTTCAAATTGGTTATGAGTTATCTTGCACATATAAATGTTTGCCAAAGTTGTCATGTTTGTATTTTATTTATACTTTTAAAGGTTATTACAAAGTATGGTTAGATATAAGTGATTTAGGACTGTAATGGTTTAAATCGATTAAGATTTTACTTTTAAGCAAATTTTTGTCCAATAATCTATTGTTTTCCACCGTGCGGCGTGGCACGGGTTATTGTCATATTGCTGTTTAAATCCTCAGTTACGTAGCGAAGGTAAAGATATCTCTTCGACGATCGATTTTTTCGGTTTTTCTAGAAAATAATCCCAAAATATGTACCTACTTCTTTCAGAATAAGATCCGTTTAGTAGTTACTAAGAAGATCTTACATTGACAGAGCGACAGCCACGACGGAGACCTTGTTTTATATTATGTAGTGATATCAAATTTCATCTTAAAAGTGTTATTACAGTCTTTACTTTAATAAATAATGAAATCACAGATAAAAGTACAAAATCAATTATAAATAAAGGTTAATTAGTAGCGGTGTGATACTTAGTAAATCTAACTTTAAATGATGGCAATAATAAAAACAAATACTAAAGAGTACGTAATAACTGAGGTTATGAATATTGGGTGTCCGCTAACGAAATATTAAGCATTATTAGTAGTTAGTTAGAACTTTTATAGAACACTAACTCGTGGTAAATGTAGTATGTATTAATGTTTAGTATCAAACACAGTCGTCTTTACTCGGTAGTGCAAGTGGTCTATTGCATCTAGACACCACCTGTTCAGAGGCCAATTAGTTCCAATTATAATTGAGTTCTGCTTTTGCTTTCCGAAAGTACAAGTATTATATAAATGACTTAGGATGATGATTATTTATTTTTTATTTCTAAATTTCTATTTCTTGGAGTAAGGGTGTCTTGGAAGCGCCACACAAATTTTTGCATTCCGGCGCCTAAAAGACTCAAAGATTAGATTTATCACTCATCAACTATAATACTGATAATTACAATTATTTATAAAGAGGAAGCACAATATTAACAATAAATTTCAGACATTCTATCTTTGTAAAGAGCTGTGAAAGATATTACTTTCCAAATTAGTGAAGCGTTTACCAATAGCATAGAAGCCCGGTGGTTTTCGTGACTAGTAAAGGTCCATGGGGTTTTAAAGTTGACTTTTATGGACCGCAATTTTTTATTAAAATTTTAATTGTTTAATATATATATATATATATATATATATATATATATATATATATATATATATATATATATATATATATATCAGTACTTTTTCACATCAGATGGATAGACATTTTCTAATCCAAAGTTGATTTGGTCAGAAGTTATTCCAAATTTAGTATTGCAAAATTGAAAAATTTCTAGTTGTACGAGTTTTCAACGACTATTCTACATCTTAAGATGAAAATTTTGAGCTTTATTAACCTCTCTAAGTCTATTTGTTGCTAAGATTAGTGCTACAATCTGGCGCAACTCTACTTGGGGTTGAAATTAATGTTTTGTTTCTTATTATTGCAATTACATAGTAACGTAAGTGATATTTAAACTAGATAATGTATTTAATATGAAAATAATTTTTAATACTTAATATAAAAATGTTACAAATCTTTTATACTTGTTCATAACTTTCTTTATAAATATTTTTGCATGTTTCTTTTCTTTTCCACATACAAAAGAACAACACGATAACCATAATAACACAAAATTCCAGCACTTTCTAGTACACTGCAGCTAGGAGGTAATTCAGATCCAGGAGGCACAAATATCAATTCTTTTTCGGCCTTAATAACTAACCACTGCTAATGCATCTCACACGGACGAATCCGTGAAAGCCATATAAACATATATATATATATATATATATATATATATATATATATATATATATATATATATATATATATATATATATTATTTTTTTGTTTTTCTTGGGATTATGGTCCGTTTAAAAATGGAATTAAAATGTAATGGTGGTGTTGTATTTTATATTACATTTTTTTAATACATTAACGTTTCGGTAATTTTTTTTTTACCTTCGTCAGAATGTGTGGCTTGAACAATGATTCAGGAAAAACACTGCACTTACATGTATAAATTTATTTGAAAATTTTGTTCTATTAAAACTTTAGTTTTTGCGAGATTCACAGAGTTCAAGATGACCACGTGTGTCATCTTGAAGTTAAGATGGTACCAAGAAAAAGAAAAACAAAAAAATAAAAAATATTTTAATAAAGGTCCAAGAAATAAATAAGAAATACCTCATATATATATATATATATATATATATATATATATATATATATATATATATATATATATATATATATGTTATGTCAGATATTTTCACGGGTGTGATATGCAATCGAAGGTTTCCGGACATCCCGTGTATGTGCTGAGTCCCTCTCAGGACTGTAAGTCGCAATTAAGGCAGAACCTACAGGAACGGTGATCCTGGTATCAAAGGACTGGCTGACGGGGCATCTGATGAAATTAGAAGCAAACTGCCCCTTTTGTACAATTGAAGCATGGAAATTCAAGAAGGAAGTTTATTTAAAATGACGGAAAGTCTCTCCAAGAGCTCTATATAACCCCTTCCTTCTCTAAAGAATAAAGGAAATGTCATGTTAACGGATTCTTAGGATAAAATCGACGGATGGTGATCAAACGGTGTCTTTTAGCATCAATTTTAGTTCAAGAATAACTTTAAACTTATTTCGAAAATACAAATTTTAAATGTAAGTTATATATAAAATGTAATGAAATTATTTTTTCTATATATAAATTTTAATTAATATCTGTTAATTTAGTGGCAATAAAAGGTGTTAAAACTCTTCCTAATTAATTAACGTGAATAAATTACATCAAATAATTTTTGGTGCACAACTAATCCATCGAATGTGTGTTTATCTTATTGCAAGCTTATTGTAATATTTTACTTGCTCTCCCTAAGTAATTTACAATGATCTAACTCGCACTCATATAAATCTAAAAAGGTTTATTTAATGCAGCAAAATTGTATTATACTCTATTAGTTTACATAAGTGAAAGTTCGTGCATGATGCATTTTGAAGCGATGAGTCAAGGTAAAGAAATAGGGAAAAAGAAAATGCATCCCAAAATAAATTGTTTTTTACTAACTATATATTTTGTGTTATTATAGCCAAACACTTTATATTACATTATTATAATGTCAGATTAATAAGCCAAACGACTTCGCACTCTCTCCAGGGATTATTGACTCATACCAGATATACAAAGACACCAAAAGAATGAAGCTCTGTTGGGACCCTTTCCATGTTATCGGGTCCTAGGTGGCGTGATCTTCTGTACTTCCTACAAACTTTCGGACGGTCCACGTGGTTGCAGGGAGAATTGCTTTCTGAATCGGTTTATGCAGATGTTCACTAAAGCCCAGCCACTTGATGTTCTGCAGGAGGTTCTTTGGTATCACTCCAGTTGTTGATATTATTATGGGAATCGAGTGGACGATGTTAATTGCCTACTGTCTGCGGATTTGCACGTCAAGATCTCTGTATTTGGCGATCTTCTCTTTGTATTTTGGTCTTAGGTTGTATTTATTAGGTACAGCAATGTCAATCAGTGTAGTTCGCCTAGAAATTTTTTCTGTTAGTATAATATCTGGCCTATTATGAGCAACTGTTTGTTCTATTAGAACCGTTCAGTTCCAATATAACTTGAACTCGTTGTTTTCAACAATAGGCTCCGGATTGTAATTATAGTAAGGCACTTTTCCTACCTGCAATAGCTTTAACTTATCTGCTAACTCTTGGCTGAGTATCTTGCGGCAAACGCTTGGCATCCTCCAGTTATGATGAAATTTCGATAGTTTTTCTTCGGAATAACCTGGTCTTGGACAGCTAACAAAAGTCCTCCGTTTCCGGAAACATCTGTCCTGAAAGCAATCAATAGTTTGACGCTGGCGACATCTTCCTGGATGACCTCATTAAGATGCCGTCCATGAAGAGTTTCTGTAGTCAGGCTTGTAACTTCCCTTGGTCTGTTCGGTGGTGAGAAGCAATATCCCGTTCAACTGTAACGGCGTTGAATAGTCTACCTCGCATATTGCTTGATGTAGTGTGGAGGAGTCCGTTAACCTGTGGAAATAAGAAAGTAAGTTTATTATTTGTTGATCAAGCTGCTTACCGATATCGACCAATCCTCTTCCTTCTTGGTATGTTGGAAGCATTGTCCGTTCAATAGCACTCCGAGGATGGTGTTTGTGTGCTTTTGTTAAGAATGTTCTCATTTTCCTTTACAGATTTTCCATGTCCGTCCTGTTCTATTTTACAATTCCAAAAGAGTAGCTAAGCGCAAAGCATGCGTACGTGTTGAACGCTTTGAATAAATTTCTACTATTTAGACTAGTTCATAACACCCGTCTTACCCTCCTGACAAATCGGTTTTCAATTCGGCATTCATAGTACGACGGTCAAATTGTTTAGCCCATTCCATACCTAGGTATTTGTATGCTTCTATTGCTGCTGTAGTTCCACCGATCTGCATATCAAATGCTCCCGGTTGTATCTTTCCTTTAACGATGTTCAAAATACGGCACTTGACAAGTCCAAACTGCATTCCGATATCCCCGGAGAACTCCTCCATAATTTTGAGCATTTTCTCCAGCTGGTTTTTGGTAGCAGTTTAAGATCATCCATATACAGAAGATGGTTCAATCTTACTACCTCTTCGTTGTTATTTCCAATACTAAAGCCTTATCTGGTGGAGTTCAAACGACGTAACAGTGGGTTCATTGTATAACAGAACCACAATGGGCTTAGTGAATCTCCTTTAAATATTCACCTTCGTATTGCGACTGTATTAGTTTCAATGGTATCGCTGAATGGCACTTGCAATTGGATCCAAGTTCTCCAGGTTGACATGATGCGTTCTAAAGAGGAAACAAAATGATTATCGATCCTATACATTCTCAATATAGTTTTGAGCCACTCATGAGCCACTGAGTCGAAGGCCTTCTTATAATCTATGTAGGCACCAAAGAGGTTTCTTCGATTGATACAGGCGTGGTAATGATATGACAGAATTAACAATCAATTGTTCCTTGTATCTCATTGCTCCGCTGGTACATCCTCTCTGTTGATTTGAGATGATGTTATTTTGTTCACAATGTGCATAGATGCGTTGGGTCAAGCAGGAGGTGCTTACCTTTTATAGCATGGGAAGGTAGGTGACTGGCCTATACTTAGTTTGGGTATGTATGTTATGTTAGTTCTTTTGTAAGAAATATGTAATACCTTCTGTCAGAAATAATGACATTTTTGTTGAGTTAAGAAAAACATCATTAATAAGATTAGCCACTTGATGGTGTATACACCAGAACTTCTTGAGCCAGTAGTTCTGGATCCAGTCCGAGACCTGGAGATTTCCAGTTATCAAATTCCTTGATTATTTCTGAGGTTTCGTCGGTAGCAAATGGCTCAAACTGCATCTGGCCGTAGTCTTGGCAGACTTGGTGTTCTTCATTGATCCATCTGGCTGCGATGCTACAATTGACGGGTGTGGAAAATTGGTTTCCCCAGAACTCTCTGTTGGGATATCTATTATCTGCCATGTTAGGTGGAGAGTTTAGCATACGGTAGAAAATCTTTTCTGACCTTTGGAACAGCGCATTGTTTCATTTTCGGTTATTGCTGGTCTTATATCTCTTTAGCTATTCTGCAATAGCAGAGAGCTTCTGCTTTAGTGTGTCGAGGCATTGTTGAGCTGTACCAATCACTGGATCATGCTGCGAATGGTACCGGGCTCGATTCATTATATCTTTAACTCGTCTTTGAAGTTTACTTGTTCTCATACTCCTAATATACTCCGTCAGCTGTCGTATATATTTTCGAAGACTTTCGATTTTGTTATTTAGACATCTTTCCCATGGTGGAGTGTAATTTTACTTTCTAAAGCTCTAGCTATCGCAGTCGCAGCACAATAGATTGTGGTATATAAGGACTCCACAGAATAGGCCTCTGAAATATAAGCTGGTAAAAAACGATTGTTAATGATGTCCAACATGATACCCAGTCTTTTAGGTGAATTAATTTTTGGCAGTGCCGATCTGCATAACGGATCGGTTCCATTATACTTATATATCGCAGCGCTCATTTCTGTTGATAGTTTCTGATAAAGGAATTCTGCGTTGTCCTGTTGGGTATGATCATTCAGCTCTTCTTGGACCTCGGGCTCCGCTTCCTATTTTATGGTATTAAGCCGTGTTACAGAAATTAGGCTGTTTCGGAGAATAACTCTATATTTGTCAGATATTCTCTGTTGTGACACTTGTACACAGTCCATTTAATGCGTTGTCTTGGTCGTCCTGCTTGAGTGAGCTCTGGTTGAGATTCCCGCGCGACATCTCCGGCGGGTGGAGCTCTTGGAGTTATTTGGCCCTCATGCTGATGTAGTTGTTGTTGTTGTTGTTGTTAGTCTTCAGTGATGTCCTCTCTCGCCGTTGCCTGGTTTTTCTTCAACTTCGGGGTATCCCTGTGGCGCAGGTTCTGCGATATGTTCATGGATATCGTCGGTGCTTCTTATCTCTCGTTCGATTTCCGTTTTGATGATGTTAGGTCGCGCTTCTGAGATTAGTTTATTTCAGAGAATAACTCTTACTATTACTATTACTATTACTATTACTATTACTATTACTATTACTATTACTATTACTATTACTATTACTATTACTATTACTATTACTATTACTATTACTATTACTATTACTATACATGATTTACAAGCCAGACGGCTTCGCACTCCCTCCAGGGAATATTCACTCATACCAGGTACACAAAGGTACCAGAAGTATGAAGCTCTGTGGGAACCCTTTCCATGTTATCGGGTCCTAGGTGACGTGGTCTGCTGTATTTCCCATGAACTTTCGGACGGTTCGCGCGGTTGCTAGAAGAGTTGCTTTCTGCATCGGTTTATACAGATGCTCACTAAGACCCAGTCCCTTGATGTTCTGCAGGAGGTTCTTCGGTATCACTCCAGTTATTGAGAGTATTATGGGAATCGTTTGGACGCTGTTCATTGCCCATTGTCTTCGGATTTGCACCTCCAGATCTCTGTATTTGGCGATCTTCTCGTTGTATTTTGGTCTTAGGTTGTTGTTGTTAGGTACAGCGATGTCGATTAGTGTAGTTCGCCTAGAAATTTTATCTATTAGTATAATATCTGGTCTATTATGAGCAACTGTTTGATCCGTCAGAACCGTTCGATCCCAATATAACTTGAACTGGTTGTTTTCAAGAATAGGCTCCGGATTGTATTTGTAATAAGGCACTTTTCCTACCTGTAATAGGTTCAACTTTTCTGCTAACTCTTGGTGGAGTATCTTAGCGGCTGAGTCGTGTCTTTCCTTATACTCGGTTGCGGCAAACGCTTGGCATCCTCCAGTTATGTGCTGGACTGTCTCCGATGTTCGACAGCCATATCTGCACTGGTCATTCTCTATTGAGGGATCTCTAATGATGAACTTCCGGTAGTTCTTCGTCGGAATAACCTGGTCTTGGATAGCCAACAAGAAGCCCTCCGTTTCCGGAAACATCTGTCCTGAAATCAACCAGTAGTTCGACGCTGAGTTGTCGACATTGTCCTGATTGACCCCATTTGGATGCCGTCCATGAAGTGGCTTCCGTAGCCAGGTTTGTAACTTCTCTTGGTCTGTTTGGTGGTGAGAAGTAATATCTTGTTCCCTCAACTGTAGCGGTGTTGAATCGTCTGCCTCGCATATTGCTCGATGTAGTGTGGAAGAGTCCGCTAACCTGTGGAAATATGAACGTAAGTTTATTATTTGTTGATCGAGCTGTTTACCAATATCCACCAATCCTCTTCCTCCTTGGTGTCTTGGAAGCATTGTACGTTCAATGGCACTCCGAGGGTGATGTTTTTGTGCTTTTGTTAGGAGTGTCCTTATTTTTCTTTGCAGGTTTTGGATGTCCGTCCTGCTCCATTTTACAATTCCAAAGGAGTAGCTCAGCGCTGAGCAAGCATACGTGTTGAGCGCCTTAAACAAATTTCTACTATTTAAATTAGTTCGTAGTACCCGCCTTACCCTCCTGACAAATTCGGTTGTCAATTCAGCTTTCATAGTGCCATGGTCAATTCTTTTAGCCTGTTTCATACCTAGATATTTGTATGTTTGGTCTGCCTCCATTGCAGCTATAGTTTCACCGTTCTGCATTTCAAAAGCCCCCGGTTGTATCTTCCCTTTAACGATGTTCAAAATACGGCACTTGTCAAGTCCAAATTGCATTCCGATATCCCCGGAGAACTCCTCTACAATTTTAAGCATTTGTTCCAGCTGGTTTCTGGTAGCAGCCATCAGTTTAAGATCATCCATGTATAGAAGATGATTCACTCTGACTACCTCTTCGTTGTTATTTCTAACACTAAAGCCGTATCTGATGGAGTTCAAACGGCGTGATAGTGGGTTCATTGCAAGGCAGAACCACAATGGGCTAAGTGAATCGCCTTGAAATATTCCTCTTCGTATCGGAATGGTGTTAGTTTCGATGGTGTCACTGGATGGCACTTGCAATTGGATCCTAGTTCTCCAGGTTGACATGATGCGTTCTAAAAAGGAAACAAAATTATTGTCGACCCTGTACATTCTTAATATAGTTTTGAGCCACTCATGTGGTACTGAGTCGAAGGCCTTCTTATAATCCACGTAGGCAGCAAAGAGGTTTCTTCGGTTGGTACAGGCTTGGTTACATATGACAGAGTCAACAATCAGTTGTTCCTTGCATCCCATTGCTCCCCTCGTGCATCCTTTCTGTTGAGTTGCAATGATGTTATTTTGCTCACAATGTGCATAGATGCGTTGGGTCAAGCAGGAGGTGATCACCTTATACAGTGTGGGTAGGCAGGTGATTGGCCTATACTTAGCTGGGTCCTGTGTGTTGTGTTGGTCCTTTGGTAGGAGGTACGTAATACCTTCGGTCAAGAACAATGGCATTTTTGCTGGGTTAAGAAAAACATCATTAACAAGATTAGCCAGCTGATGGTGCATACACCAGAACTTTTTGAGCCAGTAGTTCTGGATCCCGTCGAGACCTGGAGCTTTCCAGTTATGGGATTCCTTGATTAATCTTGAAATTTCCTCGGTGGTAAATGGCTCAAACTGCATCTGGCTGTAATCTTGGCAGATTTGGTGTTCTTCATTGATCCAGTCAGCTGCGATGTTACAATCGGCTGGTGTGGAAAGTTGGTTTCCCCAGAACTCTTCTACCTGCTCTCTATTGGGATATCTATTATCTGCTATATTACTATTACTATTACTATTACTATTACTGTCATAAACATATTGGTTTATATTATTTTGAACAACTGAAGAGGTCCTTAAAATTAATTCAAGAATTTCATCGTTTTTCCTACTCATTATCAATAAATCATATAGTAATAATAATAATAATATATGTGTCTTGAATAGCTCAAAACTATATTGAGAATGTATAGAGTCAATAATCCTTTTGTTTCCTTTTTAGAACGCATCACGTCAACCTGGAGAACTAGGATCCAATTGCAAGTGCTATTCAGCGATACCATCGAAACTAATACAATCCCAATACGAAGGGGAATATTTTAGACGATTCACTAAGCCCATTGTGGTTCTGTCTTGCTTTAGTATCAGAAATAACAACTAAGAGGTAGTAAGATTGAATCATCTTCTATATATGGATGATCTTAGACCGATGGCTGCTAAAAGAAATCAGCTGGAACAAATGCTCAAACTTGGACAAGTTCTCCGGGGATATCGGAATACAGTTTGGACTTGACAAGTGTCATATTTTGAACATCTTTAGAGGAAAGATACAACCGGGGACATTTGAGATGCAGAATGGTGAAACTAAAGCTGCAGTGAAAGCAGAACAAAAATACAAATACGTTGGTATGAAACAGGCTAAACGATTTGACCATCGCACCATGAAGGACGAATTGACAACCGAATTTGTCAGGAGAGTAAGACGGGTGTTATGAACTAGAAGAATTGAAAATTTTTTAAGGTGCTCAACAGGTACGAATGTTATGCGCTTAGCTGCTCTTTTGGAATTATAAAATAGAGCAGGAGAGAGATCGAAAATTTGCAAAGGAAAATAAGAAAACTTTCAACAAAGCACATAAACATCACCCTCGGAGTGCTATTAAACGTACAATGCGTTCAAGGCACCAAGGAGGATGAGGATTGGTTGATATTGGTAAGCAGCTCGATTAACAAATAATAAACTTACGTTCTTATGTCCACAACCGAACAGACCAAGAGAAGTTACAAGCCTGACTACAGAAAACATTTCATGGTCGTCCTCTAAATGAGGTTATCCAAGAAAATGTCTACAACTCAGCATCGAACGGCTGGCTCTTTTCAGGACAAATGTTTCCAGAAACGGAGGGCTTCTTGTTAGCTATCCAAGACCAGGTTATTTCGACGAAGAACTATCGGAAGTTCATCATCAGAGATCCCTCAATAGAAAACGACAAATATAGATGTGGCTGTCGAACATCAGCAACATTCCAGCACATAAATGAAGGATGCCAAGCGTTTGCCGCTACCGAGTATAAGGAAAGACACGACTCAGCATCTAAGATAGTTCACCAAGAGTTAGCAGATAAGTTAAAACTATCGCAGGAAAGTGCCTTACTACAAATACAATCCGGAGCCTATTCTTGAAAACAACGAGGTCAAGTTGTATGGGGAGCGGAGGGTTCTAACAGATTAAACAGTTGCTTGTAATAAGCGAGAAATTATACCAGCAGATAAAATTTCTAAGGGAACTAAAATAATTGACATTGCTGTACCTAATAACAACCAAATACTAAAATACAATGAGAAGATCGCCAAATACAGAAATCGGGAGAGACAATGGGCAATGAGCAACGTCCACACCTCCTGCAGAACATCAAGGGACTGGACCTTGGTGAACATGTTTATAAACCGATTTAGAAAACCGTTCTCTTTGCAACCGCGCGGACCGTCCGAAAGTTTGTAGAAAGTACAGAAGACCAGGCAACTTAAGACCCGATAACACAGAAAGGGTCCCCACAGAGCTTCACATTTTGGTATCTCTGTATACTGTAATCTCTGGAAGGAGTGCGAAGCCGTTTGGCTTGTAAATCTGGATATATGTGCCTAGCTGGCAGTGTATTGCAACCAGAAGTATACTTGTAGCTACTGTAATGCGTAGACAGTACGGCCAGCAACGCCAGCTGCCCGCTGACCTTTAACCATATCCTTCTCTGTCTTCTAAATACTCTTCTGTCCTGACCTACCTACCCCAATTCCTACACAATCCCTTAGGGACGACATTCAGCTTTTCGACTGAACCCGACTACGAATAGATTCAGGGTTTCCCTAAACCAATCGTAGAAGGCGAATAAGAGGGGAGAAATTTCTGATTTTAAAATATTAATATATCGACTGTAACATGAACTACCTCAAGTGAGTAGGACTAATGGTTCAGAATGCCACACTGCAGAAGCGGTCAGCTTCACGGATTTGGGTGGGGCAACATTTCGACATATTCGCCTTTAAGTGGCAGGTTGTTGAGGATGCGGACCCTTGTCGCACAAGAAGCTACAGCCCAACAACAACAACATAAAAGCCAAATAACAGCGATAGCTCCACTCTCCGAAGATGCTGCGCAGGAACCTCAGCCATCGCTCACTCAGGCGGAACTTTCAATACAGCGCATGAAATGGACATGATTCATGAATGAGAACTTTTTATAGGGTCACTCAACTAGGACGAGAAATGATCAGCTGTAGACAACAGCCTCATGTCGAATTTTGTAGGGAATATCCACGCCTACAAAGAAGAATAACGGACCAATACAGAGCTATTTTCCGAAATTAACTAACCTCAAAAGCTCGCCTTACCATCATCAAAACGGAAATGGAACGAAAAATAAGAAGCACCGATGATATTAATGACCAAATCGTAGAAGCTGCTCTACAGCCAGACCCCAAGGTTGAAGAACAACCATACAACGGCATGAGAGGGGACATCGCTGAATATCAATAGCAACAACAACAGCAATTACATCAACATGAGAGCCAAACAACTCCAAGAGCGCCACCCGCCGAAGATGCCGCGCGGAAACCAGAATTCACTCGAGCAAGATGACCAAAACAACGCATTACATGGACTGTGCTCATGAATGAGTCAAAAATACACTATAACTTATCCAGGACGAGAGATGATCAGCTACAGGCAACAACTTCACGCCGAATTCTGCAAGGAGTACCCACACATAAAAGTGTCACAATAAAGAATAGCTGACCAATATAGAGTTATTCTCCAAATCAGCCTAATTTCTGTAACACGGCTTAACACCATCAAAGCGGAAGTTCAACGTAAGATCAGGAGTACTGACAATAATAACGATCAGATTGCCAAACCTCAGTTAGAGCCGCAACCCAATGTCCAAGAACAGCAAGAGCAGTCGAATGACGATACTCAACAGAACAACGCTGAAATTATCAACAAAAGTGAGTACTGGGGTGTTGGAGTATAATGAAACCAATCCGTTACGAAGACCTGCACTACTAAAAATTAGTTTATCTAAAAAACTGAGTATCATGCTTGACATCATGAACAATCGGATTTTACCAGCTTATGTTATAGAGGCCTATACTTTGGAGTCCTTACATACCACAATCTATTGTGCTGCGACTGCGATACCTAGATCTTTAGAAACTGAAATTACAACAGAGCTCCGACCAGCAAGAACGGAACCCAACACACCACCATGGAAGAGAGGTCTAAATAACAAAATCGAAAATCTTTGAAAATATACAGGACAGCTGCCGGGGTATATTAGGGGCATGAGAACAAGTGTACTTCAAAGACAAGTTGAATAAATAATGAGTTGAGCCCGGTACCATTTGCAACACGAACCAGCAAATAATACGGCTTGGCAATGCCTCGGCACACTGAAACAGAAGCTTTCTGGTATTACTGAATGGCTAGAGAGATAAAATACCAACAATATCCGAAAACTAGACAATGCGCCCTTCCAACGGTTAGAAAAGACTTTCTATCGTCAACTATACTCCCCACCTAATTTGGCAGATAATAGATATCCCAACAGAGAGCAGGTAGAAGATTTTTGGGCTCGATCAATGAAGAACTCCACATCTGCCAGGACTACAGCTAGACGCAGTTTGAGCTATTTACCACCGAGGAAATCTCAGGAATAATCAAGGAATTCCATAATTGGAAAGCTCCAGGTCTCGACCGGATCCAGAACTACTGGCTCAAGAAGTTCTGGTGTATGCATCATCAACTGGTTAATCTTATTAATAATGTTTTTCTTAACCCATCCCATTGTTTCTGACAGAAGGTATTACGTATCTCTTGCCAAAGGACCAATATAGCACACATGACCCATTATAAGAAGGCTTTCGACTCAGTGCCGCATGAGTGGCTCACAATTATATTAATAATGTATAGGGTGGATATTCATTGTTTTTCCTTTTTAGAATGCATCACGTCAACCTAGAGAACTAGGATCCAATTGCAAGTGCCATCGAACGATATTATCAAAACGAATACAATCGCAATTCGAAGGGGAATATTACAGGGCGATTCACTAAGCCCATTGTGGTTCTGCCTTGCAATGAACTCACTTTCACGCCGTTTGAACTCGACCAAATATGGCTTCAGTATTAGAAATAACGATGAAGAGGCAGTAAGATTAAATCATCTTGTATACATGAATGATCTTAAATTGATGGCTTCTACCAGAAATCAGTTGGAACAAATGCTCAAAATTGTAGAGGAGTTTTCCAGAGATATCGGAATGCAGTTTGGACTTGACAAGTGCCGCATTTTGAACATCGTTAAAGAAAAGATACAACCATTATCATTTGAGATGCAGACCGGTGAAACTTTAGCTGTAATGGAAGCAGAACAAACATATAAATACTTGGGTATGAAACAGGCTAAAACAATTGACCATCGTGCTATGAAGGCCGAACTGACCACCGAATTTGTCAAGAGGGTAAGGCTGGTATTACGAATGAGTTTAAATAGTAGAAATTTGCCTAAGGCGCTCAACACGTATGCATGCTCTGCGCTTAGTTACTCTTTTGGAATTGTAAAATAGAGCAGGACGGACGTCCAAAACCTGCAAAAAAAATGAGAACGCTCTTAACAATAGCACACAAACACCACCTTCGGAGTGCTATTGAACGTACTGTGCTTCCAAGACATCGAGGAGAAATAGAATTGTGGATATTTATAAGCAGCTCGACCAACAAATAATAAACTTACGTTCTTATTTCCATAGGTTAGCGGTCTCTTCTACTCTACATCGAACAATATGTGAGGAAGACGATTCAACGCCGCTACAGCTGAGGGAACAGCATATTGCTTCTCAATACCAAATAGACCAAGAAAAGGTTGTAGACAATGTTGAGATTGACTAAAATGTGGTTGTCGGACTTGCATTTTCTTTATTTTTGTTTGTTTTACGACGTTTCGATTAGATTTATCTCTAATCGCTATGAAGTATCAAGTTTATACTTGATAATGATTAGAGATACAACCTAATTGAAACGTCTTAGAAACAAAAAAAAAATAGAGACAATGCAAGTCCGACAACCACATTTTAGTTAGACCAAGAGAAGTTAGAAATAGATATGCGTGCTCTGAACTCAGTTACTCTTTCGGAATTGTGAAATGAAATTAGAACGGTCATAGAAATTCTGCAGCGGAAAGTCATAGTACTCCTTACAAAACTAACAGACATCACCGTCATAATGCAGACAATGCTACTAAGATATCACGGGGGAAGACGTTTGATGGATATTGGTGAGCAAAAATTAACAAACCGTCGCGCATATTTTCACAGACTGGCAGAGTCTTCTATGCTACACCGAGTTAAAAAGTGAGGCAAACGATTCAACACTGCTGGTTGAGGGACAGTGAACAAACTTCTCATCATCAACCAAACCAAGAGAAGCTTTAAGTCTAGCTACAAAGCCATGGGCGTCATATAAATGAGGTTCGGCAGGGAAAGTGAACAAATTAGATTCGAACTACTTGTCGACGTCAGAACAAATGTTTTCTGAAACCAAGAGATATTTACAAGCTATTCAAGATCAGGTCATCCCAACCAAAAACTATCTGAAACAACTAATCAGATACCTTTCGCTCGAGAACGATCACTACAGATATGGATGTTAGACATTAGAGACAATCCAGCACATAACGGGAGGATGCTAAACATTTATTGCATCGAAGTACAAGGAGAGGCACGATTCAGCTGCCAAGATAATCTGTCAAGAATTGGCAGAATAAATGAAAGTTATGCAGGTAGAAAATGTGCCATATACTGGAGAACAACGGGTTCAAGCTATACTGGGATCAAACCTTGCTTATGAATCATACAGTTGCACAAAACAAGAGCAATCTAAGGGACAAGCATAATAAAGAGACTGCCGACAAATATCTGAAGAGTGAGGAATGAGTAGCTTTCAGACGATCCCCATATTCTACTAATCTTCTGCTTAATATTAAGGAATATAGCCCTACAGCTTAGAATGGGCCTCCACAGAGCTTCAACCTTTTGATATCCGAATATATCTCAGATTAGTGAATGTTTTCCTGAAAAAAACACCCAAGACCTTTGGCTGAGTCTATGCTATTGTTATTAAAACTATTTGCTATTATATAAATAATAAAAAAATCTGTTTTTTTAAATTTGAATTACTTTTAAGTGGAAAAACTTAACACATTTATTTATATTTCTCTACCTCATTGTTTTTATTACATATTATACATTATTATAACTTTGATGCATTTTAATTAAATAACATTGCAATCGACTTTTCTTATCTAAAAAATACAATTTTCATCTCAAAATGTGCTTAAATAAAAGTTCATATTGATAACAGATAAATAGACAAAAAAACTCTCCAGTTTTCGAAAATGATTTACTTACTTTTATTATCGCTCTTACTAAGTCTAGAAGAAAAAAGTTCATCATTTTATTTTAATATATCAGTACTGAAAATACTTTAGCATAATTTTTTTAAGTATCAAAATCTATGAAATATTTTTTTGAATTCGCTATGATTTCAGTTTTTTCAGTTTATTTTCTACTTGCAATTTTTTTCGATATTCTATACTACACTTTTAGACAATAATTATTTAGAAAAATGTTCATACATTTCTAAGATGCAAATTAGGATTCACGTTCACCTAGTTGGATTTTGTTTTATTTCCCAAATACTATCCAAGAAATTAAATAGCGAATTTGGAGTTGTTTTCTTCATTAAAAGAATAAATATCTGTAGAATTATTCAACATCTTATCCATTTGCAAACAAAATATACGGTAATTATATATATATATATATATATATATATATATATATATATATATATATATATATATATATATATATATATATATATATATATATATATAAGCTAAAAAAATTTTTCAATATGTTAATAATTCATTAGTTGGTAAATTTTCTAAAACTGTCCAACTAAGATTAAAATATTTGACTAGAGGAATAAGTCCAATTTCAAATAGTAGAATTTATTAAATAATTCAACTTTCAGAGACGTATTACCCCGATTATCAACGGATAGTCGAATGTCTTTTTCTGTTGGGTTCAAATAAAAAAGGAGCACCAGTGTCTACTGTTTCAGATCATATCAATTACATTTTATGATTAAACTATTTGCCGACCCAGGAATTATGTTTTCTCTATTTTTAACTTATTTTTTATATACGCATAAATTTGAAATATAAATATCTATCGGTTGAAAATTGTCGGATGTGTTTCTAAAAATACAAGGCTATTCTTCAATATAATTTGTGAAATGTCGGCTCGATTTTAAATGATTTTAAAAATCAATGCATTTTTTGGCGAATAGAAACTTGAATGCTGTAAAGTGGTCAAAAATACTATATTTTGTTTTTTTTTCTGTGCATATTAGGTAACTCTAGCCTTCGTTATACCTTTCATAAGTTGTTTTTGAAAGTTTTAGGAAATAATTGTTTTGTGTTTGTCTTTTAGTCTAGCGTTTGAAAAATATCGAAATCTTAGTCAATATAATAGGTTAATAAAGTGCAAATAACCTTGTCTTCTTCTTAATGTTGAACCTTTGTTGCAAGTAGATGTAATTGGATGGTTTCAATTGTTATAGCGTAAAGTTGTAAACTGTTCAATATGGCGATCAAATTAAACAAGCAATAAGACGAAATAATTAAAAAATGGTCAAGGATAGTATCGTAAAAAAATTTAGACCAAGTCTGAATGATTTGATTGCTGAGATAGCTTGCAGGGGGCATGAACAATTAAGTGAGAAGTTTAATGCTTCTGAAGATCGTGTTACTAGTTTAGAAAATGAAATTACAAACTTAAGGGACAAAAATGAATAATATGTTAGAACCAATAATTTACGAACTTCCTTTTTGGATGAGAAACCCTATGAAAAAATTAAATCAAGATATCTGTAAAAATTTTTTCCGAAACTCCAAAAGTTTAGGATAAGAATAGGTATTCAGTCATATTTTTGTTAAATTCGCACGTGACAACGTTAAAGATAAAGTGTTTAGAAACAAGAAGATGCTAACAGGACGAAAATGACTATTGCAAAAAGCTTAACACATGTAGGAAAACCATTATTTTCGTTATTGAGTTATTGATTGGGCATATTTAATGTATCGTAAAAAAATTGAATATTGTGTTTCAGGTTTTCAAATTTATTATTATAAAATTGAAATAAATTATTACGGAAACTTGTGCACTAGGAATAAACAAATTTTATTCAAAAATATTAACAACAGAAAGAAAGGCTTTGTTTCACCAGAAATATAGCAATTAATAAAAGATCGCGCCAAAGAGAAAAAATACACTGTAATAAACCGTTACTAGTCAAATACGAAACCAAGTTAATACAGTAATTAAAAAACAAAAAGAAACTTCCAGAAACAAACGAAGCAATGAACGAAAATAGACACAATAATAAACGAGTAACAAGAATATAATCTAACAAGAAGGCCTACACTAACAAAGACAAGGCAGAAGAGTTAACAACTCTTTTATTACGACTGGTATAAATATCGTTAAAAGAATAAATGTGAGTAACAATAACCCATTTAATATACGAAAGTCTCCATCACAATTAATGTATCTTGCCTTAACTACTGAAAAAGAAATAGGAAAAACAAACAGAAGTCTTAAAAATGGCGTTCTGGAATCGATAAAATAAAAACGACGTGGCTGAAACTTATCACAGATTTTATGACGCCTCCACAGATATTTCTGATTATCGATATTTCTGAAAATACCATGGTTCTGGAAATTTTTAAGAATACTTAATTATTTCTACTTTTTAGTAGGCAGCATATTAAACCCGTCAACGTTTCGATATCAGATTGAAAAATGTCGCCTGTCGAACTACATCTATACATTTCCCGAAACTTAAAAAGTAAGATTTCAGTAAGAAATAAATGCCCATTTTCTGCCGTATTTAAATATTTGCTAATATGTAATCTCCTTTCAAGCGGAAAAAGGAAAGAATATATACAAATAGTTTATTTTCTGCAAATACAATTCAAGTTCTCCCTTAATACGCGTGTCGACCACCTAATGGTCTTGTCAGTAGAGCTGTATCGAACCGAGAGCAACATCGCAGGAAACAATTGCCTATATAAAACATGTATCGAAATTTATGAGACAAGACCATTAGGTAGACGTGACGCGTATGGCTGAGAACTAGAGCAATATTTGCAGAAAATAAACTTTTTGTATATTTTTTTCTTGTTTCTGCATATATGCATACAACAATATATCGTATATTTAAAAGTTTGCTTTTGTTTATAAAAGCAAAAAGATTTATGTGGGTCAAAAAAAAGACAATAAATACTATAACGAGTAAAGTGTTTGTTTTTTTATCGATTTCTATTTGAAATGTACATAAATGTTACAAAAGCTTTAAATGCATAGGGGATAGACCTATTTCGGATACCTAGCGACTCTGACATCAAGAGCGTTCAGTTTACGCTAACTTCAGCTCCAAATAGAGAATCCGATCTAGGTTAAAGTTTCCATGGTTAATGAACGGCAAAAGCTTCATCGAAGTCAAGTTGTAGTGTGAGGGAAATGATCTCAAAACGGTATAAAGAGTATGGTTGTACCAACTTTAGTGGTCTTGGTAGTGCGGTAAAGAAAGCAAACAGAACACAACAGTTCTAATAATTTCAAATCATTTCTATGGCTGACGAAAACCTAAATAATAATATGCTTAGTCCAGAGTACCTGTTAGAGGAGAGGGATGAGTTGCTTAGAATCTCCCCTGTCGTCCACTATAGAACACATAAACTGAAAGACATGCATAGATGTTTTAACTGCACACCGATTGATATTTTCCGGACAGCAGTTTCAAAGGTTCGACTAGCCATATGGATCGCCCACCTTCGGATGCAGACAGTATCGTAAGAAGTATGTTTAAAAAAATAATGCTATCTACTTAGCAGTAGAAAAGTCTTGTATGTATTGCACTAGAAACTAGTTCTCAAAGTACTTATTTAAGATGAAATATGAATAACACGCAAAATTACATTACTATTAACAAATTAGCTGATCATTTGCCGGTCAGTCGAATTTCATATTCATATTAAGCAGAATCTAGAGTATAGAAAATTCGTCTTTGGGTAGTTGTAGATCTAAAAAAAACTACAATAATATAATCTTTACCTTGTTTGTAATAGATATTGATACAGTAACAACATATGATGAACTGGATTTAAAGAGGTGTGCACAGCGAGCGAAATGTGGGCATATATCCGAATTACATGTAGATTAGAATTTAATCTAATTTTCAAATTAATAATAATAATTTATTTATGAACGGTGGAAATGCTTTTCATTAATTTTTTTCCGCAATATCGATTGATAATATCAAGTGTATGGTAAGTTAATGATTCATAATGAAAAATAACCATTTTTGAAATAAAATTGTAATTAACAAATAAACTGACAACTGGACTCTTATAATTGCGATGTGGAAAACCTTTTATCGCGTTTAAAACTCGTTTTCAGATTCCAGACAAAATGTTGGACAACTTTAATATAGCCCATCTTATATCAGTAATTTACTTAATATCCAAAACGTGGAAGCAAGAGAAAAAATTGCAATCGCTATCATAAGAGTCGTTTGTTGTGTCAAAAGCTTCTGCTCTAATTTTAAAATACTTTAAAACACAGCAAGTGTAAAAAAACAATAAAATGTTAGCATTTAAATTTACCTATTTTGTTAAAAATTTAATTCAAAATATACTCCACCTGGGTAGAAAAATTAAAATTTATTATGCTAATTTTTTTAAATATTCCACAGACTGAATACATTTTCGTGAAATGTCCACGGTTAATTTTATAATTTAAAGTTAAAAAGAAGATTTAAAAAGAAACCTTATTTATTTTTGTAGGGTTTTTAAACCAATGTGGGTAGTTTGTAGGCGAATTAATTCATTTTATTAAGGAAAAGCAGAAATTTAGTTATATGGTCACACTATTGAAAAGCAAAGAGATCAGATCAAAATATATTTTAAACTTTGTTGACTTTCTGCTGCACTCATAAATTTAAATTATTCACTGTCAGTTTAAGCCTCGTACTATTAATTTAGATCAGTGTTAAAGTTAGACCATGTTACTGAATTAAAAGGTAAATTTTTTTCCCTCTTTGAACATTTTGCCTATGTTGTACTACATCCTGTAGCTCCCCATTTAAATGAGTTAGGGTTTTTCACTCTATATACTTAATTTTTTATATCTGATCGAAAGCGAAGGTAAACAATTTCGTATAATTTAAACTATATAAGAAGTTGCAGTGAAGATTTGACATGCATGCTGTAACATTTAGGATATTCATTTACTCTTGAAAGCTAGTAGGCAAGAAAATATATAATATAGAAATTATCCTCAAATACATAAACCTAAAACTGTTCCGAAAAATTTTCTTAATAGTTCTTAATATACCAAGGCTGATCATTGTGCCCCCTAAACCTACTTCGAATAATGAACAAACACTAAAAGTTCAAGTTTCATAAAGTGTTTTGCTCATCAAGCAAGATGAGTATAGTGTGTTAATATCAAAATGAAGCATTGTTGTTATATATGTATTCTCCTTTCAGGCAGAGAAAAGGAAAGAATATATACAAACAGTTTATTTTCTGCAAATACAACTCTGGTCCTCTCTCCATATGCGTTTCGAGCACCTCGTCAGTGGAGGTGTATCGGAAAATACATACATAACAACAAGTTAAATACGAGAGATAGATTTCTTTATTTCAGTTTCGACTTTTTTAAAAATGAAGAATGTCGAGAAAAGAACAGGTATAAAATACCTTTAGAAAAAGATATGAGGCTCATTCAAATTCGCTAGGTGGTGTTTCGTACGACATTTTGAAATGACGATATGATGAATTTAATTAGTAGAACTGCAGATGAATCTCTGAAAACTGTTACGACTCAGGGGAGCACTAATAAAGTTCATGTACCACAAGACAGACGACTGATGGTGGGAGATTCAATTGATACTTGCCAAATCATACTGCTAATGAAATTTTGAAAAAATATTTTGATATGCAAGAGTTCTCTACCAGAAAGGTACCTGGGATAATAATTGTATCTCAAAAACCGAACTCAATGATTTCTAAGCTTCTTTTACCTAAGGTAGACAATATATTCAAAGCGTTGATTAAAATATAAATCAATTAAAAGGTACAGCCATCTGCACGAAAGGTTGTGGCTGTTTTTTTGTGACTGTAGATTGAATAATAAATAATAAGTAAGTACTTAATTTCATCAAGTGTCAAGGTGAAGCTTTATTTCTATAAAGCTTCACCTTAACACTTTAAGACTCTTGCATAATAATGACATGTATTCACATAGCAGGTTTCCGCTGTTCTAGTTACACTGTTGCAGAAATGGCAAATATGATTCTAAGCTTTGCTTATTTGTTGATGTGGTTTCTTGAAAGGCAGGATCCTGTGAAATGATTTCTTATTACTAGAATATCCCCTTTTAAGAGACCAAGAAGCATTTTTGAATTCTTTGGCGACAGACTTAAAAACTTTTTCATTTCTCTGAAACAAGACATATTTTTCCACTTTAATTTTACCTGATTTTATTTCCGTATTCGGAATTCCTCTTTTGGAGGATTTTTGGTAATCCACAGAGAAGCTGCGGGTCGAGAAAAATTGTTCTAGTCCCATCTTTTGTGAGACTGTTTCCTTGCTCATTCCCTCTGATTTTCTTGCTCATTTCCTCTGATTTTCTTGTTCCCTGGCACCCACATCAGTTATTCTGTTGTTCTTTGCAACTCGCCTTATGGCTTGCCTACAGTCCTAGATCAACTTAGGTGTTTGGTCTGAGAGCTTTTAATGCTGCTTGACTATCTGACAGTATGTATGCTTTCATCTTCCGGGTACTTCTATTCAGACACTCGTCAGAACACATATGAACTGCATGCATTTTTGCTTGAAAAATCGCAGGAGTATTATTGCAGGGGTTTGACAAGCCCAATGCCTAGGCCTGATACTCTTACTTCCATGCCCCTTCTGCATCTTAGATCCATCAGCAAATATGGTATGCCATTAAATCCTCCTTTGGTAGAGATAATTCCCGTCCATTTACTTGGTAGCAGCCAGTTACGAATTGATAATTCATGTTATGGTCATACCTATTGGTTTCGGTATAGATTCTGTTGAAATTTTATCCAGAATCTTCGCATACTTAATAAAGTTTCCGGTTTTGGGGTTTTCTGTTTGAAACGGCTATAGGGCATTTGTTGCAAAATTGGCCAACAAATATAAAACTCAATGGATATGGATAAAATTTCAATCGACTTTTTGCACAAACACGTCATGTTGTTTTGACGAATATCAGAATCTAGTGGATTTGTATGTTTTTTAGAAAGGCGAACACAATGTTACACTCAGATATTCTCTAGGTCACAAAGGATCCGAAACACGGTCGATGTTTTTGAAGATTTCTAGTAAGCCCTTGAATCCAAATTTTAGTTAAAATTGATCCGCGAATATGAAAATCCATTTCAAATGGAGGTAGTTATAAATTCAACTGATTTTTTTGCACGTGACATTCTACCTTGAAAATTGAGAATATAATGGATTCCAATATTCTTGGGTAGCAAAACACAGTGGATAAGCAGATATTCTCCACCTTATAAAGGGAATGGCTTTTCATCATCAACCACCCTCAATTGAGAATGATCATTGCCGATATGGATATCGACCATCAGAGAAAATTCTACATATAACGAGAGGATGCCAAGCATTTGCCAATCAGAGTACTAGGAGGTATAAGATTCAGTCGCCAAGATCATCAATCAAGAACTAGCAGAAAACATGAAACTGGAGAAAGTACCATACTATGAACACAGTCTAAAATCTATACTAGAAGATGAATTCAACAAAAAAATATTTTGAGATAATTAATTTCGATTTCCATTTTAAATGATTTATTTATATTTTATACTTATTAGAAGTGACGAAGTTGAAGTACAAGTATATTCAATATAGAAAATAAAATATGGCTACCTTTTAATGATGTTTTACTGTGTAATGATTTTAATGAAAATAAACCTATTTTCCAAAATTACGTGGCGATATCCTAAAATAACACACCTTAATTTCGAGCTCTAATTTTATTGTTCGCTTTTGTACCTTCAGACAAGTGTCGTATCTCTTCCCTTGTGTTGTGAAAGCTTCTCGAGTATCGTTTTAAACACCGTACGTGTTCAAGATCGTATCCCATCGCGGTTTGTTTGCCTTAGACGTTTCGTATCAATATCACTGGATACTAGAGGATAAGAAGACAAGAGGGTAAGGTACAGATAATTTGCCCGATAAATGTAGATAAAAATAATCTTCAATATGTGGTAAAATCGAAATTGTACTTCTTATAATTATTCAAAACATTGCTGAAAATTGTGGAAGGGAGCAGACATGGGAAAGTAAATTCTTTTGAACAATTATACTCATACTTATTTCGTTGTGCTGGCAACTCGGAATTAGTAATAAGTAAAAATTTTCTCATAATTTAGAATGGCCAGTTCGTTTATAAATTTTATTTCTCTATTTTTTTGGACTTCAAAAATAAATAGGTGATAATATTCAAAAACGTTAATGTTAAATCAAATTACTTTAAAAAAATATTTATCGAAATTTAACTTATAGTTTATCAGAGAATATCAGTGATTTCTTCATAAAGTTTTATATTTTTAATTACCTTCGTTAACAAAACATATTTTGTACCATAAAACATCTATGTAGTAGCCAATAGTTAATTATTTTTCATTATGTGAATCTACCATGATATAATATACCATTTAAATAGGGTAAAACAGAAAGATGTTATTTACAAAAACACTAAAACTAATTAATACTTTATTTCGATTTTAGCTACAAAGCTGTGCAGGGGGATTATTGTATAACCATGTAACCATAATTTAGAAACCTTTATATATTTACACCAAGGTATCCATTTATAAAATAAGTCCTTTCTCGTATAACTTTTATTCAGCTATTGCACGTTCCTCATTTAAATAAATGAATCGTTGAATTAAATACACCTTTTTAGTTTAATCTGCAAATTTAACTAGGTTGGTTCTATGCATATATCTTTTGAAGAACATTATCCACATTCTTCGATGAAAAAATTCAGAAAAATCGTAATAATACTTGTATTTCTTTATCTTTATAGGGATTTTCATATAACAGATATCTGTAAAGAGTTCCCTACACATTCCTTTGCAGGACCTTGTATATGTTGTTATCTTACCTGAATGCTTAGGTCTGTTATTTTAGGACTAGACCCATCACATGTATGGGCTATTAAGAAAAGGTCAATCTTTATAAAACTATCTGCTAAGACCTTCAGTTTTAATTGCGTTATTCACTTTCTTCTATGTATTTGGCTTGGCTATTCCTAAAATTATACAGGGTGTCCGAAAACAACGTCAGGATACTTAAAGAGGTGATTCTATATAACAAAATACAGGTAGTAAGTAATTCAAAAAACTGTCAAAGTATCAATTGTTTCCAAGTTTCATGTATGTAAAGTTTAATTTTTTATTTAGTTTAGGATGAAGTTAATCTTTGGTACAAATACTACAGGTAAAATTATATCCCTAACTTACCACCAGAGGACACACTATCTAAGATTTAAAGTTTATTTCTCTCATAACTGTTTTTATTTTGACAGATTAAAATAAAGATTTTTTCCTGGAGATATTAAAAATACTTAAAAAATGTACTTCACATCAATAAATCTTACCATTTGACCATAGATCGACGTTAAATTATTTTAAGTACAAAAAAAAGATTCAAAAAATTACTGTTACATAAAATGCTTATTTAAAATTTCTATATTAGGTAGAAATATCAATATAATTCATTAAGAAGAAAAGTATATATGAATTTAAAGCTAAATAAATAGTTTATTTTTATTTATTTGTAACTAAGAAACCTCTGAGATTTTGAAATTTTTTAAAAATTACTCACTTTCATTTTATCATACAGAATCAGCTTCCTAACTTTTTTGATATTGTTTCGAAACCACCTGTTTACTAATTCTTCCAGAAACATCTTAATATTATTTCATCATTATATGAACTGATAAGTTGTTACGTGATTATTTTGTTTAGCAAATTTTTGTTTATTTATATCCTCTCCAGGATGGATATTTGCCATATTTAGCAATAATTTAGTTGATATGGGATTCTCTTTGATGAACAAGTTGGACTGGGTCCATAGACTTTTATTGAATGGGGCGTTCCATTTAAACCTAGAGAACGAAATGTGTTCGGTTTTTAAGCTAGTTACTAGTATTTAAAACGACCCTAGTTTAATGGTCAAGTAACCAATTTGTAACAAATCGGTGAATATGGTGTAGCTGTGAGGCTGTGTGAGGTTTATGTGAGCTCATTTGTGTAGTTCTGAGCTCCATCTAGATATTTTATTACTGAATTTATTATGAAAATCGAAAAGGTTTCGCATCAGTGACAAGATCGAACGAATAAATAACTTGTAAATTAGCAGCCGAATCTTTAAATTCGACTTGTTGTTACGATTCAGCAGAGAATAGAGAGAGGTATCAAAGAGGTTTTGGCTTTACTTAGAAGATAGTTCCTATTGAAAAGTCAGTTGAGCCTGCTATCGAAGACTCGCACTAAGTATTTTGCGTTATTTCTCCAAGGAATCTGAGTGTTAAAAAAGGATAGCAGATTATCTGGGATTGCAAATTTAGCTTTAGTAAACATTACTGCCTGGGTTTTGTCAGGATTTAACGTAATTTTCCAATCGGCCATCCATTTCTCCATCTGAAGAAGTCGCAAAGCTGTATCGTCACAAATAAATATAATCTGCTATATTTGTCTTTAGGAACATTCGCAGTATACGGGTTGAATAGAGTGAGGGATAGAGGAGAACCTTAAGAAACCCTCACTCCAATCGCTCTTACAGTACATATAGCATCATCTAATGATACAACGAATGTTCTGCCTCCTAAGAAACTTAGGACCAGTCTTACAAG
The DNA here is from genome assembly GCA_034092305.1 of Diaprepes abbreviatus. Taxonomy (NCBI): domain Eukaryota; kingdom Metazoa; phylum Arthropoda; class Insecta; order Coleoptera; family Curculionidae; genus Diaprepes; species Diaprepes abbreviatus. The sequence goes on from JASJET010000117.1 coordinate 749,737, forward strand.
ATAATTGGGGGCTCCTAACCTTATAAGCTCTATTATAAGTCTATTATACAATATCTTGTCAAAGGCTCTGCTGAGATCGAAGAAGATTGCGTTCGTATGGAACTTTCTGTTAAATCCCTGGGTTATAAACAATGCCAGTCTGGTAGTGAGCTGAGCACTACTGTAACTCCTGAATCCGAATAACTCTGGAGGCAAGATGTCCCTTTCAACAATTAAGTCCATCATGTGATTTAAAATTACTCTTTCTATTATCTTTCCCAGACTGGAAAGTAGACTAATGGGCCTATAACTCTTTATGTTGGTGGCACGTTCGCCTTTCTTTCTAACAAGAATAATTTTAGCTACTTTCTAGTCTGAAGGAAATTAACCGGATACCTAGGTAAACAAGGCGCATATACCTATAAATAAGAATAGTGCAATCGATGTTTTGTTCTTTTGTATGATTGGCGCTGGGGTTTAATTGGAATTGTTTATAAAATTTGTCTGCAAATCCGTTGGCTTTGACTTTAAGATCAACTAAAGTACGGTTTTCACTGATAATGTGTTGTGAGATATCTTTGTACATTTTCTCAGGCTTCGAAATATTCGAAAAAACTACCATTCTGAATTTGCAAAGTTTCCAACTTAGATTCCCAGACCGATAATACAAGTCTCGGAGCTCTCGCCGAATTTTTTCAGATTCTCTGTTTGCTTCTCTCTTTGTGGCGGAATTACCAGTCCTGTAAGCTCTTATTTAGAATAAGCAGAAACGTTTTGTTCTTATGGATTTTTTGTATCTAGCCCAAATTTCAATAAAAAAAACTCAAGATCCGAGCGAGTTCATTTTATTTTATGTAACTTCTTAAAATATATATTGACGGTCGCTTTTAGAATATTTAATTAAAATCGTTGTTTAGTTGGTTTTATCTTAGTGGTGAACAAGCACATATTTATCAGCAAAACAAAAGACTATACAGTCAGTCAACAATTTATTACAATTAGCTACCTTAAAAAATAAGCCATAGGTCGATTATAGTTTAAATTTTATTACCACACTTTGAAATTTTGACACTTAACGGTATCCAGCCTAAATTTCAATAATAAGAGACTCAAAATCCAGGCTTTTGAGTTAGCTTTTATTTTATGTAACTTCTTAATAAATATCTTGACGGTTGCTTTAAGAATATATAATGAAAATCGTTGTTTAGTTGGTTTTATCTTAGTATTGAACAAGCACATATTTCTTAACAAAATAAAAGACTATACAGTCAGTTAACAATTTATTACAATTAGCTACCTTAAAAAACAAGTTTTAGGTCGATTATTTTTAAATTTTATTACCACACTTAGAAATTTTGACACTTAATTATTTTCTACAGTCTTTATCATTCAAGTTTACATTCGGTTGAAATTATTTCGGACTATAATTCTACCTGGCGATCGGAATTATTTCATTGGACAATCGATGCTTATTCCTTCGCATATTCAACGGTGCTCAGTCAGCTCTCTGTTTGGTAAAATAGTGTCGGCCGTTACGGGTGCTTAAAATTTTACATTTGGGGCACTTAACCTGAAGTCGTCTGCATAACATAAAACAAATTATGGATTAGTCTAAAAAATATAATGGAGACTGGAAGTAGTATGACGGTTTAGTTAGTTTGAGACATCTGGTTCGACTAAAATGTTCCTTGTAAATGAATGGTATCCTTTAGATAATTTGGTATTTTAGCATAGACTTGTCAGCATACTGAAATAGGTTTATTTAGCTTGTGGATATCCAAAATTACCAAAAGCCTATATTTTCCATCTAACAGTGATTATGGTGAGAATCCAAGATATTTTTTAGTAGGAGTGTATGCTTTGTACTCAGAATATTTTCCTTATTTTTTAGCATATGTTTTTTCTATGAGATGACACCAGTAGTCGTTGCTGCCAATAGCAGAACAGTGAACTATCAATAATGTAATAAAATTTACTTAGACTTATCAGTTTTCACTACTCAATCAAGTGAATTATAATGTGGTCCAGAGCTATAGTTAGTTGATTTCTCGATAAGAGATTAGGTCTTCGTTTTATTACTTCATCTACCATCAATCTATAAATTGTCCTCTTCGCCGTATTCTCTACAAGTATATGTGGAGGTGTGAGGTTTAGGATTACTTCCATGGCGGCCATTTATACATCAACAAGCAAGTCTTTGAACTTTAGAGAAGTTAGCTCTCGTGTTAGCTAAACTGGTTCTTTTGCCCGAGATCACTGCCCTATATATGATGATTGATCATCTCACTATTGCAGTGTACATCCACTTCAGGATTTTTGGGTTTGTACTCCATCTTTTCCCTCGCAAAGTTCCCACAGACCATCACGGCTTTTGTGGCCTTGTTAATTACTTCTTTTTCGTACTTTTTCCAGAGGAGTTAATTATCTAGGGTCACTCCCAGATATTTTACCTCTGACGTCCACTTAATGACATTCCCATCCATTCTGATGGTTTTCAGATTGGGGTTTCTTTTCCTTGTGAAGGCAACTAGGGTCGTTTTGGTGGGGTTGATGTGTAGTCGCATCATCTGGCACGATTGCCTAGTATATTCAAGTCCTCTTTGAACTAGGCCACAGAGGGTAATATCGAATTTGCCTCTTGCGATCATGACATCAGCATAACCCTGACAAAATTAAAGTTAAATTACTCGTTTTATTATTTAATAGAAATATTTTAGTAGTACTGATGAATTATTAATTTAACAAAGCATTGTAACATACCGATTAGTATAGACCACAATGATTTTTGTGACAAACTTACATGTAAATGTAAGGTTTGCCATCAAATGACCATTTAAATTTTTTTTTCTAGTTTGTTCACATACCAGCTCTCTATTTATGGCATACTGCTAACTGAATTATGAATTTTCATTTTTTTTTATTCGAAAGAATGGTATTGTACGTTTTATATTTAGTATATTTTAAATTGAATTTTATAGTTAGAGGTATATTTGAATACTGTACTCCTGTGGAAAATTAATCTTGGCTATACAGCTTATCTTGGCCACTCCGCTCTTAGTTATTAAGATTTTTAGTGATACAGCTTAACTAATTAGCACATTTTTTATTACGTCAGCAAAATGAAAGAGATATTTTGTTTATTATTTATAACTTTGAATATTAGTGTGGAATATTTCTGTAGTAAAGTAATCTAAAGCTTTTGCACTTTAGTAATTTCAGTTCCCTTTCCACTCGGAAGGCCCAATCTTAAAGTAGACAGCGCTTTTTTTTATTTCGTGTAACCTCCCGAAATTTTTCGTGAGCTGACCGAATGGGTAAATTAAGGGTCCAATGACTTACCATAAATACAGTAAAACACACACTGTTTGAGTGTTCAAAGTTAAAATACATGCTTATTTTTCTCTCTTCAGTTTTTAGTATTTGTATTCATACAAATTTTGTTAATTTTTTTATAAAACTCTCTTTCCGTTTCTCCGTCGATTTAGAGTCAATTTGGCGCCAAACATTTTTTTTTCTTTTGGCACACTAACCTGGCAAAGCATGAATTTATATGCAGGAAATAAATAATAAATAATAGTATATTATTTTCATGCTTTGATGTTCAAGAATTTTAATGTGGAATTTGATTTTAATGTATTCAATGGGATTTAAAAATAAAATATATTTTCAGCATAATATATTACTTAAATCGTATTTTCTAAACAAAAAAAAACAATTTAAAGGAAACGTGGTAATGAAACAAAGCAACAATGTTATTAAATCTGGTACTTAATGGGCTCCAATCTATTTTTTACATATTCGTAAAGTTGAAGAGTGGGCACGCCAATGTATTTGTGTTTAGTTCTGTCATATTTTTTGAAATTGTTAAAATTATCAGTTAAAAAAATATAGCACTTTATTCTAGCTACTAACCTAATTATTATATCGTATACGTTTTCTTTTATAACAGCATGAGTGATACTATTTTTTACAGTGTGTCTACAATTTATTATTAACCCTCAATGGCCTAGTAAAAAAATGTTTTTGAGTGGACTATCGACTGTCAAAATTTTTAGATGATTAGGATGATACAAGTCGTCAAGAACTTTTAAGTATTGTACCATAGATTCGAAGACTTACTACCTTGGCCACTGGCTTTATTTTCTTTTACTTACAACCGTGTAGTCATGTTATAATTATTTTATTGCGAAAATTTTAATGTAGGTACGTACTTTTCAATTAGTTTTATATATCTTTCCTTGTAATGGATGCTCTCATATCGTAAATTAATAGAGTAGCAAACCAGAAGAAACTTTCTATTATTATTTATAAAAAAAATACACCAATATCTAGTAGTATGACAGCAATAGCCATACAAAAGAAATTTACCAAGTATTTCAATTGCAAAAAGCTTAAAATTATTTTAAATTCAATGCAAAATTCAAAACATTGTTTGTAGTGAAACTTTGAAACCCGTAAACTTATTCGACAAAAATTAAAAACATTCGACTTTCTTGTTCAAAAAGATTGTGAAATGGCCAATGCCCCAAAACAACTTCTAGACCCTTTGTGATTTATAATCTGCGTACGACAAAAATTACTTTTCTTCAGCATTAAATCTCGTTCGTTCTTTCCGGTGTCAAAGGAACTTCGGTAAATCCGTCAAATTTTTTGTCAATAAATCATTCTTTTTTCGTCCGGAATTTGGATATTTTATGAGAAAATATACGGAGCAGAAAAATTTTCCTTAAAGATTTATTCGTCATAAGTATTACTAAATAAAAATCTGAACATTTCTTATTTTTAACCAATCATTTTGATGAAGTCAGTTGAACCACTAATGGATATGTTTTATTATATTGTTGTATCCTTTTACAATAAGCTACAAATATTTTTCGATTTCAAATTATGATTTGACTCCAGGTAATTAAAAGAACATTTATTCACTTAACGGGCATGCCATTTACAAATACAATCAATATGAAAAAAAAATATGATATGTTAAAAAATATATATCACAAACGAGCAGGTAATATCACAAATCACCAATTACAGTCTACATTTAAGATGATGTTTTAGTTGAGAGGTACTTGTATTAAGTAAATCTTTTTCCATATTGTTTGCATTTGGCATGATTCTACTAATTGATCCACCCTCCTCATATCGTGTTCAGTGAGTTTAAATCTCAAATGTTCTTATCACACGTAAATTTCGAGATGGCACATAGATATTCAGCCCCTGAAGGATTTTGGGGCAATCAACATGGCCATGCAAAATTTTGTGAGCTCTGGTAACATCAGCATTAAATCTTCGTGTTTGTAGATTTTGTAAATTCAGGCGTTTCTCTAATTCTGTATAATTAATATTATCATGAGAAATACCCAACTTAAATGCCATATATCTCAGAAATCTTCTTTGCACTGATTGCATTTTACTGATATAAATTTGGAAATGAAATGAAATATAATTTTCAGAGGGTTATTTATTTGTATTTTTGCTAACTGAGAATTATTGTGAAACAAAAAAATACAAAATTATTTTTTCTTAAATTTTAATTAAAACCAGTTTTAAATAAACTGAATTGTATTTATTCCAAAAAAGGTATTATCAAAAAGATAATATGGCCAAGTACATGGCTATCTAAAGGTGCATGCAGACATACAAGTCTTGATAACACTCTGCAACAGAACATCGTAACATCACATCGTCCGATCAGTTGTCGGGCTTTGGCCGTCGTAATAAATAAATGTTATGGGTCTATGTAACACAAGGAAGTTGGACGGGATATGGAAAACTACAAAAATAGGCTAAATGCCAAAAAAATTACCCTAACATGAAGAAAATAAATGTCATAAATTGACATCAAGTTGCTACTTGGAGCAAGCGCAGAAAGAAATTTGATAGCAAATTTGTTGTATGAGATTGGCAATATGAGAACCAGAAAACCAGAGCAGGATTTGCGAAATTGGCGATCGGTATCCCGGCGTATTCCTTGTGTTTAATGTGGTAGTTTATCATCATTCCCTTGATTTTTTTTTGTGTCGAACAGAGACTAAGTAAATTTCGGAATTTATATTTGTGTATGCTTTCAAGACATTTGTGCAGACTTTTTATTTATAACAATGCATCAATGTACGGTATTGTTTTGAAAATCTTGTTATTTCATTATCTTCAGTAAATACATTTTTCATATTTCGGTAATTATTTACATTATGGTACATCTAGGAAAATGACGTTTTTTGGGAAAACTTCTATACTAACCCCCTATTTCGAGGTCGTAGAATAAGATTTTGTTTTTTTTTTCACTGTTTTTCCTCAGTTTCCCGGGAAACTCAAAAAACTAAGCGTCACTTCACTAAGCACTTTTAATTGTGAAGAAAACTCCGAATTTACATATTTATTTTCAACAATACTATTTAAGATATCACGTACGTAATATATTTCAACTATTTTTGCACAAATTTTGGTGAATAAATTTATAACTTGTATTTTCAACGAAAGGCCAAAAATATGTTCCGGAAAGGCCATCGACCATCACACTCGCTAAAACGACTAATAAACTATAAAATTTGTCCATCTCAGTCAACAATATAGTTTCATTTTTGCAATGTTTTATACAGTCTCAGGGAAAAATTAATCTTAACCGCCCAAAATTTTTGGTTAGTTCAGGTTTAGCTTGATTTTGATTAATTTGTAAAACTGAAAGTAATCTGAACTAACCTAAATTGACCTAGACTTATACTTTCGAAATATAAACTTAAAAATTTATTCATTACAGTTAACAACATCGTCTCATTTTTGTAATGTATAAAAAAGGGTAAAATTAATCTTAACCATTCAAAATTTTTGGTCAGTTTTGATTAGTTCAGGTTAAGCTTAGTCTTGGTTAGTTTGAGAAATTAAAACTAACCTGAACTAACCTAGATTTATTAATTAAAAATGTTATTGTCCAGCAGAGACCACGTAAAGGTGAGACAATCTGTGAAAGAAAATAATATATGTGAATTCCACAGTGTGGAATTTGTGGTTGTAACAAAACTTTAACGATTTAGTACAACAAATTGAACCCAAATTGAAAAGTGTTTTTCATTGTTTTTCGCAAAACTCAAGAAAAATTATGAAAAACGGAGGTCAGAATCGTGTTCTACGATCTCAAATTAGGGGAAGTACGGAAACTTTTTCAAAAAAACGTCGTTTTCCTAGATTTCTCATAATGCAAATTTTTACCCAGAGAATTATGTTTAAATATATTTTTCAGTATTTATTTTATTAATCATTTAATAATGAACTTTAAATTGTAATTTTTCCAATATAGTAACGTAATAAAACGTTGCTCAAGTCCAGTCCTCTCCCCTGACTACTGCGCAAGTATAGTATAGCCATTTAAGGGGAACTTTACATGCCGGACCAAATTTATTTTGGGGCATTTCTCTTCCCTTTACCCTCTCCAACTTCCTGATGTTACATTATATATTTGTGTATCTACACGACACTGGTGACCCACGTCTTACTTAGAAAAATGAGTGAACTGATGGCACCTCGAACTTTATTACACCTTCATTCCTTCGTGTAATACAAAATCTACGAATTTATGATATTATGTTCTGTTAAATATTTCAATTATATATTTTATTTTGAGAAGTATACTTTTATGTTCTGGATGTAATTCTTCAAAGTATGTTCACCTACCTAATCTAAGTTAGACACAATATTGGCTATAGTAAGAAAACCTATATGACAAAAGTATGGAATATTTATAAATTTCCATAATATATTTTTGAAATAATTATTTTTGATACCTAAATTAATCTTGTTCCAAGAAATACAAATTATTTTATAGATTTCAAGTGAATCGTGTTATTATCAGAAGAAAATCGTAAAAAGAAATAAGTTCTAGATATTGTGGATATTTAACTCTGCCAACGATATCCTTAAAGCATCCAAATCTAAGGCTTTGTATGAAAATGAAGCTAGCGTACCGTTTATTGGCTCTTCGATATATGCCGTTTTGTCCATCTGATTTTCATAATTAAATAGTACTTTCATTCGTGAACGGAATAGTTTGTCAATTCTCAATATTCCACTGAATACGTCTTCTGCCAAATTTTAATCTACGAATTCTGTAATTTTGGAAAAGAGGTGGAATATTGACTTGGCTTTAAACCTGCTTTTTTAATCTAAGTTTTTTGGACAAAATAACAACTAATATTAATTTTTCGTACATTTATTAGTTCATTTTTGAGATGCGCGTATTTTAAAGTGTGATTTAGTGTAGGAAAAATAATCAAAAAACCATCGTCATAAGTTGTACAAGTTTTTCATCTAAGATCAGGTCTTCGTATGATACCTTTTTAAAATACTCAGTACTGTAGCCCAATTTCTCCTAAGACGTCGTGCGTCTGTACCATTCGTTATTTAGAGTTAAAATTTCGCTCTGGTGTCATATTGTTGTTTCAAATAGAAAAAAATACAAAAGTGAAAATTAAAGCTCAATTTACTCTAATTTTTAAATTAGACATTACATTTTTTATGAAAAAATACTCCAGCGACAATAAACGCTTTTAATATAAATTAAACCTTAATATTTTAAAAACAAGTGAATATATTCGTCCGATACATGGTTTTTCAGAATTCCTAACTAGAATTCATGAGGGGATTTAGACTAACTACAACGTACTAAATCAGGATTCTAAATGAGATGCACGCCTAAACTCTGATATTATTCAAAGCACCGTATTTTCTAATCATATAAATATACGCCTATCCTTGCTGTAGTGACTGATTATATGGAAATAAAAAAAAAAATAAGAAATACGTGCTGGACGAACAGTATGGTGCAAATATCGTATCTAGTATCTTTGTTAAAATAGCCTTTTAAATTTTTATTCCATAACTATGGCATATATTCATAAATATTGATACAACTTTTTTTCTATACTTGACATTTTCGTGTGGCTACAGTCTACACTGGGTCAGCTCGCGTAGCTCACCGCAGTTCGACTAAATTTCCTAAATACTATTAGACCATTTTAAAGTATTTCCTAACTAAGTAAGAAAAATGGGCCTTGCTCGACCATCCGAATTAGGTTCCTAACTGCTCTTAATGCTCTTACACAACACTGAATTCAGTACCTAATTAAGCTAAACTAACTGAATATCGGATGATCTAATATTTCTTCCAGTGCAAATTAAAAATTATTTTCAAGCCATAATAATAACAAATAAATTTTTTATAAAAAAATTTGACAGACTCTAAAAATGCGAGAAAAAGCAAAAAATAACAATATAAATTTTTATACGAAATTTTTGAAGTTTAACTAGTACCTCACAAAATGTGATTCACATAAAAAATTAAGTAATTTATTCCATTTAATAAAAGTTTGGGGCCAACTTCAAAAATTTCAGTTTCATATAAAAAATATATATTTTTCACTTTTTAGCGCATTTTTGGAATTCTCCAAAGACATATTTTATCCCTTATTGTAAATCCACTATCATGAATTTTATGTAATTAATTTTAAATTTGTAATCTAGCCCCCCCCCCTTCCCCACCCGCCCACCTATATTGAAAGAACTTAAGACATAATTCATCCTGTATGTTGGGTTGGAAGAAATTAACTTAAAATCTGTAATATACGCCCCAGGAACCCCCAAATATCAATTTGCACAAAATGGAAAAAAAATGTTTAGTCTCCCATATTCCATTTGCCATATTATTTTTTTTTTTGAAATTAACATTCAGATTCGTTAGCTACTATTTTGAAAACCCCCTCATACCAATTTTGAGAAAATGGGAATAACATGAGGTTTTCCTCCACCCACCATATTGAATCCGTTCTATTGAAATTTAAAAAACCAATTTTAAACTTATAATCTTATCCTAATCTACACTATTGAAAATCACCAGTGCCTATTTTGGACATAATCCGGAAATATACAATTTTCAGACCGCCATATTGCATCCGCCATATCGAGTTTTCTGAATACAATTTCAAATTCATTATTTACACTCTCAGAAACGTCATAGTACCAATTTTAAACAAAATTGGAAGGTGTTAAATTTTTAGTCCGCTATTTTGGATTCGCCATAATATTTTTTTAAGAAAGATTTTAAATTCATAATATACACCTTCAAACACTCCTATATCAATTGTGGACAAAATTAAGAGATCTAGAATTTTTAATTTGCTATATCGGATCCGTCATATTGAATTTTTTATAAATAATCTTAGATTCGTTATGTACGACCTCGACTACTCCCCCATATCAGTTTTGGGGAAATCAGATAAAATTACTTTTTTTCTCCGTCATATTATCAGGGCCCTACTGAATTTGTATGAAACAATTTCTACCAAAATAATATAGTGCCACCGCAGAAACTTCCTGAACACAATGCCAAAAAATTGATTCAAATTTATATCGTCATTCAGGAGTAATCGAAGTACGTACATAAATAATATGATGGTCGAATTTACAACCTCCTTCCTTTAGAAGTCGGTTAAAAATAACCACAATTTTGTCCATAAGTCATTTTATTTATGTTTAATAGATATACGACCTCTTCAAATGAATAAGATGGTACCTAGCAATTAAATAATCCAGTTTTGTTTCTTATACTAACTTAAAGTTGCTCGATTAAAATCATTACACTACCGACTGTAAATTATCCAATGTCAGTGCTCTGGATATACTTGTTTATTCTGTTTCATTATAAAATGAGATCATTTTTAAATTTTTGCAGATAATCTTCGATTTCACCTAAAGAATGTAAAATATTGAAATGAAATGAAATGAAATGAAAGACAGTATTTGTGTACAAGTATGGATCAAGTCAAATACGAGGCCCATTGCTTCCGAGCAACAGGCCTCACATTAGCAAATGCTTAATTAGTTCTAACTATAATTAAATAGTACATTATATAGCATACAAAAAAATATAAAAAAATACATCTAACTACCAAAATACTCTTCTATGCTGTAAAAACTTTGGCTTTGCGATATTAAGTAACCTTTGACAATTCTGTTGAAGGTATGAAGATCCGAACGACTACGTGTATCATAATTATGAAAATCTTAGTTCTGATGAAATTGTTTTCTGGTGAAAATAAGTACATTTAAAATAAATAATTATGGTAATGTAATGATCCTGTACTACTGAAATAGTGGTGGTAGCCAAACTACGCACTCCAACAAATGTTCGTATTTTAAATACACGGAGACGAATTACCCCAGAAAACCAAACCATATTTTACACAGCTATAAAACTGAGTATAGTAGTAGAAAAAATTTTATCAATTGTTGAACTCGTCAACATGCCCAAGAATTTTATACATTGTACATGGTGTGCCGATTTTTTTATGAATTTTAGCAGGTATAACTCATTGAGAAGACTAGTTTCAAGGGCAAAGCACATAAAAGCTGTTTTATGTACATTTAAATACGAAGACCGACGACGATCAAATAAATACGACTGCAACCGCTTGTGAACTTTGCCTCTCTTACGGCACCCAAAAAACTTTTCCAGAATAAGAGCATTGTCAACAAGGTCAAATGCCTTGTTGAGGTTTATAAAAAGGTTGAGGCATTTATTTTTATTATTTAAGATTTCATATACATTATTTAAAAATTCAAAAATCGCCGAGCACGTAGACCGGCTATTGCAAAAACCATACTGACAACACTTAAGAATGTTAAATCGTCAAAAATCATATACAATACGTTCTATTAATTTTGAAAACATGGGTAAAATTGCTATAGGCCTATTATTTTCAAGTAGAACTTCATTTCCCTTTTTGAACAAAGGAATCAACATCGCTAATTTTAAGATTTCTGGGAAAACCCCACTAATAAGCTATCAATTAATCAAATATAGGCAATTTTTTAAATACTGTTGTCGGTATATTATTCATGTCAGCAGAAGTAGTATTTTTTAGTTTCCGCATCGTTGCCATGATTTCATATTCATTAACAGGTCATCACTGTGTTCGAGAGTAATCTATTCGGTAGAGCGATAGCACTATCCCACAATTTTTTTAGATAGTTTCACTGGCAAATCAATAAAATATTGGGTAAATCAATTCGCAATTTTTTTAATCATTTAATATAGATCCTTGTTCATTTTTTATACAAGAAATTGGATTTTTCCCGTTTTTACCATTAGCAATGTTACCATTGAAAAGTTTCCATGCTGCTTTTGACTTATTATCTGATTAGAAGAAAAGACTTGTTGTGCAGTTGTTTGGTTTTCTTAATTGCATTTTTGTATTTTTTTTTGTATTTATTGTAGTAATCTCTGCCAAATTCAGGTTTAGTCGTAATTTTCTTATGAAATAACATTTTTAACGTTTTTCAAGATTCCTTAATATCCGATGACACTCAGAGCTTCAATACATTTTACCTCTGCTCCTCGATTTTTCGTAATGGAAATGCTAAATTAATGTAAAACTGGAGACAATCAAAAAATGTATCAAATCCGTCTAAGTATCCTAAAAAAGTTTTAATATTATTTTGGGTGTAAAATTTTTTTTAATTTAATATTTTTTACAGGTTCAATTTTAATATGGAAATGCATTATTTGTGCGAAGTGATCTGACAAGAAACTTAGAACATTATTAACTAAAAAGTTATAAGATTTAAGTTCAATCTGGTTTCCACTAAAGTTGAAATATATAGTAGGATAGCTTGCCCTCCTCTCATAGTACGATTATAACTTGTAATGTATATATTAGTGTAGAATCAAATTAAGGTACGAAATGGTAAGGCGTGTTCAAAAACCAATGGGGAAATTGATAATATTTCAATAGTAAATACACTGTTCTATTTTCTCCTGAGTATGTGAAAACGATTTTTTCAGCCAAAATTTAAACAGTGTCAAACTCAGTTTTCTTGTTATCTTCATCAATTTAAACTTCTTGCTATCAAACTGAAACGATTTGAGATTTTTTAACTACGAGGTCATATGGCCGCTGCGACTGAAGAAATTTAGTAGACTTCTTTTTCTTTCTTCCCGCGCTTATACCGTCTTCGCCCGAGAATCTATCGGGACGACTTACATGTCGAGTTTGGAAGACCGTTTTCTAAAAAAAAAAACAGAAGGATACCACTCCGCTCTCTGTAGAGCCCGCAACCACGCACAAACTTTCTTTTATGCATTTTAGGATATTCTGCAGGAGTGCATCAGCTACCTGTTGTTGATCAAAACGAAAGTCCGATTTGAGAATTTTTTTTTACTACGAGTTTATGTGGCTGCTCTGACTGAGGCAATTTAGCCAGCTCCTCTTTCTTCCGTCCCGTGCTTATATCCTCTTTACCAGGAAACTTATCGGGAAGATTTACACTATAATCACGATTGGAAGACCGTGTTTTAAGACGAAAAACTAGAAGGATGCCTAATCTAAGAGGGCCTGGATTTTTCCATCACTTGTGTTACCGACGATAACAAAAAAATCACTTGTCATATGTGTGACAGACATTTACATTTTTCAGAACTATTCTTTTGCTTGAACTGCCGGATGCAGAGTTAACCATCCATTTTTACTTCATAAAGGAACGATTTTTGGGGCGAAAATCGCACAGCTCTCCGTAAAGCATATAACCACGCACAAAATTTTTCCTAAATACTTTAAAACTTACCTGCAATAAAGGTTCCTCCCTTACATAATACATTCAGCTCGGACCACCGCTTTCGTCCTCAAATGACCAAACTATGTTTTTTCTTTCACGCTTTTTGCAAGAGCGCACGAGCTATGTATTGACAGTTTAACGACCAAAACGGAAGTCCGATTTGAGAGTAAAACCATCTTGATGAATTTGAGGCAACCAGAATGGGACATACTTGCACATCATTTATGGACTAAAAAAAAGACTTTCTCCGGATAATGCCGTCATATCAGCACCTTGAAAAAAAATTATATATATGCATCCAATAGTTTCTAATATAATTATTGTTTATTTGTACGATACGCCTAAACTTAGGTATCATTTTCAGACCCCCTTGGTTTTGTTACGCTTTAGGTTACGTATTAAAAAAATTGTAGAATATACTTAAATAACAAACGAATTAAAATGGATAAACTCCATTTTGGTTTGTTTTTTTTAGAAGGGATTACTTTTTTGTTAAATGATTTTTTTTATCATAAAATATGTTGATGTTTCACCTAGTATACACATATCAGTAAGATCTGATCCGATGACAAAAAAAATTTTACCAAGTTATTGCCTATAATTAAATAAAATATTTTTGGAATTTTTTGAAAAATACTTTAATCTATTGCTGAAGCTGATCTGCGTTGCTATATAAGTAAGGTCTATTATATTACTAAATATATTGAGTAAGAAAATTAATATGAAGTTAAAGGCCTATTTTTAAAATTTTAAGAGACTAATTCTCTAAGGTGGTTTAAACCTTAAATTTGATCTAGCTACTATGGAAGTTGGTCCCTCTGAATGGTGAGCTATTTAATATTTAAATCTTACTGCAATCACATTCTGAAAGGTGAATCACCGTAGCAATATAAAAAGATAATAAAAATAAAAAAATTTAATAAACTGGAAACAGACTGCCTCGGGTACGCCATTTGGAGCCATAAAATTATTTATTCAGCAAGAATTAAACACATTGACTAGACAATATAAAATCTGGGAATGTTGGAACAAAAAAAGATAAAAGGGCAGAATCCGAGCGTTAGAGTTTTTAGTGATTTATAATCTGCATATAAAAAAAATCTTTTACAACAAATCATCCGAAGTTTTTAGGAATTCAGCAAAATCTATAATTGTTTTTTAACAAGTCGTCCGTTTAGTTTATTTAAGAGTATTGTGGTAAAACACAATACATGAACAAGTTATATATTTTTGTGCAATCTTTTGATCCGCATAATTTGCCATAACTGAATACAAAGTTTGTAACCAGGTTTCAATGTCGAAATGAATACTGTCCAGTATACTGACATCTTGGTTTTTTAAGATTGAACGTGGTTAACAAAGACTATTTTTTTAACATATTAGATGCTGTCGACACTGTACCAATCCCATTGCAGATCTCATTGTCTAAATGGGCCTTGTTGTTGATTATACTGCGAAGACAGAGAAAAGTAGTTTATTTTCACTTCTGAATATTACATCGATAATAAAATACGATATGAATAATGAAATTATGAGCTCTTCATATAAAGGAGTTGTATTATATATGAAACTTGTATAAAAAAAACAAGTAAATTTTATGAATTAATCAAACGGAAACCAAATACTGATAAAAAATATACTAATACCTAGTATGAGAAAATCTACTACCGAGTAAAAGAACTCATCAATAAGAAAATATTTTATTTTCTCTTTAAACGTGGTTTCTGTTATCAGATTTGTGGAATCATTTATTGAAGTATGAGTCATAACTAAAAGATTTTAGTGCAATATGTCTTGAATTTTTCTGGTAAATTTTTAACATAGAAAAGGGGCAATAAATGTATTATTTTAGGTGTGTGTATCTTCTTTTTTACATTTGTTAATTTTGTTTCTTATATAATAATAATGAGTATGCAGGGTGCCTCACAGTGACCGTCTATGAGAATATCTCAGAAAGTAATGCGATTTGAATTCAGCAAATTTGCATAATGGGATTTCGGTGACGCTCCTTTTAGATGAGGTAACAGGGATCATGTGCGACTTCCTTTTTTCATTTCTGATAATTTTACTCAATTTCTTTGCCCTATTCTAGCCTTTTTAAGGAAAAAAATATTTAGGCTCTATAATAAATCGTCGAAAAATGACATTTTAGATACAATGATGTGGAAAAGTAACAAATTTTGAGCTTTATCAAAAAATTTAAAAAATTTTACTTTTTTCAAATACGATGCTACGTTGTTGATTCATTCAGTAGGTAGGGTATCCACGTACCTAGCTAGAACAGCTTTCAACTTATTTAAGATTTTTCGCAATATCGTCCAAATATTAAGCAGTTTTAGTGATTTTTGGCAAGAAGGCCATGAGAGACAAACTGATACTAGTAAAAAATAAAGAAATAAATTTACACGTATTATTTTCTATTTTTCGCCAATATTTGACAAGTGATAATGATACACCTCACCATAAAAACAAAGTATTAGTTTGGTCTTCTTGCCAAAAATCACTAAAGCTGCTTAACGTTTGGAGGATTTTGTGAAAAATCATAAATAAGTTGAAAACTATTCTAGCAAGGTATGGAGACTCCCTATATGGATAGATAAGGAATGCTCTTGAGTATCTGCTGAATGAATCAACAATGTAGCATAGTATTTTTTTTTGTTTTTTGATAGTGCTCAAAATTGTTACTTTTCTACTTTCTTGTATATAAAGTATAATTTTCTGACAATTCATTATCGAGCCTAATAACATCTAAAGCCACAATCGGAATTCCGAGTTTCACTATTTTCTATTTGAAACGATATTCAATTTTAGGTAGTTAAAAGTCAAAATTTGGAAAAAATATTTTTTCCTTAAAAACGACTACAGCAGGACAAAAAAACTTTGTGTTAAAGTTATCGGAAATGAAGAAAAGAATAAAAAATATAACATACAGGGTGATCCATTTAAAATAAGTAATTTTTGAACAACTTCCGGTAAGTCGCATCGGATCGTTGTTACTTCATTTGAAGAGAGTGTCACCAAAAACCTTATTATCCAAATTTGCGAGATTCCAATAGCATTAGTTCTCGAGATATTCGCCGTGAGACACCCTATATAATTTTACAGTGCCAAAAATTGATCCAAGCAAATATTCATATAATTTAGATTTCCACAAAAATTGTAGAGCTGGAAGATTATTCAGAGGTAAATTCAATTATTCGAGCTATAGGTCGAACTTCTACAGATCATTTGGGGATTTAACAACTACTTTCACCTTACTGAGTAAAAATTTATCAAGGCGAAAGATATTGACCTTGACCTCGAGGGTAACATTTATGGACATTCAAAGATTAACTCGATTTTCCAGAATGTAACTCTTATTTAATTTTAATTTAAATGTTGGGTTGTGGATCAAAGCGATATCTGCAGGTAATTTTAAAGTAAAACAGCTATTTTTATTTCAATGGTAAACAAAAATTGTGGGTTCAAAAGGAACATCCAGTGGCGATTTTGATCATATGTCCAAATTTCAGCATTAACCGTAAATTGTTATCTTTCAAATCGAAAATATATAATCTAGCTATTAAATTCTACTTCCAAATTTGTAATAACACATACAATTTTTAACAAACTCTTTTTGTCATTTTTTTAAGATTCACAATTAATCAACAATGTTGGTAAAGATATCATTGCACTTCTGACCTTGAAACTTGAAACTCTGATCAATATCATCAGTGGATATTCCTTTCTGAACCCACAAATTTTGTTGGCTAGATCGCTGAGCTGGCAAAATAATGGTGGGATCGAGATAGCTAATTAATCTCGATATGACCTTTAGGTATCATTTTGACATATAAGTTCACATATTTGAACGGTAAATTTCCAGTAGTTTATAATGCCAACATTAGAATAACAATTCATATTCTGAAAAATAAATTCTGGTTGACCTTAAAATTCGAGCTTATCTCTATTGAAGCTCCAAAAATATTATTTTCCAACTTGCTACCCTTAAAAAAGTTCTTTTTAAGAAATTAAGAATTCTTGTTTAGCCTTGAAAAGACCTCTAGGGATGGATCACTATGACTTTATTACTTATTTGAACATAAAATTGTTTAATTCTGAGGTAAAGAATAAAGGTTCCCATTTAAAAAATCAACTTTACCTTTGAAAAACCTTGAAATTCAACTTCAAAATTATTGACGGGATCACCATCTGATGCGCTCCTTCCAGCTCTATAACATTTCTGATAAATATTTTTTGTGTATTAGTTAGAATCATCCATTTTATATAAGGATGAAGATGTCATATTAATAAGTTTTTATATAAAATAATTCTGCAGCTAGAGCTCATCATACAATGCCGTATAACTATGCCAACTTAGAAAGATCAAAATAAATAAGTTCTAGTACATTTAAAGATTGTAGATGGTAGATTGTGAGTAGATCGTTCAGGCTTTTCGTGCCCTCTATAGCACTTTGACCTATAAGATCTTTTGTAACGTACAAAAGATCTTATAGGTCGAAGTGTTTTCGAGCTCATATTAGATTAGAGTAACGACTCTAATCTAATACGTGCTCGAAATATTTAGGCTTTTCAAGGAGTATATTATTTTTTCAGGGGATAAGTGCTTTATTACTTTAGGCATCAAGGTGATGTGTTTCAAAAATGTTAAGTATCTTGAAAAAGCGGGCCGTGTCTTATGAAGAGATTTATTATTCCTCGAATATTTTTTATTGAGAAATCAAAGACCCTCCTTGCTTTCCTTGGTGAAAGATTTATACATATTTTCGCTTATCTCAGAGCAGATCTTTTGTTCTACCTTAATATTATCTCATTTTGTTCCCAGCACCGGAGCTCCTCTTTTATGTAACTTTTCGGTAAGCCACAGAAAGGATTCGAGCCGAGAAAAGAAGATTTCCTCTGATTCCCTTGTGCCTTGGTACACACATTACTAATTACTTTAGGGCAGTTCCAAGTCACCTTAGACTCATAGGTATTTAATCTAAGAGCTTTTAGCTCTGCGTAGCTATTTGATAATATGTATATTTAAGCCTTTATTGTATTCCTATTCAGGCACTCGCCGTCACAGATTTGAATATGGTAGAGGTGTTTTCTGAAGATTTTGTAAGCTTGAAGCCAGGACCTAATACTCTCACTCCAATCCCCCTTTTTAATCTTGAATCCATCAGTAAACCATACCACTGAATCCTTCTCTAGTCGAGATAATACCTCACCATTCGCTCAGTATGAATGAGTTACTATTTCATAGTTCCCGTCAAAGTCATACCTTATAGTTATTTAGTTTTAAATATGGATCCTATTGATCCATAATCTTCGTCTGCCAAACAAAGTTTCCAAGTTTGAGAATTTTCATTTGAAGCACCTTAAGGGCATGTGTTGCGGCTGCCCTCATAACAGATATGTGCGATGGAGGGAGGTTCAGCATTGTCTCTATGATGGCATAGAGACTCCTACATAGTCTTACCTCCGTATTTTTAGCAGCTTTCCTTGAGCTGCTGCTTGGTATTTCTTTAGCCACCATACTAAGGAAGCATATGTAATCATGGGTTTGTGATTGTTTCAGTCTCAAACCCCAGGTTTTACCAAAGATTCTCTAGCCGATATTGCCCTTTAGAGAATTTTTTCAATGCCATTCTAGGTTTGTTTCGGATCTATTATTATTTTCAGATATTTGATTTATTTGGAAAAGCTCAGTATCGTTCTATTTAAAGTTGAAGCGTTAATGTTTAGTTGTGGTCTCCTCGTAAATAGCACAAGATCCATTTTTTAGGATTAACATGTAGTCCTTCCTCAGTACCAATTTTCACTTAGTGATACCATATTCTCAATACTTTAATAGATCAAAAATGAACAAAAGTTTAATTTTGGGAGAATCTGTCTTATGTGATAATTTTAGGTGAGCTTTGGGTTCACACGCAATCTTAAAAATTTGAACTAATCTAAATATTCTTGAATTTTTCCTTAATGGTCAAAAGTAAACTAGAATAATGGCGATGTTCTTAGTAACTACCTGCAATTCAAAATACGTTTTAATTTAAAGTAATTTTTCTTTTACCAGGCATGGATGTGTTCTATGCATGCATTCAGTTTTTTTAGGTCTAATTGGACCCACTAGAAACTAAAAAGTTGGTGTAGTTTACATGTAGTACAGAATATTAGAAATTCTGTTATTGCCGAAATCATTAATATTACAAATAGAAAGTGTAAGTGAATTACAAGATTCTTGAGATGTTTCCTTGTTTATCACTTGGCTCGACGATTTTGTACCTTGGATCATAACCTTTTGTGTCGTATTTGGAAAAATAAGAATTTGATGCATCAATTGATCAAATTTTTATCATCAATATAATTTAGTTTTTTAGAAATCACATTATAATTCACAGTGTCATACGTATAAATAAAGTGGAAAAACACCTCAATTAAGCCCGCCTGTTCTTAAGACTATTATACATGTGTGTACATGGCCGAATTAGTTGATGGTTTAAATTTAAATCTATTTTGATATTTGAAGTATGCAGTTGCCTTTTACGTATTCATATTGAGTAGGCCTTTTGATAAAGTAAAATAAAAACTTTTGTTGACTGATATTTGCAAAGCAACAAGACGATAATTTTTGGTTCAAAATAGCCCTTGTACCTATAAGTTGGTATCACCTTAGGGATTTTGAATACTTTGAGATATTTTCTCAGTAAAAAACTTCCACTAATTAGGTTAGATAAAATTTTTCTTCATTTTTTAAGGCGAGTAATATAATGGCCGACATCTTCTATTTGAAAAGATTTTTTGGCACACTTTGCAAATTACGTGCGATGTCAGTGGGTAAACAAAAATAGTGTAGCTAGACTGGAGTATTCTGTGGCTGTTGTATTAATTCATAGCTATTGGCTAAAGCCGCCAAATATCTGCTGAATAATTGTCAATTTTCTCCCGGGTCTGATAATCATTTTTAACCTAGAATTAATTTTATGATATTTAAATGTTTTTCTCCGCTCCGGCGTTTGTCTTCTCTGTGCAATGGCTGATAATATTTGCAGCATTCTTTAATGCATTGTCACTTAAAGTTGACTCATCATATTTAAATTTTTTACTATAATGTGATGTATTCTAAATACTTATTGTTAATAAAAATTATGATTTACACTTCTATTTATTTTAGGTACACGAAACATTTCATTAAGTTTTAGAGTAATCATATTTAAAGCTTTAACTAAGAAACCACTACAATTAATAGCGAAAAATATTCAAAATAACAAGTATTCAAAACGTACCAATATTATTATATAATCTAACATTTCCCAAGCCGTGGTTCGCAAACTCCCAGGGATTCGCGAGCTTTGAAATTTTAAATGAAATATCGCAACAGGCAACAATCTGTAACGGGCTCAGTTACTAAGCCGCTAGCAATGCGAGTACATTCTCGAACGAGCCGGGAACTTTTAATATGCCGGACCATAACTTTTGCCGAATGCGCACGGAAGAACGGAAATAATGTCTGCCGATATAAAAACGCCCCACATATAAGGAAGAGTAGAGTCGAATTGAATTGTATGATGAGTTTAAGAACCTCGAGTGATTTCAAAAAGATTAATGAGTTAGTGTTTAATGTATAATGTGTATATAAATATTAGTAGTGTAAACCAGTTAAGTGATTTCTTCTTGTATAAGTAAATTACAACAAATATCCAGCTTTACAAATTGCACGTGCGCACGTCAAACGTGAAAATAATTAATTATTACGCTGTAAATGTATGATGGATCCTTGGTTAATGTTGTTAAGTCTGACGAAAAGCTGGACGAGCAATCAATTGCTTCTTCTACTTCATTCTCTGGTTTAGAACTAACATCGGGTGGCAGTTGTAGTGAGCTACCGATTCGCTAGACTGAAAACAAAGAAAACAGATTGAGACAAAACGAAAGAAATGAGGAGAGAAGTCAGAACCTAAACCGTTTTGTGTAATCTGTAATGAAATCCTGGTCAACAGCAGTTTAGAACCATCTCTTCTTCGTAGACGCCTTGAAACACCATCTGGACCACAAGGATGAAGCTGTTGAGTATTTTAAGAGAAAATTGGTAGATAAAAAAAATCTAGTGTTTTCTCTTTTTTAACAGATTTAAACGAAGACTCTTAAGGCATCATTTCGAGTTAGTTACAGAATTGCAAGATCTGGACAAGCACATACAGTAACAGAAAATGTGATTGTATCGTGGAAGTGATGCTTGTTTTGTTCCCTTATCTCGCGAAGAATTAATGATTTGCCAAATAATGTGGAAAGTGAACTCTTAACGGGAACAAAATTAAATTATTTCTCTACTCAGCTTAAAGGGTCGACCGATGTAGCAGATACTGCAGTATCGCTTGTCTATGTTAGATATATTTTTAAAAATTCCGTTCAAAAATATATATTAATTGCAAAACCACTGATCAATGAATATTGTGGTGTGGGTAAAGAAGATCAACGTGAATATTGAATGGACTGATTGCTGTATTCATAAACAAATACTGGCGCGCATTCATGCAGAGTTATACAGTACTTTAAGTAACGCTGTAAGAAATGTAAATTTAATAAAATCGCATGTTACACACTCTCGTCTATTCCGTGCGCTTTATGTGGACCTTGGAAGCCTCCACGTTTCTTTACTACTTCATACAGAAATTAGACGGCTTTTTATGGTTTTTACCCTCTTGTTTGAATTGAAGTCTTTAGTTGAACCATTTTTTTTACTATCCATTTCATTTGCCTCTTGTGTATCTGATATTCTTTGGCTACAAAAACTTTCATATTTAGCCGACATTTTTTCTAAATTACATGATTTAAATCTATCTTTACAAGGCCCAGGTATCACCATGTTGAATTTGCACGATAGAATAGCAGACATGCTAAAAAAATTAAGTTTTGGATTTAGGGTCTACAGGTGAATGAGTACGAGTGTTTTCGTTCTCTCAGTTCCAGTTTATTAGAAAATTAAATTCAACTTAACGAAAATATTAACAGGGATTTACTGAACATCTCAAACAACTTCACTTAATGTTCAAGAGTTACTTTCTTAATAAACTTATTATTTCTGGATATGTAAACCTTTTCAAGGAGATATAACTTCAGACACGCCTTTAAATTTACTGGAAAAAGAAAAGCTCAAAGACTTATCCTCCGACAATTTCCTAAAAACTATTTTGAAAGATCACTCTATAATTTTTTTTGGCTCAATGTAAGAAATGGGTATTCTGTTTTGACGGAAAAAGCCATTAAAGTTTTATTTCCCTTTTGTATAACATATCTATGTGAGAAACGATTTTCAGCATATCCTTACCTAAAAGATAAATATAGAAGCAGGTTAAATACAGAACCTGATCTAAGACTGAAACTTTCAGACATCGAACCAAATTTTGAATTTCATTTTTCACTAAACAGGCATAAATATTCCATTATGGATATTTTTCAAATTCTGTGTCGATTTTGTATTAGTCCTTTTTGACAGATTAAACTATCACTTTGGTTTTAATAATGTTTGTCTGTAAATGTTTTACTATTATGATTTAGTTTTTCGTTATGAACTGTTACTCAATAGGGAAACTAAATTTCTATAACCCAATTTTACTATTTCATTTACTAGTCCTAGGAGGCTCGCCAATTTATTTCGGTTTTTTGAAGAGGTTCGCAAGAAGAAAAATGTTGGGAACCGATGATCCAATATAGTCCGAAACATACTCTTCTAGTCGATCAAAATTACTGCAGTTTTAAAACTCTAAATTTTACTAATATTAGATTTGTTAAGAATTCATTCAACCTAAATATCATAAGAGGATTCTGTCTGAAAACAAAATTTTTGATAGTTATGATCCAGTATATGGGTATGGCAATCTACGACTTCAGACCTTAGATAGAAAAAGCGCCCAAAATATCGTAATACACCTTTTAAAGTTATTTGCCGATTCTGTTAGGGTCTACAACAATGTTGTATAGTAAGTTAATTGGAAATTGTGTGCTTCACTCTGCTCTAAAAGATTTATAATAACAATACAGATCAAGATTAACAAAACTACAAACTAACCAATCATGACTTACCATACCATGTTTATAATTATGAAGACGAGGAATACATGGAAGGTAATTATTATTACGATCGAAATGGCGCCAATAATATACCGTCACGAACCGAGAACGATTATCAAAATATTCAGGAATCAATATCCTTAAATAAGACCAATTGGCATGAAATGTCGTATATTACCTTTCCAGAATATTATCTAAAATTTTTAATTGATTTAGGATTTACAAAATCAAAAATTAGCTTTTAGATATTATTAAAATTGCATTAAATATGGTTCATTCATCGTATCAAAATTATTTCAGAAATTAGCACGCTAATATTGCGCAATTATCCCCGCATCAAAAATTTTCAACTTACCGGGAAAACATGATCTAAATGTTGTTCAGATTTCATAATGTATTCGACGGATTAATTGGTCTTTATAATTCAAAAATACTTCAAGCCAACCTAAATATTGACAAAAATTAACTAGTTATGCCTTATAGGAAAATGAAATTGTGTTTTAATAAAACTCAAAAAGGAAATAACATGTGCCACTATTTTCCAATGAACTAAACATGTAAAAATAAAAACGTCTGTAAAAAGTGGTGAAATAATAATTCCACACCAACAATTTCATAAATACGAAATTCCGAATGTTTAACTATAACAAGAAATGGCAAAGCTTTACCTTTAGTTTTAAATAATACTTTTACCGGTATTACTTTTGATTTTTCAGAACCTATAGAAGTTGAGAAATTTTGCAGAAGAAAAATAGATTATAATAATGTTGATGAAATTCTTAAAACAAAATTAGAAGTATCTCAAATACATACAGATCACCTAAAAGTCGAGGAAGAAACTATATTCTAAATTTATGTCAAAAAGAAAGTCAAATTAACAACATGCTAAACCAAAATATTACATGTCCAAGTAGTTCGCTTTTGTCCTCGCCAAATTTGGTTGTCCCTAATAAACTAGACGCTTCGAATAAGGAAAAATGGAGGGTAGTTTTGGACTTCCGTTAATAAGAAAAACCTAGATAATAAGTATCCCCTCTTCAACATAACAAACCTTTCAGATAAGTTACGAAATTGTCAATACTTTACTATTCTCGATTTGGCAAGCGGCTTCCATCAAATAGATACGAATAAGGCAGATATTCCTAAAATCGCATTTAATACGGAAAACGGGCATTCCGAATTTTTATGTACGCCATTCGGAGTCAAAAATGTTTCCACAACATTTAATGGGTAACATTTTACTTGAAAATATCCGCGAAAAATATGTCTTATACATAAAGATATAATTGTTTATTCAAGTTCTCTTCAAGAACATATCGTTAAATTAACAGAAATTTTTATTTGCTTAAGATAGTCAAATTTCAAAATTCAATTAGAATACTCCGAATTATTAAGAAAGAAAGTTACGTACTTAGGTCATGTTCTGATACCTAAATTTTAAATATTAATGCCTTCTACAACAAAATAAATTAAAGGATTTTTGGGTCTACTCTGTCTATCGACGTTTTATAAATACGTCATGAAAATTAGAAAAATCCGAATAAAATGTCCAAATAAGGGTGCAAAAATTAAAGATGATAGATAATTTGTCTACTGTTTCAATTATTGTAAAAACTTGTTGTTTTAAGAACCAATATTACAGTACCACGACTTTTTAAAACTATTCGGCTTTAGGAAGTGTACTTAGTGAAGACCCCATAGGTCAAGATCTACTAGTTTCTAACGCGTTATGCACATAAAATGATTCGAAATGAAATTATTCAACTTCAGTTCAATTGAAAACTAGTCTATTTATTTAGTTTGATTTTTTGATATTATTTCTACAATTTAGGTGAATACCCTCACCAAGTTACTAAGTATAGTAATATAAATACTGAGAACAAAACCAACGGACAAGAAAGCCATCACACACGAAATGACAAAGAAAATGTGGATCAAATTTCTATTCGAGCACAAGCTGACCATGAATTGTCGATGAACAATATCCCATTGCAGGAATGTTAATTGCACACCGGTAAATAACGGCTCTAATCAAATTTTCAACCGAGAAGTGCTACATTCACCAGCGAAACCCAAAATTATAATATTGTTCGAGAAAAAAACGTAGAATAGCTATCATAATTTCTAAAAATAATTTCAAACAAGATATTGTTAATGCTTTAAAATTGATAAACTGTATTATTTATATTTTGAAAACCCAAATACTAACCGTTTTAAGAGGTATTAAGAAAAAATTTCAAATAGCAATCAATAAAATTTAAACGCTGTTTATCAAAATTAAATTATGTTATTGATAAACAAAATATCCTCGAAATAATTCAAAACTATCACGAAGCTAAAACTAATCAGATGAAACTCAACAAAAAGTGGAAGATAAATACAGGTCAATTTTAAAAAGTTCGATTCAAACTTATATAAGCGATTATGAAATTTGACCAATATGCACAACTTTCACAACCCTGTTAAAATGCAAATAAATATAGCACCTACTGTATCAAAACCTTTCGAAATAATTCACTCATATACTTTAGAGCAAAACGAAATATTTACGGTCCGTTTAAATCTCCTGCTTCCACTAAGATAGTAGATAATCTTTTGTTTTATTTTTCTCATCATAAAATACCGAAAAAAATAAATAGCGGACAACGGCACTGAATTCAAAACTCTGTATTTACTGAACTTTTACAGTTGCGCAATCGAACAAATTGATTGAAACATTACATTCTACCCTTTCGGTTCATATCCGCTTACTCAATAATAAAAAATTTGATAAGACATCCTATCAATCAAAAAATGATATAGCATATAACTATTCAAGTCTTTCATCGACAAAACTCAAACCTATCGACGTAATCAATGTTACTACTTAGCAACCATATAAACGATCATAAATACAAAACAAAAATTCTGTATTTTCAAATAAATGAAAAACTCATAAACCAGAAAATAAAATTATTAGTAAAATTAATGAAGCCAGAAAACATTCTGAAATTTTTACGCCAGAATAAAGTGTATACCTCAAAAAACATTACCAAAAACCGCGGATAAATTGGCAAAATATTAAAATTATATATTTATTGCATATGCTAATTACATATCTCAATTCATTCGATTATTTCCACCTCTATTCTATTCCAGCTTGGAGAAAGATTCTGTTTAAAGTCAATACACCACGAAATAAATTTATTTTAAAAAATAAATTGCATTGCGCATATCAAAGTCAAAGATGTGGAAATGTCAAAGCCCAGAACTACATCTGTGGAAAAATGGAAGAGAAATCAATAAAAACAGACCTTGCAAGTTCAACTTTGGAATCCATAGCAAACACTTCTGTATCTCGACAAATCGAAATTAGAATTACTAAGCCAGTCTTTTATGAATTGGATATTGCCGACCAATGGATTATTGTCTTGCCAAAGGAAGAAATTATTAAACTAAAATATCAAAATCATAAGGAAGATCAAAAATTTTTCGACACATACATGGTCGATATACAAATAAACTGTCAAGTAACCGTTAACCTAAATCAATATTCAATAATAATAAATTAATATCGAGTAACAGTCAATCAATTCTGTTTCCCAATTTTAGAAATCAACCTGTTGCCAAGTCTAAACTTTGGCTTTTATTTACAAAAGTTCGAGTAAGATAAACTCTGAACTTAAAAATAAGAATCAAGAAAATAAACTGCGCCTAGTCTTTAGAAACAGATCAAATTTTTCCAGTGTATGGACTATTGTCATCTTTGCTTTATTAAGATGTTCAGGCACCCAGATGACCATCACCCTTGTTATGAACAATATACACCCTGAATGTAAGAAATTTCCCGGATATGAAAAAAAAATATGAAAGGAATACTACAAGTGCATATAAACTTTTTCCATATAAGCTTCCTGTTCGGAGATATGGGCTCCTAAACAGCTACAATTGAATCAAATTTTTTTACAAATAATTATTGAACCAACAGTTATAATTCAATTTTTTAACATGATGTATACTAGGTAAGACCCTTCAAATTACTATCCAAGAAAGTGTTGTGAATAACTCACAGCTGCAGGGACTGACTAGCTGTGACACTTATGACCCCATTCTGTTACGCCCTGTATGGTAAGAATTTCCTAACCGTTTTCGAAAAAACGTCATTTTATTTACATCAGGTATTTGGCGTATATCGATAAAGGATACACCCTTGTTCCTATCAAATGTTCAACCTTCAACTTTACGATAAAAATATTCGTTTTAGTATTTAAAAAAAAACATCTTTAGATTAAAAGGTCTAATTCTGTGAATTGCAGTTCGACCTAGGTTCACAAAAAAAGTGCGTTTTATTTTATCGGTACCAAAAACAAAGTATTATTGTTACAAACGTTGCTAGGTACTAAAGAAATAAATATCTTGCATTTTAAAACTTATCAACTTTCATATCGCTGACACGTTTATTTTATTACTTGGATATTAATTTACTGATTTTTGGATTTCGTGGTGATATTAATTGTGAAATAATTCAAAATATGGAATATACGTTTACAAAGTATGCAGATATGCATCTAATGTATGGTCTTGCATCTTACAATGCCTTCAATGAAATTAGCTTATAATATCACAGATATCCTTATCGTACTCTTCCAGATCAGAAAACGTTTCTACGAGTTGACCAACCTCCAAGAAAGAATGGTAGGTGATTCCATTTAATAAGATAATAGTATTAAATTTCTTCATAATTTTAGGAAATTTTGGAAAAAGATGTATTGATGCTGATCGAGGAAGAACAGTACGTACGCCGCAATTAGAGGAAAATACTTTAAATGCTGTAGATGACACACCTTCAACGAACACTCGAAAATTATCAGCACAGTTTAATACGTCGAAAATAATAGTACATGAAGTTCTTCAAGAAGAGCTATTATATCCATGTCATTTGAAAAATGAACTGAGTCCTGGAGATTTTCCCCATATAATGGCTAACTGGCTATTAGATCAGCAACGAAATAATGTAAACTTCATTAGCACTAGTCTCTTCACGGATGAAGCAGAGCTTACCAAAAATGATTTTATAAATTTTCATAGCCCCATGTACAGGCTGATAAAATTCCTCAGACAACTATCGGCAACATCAGTTCCAATCAATTAATGTCTGGGCAGGTATCATTGGCAATTTTTTGATTGGACCATTCATATTGCCCCACAGAAGTTAGAAGACTAACAGTGTACTCAACCCCACAGAAGTTAGAAGACTAACAGTGTAAATAAAATGACGTTTTTTCGCAAACGGTTAGGATTAGCTACATGAATGAAGAGAACTTAATTTTTGGCCAATAGTTAAAGGTATGTAAAAAAACGTGGTCCAAAGTTCTTATCATATAGGGCGTAAAAAATTGGGTCATGAGGGTCGCAGCTAGTCCATCCCTGCAGCTGTGAGTAATTCACAACACTTTTTTGGATAGTAATTTGAAAACCTGGTATACATCATATTAAAAACAAATTGAAATATATCTGGTGCTTCAATAATTATATGTAAAAAACTTGATTCCATTGCAGTTCTTTGAGAGCCCATATCTCTGAAGAGGAGGCCTTGTAGTATGCGTTTCACGTGTTGTTTCATATCCGGAAGATATCCCAGATTTTCCCGGACACCCTGTACAAAAGTGGCAACTATTTATTAACCTGATTGTGTATAATTTCTTTATAATACCATTTGTAGTAGTGTTTCACCTCTTAGTCAAAGTTTGATAACGCTAGTAAAAGCTAGACTAAGTTCTTTAATAGAATTAGCGAGAATTACTATTTAAAATAAACAAACAGAAAGTAAAACATTAAAACTCGTATTTATAAATTAAAGTAATATAGTTAATTTTTAAAAAAGAATTTCCTGTAGTCAATTAGTTAGTCGATATGTGTTATGACATATAAAGTTCTAAAAAACAAAATTTTAATTAGGGTGTGAAAAAAAGTTTCTGAAACATAAAACATGAATTTTAATAATGAGTTTCGAAGGTGTTGAATTATTTCTCTTGCGGCTATAATACGTCCCGTTTTAACCCATGTGCAGCAAAATTTATTGAATAAATACTAAAAAAAATGCCGAGTGGTTATTATTTCCAAAAATAATTGAAAAATTATTTCAATAAAATACGTCTTTAAATGAGTTATAACGTTACATTTATTAATTAAAATAATACTTCTAATAAACTATAGAACCATCTTTTTCTGAAAAACAATTTACATTCTAATAATAAAACAATTTTAGGTTAAAGTAAATATAAACACAATGTTATATAGGGGTTAGTATTTATGAATCTGCTGCAGAGGTCAATTTTAAACATAGTAAAAAAAATTCCGATATTTCATAGCAAAAATTCTAACCGATTTTTTTCTAAACTATAGAAAATATTAACAACAAGCAGTCAAAAATACATACCGCAATTTCTTGTTTGCAACCAAAACACATTTATGAAACAAATTGCAAAAATGTCCATACACAAAAAAATGTTGGATTTTGACACATTCTACTGCCTAAAATATTACTTTCCTTTTGCCAGGTCACTATTCGTTTTCTTTTAATTTTCTGTTGGCCTATAGCTTTTTTCTCAATAAATCGTTTGTTTTTTGGAGTGGAAATTCGACGGCTTTCAGAATGAATAGACCAAACAGGACACCTAGGTGTAGATTTAATATGGCTAAAGGTAGCATTATTGGTAAAACGCTTATTTGTTTTGCAAGGCTAATAAAAGTTATTTTTATACTGTTATATTTCATTAAAATTAAAATGCCACCACTCCAAAAGCTACAATTTTAAAATTTTCTTATTGAGAGTTCTGTTAAAAACTAAATAATATTTGAATATTTATTCATCCTGTGAGCAATATCCAGGAGTAACTGGACATGTCAATGTCATAATAGAAACACAAATTTAATAATTTCCAGTATGTAATGGTAACTATCCTATTACCTAAAAATATTAAGAGTATGACACTAACCAGTGACAAGTATGATATAATATGAAATAATATGATTTGGTAAAGGTCCTTATACTAAACCTTAAACTAAACTTTGTTTCTATTTGTTGACCGTGTAGTTATTAATTGTTTTTACTTTTTTGGGTTTCGGTCATATTATTACTTTATAAAAAAATTAACACATGTTTTTTTCTGACGTTTCGGTTTATTTTATTGATTAAACCATCTTCAGAGAATTACTGTAAATATGAAAAGGAATATGTAAATTTATGCTATATAAACTGAAAATTTTACTTTCTTACCTAATGTTAACAGGTGGTTCACTTGAAAAACTTACATTTAACTATTTTATTACTTTAATACAATGTAATTAAACACTTCTTATTAATATAAATATAAATATAGATAACTATTATTTTTTGATGCATTTTTTTTCTCACATCTGGTTTGTTGTGCTTTTAACAGAGTACTACCAAAGGGTTTGAAAGTTTCTGGACCATCTGCAATTTTATTGCCCTATTAGATTCGTATATACATTACTCAGGTCATTTGTGTCCGTTCTGAAATTCATTGTACCGGGTACAATGAATTTCAGAACGGACACAAATGACCTGAGTAATGTATATACGAATCTAATAGGGCAATAAAATTGCAGATGGTCCAGAAACTTTCAAACCCTTTGGTAGTACTCTGTTAAAAGCACAACAAACCAGATGTGAGAAAAAAAATGCATCAAAAAATAATAGTTATCTATATTTATATTTATATTAATAAGAAGTGTTTAATTACATTGTATTAAAGTAATAAAATAGTTAAATGTAAGTTTTTCAAGTGAACCACCTGTTAACATTAGGTAAGAAAGTAAAATTTTCAGTTTATATAGCATAAATTTACATATTCCTTTTCATATTTACAGTAATTCTCTGAAGATGGTTTAATCAATAAAATAAACCGAAACGTCAGAAAAAAACATGTGTTAATTTTTTTATAAAGTAATAATATGACCGAAACCCAAAAAAGTAAAAACACTTAAACTAAACTTTTTCAACAATTATTATCTCGATTAAATAATTGCAAACTTTTAATGACATATAGTTAATAATTTAACAGTTATAACTCGTTTCAACAATAATGTATTTTTTAATATAATAATGGCCATTAAGTATACCTTCGGTCAAAATTGGGTCTCGTAATGCTTTAATGAACTGTAGATATACAAATTAAATTATGTTCATAAAATGAATTAATTGGGGATTCAACCCTTGGTATAAAACTAAATTTATATTTCTAATGTCGAAAATAATTTTTTTGTCTATTTTGACAAAAAAATATTATTTTTGTGGTTGAAAAAGATTATTGTGAAAACTTTCTTAGATAGAAACATGAAAAAAACTCTAAGCTAAGAAAATTTTAGCTAGAAATACTTTTCGCATTATGTATCTTTTTTTGAGAAAAACGATTCAATTTTGTATATATATATATATATATATATATATATATATATATATATATATATATATATATATGTATATATATATAAATAGATAAGTTTTTGTCCTTGTAATATAAAATAAAATAGAATCAAATATTGGCGAAGCGGACGTGAAAATTTGTCAATCTACATGATTCTCGTGTTAAACTCAGCTTTATAGGATGCAAAGGCGAGATGATGGTGTGTACCGAATGCGGTGGCCTGACGAGTCCCATATTAGGACAAAACAGCGCTGTCGCCATCTGTTGGACCCGGAGTTTTTCCATATTTTGGAGTGCTCCGCACTTTTTAACACGAGAATCATGTAGATTGACAAATTTTCACGTCCGCTTTGCCAATATTTGATTCTATTTTATTATATATATATATATATATATATATATATATATATATATATATATATATATATATATATATATATACCGGGTGTCAACGAATCTATTAGACAAGTCATAATTTCTAGAGTATTATGTGTATCAAAATGAGAATTGGTACAGATAAATATTATGTGAAGAGGAGAGTTTTCGCATATTTTCCACTTTCCGGCCACTTCCGGTTTCACCGGAAATGACCCCGGTTTTGAATTCTTAAATAGAACACCCTGTATATTTTAACATCTTTGGATTTCTGAGACAATTCTAGATCGGAGTGTGACATTTTAAAAACTTTTTACGTCTACTTCATTTTTTTAGAGCCACTTTTAAAATTGCATCTAGGTGGCCATGATCGGACGCAAACTAATCTAACGGCCTTAGGTGATGTCAAAAAAATACAATCGCAAAGCTTTAGTGACTAGTATGAAAGACAGGAATTGGATTAAAAATTTAACAAAATTAACAAAAAACTAACAAAATAAACTAATAACTTAGAACGACGCAATTAAAATATTTGAAAGTACAGTAGCTGAATTTGTTAGAAAGTTTAGTGTAGTAAATGTTCAAAGTGCATTCCTTCTTTTTCACGACACATTTCAGCTCGTTCAATTGTTTCTCTTAACACGTTTTGTAGCATTTGGGGCGTTATACTTCTAAATGCCCGTAAAATTCTTTCTTCTAATATTTCAAGAGTAGCTGGGGTTGCTCCATAGTAAACCCTTTCTTTAACATATCCCCAGACAAAGAAATCGAGCACAGTTAGATCCGGTGAGCGGGCTGGCCACCGTACCGGACCATTGGTTGCAATAATTCGATTATTAAAATGCTCTATTAAATAATTAAGAACTTCTCTAGTATTGTGAGGCGGTGCTCCATCTTGTTGAAAGTAAATTCGCCGTAAAACTGCTAAAGGTATATCATTGAGATGATTTTCGATTTCATTTTGAAGAAAACCTAAATATCTAACCCCTGTTAACTGATCTTGAAACAATATTGGCCCAATTATTCTGTTTCCAACGATACCAGCCCAGACATTGACGCCAAATCTTTCTTGAAAATTGCCCTCTCTCATTTCATGTTGATTTTGTTGGGCCCAGTACCGAGTATTTTGCTTATTGAATATACCATTATTTGTAAATCGGGATTCGTCGGAAAATAGAATAAAATCGATAAAATTTGGGTTAACTCTATGATTTTGAAGCAGCCAATCACAAAACACTATCCGTCTATCGCCATCCTCAGTATATAAATGTTGATGTAACTGATATTTAAATGCTCGATATCCATGCTTTTTCAGTATTTTTCTCGCTGATTCATAACTTATCTGCAGTTCTTGACTAATTTTTCTTAACGAAACTGTTTTATCAACGTCAACCATAGCAAGTACGTTAATCTCAGTCTCTTCATTTATGATAAACCTCTGTTCCGCCTCTTGATTTCCTATTTGCCTAAAACGAGTCTCGACATACGGAAAATACTGATGGGCTGGATGTTGCCGATTCGGATATCTATGAGCATACAACTCGGCAGCATTCCTTGAATTTCTATGACACTCTCCAAATATTAATAACATATCCACTTTTTCACTTTGAGTATACATTATTTTAACGAAAATTTAAACTAAACTTAACGAAAATTAAGAAACTTTTACGTTTGTTCTTAGAGCGTATGTCACTGTCATTATCTACTTAAGTGAGTGCTTTGGTTTCTAAAGAAGACTTGATAAAAACAGTTGCAAATTATTATGCATCATGGCTGTCCATGGCGCACTTGTCATAAGTAAATAAATTATCCAGTATTTGGCTTAATAATATTTAATTTCTGTTCTTATGTCTAATCCAATCGGAAATAAATTAGTACCGTTATATTCGTCAAAGAATGCTTTTTTCGAAAAGTTGTTGTCAAAAAGGGGTCGCTATTTGGAAATTAATAGTTAGAAATGAAAACGTAATTTTGTCAACTTGTTTTATTCCTGTCTTTCATACTAGTAACTAAAACTTTGCGATTGTATTTTTTTGACATCACCTAAGGCCCTTAGATTATTTTGCGTCCGATCATGGCCAACTAGATGCAATTTTAAAAGTGGCTCTAAAAAAATGAAGTAGACGTAAAAAGTTTTTAAGATGTCACATTCTGATCTAGAATTATCTCAGAAATCCAAAAATGTTAAAATATACAGGGTGTTCCATTTAAAAATTCAAAACCGGGGCCATTTCCTGTGAAACCGGAAGTGGCCGGAAAGTGGAAAATATGCGAAAACTCTCTTCTTCACATACCATTTACCTGTACCAATTCTCATTTTGATACACATAATACTCTAGAAATTATGACTTGTCTAATAGATTCGTTGACACCCGGTATAGACTTAAATGTAAGCTTGTTTTATTTAATATAGGTTATTATCAATGCAAAAATATATCCTAACTATTTTACTTTTTTTTTTTTCAATTACCGTCGTGCTTAGATTTCCTTTTCCTCATGTTCAAAAATAACATTTTTTGTACCTTATTAATTAAAATCGGATGTAAGGTGATGTGTATATTTTCATACATGTACATAGGGATTTAATGCTCTACACATCTGTAGAGCCGGGATTTCCCCAACTCCATTTGCGTATATTTATTTAACCGTAGAAAGATAATAATATTTTAGGTAGCGTTAAAAATAAGGATACGTCCCAGAAACTTATGCTATGTTATGTGTGTAGGCCAAAATCTATAGACTTCTTAAAAGCCTTAAAGTATTTACGAAATTGTTTAGGTATATTATTTAAAAGATTTATGTATTTGAATTACACATACATTTTTAAAGGTTTCTTACAAATCAAGAAAAATAAATGCTAGCCAATCCTTTTAATGCAAATCAAAATAACTTTTTTATGTATTTGACAAATTTAATTTGCATATTCGTCATTTCGTGAACGCTTACCCTAGCTATATCGAAGTACATGTAGTATTTACCTCTGCGATATAGCCGTCTCACCCTAGCTCTAGCAGACGACCGAGTTGGCTGAGACAACCATCGAGCTCCGTGTTAGGTGGCTTTTATCGATTTTTACCAGTATTTTTATTGATTTTTTTGCCAACCAACTCCAATAAGAATTTTTATTCTTGAAAACAATGTCAACCTGAACTAACCAAATTACTATCATAAAGATATGCAAAAGTGAATTTTATGGGTGTGTCAAACCTGTGATGTCTATATATTTGCCGAACAATTATATTATTAAACAAATATTTTTTTGCAGTATATCATAATCAAGCTGATGTTAACATTCTCGTTGAAGAAGTATTGTAAATAAGTATTTAACTAAATAGAAATAATTTCTGTTGAAAATCATGGTTCCTGGGTTTGGACCGTGTCAAATTGGAATTGTTATTCAATGTTTCGGTAACGATTGCACTAGACATCTTCAGGGATCCTTACTTCACGAGATTAGAACACTGAACTTTATTAGCGAACCTCTATGAGGAAGATATCAAAAAAGATACCATAACATTTGGCGATCTCCGCAGCAACAAGATGAAGATGATTTGCCAGTTAACCTTTCTTCAAATATATCGGGATGAACACATAATACTAAAATCGTTGCAGATAAAAAACTACATAACCTCCAGAGCTGTCAAGAATATCTACAAGCATGCACTCACGGCCCTCGCCAGAAAAATGATTAAGACAATTCATCGTGATTTGGATACAAATGCCCTTAATCTCTATGAATTACATCTAAGATTATCATCTATAATGGAACACTTTGTATAAAGATTAAAACCATCCAATTAGAGCCCGGAGATATATTGGTCAGTTATGATGTAGAATCCCCGTATATAAATGTTCCTATAAATGACACAGTTTCCATAATATATTACGAAATACCAAAATGGATCCCACCCTACTAGAATTAATCACAGCATGTCTGATATCTACTTATTTTACTTTTTAAGGAACTCTCTATGAGCAGACTTCGGGAGCGGCCATGAAATCTCCGCTGTCACTTGTGGTAGCTCTACATCTTCTTGGAAGCTTTCGAAGAAAATGCCTTCTCTTCGGCTCCTCTAAAACCTACATTTTGGTCCAGATATGTAGATGATACGTTCGTAGTTTGGCCGCATGGTGCAGATAATCTTCATAAATTCCTGGATTATCTGAACCAACAACAACTTAGCATAAAATTCATTATGGAAACTGAATCAATGGGTGTCCTTCCGTTTCTCGATGTATTAGTGCAAAGGAAAGATAATGGCAAATTAGGACATTCTGTGTACACAAAACCAACACATACAAGTCGATATCTTAATGCAACTTGACACCATCATTCTTCTCAAAAATAATCCGTCATAAACTCTTTGGTACATAGAGCCCTTTCAATATTTGACGAACAATCACTGAAATCAGAAACAGAAAAACTGACTAATGCTCTGAGAGGCAACGGATATTGCGCTGAAGATATTAGACGTTCCATTAGTAAGTGTAAAAACCCAACTCTTCAACAAAATGTATCACCTATAGACAATGTTATCTTACCTTACAAGATTGTTAGATTGCTCCGAAAATCAAACATTCGAATAATTTTCAACACATGTAAGAAAGTTGGACAATGTTGGAAGTCACCAAAGGACGCAATACCATTTCAAACAAAAGGCGTTTATAAGATATTTTGCTTTTATGGTAAAGTGTATGTAGGTGATACAGGACGGCATATATCCACTAGTCTTAAGGAACATGAAAGGATGTATAAAAAAATAAGAAATTGTACAATTTGCAGTAGCTGAACACCAGCATTTCTCAGGTTATCTTTTTAATGTAAAAGAAACTAAGGTTCTGGCATCAGCGTCTGGTTTCTTTACACCTAAAATTAGAGAATCAATCGAAATTTATAAATATCCAAATAATATTAATAGACGTACTGGGTTACAGTCTACATCACACGTGGAACTCGATTGTAACGCTGGATCACGGTTCGCTAAGCACCAGTCCGGTATAAATGTCGGGCTGTTCCTCGACGGTCATTCGGTGTTCTAATTCATGGAGTAAAAATTCTTGGAGATGCCTCGTGCAATCGTAGGCGAAACGTCGGATAACAGTTCACATTTGATACGATCTAAACCCAAAAATAATGATTTTCAAGTTAACCAAAGCCGTGAAAGCCTTCGTTCTTTGCTAATATATCCTATTCACTTTCAAAATTACATTGCGAAGATTACACTCTTATATCGAAATCTATATGAATGCAGTACTTCATTGATATGTATGCAGCTACTAGTCCGATAGACGCGGCATCTTGACGAAATGCAGGTAACCTAAGATAATTGAAATATTATCAATAATATAATAATAGGCTTTAAATACAAACATCTGCGCAGGCTGTTATAAAGGTATTATTTTTATGGGATATTTCACAACCAAAAATATGATAAATAATTCGTTTTCAAAAAGTTCACTCTTCTTCTGAATCTAAGGTAGAACACAAACAAATGGTTCAAACCGCATTTATCAGAGTTTGGGAAAATCACTGGATTTTTACCAAAGTAAAAAAGCCACAAGCTGAATGTTTACATTGAAGCTAATATGAATATTACGAATATTTTTGTAATTCTCTTAAGGTAAAAAAGAAAATTTAAATAATAAATACTTCATACACATTAAAGTCCCTGTATGTGTATGATAGTGACGGGTAGAATTTATGCATCGTTGATCACACAAAAAACATTAAACCACATCTTGCGTAATTCAGCTATGGCTTATAATGCTTTATGATATTGGTATTACTTTTGAAAGTTGGATCATCACATCAGTTGTTTATCAATAAAAGAGCACATATACTTGAGTTTCCTAATGCCTTTCTAATATAAATATATATATATATATATATATATATATATATATATATATATATATATATATATATATATATATATATATATACATATATATATATATATATATATATATATATATATATATATACATATATATATATATATATATATATATATATATATATATATATATATATATATATATATATATGTGTGTGTGTGTGTGTTTATGCGGCTTTCACGGATTCCTCCGTGTGAGTTGCAATAGCAGTGGATACATCCACATTATGCCGTTGTAGTGCTGAAATCATATTCAGCAAACGAACAAACATATGCAACTCCGTGAATAAGTGAAGTAAAATGCAAACAGTAAATGCAAACTTCATTCCATCATATCCTTTCCGTGTTGGAGGTTGCACAGTTTGAATAGATTGCTACGGAAACACAATCCATCCAATTCCACCACCGTCG
The DNA here is from genome assembly GCA_034092305.1 of Diaprepes abbreviatus. NCBI lineage: Eukaryota > Metazoa > Arthropoda > Insecta > Coleoptera > Curculionidae > Diaprepes > Diaprepes abbreviatus. The sequence continues at coordinate 788,483 of JASJET010000117.1, forward strand.
AGATGATGGCCTACCTGTACCACCATACCGAGAAGAAAGTCAAAACTTACCCTCCCCGCCACAGTGATACGGCAGAGGCACATGTTTCGTCTCTACTAGACTTATCAGGGTACCGACATGCACCTGGTTGTGCACATTGTTTGTTTTTCTTAGGATTATGGTCCGTTAAAAATTAAATTAAAATGTAATGGTGGTGTTGTATTTTCTGTATATTACATTTTTTTAAAACATTAATGTTTCGGTAATTTTTTTACCTTCGTCAGAATGTGCGTAGCTTGAACAATGATTCAAGACCAACACTGCAATTACATGTACAGTACTGTACAGTACCATCTTAACGTCAAGATGACACACGTAGTCGTCTTGAACCCTGTGAATCTCGCGAAAATTAAGTTCTCCATAGAACATAATTTTTAAATAAATTTATACATGTGAGTGCAGTGTTGTTCCTGAATCATTTTTCAAACTACACACATTCTGACGAAGGTAAAAAAATTAGCGAAACGTTAATGTTTTAAAAAAATGTAATATACAGAAAATACAACACCACCATTACTTTTTAATTTCATTTTTAACGGACCATAATCCCAAGAAAAACAAACAAATCAAAAATATTTTAATAAAGGTCCAAGAAATAAAAAAGAAATACCTCATATATATATATATATATATATATATATATATATATATATATATATATATATATATATATATATATATATATCAAATAATGGATAGAAAGTAGTAATGTTATTAATTAAATATTGAAGATATTTATTTAATTAAAATAAAATAGATAGCTACAGCTTTTAAATGGGTCTATGAACGACGCAGATTATTTATCATTATAAGAATAAAAAGATTTTTTTTAACAAGTTGGCCAATCAGTAAAATACTGTCAGAGAGTACCGCTGCAGTAAGACAATACCTCATTTTAAATTTCATTATAAATGGATAGTCGTGGTCTGCAAGGTCACCTGATCTGATTCGTAATAAATTTATTATAGAAATAATTCAAAAATTAATTATACAAACATCGGTCATGTGGAGACGGAGGTCATATTACACTAGATATTCTAAGAACTGTACTAAAACATCGAAAACAAAGAGAAATTAAATGTATTGAACATACTTTTATGCATACGGAATGGTTCAAAGTGTATAATTTGGAATTTTAAATTGTTATTTAGGTAATTTAAATTTTGCTTAATATTTTAAATGTATAGTTCATCATATACAGTTTTTAATTGTGTTATTGGATTACTATATAATTCATATTTTATTTAAGAAAAAACTTCATTAAAAAACTTAAATATTTTATTAGTACTAAATTTACATAAGGATTAAACATGCAAATGCAATACACGTGTCTTGTCATGTATTACATTGCTCTAGTAACTCGCAGAAAACCATTCTTTAAGAAATTTGTATTAATATACATGATCTAGTTTATTTCGCAATTATTACTAAAAATACCACAAGTTTGTAACTCCTAATGTAAAGAAATTTTCTTCGGTTCAAGTATATAATCGATTTCCGAATTTTTGAGAAAATACTTCTTTCGAAGACTTATAATTCATAACTAAATGTTTCTTGTGAAAAGAGTAAATTTTTACATAAATGATAGCGTCTTTGTAAAACTAGATACAGTGTGGCTACAATAATTTTTTGTTTCAGCTTCGTACTTAGTGGATTAATAGCCTAGTGGATCTATAACAACAGACTCAAAAGGGAATCGACAATTTCCAACATATTTTTAAAAAATTTTCCAAAGTCATTTCCAAAACTGATTTTAAAATTACTCCAAGAGTATCTCCGATTCATATCCGAATTCACATTACAAGAACACTTCAAAAATTTTCACATGCTGCTTATTTAATTCTCTACTATCTTGCAAAAATTTATGATTAGTTGTAAGTATTTGGGACCCTTATTTCCCCCTTCGTAGAGTAGAAAGACTGCTTAATAGTTATGCTACTCTTTCGTGAAGTCTACAAAAGTTGTCCCCTTCCTTTTTTAAATTAACAGGATATTTTTATTTGCTATATAAGAACTATTTTTTATTTTATCTAAATTTAAATGTCTAATAATTATTATCGTTACCCTGTTTATCTTTAGATTATAGAAAAATTAGCATTATTTAACCGGTAATATGTTTAAAGTTTTGTTGTTAGTTTATTCGTGGTTTAATCAATTTTCTTGTCCTGAAGCGAAGATCAATTTTTGACGATTATTTTAAAGATTTTGTAATTATTTCGGAGCATTAATTTCATTATAGGAACTTTCCAAAACGGCCATAATTAAAGAATTTTTTCTTATATAATTTCCCTTGTTTGAAAGTTATCTGTATATTAGTTAAGATAAATAACTCTCTTTTAATATAATATAATTTATACAAAAACCGGACCCATGTCAATTAAATATGTTATAATTTTAATTATAAATGGCATATTCTGCTTAAGACTTGATGAATATATAGTTATCTAAAATAGTATTAATTGATTACCTTATATAAAGTATTCAGTGGTTATTAATCAAAGAACATTAATTATGGATCAGCAATCATTAACAATTGAATACTGAAATTAGGTAATATCATAAACAACTCAATTCTGACCTATCAAGCGCAACGTTTCAATCTGACGTGTGTTTTCTCTTGAAAATACTGACTGTGTTAGTTGATTTATGTATAAATAACAATAAAAAGTTACATTTGTCAAACCCTTTTAGTGATTTGTACAATTAGGTGTTGTAGAATTCAAAAGAAAAAAAAATCGTATGAAAAAATAAAAAATTTTCTCGCCAATGCTGTATTCAGCTGTCAGTGTTGAAGTATTGTCAACTTGAAATTGCTACCGCCTATCATATCTGATCTTAAGATGTCATAGCAAATCTGAAAATCTGACATTAATGATGTAGTAAGCATCCCCTTATTAACGATATTTTTGAACCCAGTGTTTAATGTGATTATTTTCCATCATATTAAGTAGGTGGGATAATCCTTTTCTGATCTTTTTTAAAATAAGGGGTTACATATGTATCTAACTAATCATTTCCTATCTTGAATTTAAAGAAAAAATGCGAATTAAAACAAGTTCTATGCATGTTGCTCCAACGAAAACATTATAGTGCGAATATATTGCTGCAGCATTTGTCAAAAAGTGGTTCATAAATCCTGTTGGGATAGGAGAAAAAATTGGGTGCACGTTAATGAACAGCAAATATATTGCCCTTATGCGTGTATACAGATGAGACCAATAGTGTAAAATTTACTGCTGACATTATAAGGGAGTTAGGTAAGGAGATTACCCGCTTACAGTCTGAAAAGAAAAATATAAAGTATTCAAGAAAATATCAACTGCATTTGAACATGATGTGCTTGACATGCAAGACTACTTCAAAAACAAATTGATGACTAGGCCAACAAAATTGAGACACTTCAATGTTGAAGTCTATAAAACATCAAACCTTATTGGACAGGGGGTTGACAAAATTCATGACAAGTTGGCAAACTACTCAATGTTTAAAAGAGGTATTGGCACCTAAACTAATAAAACAAAAGTGTATAGTTAAGTTCAAACCGGAAACACAGAAATTATAAATGGTCAACTTCTCCCAGATAAATCTGGTATCAACCAGATTTCAGTCTACTCCTTATTTTCAAAGAACTATTGACCTACAAAAAGAATATGCGGAGTGTAATATTGTTCAAGTCGAAAATATTAAGTCACAGAGTGAGATTCAGACTAAAAGAGATGAAGACCCTATTAAAAAGGCTTGGTGTTGTCATTAAATTGGGCATGTACAGAGAGAACGCTCAACACTGATACCAAAAACATGGAGCCTATCAGCACAACTCATGATAAAGATGATATTCTAAAGCTGCAGTTACTCATCATGGAAGACTCTGTGGTTGGAAGTTGTGCCACGCTACTTAAAACGTTCTACTACTTTCATCTAAACGTCAATGTACAGCATCAGCCAACAGCAAAATTTAAAGAAAATTTAGAAACCTTGATATACCACAATGAACGACTAACCAAAAGACATTACATATTGATATTTATAATTCAATGTGGTATTGTTAGCGAGCACTCAGTTAAAGAAAGTGATATCAAGGATTTATTACACGATACTAAAAGTACCAATCTCGTAGTTCTGCGCTTACCTGGCAGAGCGCTACATAACAAATTAACTATAAAGAATTAGATCACCACCGGGGTATAGGAGAAAAAAAAACTAAATTACTTTTTAAATGCAATGTTAAGATCAAATAGAAACGTCCAACGTGGCAGCAGAAAGGGAGTTGTGTATATGGGGAAAAAAGATGTAGACAGAAATTAAACAATATCTGACAATTTTACGGAATTTAAAACCTTAGTTGAATCAGTAACTACAGTACCAGTAGTGGGAATAGGGGGCTCCTAGTTGACCCCCCCACCACTTTTTTGATTGGTCAGCCAAGAATGACCTTGTTTCTGATTGGCTGCCCAAGTTCGCCCCCTATTCCGATTGGTTTCATAAACTCCGCCTCTTTTTGCTCCACCTCCTACCTCCTTCCTAACCACCACAGTAGTTGGAGGGGAGCTGGTAGCAGTTGGAGGGGAGCTGGTAGCAGTTGGAGGGGAGCTGGTATTTTAAACGATCGAATCTGAGCGAACTTCAGTCATTCGTGCGCGATGTCAAATAGCGACCAACAACAACAACAACAGCAACTCATTGAACGTGTAGGCCAAGTAATAATTTCCTACCAAAAACACGGAAAAAATCTTACCGATTTTGAAGATCAAGACTTGGCCTTCTTTCCCATCAACTACTTGAAAACATTCGTCGATTCACTTAGTTTACAACAAATTTGGAACAGGTTGCCGGAAAATTATAGAAGTGACGAAGAATTGCAGCTAAATTTGCCGTGTTTTAAACACTATCCACTATATCAACACCACATAGACGGCCCGCCATTATCAATTAAAAAGTGTTGTAAAATTAAAAAATAGTGTGAACAAGTGAATCGAGTTTCATCGGACAGTCTTCGAAATGGATCAGACACATGTATATTTAGATTCTGCTTGTGATGAAACGATCCAGTCAATGTACAAAGATGAAACAACTCATTTTAACTTGGCTGGAAGAGGAAAGTTTCACGCAAGACAGGATTCTCTGATCACTATTGATCGAAATAATTTCGAAGACGACGATGAAGATGAAGAAGATGATGGGATAGAGGATAATGGCGTTCCAAACGGGTGTGGAGAAGAGGGGCTCGTGAAAGTGGCAAAAATAAATGCAAGTGATACATTGACACCAAATCACCTTACGCGAGAAGTGTGCGTTTTTCAATCTTATGTCGTAATTATTTCATCTTCTGGCGGTGCATATAATTTATGTTGTGAATGTTACTATATACATGCTTTAAATTGCCCAAATGGGAAAAATAATTTTGTTAATAGCCACTATAAACGATCCTTTATATGTTGCGAAAAAGATCTGCAATGCAACACGTGTGAAAACGATTTATTCATAACAACTCCTTCACAAGCATGTATAATATGTAACAAACCAGAACTAAAGAATATGCAAAACCATCTAATCGAAAAATCAAATTTTAAATAAATTTATTTCACTTGCACTTATTCATGCACTATGGCGTTTTTAATATTAAGTTTAAGTTTAAAATATTTTATAAGAATTTAGATTTTGTTCTGCTAAGTTAAATAAATATAAGAAACTATGTAAATAAATATAAGGGAATGATGTGAATAAATAAGAATTTGTATTTATTCCCATTGAAAGAAATTATAATTTTGTTCTTTCAGTGTAGAATAATTCTTTTCAAATAATATGCACAACAACCCTACCGATAAATCAAATTTAAATAAATGAATTTGATACTCCACTTGAATTTATTCATGCACCCTAGTAGTTTTTGAATATTAAGTTTCAAATGTCAACTAATTTAAATAAGATTTCATATAAAATATAAGTTGTAAGATATAAGTTATAAGATATATATTAAGTTTAAGTTAAATAAATATAAGGGTGCCATCTAAATAAATAGAAATTTGTTTATATTAAGATTTGAAGAACTAATGATTTTGTTCTTTCAGTGTAGAATAATTTTTTCTACATAATATGCACAATCAATCCTATCGATAAATTGAATTTTAAATAAATGAATTTGATACTGCACTTGAATTTATTCATTCACCCTAGTATTTTTTAATATTAAGTTTAAAATGTCAACTAAGACATTTAAATAAGATTTTATATATAAGATAAAGAACAATTAGGTTTAATTCCCTGACAACAGACTATGATTTATTCTTCCATGTTAAAAAAAAAACCTAGTTTTCATTACTATGCTTGTAAAAAAATTATATTCATCCTATTCATAATAATTCTTTCAAGTTAAAGAAACTTGGTTATTAGGTGTGATTCTGTATAAGAAATAGAAAAAAATAAAATATTTTCTTCAACGACTTTGTTTTTTATTATTCCTATATCCAAAATACAAATATACATATATACATAAATACATATTTATAATTTATACCATTTTGGGTTGCCAATTGCTGCTGTCTGCCAGAGGTTGCTGCTGCATGCCATAGGTTGCTGCTGCATGCCAGAGGTTGCTGTTGTCTGCCATAGGCTGCTGCTTTGCCATCGGTTGTTGTTGTTGTCTGCCAGAGGTTGCTGCTCTGCAAGAGGTTGCTGCTCTGCAAGAGGTTGCTGCTCTGCAAGAGGCCAATTTATAATTTATAATTTATTGGCCTCTTGCATTTTCGAGGGTAACTCTGCCTTCGCTGCTGCTGCTGTTGTTGTTGCTGTTGTTGTGTCTGCTCCTGATGCTGTTGATGTTGCTGTTGATGTTGCTGTTGCTGCTGTGGCCTCTTGCATTTTCGAGGGTAACTCTGCCTTCGCTGCTGCTGCTGTTGTTGTGGCTGCTCCTGATGCTGTTGATGTTGCTGTTGATGTTGCTGTTGCTGCTGTGGCCTCTTACACTTTCGAGGGTAACTCTGCCTTCGCTGCTGCTGTTGTTGCTGTGGTTGTGGCTGCTCCTGCTGCTGCTGCTGTTGTTGCTGCTGTTGTTGTGGCTGCTCCCGCTGCTGCTCCCGCTGCTGCTCCTGCTGCTGTTGTTGCTGCTCCTGCTGCTCTGCCATAGGTTGTGGCCGATCTTCTTCCATAGGCTGTTGTTGCTCCATCATCAAAGGTTGAAGATCCATTGCTCGGTCTGGATCCCACTCAAAGGCGATAGGCTCGGGATCCAGGTCTGGCTCAAACATATTGATAAATTCTTCATCTAAATAGTCAACCTCTGATGGTGGCGGCCACATCACCGTGTTCTCGGAATTTGGACTCTGACGATCCATCAGATTAATTTGATTTTCCAAGAATCCCAGAAAGTCTTGTAGTGTTATAATTATGAAGGTACTCATTTTGAGACTTTAAACTTAATGAATGCTAAGTCAAGACGCTGTAAATCCTTATATACAATACTGAAATACCACTTTTCCTACCTCCAGCGGCAAAACCAGTCCGAAGAATGAGAAGAAGAAGAAGGCAAAGATAGCGTGAACTCGAGAGAGGTCGTTCAACGGTCGTAAGTTGTTTTGTTCTTAAGAAAATGACGAGTAAAGAGGAGAAGAAGGAAAAAAAAAAAAGTTGGTTTTTGGAATAATATAAAAAACGAAAAAAAAAAAAAAAAAAAAAAAAAAAAAAAAAAAAAAAAAATTAAAAAAAAAATAAAAAAAAAAAAAAAAAAAAAAAAAAATGTTTTTTATATTATTCCAAAAAACAACTTTTTTTTTTTTTCTTCTTCTCCTCTTTACTCGTCATTTTCTTAAGAACAAAACAACTTACGACCGTTGAACGACCTCTCTCGAGTTCACGGTCTCACGGTTCCCGTCGTACCATGCAGTGCCACGCCGTACCAGCCGGTACCAGGCTCTTGGCTGCTTTAAAAGGCGGCTGGGTACGAAGCGTCTCTTCAGTTTACATCTCGCTATTAGCGTACGCTTGTAAAATTATCGAATCGATTTTAATATATCTTGATAGTCGGATTTATTTCGTGTGACGTAGTGACATATTATTAATTTTCATTTGGTTTGTATTGTTGATTTCATATTTTTGATTTAATATTTTTGACTTAATACTTTGGATTTTTAATTAATTTTTATTTCATCTTTTAAAAGCCAATCTTTGATTGATTTTTTCATTTTTGTGGATTTTTTTTATTGATTTTTTATTGATTTTTTGATTTTTTTATTGATTCATAATTTTTTTATTTTTTAATTTATAATTTAAAATGTCATTTTTAAATGTAAAAATTGAAAACATTGACTTAACAGCCTTCGATTTAAACGACGCTTGCCTTGTGCATGATTTGATTGATTGTTCATTTTGTGGGCTAAGCGACGAGGAGCTAGATATTAAATTTAGGGAAATTGATATTAATACATTTAACAATTCATCTGAATCTGGCGATTCTTCCGAAATTGGTGAAAGCGATATTTTGACACAGCTCTTAAAAGTTTTGGATGAATCTATTATCCCTGATATTCCTCAAGAACCTCTTGAAACAATTAATTTCGATGATTTAAATAATGATATATTAAGGAAAAATTTAATTAACAATTCTGAAATAAATGAGGGATATAATTTGGAACAACTTTTAGATATATTAGAAGGGGGTGAAATTTGTGAAAATAGCTCAGGGCAAAATTTAATTAAGGGTGATCAGGAGACTTTTGGGAGCTGTGAGGAACAAAATAATAAGGGGGTTTTAAACAATAATAATAATGGGGTTGGTAACGAGGGAGCTTTAAATAATGATAAGAGGATTGGCATTGGGGGTTTTTCGAAAAATAATATGGAAGAGGTTTATCGCCCCCACTATTCGCCAATTTCAGATGCATCGTCAGATTCATCAGAGGATTCCAACGACAGCGTTGAGACTGTTATAAACGTCTCAGCCAAAGCTCAGCATAATTTTATTAAAGTGTTGGATCAAAATTTAATTGAAGGGTTGGATCAAAATTTTATTCAGGGGTTTGAACAACCATCCAAATTTGGCTATACCAGAAATACAGTAAATTCGGTAGATGTTTTTGATTTGAGTTGTGGCGAAATTGTGGGGGACATTGAGGTATATACTTATACTGAAAATTTTGAAGATGAGCAGCCTCAATGTCCCTTAATTTCTTCCTGTAATCAAAATCAATTTTTGAAAAATCCTTCTGGCCTAAATTTAGAACAAAGTTCTGAAAATTTGATTGAAAAAAATTTACCCAAAAAACGTTCTTTATCAGAAACAAATGATTGTTCAGATTTAAAAAAGTCAAAATTGGACGGTGATATTTCTAGTTCCCAAACTTTAGGGGCACAAATTTCAAAAAATTCTTTACCAGTCGCTGTAACAACAGCTCCGAAAATCAATCCAACAAATAAAGTCGCTATTGGAGAATTAGATAAGTTTCTACATAAGAAAACTAAGCCGAGCTTAAATAGGAATGAAACAAGGTGTGCCACATCTAGATTTAAGTCAATGGTTTATTCCTATTTAAACTTAGATAATATATGTAATAATTTATCTAATTCGACTTTAAAAGACGTTAAAAATTGTATTCAACGACAAGGCGATCTTCTTTTAAATTTGGGAAATATATTTTTTAAAAAAAATCCATGTTTTTCTTCAAATTAAAAAGTGAATCCAAAAGTTAATTCAAAAGTAAATCCAAAAGTTTTCTAAATTGCGCGAGCTGAAAAAATTGCTAATTATTCTATGTCATTGGGTCTTGATAGATCAAAATTGTATTTATTTAAAAGCGACACGGCCCTAACCGATTCCATTTTAAAATGACTCTCCTTTGCACACACTGCTTAAGAGAATTTAAAAGAAAATCACATATTGTACGCCACCTTCGAGAAAATTTTGTCAATAACGAAAACACCTTTAACTTGGAAGATTATATAATTAATCGTAAGTATTTTTTTATAACATATTTAGCTATAATTTTCCTTTTAATTTTTCTTTTTATTATTAATAAAGGTTTACAGAGGAATTAAAAAATAATAATTGTTTCAGTTGATGAACTACTTTCAAGACCTCCAATGCGATTTTGCCAAGATTGTGAAGTAAATGTCAAATCTAATTCCTGGAGCACACACTTGAGGACAAATATTCATAAAAACAGGAGCTGCATAAAATATGGAAATGGAATTGACATTATCAGGAGTGCATTTAAATGTCGAATAGCTTCCTACAGAATATATTCGCAGAATTATCACATCGACATCAAAAAGTTTCAGCAAGATGTTGGTAATAAAGTGCAAACATTAATACGCCAGCGTCAACAGGAATTTACATGTGCTAAAGTAAATTTGGAATTATTTGGAATATATTATTCTCCAACTTTAACCTCTACTTCAATTAAGTCATTTAATACACCGTTCTTCATTGTAACCCATACAACTGATCTACAACAGCTTTACGATGATTTATTCAAGATTATTGAAACCAAAGCAGATGAATTGCCGGAAAGAGACTCAGGTAATTATTATTTAATCTCAAGAGCTAAGTTTTCTTAATCTCAAGAGCTAAGTTTTCTTAATATCACTTGTACATCTCTAACAAATATTATTCAGAACTAATTTTTTAATTCCTATTACAGGGTGGGCTCTACAAAGAATTCTGCATTTGGAAGTAAACATCAACAAGTACAACCCATTGAATGCCTCCTCCTACATAAAGATGCAAAAATTTTCTACATCAATAGTGAATGTGATGAATGAGGACAATTGCTGTTTCGCCTGGGCAGTCGTTTCAGCAGCATACCAGCCAATCGGTAATCCTCAAAAGACCTCTTCATATCCAGACTTCAGAAACGCTTTCGATTTCACAGGTATAGAATTTCCAGTAAAATTATTAGATATAAAAAAATTTGAGGAAAAAAATAATTTGTCCATAAATGTATATGGAGTTGAAATTTTTTTAAGAGATAATAAAAATGTATATGAGATTGTCGGTCCTTTGCATTATAATAATGAAAAGAAAAAATTACATATTAATTTACTTTTAATAAGTTCTGATGATGGAAATAACCATTACTGTTGGATAAAAGATTTAGGTTGCTTGGTATCCAAACAATTATCAAAAAAGAAAATAAAAAAATACTTATGTGATGGATGCCTTCAATATTTTGGAACATATGAAAAACTTAACGCGCATTTAGAACGTGATTGTAGTTTTGTTCGAATTAAGCTTCCTTCAGATAATTTGATTTTGGATAAATTTGGAAATTATATTCCTGCAAATATATTAAAGTTTCAAAATATTCAGAAACAGTATAAAGCCCCTTTTGTTATATATGCCGATTTTGAATGTTATTTAAGAAACATTGAGTTCTAACAATCTACACCTGATTCGACAACCTCATATACTATTAAAACTGCTGAACATATACCCTATTCATTTGCTTATTATATTAAATCATCATTTGATGAGAATGTTGTGTGTCTTAAACTTTATAGAGGTACAGATTGTGCTATAAAATTTATTGAATACATTGAAAATGATGTAAAAGAAATTTATAAAAAATATTTAAAATATCAAGTACCATTGAAAGATTTATCATCTGTGGAACAGATTGAATATGAAAATTCTAGCATTTGTTATGTATGTGAAAAACCTTTTTCAAAAGGAAATTTCATAAAGTGTAGGGATCATTGTCATATTACAGGTAAATATCGAGGAGCCGCCCACTCAATATGTAATTTGCATTTTAAACCTCCAAAATATATACCAATAGTATTGCATAATTTAAAAAACTATGATTCTCACCTATTTATTAAATCGCTTTGCTATAATAAAGAAAATATTAGTGTTATAGCTCAAAATAAAGAAAAGTATATTTCTTTTAGTAAGGAAATTTTCGTTGATGTGTCAGAAAAGCGGAAACCAGTTGCTTTGCGACTACGCTTTATAGATTCTTTTCAATTTCTCCCAGAGTCTTTAGAGTCACTATCACAAACTCTACAAGATTCACAATGTTTTGAAATTAAAAAGTTTTTCTCAAATGCTGATGAATTTCGATACATTAGACAAAAAGGGGTATTTCCATACTCTTACATAGATTCCAACGAAAAATTAAATGAGAAATCTCTACCATTGATTGATAAATTTTATAATAACTTAACCGATGAAAATATCTCTCCTCAAGACTACAGTCGTGCTGTAGAAGTGTGGAATCTATTTAAGTGTTCTACAATAGGGGCTTATTCCGATATTTACTTAAAATCAGATGTTTTACTTTTGGCTGATGTTTTTGAAAATTATAGATCCACATGTATTAAAACCTATAAGTTAGATCCTGTTAATTATGTCACTAGCCCTTCTATGTGCTGGGATGCAATGATGAAATTAACTAATGTAGAATTAGAATTATTAACGGAACCAGATATGCTTCATTTTTTCAAAAAAGGTGTTCGTGGTGGGGTTAGCACTTGTTCCAAACGCAAATCTGAAGCAAATAATCCATTCTTAGAAAATTTTAATCCTGAAAGACCTACAACATATATCGCTTACTTAGACGCCACAAATTTGTATGGTTATGCTATGAAACAATATTTGCCTGAAAAAAATTTTGCTTGGGTACCTAAGCTCGAAATAGAAACTTTAAATATATCCGAACTTTCAGATACATCATCTATAGGATACATATTTGAAGTTGATTTAGAATATCCAAATTATTTACATGATAGTCATAATGATTTCCCATTTTGTCCTGAACAATATACACCACCAATTTCAAACCACTCCAAATTAATTCCAAACTTACATAATAAATATAACTATATCATTCACTACCGATATCTGAAACAATGTCTACAATTTGGACTCAAAATCATAAAAATACACAGAGCAGTTAAGTTTACACAATCACCATGGTTAGCGGAATATATAGATTTAAATACAAATTTACGAAATTTATCTAAAAATAAATTTGATAAAAATTGTTATAAATTGGCAAATAATTCAATTTTCGGTAAAACCATGGAAAATGTTGATAGGCGAGCAGATATTAAATTAGTATCTCAATGGGAAAGACAGGGTAATAAATTTAGTGCCGAAAAACTTATTTCTAAACCTCAATTAAAGGATTTTAAAATTTTCTCTGAAAATCTAGTTGCTCTTCAACTTCAACAGGTTTGCATTGAATACAATAAACCAATTTATGTTGGGATGAGTATTCTGGATATTGCAAAAACTGTAATGTATAATTTTTATTATGGGTATTTAAAAGTAAAATATGGTAATAATTTAAATTTATTATATACGGATACTGATTCCTTAATTCTTGAAGTTCAGACCCAAAACTTTTATGAAGATATGAAGCTAAATCTGGATAAATTTGATACTTCTAATTTTTCTGAACAAAATATTCATTGCATGCCTATTACAACATCAGTTGTTGGTAAATTTAAAGATGAGTACAAAGGGATTCCCATTGAAAGTTTTTATGGAACTGGTGCTAAAGCATATTGTATAAAATCCAAAAATAGTGTAGATAAAAAAGCAAAAGGCGTTAGTAGATCATGTATAAAAAATCAATTAACATTATCAGATTATAAAGATGTTGTTGAGAAAGGTGACAAAATATTCTGCACCATGTATGTATTCAAGTCAGATATGCATAATATATACACTAATTTGTTAAATAAATTGGCATTAACAACTCATGATGATAAAAGATATTGTATACCAAATTCCACAAAAACTCTTGCATGGGGACATAAGGATATTTTGGAAACAGATTTTTTTGATAAAGATATGAAAATGATGTATGATACTCTAACTTTTTTAAGTTCTGGAAACGAAAATGGATCTAAAAATAAAAAACCGCGATTAGAATTAACTACTCCTAGTAATTTTTCATCTTTATAAAGACATCATTTTATATGATGATAAATTATGTAAGTCGTTTTTGAAGCTTTAAAAGTTGGAGGGGGAACTGAATCCAAAAACATATATATTGTATAGAAATACCATTATTTGTTAGTAATATTACAACAATGACTGCTGCATCTTTAATAGTTTTAGTTTCCCTTGTTGGAAATGTGATATATGTAAATTACATTCCTAATACAGTTAGGGCTGATATATGTATAAATGCCCTCAAAAATGAAACCGACTGCTACAAACAGATGAAAATGACATATCTTGTTGGAAATTCACACTTTTTTACCTATAATGTAACTGATTCTGCTTTGTGTGAAAATACATACATTAAAATTAAATATTCCATGACAAACAAACCATTACAATATTCAGATTGGATTCCTTTCAATAATAAAAAAGAAGAATCTTGTCATTGTGTCTGTTGTTATATATTTGTTATTATATTTACAGCAGCAATATTTATTTGTACATGTTTAATTTTATTGTATTTCATGAAAAAATATCTATAAAAATATTTAATAAATGTTAAAAAAATAATATAAATTTTGTTTTTTATTGATTCTCGTTAGTATAAAGACATTTAAAGTTTATCCCCTCCTCTTAAATGGAGAGGGAAAATAAGTTTACCCCTCCACTTGAGAGGAGAGGGAAAATGTATAAAATTTAGGAGCAAACGGATTGATAGTTAGTTTTTTGAGAGCAAGCAGAAAGCCAGTTAGTTTTTGAAATACATCATTTAAAATGTTCAGTAATCAGAGTAAAAATATATTTGAAAATTCACCATTAAAAAAGAAAATAAAAAAAACAATTATAAATTCTACAAAATATAATTTAAATAATTCTAACTCTAAATATGCTGCGATTGGTTTGTGGGTGGAAAGTGATTTTCTACCATGCATTGAACTTGGTGGTAAAAATGGTCAGTCTGTGATATTAAATGAAGATGATTGGAAGAACTTATTGCAATATCAAGGAGTTATAACAAATTATATGTTTTCACCAAATGTTTTCAATGAACCGATATATTTGCAAAATTTATCTATTCATTTTGAAAAGATTGGTGAATTACCAATAGTGAAGATTGTGAAAAGCTGTGATTTTATTTACTATGGAAATGAAACTGTGTGCAGACTATGGGAACAAATTCCACTTATAGAATATAGACTAAATGTTTTACAAAAACAAAACTTTCGACGTTATTTCAACGTTTTTAGAAATAACAATTTTTACGACGGAGATTCTTTTGACAAAATATATAATGTCCTTTCTCCAAAACAAAATCTAAATAGTGAAAATGTGTGTTCCATGCTGGAACTGCTGTTGAATCATCCCGAAGAACTAGAACAAAAATTAAAGTCTAAGCACTATTATGAAGAAGACAGTATCTATTGATGAATCAAGAAACCAAATTCATCTGATGGTTGCTTGGAACTTCGCCTACAGAAAAGCTCGTATGACTTCTGAAGAGTTTATAAATCAAAAACATTTTAGAAGAAGGATTAAATTGACTGAAGAAATTTTAAATCCCATATTAGACTCTGATTATAGGAATATTGTATTTAAAAAAATGTTTATGTAATAAGCTTATTTTTAAATAAAACAAATATATATAAAAAATCATTTTTTTTATTACAAACATCAATTATTATTACAGCATTAATTACTATTACATCACATCTCTCTTGAAGATCCAAGAGTTATAAGATTTATCTAATCCTAACCATTTTACAAATACTTTGTTTCCTTTCTTTCTTAACACTTTTTCCACCAGATATACATTTGGGTGTCTTACTTTTTGAAGTTCTTCTTCATAGAAACCTCCTTGAATATCTATCCCATTTCCATCTTGAATCAAATACGTTGTTGGATTAGTAAGCTGGATTTTTTTTATTTGAAAAATTTCGTTTGACCAGTTGGGCGTGTAACCTTTAGAAAATTGTTCGCGAATCTTGCTTATTCGTACTCTATCACTGACACGAAATTTTGGTGATCTGGGATCCACAGTTTTCCTATGAGTATAAGCTGATTTCAAGATTTCCATTTCATTCTTTTTGTTAACTTCGTTTGGTTTTTTTCCGATTGTTGAATGCTTAGTATTATTGTATTCTGTAATTATTTCTTTAAGAAAGCTGATCCATTTATAATTACCTAGTAAACTAAACTTTTTCCACATTTTGTTTTTTATCGTTCTATTTACTCTCTCTACAATACTAGCTTTCATATTAGAAAATGTGTTGTAATGATTAATTTTGAACTGCTCCATAAGTTTCTGAAAGTCTTGATTAAAGAATTCTTTACCCTGATCAGTATTCAGATTTGTTGGGGGAGTTTTTAAAGTTAATAGAATTTTTTTCATTGCAGCTGCTACATCTTTACCAGTTTTGGATTTTACAGGTTCTGCCCATACAAATTTAGAAAACACATTTATTACCATTAAAATATATCTTAAACCCCTATTAAATTTCGCATATGGCTGCATTTCTATCAGATCAGCTTGAAATAGATCATTAAGCCCTTTTACAATTGTTCGTCTCCTTCTATATCGCCTTCTCGCCGGTTTATGTAATTCATTTACAACGTCTTGCTTAATTTTACTCATTATTAATTTATACCTTACTCTCGAAAATAAATCCCACAAATAACTTTACCTCCTTCTAAACCGTTTATAAAAGCCCTTTATCGCTGATGTTGTAAAATATAAAAAAAAATCATCTCAGTTTTTTTTAGTAAGTTCTTTAATTTTATTTTCCATTGCTTCAAATGATTTTTTATTTTCATTTATAATTTCTTTTATTGACGAATTTATTTGGGTGATGTTGTTAGTAAGATCAGAAATTTTTACATTAAATTTATTTTCCATTGTTTCAAATGATTTGTTATTTTCATTTCTAATTTCTTTTATTGACGAATTTATTTGGGTGATGTTGTTATTAAGATCAGACATTTTTACATTAAATTTAGTTTCCAAAAGAACATTTGATAACGTATAATCTTTTTTGAAACCACCTAATGTTGAATTCATTTCTTCTCTTGCATAATTCATTGTATCATTAAATTCTTTTCTAGAAACTTCAGCAGCTCTTTGAACTAATTCGTTTAAAGATTTTATTTCTTTTGTTAATTTATCTTCTAGATTTTTTATATCTTTTCCTAATTGAAATTCTGCATTTGTAATATCTAATGTCATTTTCACAATTTTTTTTTCTATATTTTTTATGTCTGACACTGTCTTTTCAGCTTTGTGTAGTATATCTGTATAAGATGTTTCAAGTTCTTTTATGAGTAAAGAAGTCTCCTCGATTTTTGAACTATTATTTTTAATTTTAATTAATACATCCTTTTTAGAAACTTCTATTATAGCTTGCACTACTTCTAGTAAGGATTCTAATTCTTTTTGTAATTTCTCATCGATTGCCTTTGTAAAATTTCCCTCGTCAAAAGACGTTTCAGATTTGGTTTTCAGATTGTTTAACTGCTTTAGTATATCCTCGATTTTTTCATTATCTTTTGTAATTTGATCTTTGAATTTTGTTTCAATTTTTTCATTTTCGTTTTGAAAATCCTCCTTCAATTTGTCTTCTAAATATTGTAAATTTGATTTATATGCATTGATTTTAATTTCAAATTCTTTAATTTGTTCTTTAAATTCATTAACTTTGTCGGTATCTTTTTTGTGAATTAGGAAATGAGTGTTCATTGATTTTTCAAGATTTTGTGTATTTTTATCCATAACGTCATGTATTTTCTTAAAATTCCTTACTTCTTCTGCTACTCTATCATTAAGCAAATTAGTAAAATTTTGAAACTTTGATGTAATTTCCTTGGAAATACTGTTCTTGACATTGTCAATTGCTGAAGTATCCTTAATTATTGATTTAATTGATGTAATTTCATTTTTTATTTCATTTTCAAAATCATCAACTTTATCATATTTTAACTTCACTACGTCAAAGTCATTTGCATATTTAGAAACTTTCTGAGAAAATTTTTCTACTACATCATCATTTCCATCAACAGTATTTTTCAAATTAATTATCTTGTCATTATATTCAGGAATAACTTTATCCTCAAATAACTTAATCTTTTTTGCAATATTTTGTATATTGTTATCATATTCATTTATTCTCTTATTTAAATTATTAACATCGCTTTTCAACCCGGGATCTAAATTTTGAATTAATTTGTTTTCAATATATTTGACATCGCTTTTAAAAATTTTTATTATTTTCTCTTCAACATTTGATAATATTTTATTTTCTAGTGATAATAATGTGTTTAGAGCAGATTTTTTTGAAATATGACGACCAAATTTATCGATGGTCATTTTAGAAATGTTTAAAAGTATCTATTATGTCCTTTTATATAATAATATTCGCTTCTCTTAGTTCTTCAATAATGGAAATAATTTCATTGTTATGACCAGTGTGTCCCGCAAGCATGGATGCTACCAATAGTCGAAGTCTCTCAACAAGTTCGTTTACATTATCCCAATATATGTAATCTGTATTAGGTTTATTAACTTTTAAAGTTATACCAAATCCGGTTTTTTTTGAAGACACTCGACTTTCTCTATATGGAGCTTTGCGTCTTTCAAAAAATCCCTGGACTGCTTGTTGAGATTCGGGATTTAGAGTTTTAGTTTTTGTAATTCCTTTGCTTTGCAAATAAGGTCCTATTATAGAAATATATTTATGTGATCCATTCCCCTGCACCTGCTCATTTGGATCATTATTTCTACGGTATGCATTGGTTCTTTTTAAAATATCCATATAATTTTCCAAATCTTGTTTTTTATACCCTATTGGTTCTTTTTTAAATAATAACTCATATAAACCTGGTGTACCTGTATAGGTTATTCCTTCAATTTTGATGTTTTTACCAATAATTTCGACAGGTTTTTGAGTTAAACCCAAAAAGAATTTCTCGGTTTCCAAATCATGAACTATTCCATATTGGTGATCAAACTCATGTTCAACATCTTTTACACCGCTATCAATATATTGGCGAGGTAATTCATCAAATCCTAATAAATATTCTTTATATAAATCTGTATCAACAAATGTTCTAACTGTTTGCCGTGTTTGTTCCAGTATATCTGAAAGATTTCCTATTGTGGAGTGTGAACCTGAAGAAGGGTTTGTTTCTGCAATAATACTTGTTTGTTGTATAGATGGCATTTGACTTGCTGAAGCTAAACTCGCGTCCCAGTCAATAATCGATGGTATTTCTGTAGGAAGGAGTGGAGTTTTTCCCGTCTTTCTTTTTTCTGGTGTTGATGTTCCATATTGTAATTTTCTCTTTGGTGTTAGTGTTTGAATTGATCTTTTCTGTGGTGTTTCATAAATTTTTTTAATTGGTGTGTGTAGCTCTTCCTTTATTTCAACAGGTTCAATTTTACCAATCGTTGAAATTAATTCTTGTAAGGGTTGAGTTATCGGTTTATATGTTTCCTCCAATTTAGTTTGCGCCTCAAATTCCGCATTTTTTAAACTCTGATATTTTTGTTTAACAGCTTTTCTTGATTTAACTAGCTCTCTTGCTAAACGTTCATCCATGATTGGTATAATTTACCATCAAACGTTTATTTTTATAAGTAAATATATGAATCAAATCCTTTTCGATATCGGCCAGATTTCACATTAGAGTCTTTGTCTATTACTAAAAATCCAAATTTATCTTTCCAACATATTAAGCACAACTCATTAAATTGGTTTAATGACATATCAACATTAACATGATCATCATAAATATGTTTTAAGTTTGTTCGATCTTGTTGAAATATAACAATTAAATTTGCATTGTCACGAATTAATTGTTTCGGAATAGAAGAATATGTTTGACATAAATAAAAACAATCAGTATTTTTGTGTCTTCCGAAACAAAAATAGTCCTTTACAACATTCTGATTACAACACACTATATCATCAAATATTATTATAGAGTTTGGTTTAACTTGTTTTGGTGAAACAATTGTTTCTTCATTTTCAGATTCATAGTATCCAATTTTTTTCAAAGGTTTAAAAAGTGTTCTCAAATATTTATACTTTGGTTGATATAAGGATTTTGAATAAACATACAGATTTTCAAATCGCAAACCATTCGGATCTTCAATCAAACTAATAATAACATTGGTTTTGCCACAGCCTGACGGGCCAATAATTAACCCTCTTTTACTATTTCCCTCAAACAGTTTTCCATGTTTTCTAAAACCATTCACTGAACTTTCATGATCCTTAATTGTTATAGAGTATGGTTGTTTCTCAACTCTCATTTTATATATAAAACAAACTATTAATATTCAGTATTGTGATGTAACTGGTTAGTTATCACTAGGATTGCAACTATATATAATGTTTCCATCACATAATAAACGAATCATTTACAAGACAAACAGCAAAAGGAAAGGAAGTGGTTTAGTAAACTCATTAATAAATAAATTACCCTTTGAATTGCATATTCCTGGTTATAATTTTTGTGGACCTGGAACAAAATTGGAAAAACGATTGTCAAGAGGTGATAAAGGTATAAATTTATTGGATGAGGCTTGTAAAGAACACGATATTGCTTACTCACAATCAAATGATATAAAAAGAAGGCATTTAGCTGATAAAGTATTAGCTGACAAAGCTTTATCAAGGTTCAAAGCTAAAGATTCTAGTTTTGGGGAAAAAACTGCTGCACTAGGAATTACTGGTGCTATGAAAATTAAAAGAAAATTAGGTATGGGACTTCGAACGAGAAGAAAGTTCAAGCGAAAAACTCGAAAAGGACGAGGACTATCATTATCACAGGTAATTTCAAAAGCTAGAAAAGGAATTAAGGGGAAACGTTTTAAAGACCTAAATGAAAGTATTCAAACTGCTTTAAAAGCTATTAAAAAAACTGGTAAAGTGTTACCTCCAAAGAAAAGGGTAATTCCAATCCCAAAGACTGGCGGATTTCTTCCACTTATACCTTTATTTGCTGGTTTGTCTGCTCTTGGTGCTCTTGGAGGAGGGGCTGCAGGTATTGCTAAAGCAGTAAATGATGCAAAAGCAGCCAAAGCGAAATTAGAAGAATCTAAACGACACAATCAAATGATGGAGTCCATTGCGGTAGGAAAAAAAGGAAGTGGACTTTATTTAAAACCCTATAAAACAGGATGTGGATTATACTTGAAACCTTATTCAAAAAACTGCTAAAACATATACCTCGAAAAGCACTTACAAATTACGATTTACTTAAATACGCTAAATATTTACAAATTCCCAACTTTCGTGGTATTTTTATGAGGGATAAATTACCAAAAAAGATAAAGTTAATTGAAAGTGCAATTGTCAATCTAGATAATCACAGTGGTGTTGGTACTCACTGGATAGCATATACAAAAAAAGGAAAAAACATAATATATTTTGATAGTTATGGTAATTTGCGACCCCCTTCTGAATTAATTAAATATTTTTATAGCGACCAAAATAATAATATTGTTAATTATAATTATAACAGTTATCAAAACTTTAACAAAACAAATTGTGGTCAATTGTGTCTAAAATTTCTTTATAACCATATGTAACACCTAATTTTAGTTTATTATTAAACATATTTTTAAAGTAAAATGTCATATAGTTTTGTTCTTAGCGGCAATTCCGCTATTTTAACATCAGAGTTACATCCTCCAATATATTTAGATGAAGATGTTGAATATGTTATCGGTCTTGTAAATTTCGAAACATTTAATGCAATTCCCAATATTGATGTTGGGAATAATGTATTAATTCATGATGAAAATTTAGAAATAGCCATACCCCCAGGTAGCTACGAATTAGAAGACATAACAGATTTTTTAAAAAAACACTTGGATGAGGATAAAATTAGTTTTAGTCTTTATGCAAATAATAATACTTTACGTACACATCTTAAATGTTCAGCCCCCATAACTTTTCGTGAAGGAACTATTGGTAAATTATTAGGGTTTAAAAATGGGCGATTGGAAGCCAACATTGAACATATATCAGATTTTCCCGCGGAAATAATTAAAGTAAATTCAATAAATATAGACTGCAGTATTGCAGAGGGATCATATTTAAACGGGAAACCTGTTCATATAATACACCAATTTTTCCCGAGCGTTGCTCCAGGGTTCAAAATAATTGAGTCACCTCAAAACGTCATATATTTCCCAGTCACCGTTAAAGTAATTGATAAAATAGCCATTAAAATAATAGATCAGGAAGGTGATTTGGTTAATTTTAGAGAAGAAACCATAACCATCAGACTACATCTTAAAAAAGTAGATTAAAGATGGTAATATTATATAACAATAAATCTGCAAACTTTACTAGAAAATTTAATAATAAAAACATTAATAAGACAAGAAAGAAACCAACTTCCTTTAGTAGGAAATCAAACTTCCAAAGGTTAACACCTTCTAATAGAAAATTTCTTCAAAGTTTGGGTTTTAAACTTAAATAAAAATGGATTATTTAAATGTAAGAGAAAATGTATTGGTTGATGAATCAATATTAAGCTGGGAAATTCTTTCTTTCGATCCTTTTAATCCTACAAAACTCGGACCAAATGATGAAATCAGAATTGCTTTGCAACAAACAGGAAAATATCCTTTACCTTGCAAAAGTGAAATTTATGTGGAATTGCAAGTAACTAAAGAAGATGATTCCCCTTTAGCTAATACTGTTTTAATTAATAATGCTCCGGCATTTTTATTTAAAGAATTACGCTATATTTTAAATGGTGTTACTATTGACTCCGTTCGGGATATTGGTATAACTTCAACTCTTAAGGGATATATTTCATTTAATCAAAATGAAAGTGCTAAATTGGAAAATGCCGGTTGGTATCCGAAAACAAAATCTAAAGAAAAAATTATGACTGATGACAAAGGTAATGTTTCATTATGTATACCATTAAAGATGTATTCAGGATTTTTTGAAGATTATAATAAGATTATTCTTAATTCACAACAAGAACTTATTCTAATAAGAAGTAATGATGATACAAATGCATTATTATCCAGTAATGAAGATGAAAAACCCAAAGTTAAAATTACCAAGTTGTGTTGGAGAGTTCCTCATCTTACTGTAGCGATTCCGCAAGAATTAGCACTTACCAAAATTATTGACAAAAATAGTGATATACTAATAACCTTCCGAAGCTGGGAATTAGTTGAATATCCAGAGTTATTGGAAACTACGAGGCACAACTGGCCCGTAAAAACATCTACAAAAGTCGAAACGCCACGTCATGTTCTAATTGCTTTTCAGAAAAATAGACGTGGTAATCTAAAAATGGATATGAGTAAATTTGATCATTGTAATTTAAGAAATATGAATGTCTTTTTAAATTCAGAAAGATATCCTTACAATGATCTTCAACTTGACTTTGAAAATAATAAATTTGCTACTCTGTATGAAATGTTTACAGACTTTCGTCAAGGGTATTATAACTCTCCAGTGGAACCAATTTTTAATCCGAAAGAATTTAAAGAAAATGCTCCTATAGTTTACATTAATTGTTCACATCAAAGAGATTTACTACAAACAGGTCCAGTAACCATGAGAATTGAATTTGAAACCAAGGAAAAAATTCCCCCTAAAACAGCGGCATATTGTGTCATAATTCATGATAAAGTTTTCAGTTACAATCCATTAACAAAAATTGTGAAACAGTTGTAATACAATTTCCTTAAGATAAAATACTCTTTTTAAACAAACCGCTACTTACGCTTAAGAGCGCACGCGTCAATTTTGATATTTATTAACGTAGCCAAACCAGAATTCTTCATTTATATAATGTCTTACGAGATTTCAGTTCGAGTATTAGATTTTCAACTTCAGTTGCAGAAATTAAAAAAACAAATAAGTGAATATCAATTAAAAGTAGAAATGATCAAGAAATTCAAATATTTGAAAATATGAAACTTATTCTAGATCTTCAAGGATTCAAAATTGAAAATAATAAATTTATTGTAAAGGAATTAGCAGCGTACGATGGGCAAAAGACAAGTCATTTTATTTTCAAAGCTCCATTTCCGATGGGTCATTTACCATCCTATTTACACAAACAAGCTCTGTGGTTAATAAAAAATTACCATTGCATTGAATGGTGTGAAGGATTTACACCATTACACAAATGTGGAGATATCATAAGAGATTTAAGCGCTAAGGTGGACTATGTTTATGTAAAAGGGGAAGAAAAGGCAGATTTCGTAAAGAAGTATTCCATGAAACCAGTTATCGAGATTGATGAACAACCCACCCTAAAGAAAATGGATCCTTGCTGCTTTTATCATCAAAAAATACCATGTGTATGTGCATTATCAAATGTTTATTACCTTTACAACAATTTTTTTATGTAATAAAAGACTTGATTACAAATTATGTGTTTTATTTTCTAACATTGTTTTAATACATGAAATATTATTATTTAATCCTAGTTCTTGAAGTTTACATATTAAAATATCTATATTTTTATTTTTTAAATATTCGCTACAACATTTAGCTGCTAGTAAACATAATTCCGCATGTTCCATATAATTTAAAAACACTATAATATTCTGCGCTTCACTTTCTTGACCTTCATATGCATAAAACTCGGAACAGGCTGCGGACATCAAAAACTCTTCATACATTTCTCTTATTAATAATTCCATAATAAATCCTACACTAAAACCTCCCTGTTTCTCAATATCTCTTTATCTCTCTCTTCCTCTTCCACGATTTCTTTTAATATATCAGGATCTTTTATATAATCCTTCAATATCCTTAAAAAGTAACTGAATCCTATTTTCTTTATTTCATGAAAGAACTTCGGCAAATTTTGGGTTTTTCTATAATTTAAACAGGCTTCTGCAGCTAATTGGTATTGGAAGGCAGTCTCATAATATACCTGTGCCCACTCGGGGTGTGTTTTCCTTAGCATTGCATTCTTTAATTCGGAATTTTGAAGTTTAGTAAACTGTTTACCTAATTTGATTATTTCATTTTGCAAATCACTGTTCATAACTACCACTTATTTTTAATTTAACACTGTTCTTTATTAGTGGTGAATCTTCTATATAAGCTTAAGACTAGTTGTAAATGAATGTAGCTCGCTCAGATTCAGTCCTTTAAAATACCAGCTCCCCTCCAACTGCTACCAGCTCCCCTCCAACTACTGTGGTGGTTAGGAAGGAGGTAGGATGTGGAGCAAAAAGAGGCGGAGTTTATGAAACCAATCGGAATAGGGGGCGAACTTGGGCAGCCAATCAGAAACAAGGTCATTCTTGGCTGACCAATCAAAAAAGTGGTGGGGGGGTCAACTAGGAGCCCCCTATTCCCACTACTGTGAGCCAAAATATTTTAAACAACAGGGTTTTTCACAAAATACAACCAGAAATTAGCATTCTATGTTACAGTGATACATACAGTAATCTAGGCGCAAAACGAAATGATCGATCACGGACAGCAACTTGCAATATAACTTCAAGCTATATGGCCCTTGACCTCGAAAAGATTTTGGATATACATAATATAGATGCTGCTTGCTTCAGGGAGCATTGACTGACAGAAAATAAGGTAACTATTAATACTTTTCTGTCACACAATTTTGTGAACTATTTCTGCTCTATGGAGTTTTTGCATGATGGGGTGAGTATTTATGCAATACATTTACATTCCTTTCCAGAAGTTTTTATTTAAGAGGTTAATCCAGGAGCACTTTGAGGTTGCTGTTTCTATTGTGGATTAGTGATAATCAAAAATATTTATCTACAGAACTCTGAACTCAGACCTGGATGTCTTTCTGGACTCACTTGAATAGTTAATGGATAAAACTTATCATTGTGATAATAATGGCATTATTGTTGGAGATTTCAATGCTAACCCTCTTCTCAATAATTTGAAAGTCACAAAACTATTTGACTTCTTACCTCAGTATAATACTAGGCCTCATATCACAGATGCAACACCAATATCGACAAGCAGTGAAACGTGCATAGATAATATTTATTCAAATATGTCAATATATAAAATTCTAGTAAATAACACATACTTATCTAATTATGCATACTAGATATGTAAGTTCTATGTAAGGATCTCTGAAATGAATACAGAAACAATAACGCTCCGGAGAAATTTTTGTCAAAGTAATATTATTCGTTTGAGAAACGCATATCTCGGGAAGGTTTGAATAACATATATTCTGGAACAAACATTAATGATATGTTTAATCATTTCTACAACACTCTGAAAGAACATTTCAGTTTTTCATTTCCGATAAACAAAACAGAAAAAGTGATAAATTTTATATTTGTAGGATCTTCACAACCAGTTGTGGGAAATAATCAAGAACAATGTGGTTGATGAGCAATTTATGACATCACAAAAATTCTACGAGGATGTAGTTAAGAAAGCTAAAAGAGAATTTAATAACAATCGAATAGATAACTCTTCTAATTTAGTCAGGGAAAGTTGGCGAATAAGGTATGAAATGACCTCAAACAGCAGATGTGGATTTAGCGCTGGAATGTTTGATCAAGTAAATCAGATAAAATGCAAAAATTTGTAGTATACTTAATGATCACTAAACAAAAAAGTTAACTGGCAAATAAATTCTTAAATTTATAAAAACAAAAATCAGATCTTATTTATTGATAGTACTATATTATAGAAAGTTACAGACATCATACACCGAACAATAGAGAAAGCGGCACGGTCAGTGATGAAATTCGAGTTTAAATTTTATGAGGAGTGTCTGGCTTTTTGGCTGCACCATTATCATTTTTAGTAAACTAGTCATTCTATTAAGGTTGAACGCATTTAATTCATCCAGGGCAGTTCCGGTAAGAACAAGAGTGACAGAACTGATGAAGGAAGTTATCGACTCATCCATCAGGAAATCAGATTTATGGGTTTTATTTTCGGTATTACAGCGGATTGGTGTCTTTTGTTGAAAGTGACGACTTTCCAATGCCCAGCATGCCTTCAGAGGAAAAAAATATCAACTATAAGAGCTATAGCATGGGAGACATTATTCATGTATGAAGCCCCAAAAAATTAGAGACATATAGTTGGGCTCTTTTTAGATCTGAATCCGGCGTTTAATACGCTCAAGCATTACATCTTGCTGATCTGTCCGAGATCAATAGGAGTTCAAAGCGTGGGGTTAACATTTGTGAGATAACTCACAAATCCATCACAAGTAGTTACTATAAGTAAGTCCAACTCTATTTCAAGGATTGTGAGTTTAGGAGTTCCATAATTTTAGGACCACTATTAATTATCGTATATTTTGTCAGCGTAATTATTGTACTCCCCACTGCTGATAAAGAATGCTATATGTCGATGGCACCAGCACGTTGATTGTGGATGAAGATCTGGGGTTATTGACTAAGCAGGTTAGTCGTGCTTTCGAGGAGTTGAGTGTCTGGTGTAATGGGAATAGCTTCTCTCTAAACATCGAAAAGACTTAGTTGACTAGATTCGTATCCAGAAATGCTCTACAAGATGACAGCCTACCTGTTAGAATACAGAGATGTGCAGTTCAATAGAAAGATGCAGCGAAATTCCTTGGAATTACTGTTGATGAAGGCAAAACATATTAATACGTTTTGCAAGAAATGAGTATGACCAGCTTTGTTATTGAAACAATTAAAGGAACTATTTCTGAAAAACTTTTAAGACAGTTTATTATGATCATTTTAAAGTCATAACATATGATATATTGTTCTAGAATATATTCAGATATCATAAGGATGTAACTTTCAGGAGCTCTTTCCATAATATTAGGACCTGAATGATGCTACCTCTACATTTCCCATAAACTTTCTGGCAATTCGAGCGATCCCAGGTAACATTGCCCTTTTCATATCCTTATACAGGTATCCGTAAAGCCCAATCACTTGATATTAAGCTGAGAACACTTTAGTATTGCGCTGGTTATTATGTAAAACTGCATGATCTCTAAGCACAGTTTGATCCTAGTACACTTTGAAGTCGTTGTTCCCTAGTGTAGGTTCTGGACTATATTTATAGTATGGCACATTCTTTACCTGGATTTCTTTGCCAACTCCTAATGTATGTTCCTGGCAGTTGACAATTTAGAATCAAAAACAAGAAAGGTCATCATATAGCTTAGAGTTAAATACAACACAAAACATGAAGAAATCTACAGTAGACTAACATTAATTGTAGCAAAATCTGAATAAAATTCTATTTTCAAACTCTGATTAATAGCAATTTTTTTTTAATACAAAATGTTTAAATAACTTAATTTATTTTATATTTATTCTTTCAAAAATAAATTTTGAAAATCTACAAATATTCGGTAACTTTTTTCACGAATAAATTTTATTTAAAGTTTCAACCTGTTACTGTGTCTGATTCCTTACATTAATTTTATGATATTTTTATATTTCTCTTAAATTTTTTACATCTTTTATTATCCTTATATATCTCAGAAACATAGTAGTAACGACTCATGATTTTCGAATACTCTCCTGAAAACTGTAATAACTTTCGCCTAAAAAAAGTTTTTTAATTGGGACTTGAAAGATTATGAGACAACAATACTAAAAACACATAATTATGGGAAGTATGTTCATCATAAGAACTTAAGATTGTCCTATCGTCAATATATTTTCCCCCCTCACTATCTAGTCTACATGTATAGGATGTTCAATTTTCGACACTTTTGCAGGGTATCTCTATTATTATTAAAGATAAAGGCTTGAAATTTTTTCGAACCTATGCAATTTTTTTGTTAAAGAAACAACAAATAAAATTTTCCTGGCTCTCTTTTGTTTTTGAGGTATAGGGTAAAATTGAAAGCTTTCCATATACAAGTCCCTCTCATATTTTAATTAATATGTAAGTTAATAAGAAAGTAAAAGAAGGCTAGGTAGTGTTTTTATGTAAAATCTGCTGGCAGACTTAGTTATTTTCTAGAAACATCAGATTTTGTGCCTTTGACCAAACTTATGCTTTTTTAAATAGACCACCCTGTTTATTATCTGACAGCTCGATTTCAATTTTTTCAAGCTTTCCGGAAATGTGTAACACTTGATATTTGATTTCACTAATAAATCTAAAATTTGATTATTTTGAATATTGAGATTTAAATTCTTAGTAGGCTTCAATACAACGTCTTGAATATTATTTAGATTTTTCAAATTCCTTGTAATATAATATAATTTAAGAGTTAAAGGCAATTTTTATTGGATACTAGACTTCATACATTTCCAAAATATAAACCATGTATCACCTCATTAAATTAAAAAAAAAAATACATAAATTAACAAAGCAAAACACTAAATAAAATGTTTCAAACATTTTATTTTAAGTACTGTTGAAAACGGTTGTCATTTTTACTGAGACAGAATTGGCATATTCCTACAATTTTTCTTAAGACATTTAAAACATTTAAAATAATAACATTTTAGTTTTATAAAAAGTCAAATTTGTCTCATTGCGAAGTTCTCCTACCGAACGGTCTACAAAATCATGTTTTGTAAAAAGCACCATAAGAAAAAATTCAGAGTAGACAGGTCAGGCCATCTGGGTGGCCAACTAACAGTCTCGATGGTACCAATCTATCTTTGAGGAAAACTAGTTGCAAACAAGGTCTCGCTAACTGAGAGTTGTGACTCGGTGTACTTTCTTGCTGGAAATATATATCATTATACTTTACAAAAGAAGATTTTCTAGCAATTCAGGTATTATATCTTCTAAAATTTCTAGATGGCGGTTTGCTAAGATAAAGCAAGCGATTCCATATCCATTTCATAAATATTATGAGGAATTTTTGCCGACCGATGTCTAGTATTGTATCTGTTAAAAGTACCAGCACTTTTAACTACCATTCATCGAGCCAGGTAACTTACCTTCCAAAATTATCTCTAACGTATATGGAACACCAATTGCAGAACATTACTTGGGACTCTATTTCACAGGGACGTAAATTTTGCACAATATGAAATTTGTAGTGGTAGTATTTATATTTTTGTAATATTGTTGATGTACAACTTTTGATGACTCCAATTTTTATTCCGGCCTCTCTACGTGAAGATTAAGGTGCTGCTTCTATACAAGCCAGAATATTTACGTTGTCTCTGTGCGTTAATTTTTTTATATTCAGTAATTCAGATTTATAGCAGTATAAATATTGTCTTTTTTATATATTTAGAGCATCTCAGAAATTTCAAGGTTCTAAATAATTTTCAAGAGCTTGTATCAAAAGTGAAGAAGATACGAGTATGTATTCATTATTCGTGTTCATAGCCTACTGTGAGTTTAAGTATGGATTTTCAAAAAAATCTAAATTTTAGATTCATTAGTGAAATCAAATATCAACTACTACATATTGTTGAAAATATTGAAAAAGGCGAAATTGAATTCACTAATAATATATAGGGTGTTCTATTCAAAAAAGCGTAAATTTGATCAATAACTTAAAATCTGGTATCTATAAAAAAACTAAATATGCCAGTGGATTTTACGTAAGAAACACTACAGTAGTCTGTTTTCACTTTTTCATTATTTTACATACTAACTAAGACATGCGGAGAGCTTGTGAAAGGAAAATATTCAATTTTTCTCGTTATCTTAAAAACAGAGAGAGACAGAAAAATGTTGCTTATTGCATCTGTCTTTAATAATTATAGAGATACCCTACGAAAATGTCGAAAATTGGACACGTTATAAAGTAGGAATTCCATAATATACTGTTACCATTTTTAAATGAATAACCTAATATAAAACGTATTTTTTAGTAACATGTTTTTAAATTTAGAGCTGGAAAATGCACATGTTCGATTTACAAAAAATGATTTTTATTGAACTACTTAGAAAATTCTGTTAAAATTTTTTGACTAAATATTATTAGACTAGATATTCTACCACTTTAATGGTAAACGCCTTTTAAGAAACAAGTTTTGTCTTCGCTCTCAGTGTTTGTATATATTATATTCTTCATCCATGTAAATCGACAATAATATTTAAATCGAGAAAGTATGTAAATCTAGCAATATCGAACCACATATTATATTATCGGAATATATCCACCTTTTTATACCCATCTCCGTCACTTTAAACATTTTCCCTATATTGTAAATAACGGCGGAAAATTTATATCTCGAAAATAAGCGGTCTTATATCCCTTCCAGAATGATGATTTTCCTTCACATAAAACTACCCTTGAAGACGAAATAGGCCATTCTATTTTATAGAAGGACTTGAAAATGTATAGTCGAGTCCAAAATAAGTGCACAATTGAATTTACGCTATGCCATCGATACATAATTTTCTAAATTGAAGAAACTTAAGATAGAACATTAAAACTAGCAAAAACAAACAATATAACACGCTTGTAAAAGGATAGATAAAGAGCGGTTTAGAGCTTAGATCTAATAAATGTTGTAAACATCCTTTACAGTTGTATTGATAACTCGCACATCGACGTGGTGCTGATGCTTTTTAATATATCCAGTGCAAGGATGTCATCAAGATGGGAGAGCACAAAACCTATTACGAACTGGGATACTCTAATAAGGCCGAAAAGATATTTAGAATTTCTTTACTTTTGTTAAAAAGTAAAACTTACTGAAAATTTTCATCCGGTAAGCCATTATACAGTTTTCATCTTAATTTTTGTTAATTCTCCAGCATAACTTATTAATTATTATTACTTAAAACAGCAAAATATTTGGCACTTTATTTTTTTTTATTGTTCCAATTTATTATAGTTTACAAACAAATTTAAATATATCTTGACAAGACGATCAGAAAATCGTGGTTTTTTCTAGAAGAGATTATGGTTTAGGAAAGTACCATTAGCCCATCAATGTTGAATTTCTGAGAATAAAAAGATCTCAAATAAGATTTTCACTCAATTTATTACACGTCTGACACTTAAAAAATATTGATGTTAAAATATGACTTCTTACTAAGGGCAAATAAATTTTGTTTTTTTTTTAATTTTGTATTTTTTTGATATTAAATATATCGATAGTTAGAATTTGTTATTATTTTTCAGTCGAATAATCGTTGCTACAAATAAAAATTGTAAAACTCAAATACTTAATTAAGTGCAAAGAAAGTAATTAATTTTTTTAGTTTTTAATATAAAGTTGCCACTGCAAAGATCCATGTCAAATTTAAAAGAGGGTTTAAAATGATTTTTTTTTGCATTTATACAAAAATGTATATTACTTTCGTGAAGCTATATCGCAAAACATTGCACACAATTTTCACACTTGCTTACTTACAGATTGATGATAAGTTCCTTAGCATGTCATGTGAATACCAAGAATTACAGTCGGTAAGTGAGAAATTAGTAGCCCTATTTTAACTAAATTTCTTTTTCCAAAAAAATAAGCTATTAATGTTACAAGTTTTGCAAGTAACATGCTTCATGACTGTTTAATTATTCTTAATAAAATTATGTTGCAGCTGACGACATGACAAAATATATTTGGACTTAGTCATAGGGTTTGGGAGGACTTGAAAATGGTAATAACAAATATTGAGATCGTAGGGATTAAAAATAAACACTAAAATGGAGATATCTCTTTAAAATATACATACACTGTAAAGATGGAAATGCATTAAATTTAATGTAAATTGAAGCAAATTTCACAAACGTTTATTAAATGCCTTTAATGTAATGCATTAAATTTAATAATTTACACTAATCTAAATTAATTTATTCGATTAAATTTATTTTAATCATTAGAGTCCGATCGAAGGTCAGTTTTTGACCGAAGCCGAAACCGTTTGTTCGGCTCTTGCCATAACCTTCGGCCGAAGCCAAAGCCGAAGCCGAAGATTCAGTCATAATTAAAAATTTTAGGACACTGATTAAAAAGTATGCATAACAATGAAAATTCTGTACTGTTATGTTCTTTAATTCTTTCAAAATATATATCTTAATAATGATAAATTCAGTTTATTGAAATGAAATAGAGTATAACCGTCACAGTATCAAAACAGATTTTAAGCAATGCAATTTAGCTAATTTAAATGCTATTATTTAGCAACAAATCAAAAAAAAATCCTTAAAAAAATTAACAGTAACAGTCTTACTTAGATTACGATCGGTCTCATAGACTAAAGTTATACGTTTGGTTAATTATTTTTGCCTTACTTGAGCTTATATATAGTAATACTGCAATTTTTATTTAACGTAATAAAAACAAGCTTCAGTCATCTCACTCAACATGAATTATTCTACACGTTTTCAAATAAGAGATTTTGCAGTCTAAATTAGTCTCACATATGAAATTATTAATCATTTAAAGGTTTAGTCAATTAATAATATTTTATTTTTTATTCAGCTATGATTTTTTAAGATATTATCTTTAGTAGTTTTAGGTATAAAGTTTTATATTTAGATAAATAAAAAATATACTAAATATAAGAGATACTAGTGTCTATGAAGTCAATCATAAACAAACAGTAAACAAGTACTTAAACAAAATAAGACTTAATAATTAAAGGTAAACAGCCTGATATGCTAATAAAATTTTTATAAAAAAAATTGAACCGACTTCTAAGAGTGCGCTAAAAAATGAAAAATAACTATAAATTTCTTTATGAAATTGAAATTTTTGTAGTCGGCGCCAAACTAATACCTGACAAAATGGGATTCGCATAATCAGTTTAACAATACTTTGTAATTGATTTCTTACCGTAATCTGTATATATTAGTAGTTATTTGTTTCATTTAGAAATAATTTGGCGCCGTCTTCAAAAATTTCAATTTCATATAGAAATTTACAGTTATTTTTCATTTTTTAGCGTACTCTTAGAAGTCGGTTCAATTTTTTTTTATAAAAATTTTATTTTTCGATTTTTAGTTTTGAGTTCATTATGATATCCATAAATCATTTGAACTAAGTACAGGGTGAGTCAACGATTGGATGAAGTAGGTTTGTGCCTTTTCGGTGAAATTAACAAAGAAACTATATTTATTGTTTGATACAGTTTATTTTTACGCAGATTTTAAAAATATTTAGGACTCTACAGGGTGAGCCAAAAAACTAGGACAGCATAACGTTGTATTTTTTTAAATAGAACACCTTATATACGAATCGTATTTTCGATTTAGCTTATAATTTTAAATCTTTTTTATTAAGGGTTTACTATAACAAAACTTTATAGTTTCTGAGATAATTAAGTTTAAAGAAAAAAAGTCACATTTTCAAGCATCAATTCAATCCTAAATAACGTTTTCAATTTTGTGATAAATATATTCAAATTTGGAATTTAGCAAGGCCAAAAGCTACAGGGTGTTGAACACATCGACTCAAATTTGAACAAGTTTAAATGAATAAATATCTTTTTTTTTAAATGGTACACCCAGTATATTTTCATGTTATTTAATAGAGTAATAAAAACCCTAAAAGTTTTGTTCAATATATCCTATACCTATTTATAATAGTTTTTGAGATATTTCAGTTTTTCTTATTTTCCATACTTTTTTACAGAAATAGTCTTCATTATCATAGTAGCCATGTAAAATAATAAAAAGAAACTACAGAAACAAACAGAATGTGGTTAAATATGATGAAATATATTATTCGTTATATTACGACGGCAATAGTTTAATTAAACATAATGTGAAAAAATTAACACAACAATAACGACAAGGCAA
The DNA here is from genome assembly GCA_034092305.1 of Diaprepes abbreviatus. Classification (NCBI taxonomy): domain Eukaryota; kingdom Metazoa; phylum Arthropoda; class Insecta; order Coleoptera; family Curculionidae; genus Diaprepes; species Diaprepes abbreviatus. Next base: position 823,065 of record JASJET010000117.1, read on the forward strand.
ATACATATTTACTTTTATACTAAATTGAAACAAAAAAATTACCTATTAAATACTGAGATTAATTATTTCTTTCTAATAAGTGTTCGAATAAACGACCCTCTTGTGCAATGCACAAATTTAGTCTTTTTTGCAGATTTTCTCGGACCCTGGACAAAATTAGTGGCGTTATTGTTCTACAAGTATCTATAATCCTGTTTCGCATATCTTCCACTGTTGTTGGTGAATTAACATACACCTTATTTTTAATATAACCCCATAGGAAGAAATCTAATGGGGTGATGTCGCAAGACCTTGGTGGCCACTCAATGAAACCCCCAAGTCCAATCCATTTTTGCGGATATCGTTGGTCCAAAAACGCACGAACTTCACGATGGTAATGCGGAGGCGCACCATCGTGCAGGAACCACATACTGTCGAGCTCATCCCTATCGAGACCTTGAAGCAGTTGGGGTAGTTCTTCTTGTAGAAAGTTCAGGTAACTATGGCCATTTAGTGGTTCATTAAAAAAGTGGAGTCCAATAATTCGATTATGATGAATACCACACCAAACATTTAATGACCAGTGGTTTTGATGTTGCACCTCTCTAATCCAAAATGGGTTTTCTGTGGCATAATAATGCATGTTGCGTCTATTTACGGCACCGTTACTTCTTAAAGTAGCTTCATCACTAAACATTACCTTGCATAATAAATTTGGATTTAATTGAATCTCCGCATTTATTGTACGACAAAAGTTTACACGACTTTCAAAATCCTGTCCATACAATTCTTGGTGTAATTCCATGTGATATGGATGATACCTATATTTCTTGGTAGTACGATTAGCGGTGGATTGTGATGTTTCACATAATGCTGCTAACTGACGGCTACCAATATAAGGATTTTCCTGAACATTTAATAATACTTGTAGTTCTTTTTCTTCATTAGTTACTGGTTTGTTGACCACTTTACGTTTTGGATAATCAACAGTACCAGAAGAATCAAATCTTTGCATTAAGTTTTGAAAAGTATGGGTATTAGGCTGGCGTCGATCAGGATACTTCATTTTGTAAATTCTTTGAGCAAGAAGGCAATTTTTTTGAGCCTCTCCTATTGTATAAATCATATCTATTAACTCATTCTTTGGAAAATTCATTTTACAATATAAGATGAATGCAAAAAAAACCAAACTACACTACATAAAAACCAAAAGAAGCGATTGCGGTTATAAATTTGACACACAGAAAAATGTTCTTTTACATTGTTTTTGCCATGGCTACTATGATAATGAAGACTATTTCTGTAAAAAAGTATGGAAAATAAGAAAAACTGAATTATCTCAAAAACTATTATAAATAGGTATAGGATATACTGAACAAAACTTTTAGGGTTTTTATTGCTCTATTAAATAACATGAAAATATACAGGGTGTACCATTTAAAAAAATATATATTTATTCATTTAAACTTGTTCAAATTTGAGCCAATGTGTTCAACACCCTGTAGCTTTTATTGCAAATATTAAATAAAAATTATGTTAACTTGTCCTTGACCTTGCTGAATTCCAAATTTGAATATATTTGTCACAAAATTGAAAACGTTATTTAGGATTGAATTGATGCTTGAAAATGTGACTTTTTTTCTTTAAACTTAATTATCTCAGAAACTATAAAGTTTTGTTATAGTAAACCCTTAATAAAAAAGATTTATAATTATAAGCTAAATCGAAAATACGATTCGTATATAGGGTGTTCTATTTAAAAAAATACAACTTTATGCTGTCCTAGTTTTTTGGCTCACCCTGTAGAGTCCTAAATATTTTTAAAATCTGCGTAAAAATGAACTGTATCAAACAATAAATATAGTTTCTTTGTTAATTTCACCGAAAAGGCACAAACCTACTTCATCCAATCGTTGACTCACCCTGTACTAATCGAGATTAGTGTACCTCGCAATGACTCCAAGGTGGCAAAAAAGTACCCATTTTATCCAAAGTTGTAATCACCCTAAAATGAGCCAATAAAAATTCTTTGGTTCTGAGAGTTCTATAAAAACCGGTGAAACTGTATCAGACAAATGTAAATAGTCATAGTAAATCCATTATCTTAAATTTTAAATTAATTTTAGATTGGTAATATATGTTCCAAAATTTTCCAATATCGATATTTAAAGAACTTGAGACGTAAATTTCTTACCTTGATATATTTTATAGTGCATATTGAGTATATGCTCCAAGAATCCCGCCATATCAATTTTAGGCAAAATCGGAAAACTTAAAATTTTCACTTCTCCACTCCCTTGTCAACCTAATATTGTAAAAAATTAACTTAATATTCGTAATACACGACCCCGAAAACACTCTAATATCAAATCTGATAAAATGCGAATAAGGTAAAATTTTCAACTCACTATATTGGATCCGACATATTGAATTTCAAAAAAATAATTTTACCGTCTTAATGTAATCTAAATCTAGACCCCTCAAAGCCCCTTAGTACCAATTTTAGATGAAATCCAGAAGTTGAAAATTTAATTTTATATTCGCTATTTACATCCTTAAGAACGATTCAGTCCCACATTTGAACAAAATCGAAAAATGTAAAATTTTTAGTCCGCCATATTGAATCCTGAAAAAAATACTATTAAATTCGTAACTTACACCCGCAGTTGAGAGATGTAGAACCTTTAATCCTCCATCTTGGATCCGCCATTTTTAATTTTTTTAATAATGTCAGATTCATAATGTGGGATTCCAAAAACTCCCCCATATCAATGTTGGAAAAAATCAGACAAAATTTATTTTTTATCCCCCATATTGGATAAGCCATATTGAATTTTTTAATAATAATTTCAGATTCGTTATGTACGACCCCGAAAACTCCCCCATACCAATTTTGGAGAAAATCGAATAAAATTGATATATTTGTCCGCCATATTGGATCCGTCATATTGAATTTTTTAAAAATAATTTTAGATTCATCATGAGCGACTCCGAAAACTCCATTGTACCAATTTTGGAGAAAATCGAACAAAATTGATGCTTTCGTCCACCATATTTTATCCGCCATATTGAATTTTTTAAAAATGATTTTGGATTCGTTATGTGCGACCTCGAAAACTCCCCCACATCAATTTTGGAGAAAATTGGACAAAATTAAATTTCCTTGTCCGCCATATTGGATCCGCCATATTGAATTTTTCAAAAATAATTTTAGATTCGTTGGGTACAACTCCGAAAATTTCCTCATACCAATTTTGGAGAAAATCCGTCAAAATTAATTTTTTTGGCTGCCATATTGTCAGCGCCATCTTGGATTTTACTGCACCAATTCCGTCCAAAAAATATGGGACCACCACAGCAACTTTCTGAACATAACGTAAAAAATTTCATTCAAATCGGTGCCGCCGTTCCGAAGTAATCGGTGTGCATACATAAAAAAAAACATACATACTCGACGAATTGAGAACCTCCTTCTTTTAGAAGTCGGTTAAAAATACAAGTTCATCGACATTTTCACCATGTAAATTAGCTTTTCTATTGTTATAGATTTAACATGCAGCACTGAATAATTGTTCACTGGGAACATTAGTAGGAGGAGCTGATAGATATTTGGTAGATCAATTTTGAAAAATGTCAGCGGTCTTTAACAGCAAAAGTTTTTTCCAATAACAAGTCAAATGTTTCTCAAATCGCAGGCAACACTTTTCCACTATCGCCATTATAACAATGTCTTTGATAATCACGTCATAAATCACGGGCTGTAGATTCTGTGCCACACAACCAATAGAAACAAAGTTCCCAGAGCGCATGGCCGGGTTCGTATTTAAAGCATTATCACAAATACCTATATGAATCTTTCCTTCTATGTTGTAATCAGTAACAGTATCAGTTATTTTTTGTGCAATATATTGCGCTAAATGATCTTGTCCCATGACACTTACTGCCAGTATAACATTTTCCCTTTTGGAACCCACAAAGAAATGTGCCGTGAATCTCAAATATGAAAATGTTATGGTTGGATTATTCCATATGTCGGTGGTAAAACTGATCCATTCTGCCCTTTCTAAAAGAAGTGTGATTTTTTTCTCGACTTTTTCTACGTAGCTGTCATTAAAGAGTTTCCAAAATATTTCTCTGACTTTTGTCTGTACCTTGGTGAGGCTGGAGGATCAGTAAAATTAAGTCTGCGAAATGCTTTTCATTGAATAAGGTTATACGAAAGAATGTCTACGATGATTCGGTCCATAATACAGTTATCGATCCGCAAAGAAATCAAATGATTATTGGGACATGGTGGAGCTACTCTTTTTCAATGATATCTGGTAGAATAGATTGTTTGCCTTTCTTTTTAAGACTTTAGGGTACATTCACGATCTCTGATTTTTTAAAATTTAATGAAACTTAAGTATTTAACACTGGCTTTCCAATAGACTTTCCATTCATTATTATGAATTTTTGCCAAATGGTTCTTTAAATTTGCTACCGTCTGCTTTTTTGGCAGAGAACTGCCAAGAAACAACGATTTACTGTATATTTTGCAAGCTGCTTTGGCGACATTCTTTTTAAAATATTCCCAAAGTGGATTCGGTCCAACAGATGTCATTTTTTGATATTAAATACCTGGAACAAATAAAAAATATGTATTTTGTTATATTATTTTACTCTACAAATGTGTGACCGATTAACAAAGTTTATTATTATACATTTTTATAATCATTATTTACCTAATAATCTTAATTTTGCAAAATTTTAACTTATCTTCAAACCTAAAAAAGATAAAAGATAATAGTACTTTCCGAGTATCTTTTTTGTTTTACTTAACCTATTTAAAAATCCTATTTTTAAGCAGTAGCCCATACTTCATTGAGTACATCTAATATCTAATTCATTTAATTTTGCCAATACCGATACTTTATTTTATTGATTAATCAACGCATTAGGTGCCTGGACCCGTGACTCCTTTAAATATGACATTTTTGACGATAACTTAATTATTAACTACGAACCAACAGTAGTGAATAAGTAAAGTAAAGTAACCTACGTTCTTTAAAGTAAATAACTTGTGATAATTTAAATATTATTGAAAAACACACAAATAGGTGTACTTGCGTTGTAATGCCACATTCGCAATTTATTTCCGTCACTTTTTCTTACACAGCAATAATCAAAAAACACTGTAATCTATACAAATTGTCAAATGTGCACACAAAGTTGTTTTGTGTTGCTCGCGATTTGCCAGCCCGCTGCGCTGAATTAAAAATTTCGGTCGCTTTGACCGAAGCCGAACGTGCAACCGAAGGTGCTTTTTTGGCCGAATATAGCCGAAGCCGAACCGTCGGTCGGACTCTAGTAATCATACATGAGATTTGACTGCCAGGGAAAGGTGGACATTTTTCCCATAGGTAGTGTTCGCCGTTTAGAACTCATTGGTTCTCGTCAGTACGAGGCAGACATGAACATCTCACCATAAGAAAATTGAATCCTTTAAGTAACTTATATCACACTAAATAAAAAGTTCAACACAAGTTGCGCCATCTCCCGGAATCTCATGCAATGTATATTGAATAATAATGTAAATTCCTTTAGTAATAATGTACAGAAGTTGACATATCTTTTCAGTTACTTTATTGAAATTTGAGATACTATTTAATCAAATTTAATGTACAACAAACTGATATTTCAATGAATTGCTTTATATTCCAAGTAAATGTAAATTATTCATAATTTTTGGAACAAAATCATTAAATTTAATGTAGAATGGACATTAATTTTGTATTAAATTTAAGGTTATTTTTAACAGTCTACTTCTTTATATTTTTCTTTTAAAGAAAAGTTGTTATGTTACTATTTGATTTTAACCGTCGCCATTACCTAAACACGCAACTACTAAAATAGGTTAATGTGTTAGATTATAAATATGTATAGCTTATCTACTGCTTAACAATCTGACTGAGAGTTACCTATTAAATATTAAAAAGACATTATTATTTTTCAGAATATTATAAAATATTCATAAGTAATATAGGCGATTCAAAGAAACATTCTTCCGGAGGATAACCATGAGCAGAAATTCGTACGAATTCCTCTGTAATGAGACCAAACTAAAACTAGAATAAAGCTTATTAATAACGTTTCGGACACACCTTATGTCAGGATTTTATATTCGTTATTGTAATTTGGTTGCACGTTTCCCTTTGAGTTAGTGAAATGCAGGTTACTGCACTTTTTGTCGGAAAGCATATTGAACATCAGAGGTTAAATTTGAAATAATATTTTTTTTATCTCATAAATTAATTAACGTAACTTAATCGTACCAGTTTTAGCTGAAAGTATTTCCTAATGCTGTTATGTCGAATTATTTTAGATTTGTAATTATCTACTGATGGAAAACGAAAGAGGAGCACTAGAAAATTTCAGATTTGGGCCTAAAACGAATCAATACCAAGTTTTATAAAAAAAAATAAAAAAGAGTTTTTAAATATAGATAGATGTAAAGTTTGTAGTAAACAACAAACTAACAAATTAAATAAAAAATATTAGCTAGGCAGATTAAAATAAAAACACACTTATTTGAGACCATTCTTCCAGAGGATACCAAACGACTCTTTTTTTTTGTTAACAATTAAGAGCCAAAAATCCGATTTCTTCAGAACTACTCTATTTATTCAAAAACGTATGATTACAGGCAATAGAAAACTTTTGCAATGCGTTTTTGTTTATGAATATATATATATATATATATATATATATATATATATATATATAGATTAGATCATTTTACAGATTTGCGGTAAATAACATATGAAATTATGAATCCAATAATAATATTTAACATTACTGTCTAAACTTTAGTTTTGTCGGTATATATTAGTACAGTGATTATTTCTATTCTTATCGTTTCTTCTTAAAGTTTGGCCTTGAAGTCTCTGGTAACTTTAAAGTTTATGAGGTTCAGGACCATCGTAGATGGCGCATATACCGAGAGATTTGCAAAAATTATAAAAAATAGCGTTTTTTGTGATTCTTAGTAAAAATTGTTGAAATCGTTAACGAACCTACTAATAATACATAATTAGTGATGCAAAAAAGTTTACAAAAGAGTGTTTAATAGCTTTTGAAAATTATCCTTTTCTATTCCGCTAAGGTGAAAAGTTATCATTTTTATGGGGCGAGAGAATTTTTTATCGGATCATACAGAAACGTGAGAAATAGTTTTATTTCTAAAGACTTAAGCTAATAGCCCCCAAAAAAGAACAAGAAAATACGTTTTTTTTCGCTCATAAACAAATTAAAGAGTGCGATTATTTTGAATGATACGTATTTCAAATTTGCGGTAATCGGAAACTGAGAAGTGCACAGCTAAAACACAATATAGCTCTCTATGAAGGGTATAGGCAGAGATAAAGCTTTTTTTTCAAAAAATCGCTGCATCGTTCTTGATTAACAGTAAGAGCTGTCCAAAGTAAAAACTTTTAATACAATATTTTTTTGGTAATAGACGTAAAATTGTTTAAATGCAGCCTGGTGAAAATGGTGGTGCTTGTTTGTCCATTCATAAGGCCTTAGAGTGGATTAAACCGCTGCTTATGCCCAATTCAATAATACTCCAAGCTTTTGATCTATTGGTCGTTGAACCTTCTTTAACTGTGATATACATTGACAGTGAGTAAATGATAATAATTATCTTCTGATCAATACAAAATACGGAGTTGTTCTTTATACCAAATTTTTCTAGGGAATGTTAAAGCTCATATAGGACACAAAATACCTAAATACCTTTAACACCTATTGCAACCTATGGATTAATTTTTGGCATGGGTCCAAATATTATAATTAATTGTAGCTTCTACGGGAATAATTTTGCAGAAATATATGTTTTTTAAAGAAAAGTATATGAAATTTGTTGTGATTAAGTTAACAATTTAGTTTTATTTTCAAAATTTTGAAATTAATATTTAGAATACGAATATGTACACTATCTATTGTGTTGTATGTAGAAAAGACATTTCTCCTGCAAATAAGCGAGTTAGAAAAGGACAAGGAATTGCAGATTTGATCGCTGTAAGCATTGAGAGAAGAAACAACATCCACAAGTAGCTAACCATAAGAGAACGACAATTAAGGCGGAAACTGGCAAAATAATGTATTTAGTTAAGTATGTGACAAGAGTAACTGTGCCTGTAGAAAATACATTTCTCCTGCAAATAAGCGAGTTAGAAAAGGACAAGAAATTGCAGATTTGATCGCTGTAAGCATTGAGAGAAGAAACAACATCCACAAGTAGCTAACTATAAGAGAACGACAATTAAGGCGGAAGCTGGCAAAATAATGTATTTAGTTAAGTGTGTGACAAGAGTAACTGTGTATGTGATTTGTTTCATACAGTTTAATTGTATTTATAAAGTTAAAAATATTGATGTCATATCTGAACTCCCACTTAGAAAATCTAAGAATTGTTTCATCGTATTGTACAATATTGCAATATAGTTACTTCTTCGCCTTAAATTTACACCGTATACCGAGTATATGGTTCTTTGAAAACTGTTATCTAATTCGATGTTTCCACTATTCAGATTATTTTTCAAAATATTCTTCTATATATAATAAATTCAATTTTTTTTATACCTATGAATATGTTCAAAAACAGTGTCCAAATACTAGTTTTATGAATATAAATTAATGTTGTATTGATCCCTTTCGATTTCTTTGATGGCTTTAAAATTTGCAAATTTGATGTCGATCGCAGGTGGATTGTACATTATTGGTTGGTGCTGATTGATTATACTTAGTTTGTGTATCAAGCTGGTAAATCCATAGTGAATATTCTAGTTTGTCAGGTGAGCAATCAAAAAACAATGACGGCAAAATAAACCTCTTTGGATGCTTTCAATGACATAAAATAAGCAGTTTGTGACTCAGAATTTACAACGAAAGATTATGATCATGATCTACTTGTTGTTATTAGAAGCAAAAATGAAGAGGTTATTACAAAACTTATGTTATCTGCCTTAAACCAAATTAGTCACAGGTGCACAGAGGAAATTTTACTTCAAAAAACTATTCTCCTACCATTTACAATGAGACGAAAAGTAAACATGAACCCAGCACTAGATGAAACAATAATTAGCTTTTCCAGAGAGGTTGCATATCTAGAGGTAGAAATAGATTCTCCAAAAGACGATAATGACACGCCAAACATGCAGTAGAATCTGAAACGATGATGATCCATAGTCACATATGTTTCCTTAGTATGGTGGCCAAAAACATCTCAAAAAAAAATACAGAAGTTAGTTTGTGTATGAATCCCCCTGAACCTACCTCCACTTCATGTGGTTGTGGTGAGGAAGGCAGCAACGTATGCCTTGATCTAAACATAAAACCTCAAACCTGGAAATTTTGTTGGGTGTATAGATATTTTTAGATACAATTTCAATAGAATCCATATCAAAAGACGACACTGTTAAAAATAGCCTTAAATTTAATACAAATTTAATGCCCAATCTACATTAAATTTAATGATTTTGTACCAAAAATGGTGAATAATTTACTTTTATTTTGAATTTACAGCAATTCATTCAAATTTCAGTTCATTGTACATTAAGTTTGATTAAATGGTAATTTAAATTTCAATAAAGTAACTGAAAATATATTTCATCTTCTGTACATTAAAACTAATTCACATGAACCTTAATAATAAAGTAATTTACGTTATTATTCAATATATATTGCATGAGACTCCGGGAAATGGCGCAACTTTTATTGAACTTTTTGTTTAGTATGATAGAAGTTGCTTAAAAGGCTCAATTTTCTTATGGTAAGGTGTACATATCTGCCTCGTACTGACGGGAACCAATGAGTTCTAAATGGGTCTAGATGGCGGATGACCTATGGGAAAAATATCCACCTTTCCTTGGTAGTCTCAGAATTTTTTGAACTCATTTTAATGTTGGTGCATTAAATATTTGATAACATATCTCAAATTCAATGAACACTGACTGTATATTTAATGAATATAGTCACCTTAAATAGTAGTGATCAAACCTTAAATTTAATGTATGGTTACATTAAATTTAAAGGAATAAAATAATTTAGATTAATGCAAATTATGAAATTTAATGCATTAGATTAAATGCCAATAAACGTTTGTGAAGTTTACTTCCAACACATTCACATTAAATGAATGCGTTTCCTTTTTACAATGTAGATGACTATTCACTGATGTGATAACTCCAAGATGGAAGAGGAAGAAAATCAAGCCCTGGCTTTAAATTTGCTAAATTAATTCATTCTATTTGCGCCGATGAGTTTTTCAATAGAAACAATAAAAAGCCAAATATACATATACTAACAGCCATGCAGCGCTAAAAGCTCTCAAGTCAAACAACTATGAGTCTAAGCTGGCTTTAGATTCTAGGCAAGCTCTAAATCCACTAGCAGCAAGAATGAAAATTGACACTCAATCTCTTCTCTGAAAATAAAGAAATACATGTTTCGTCAGTTTCCGAAATTAAGATTTCACACATTAAAAAATGAGAGCAAGTTTATTAAAGAGTTTTATTTCAGAAACAAAAATATTATTTTTAATATTCTTATGAGAATGGCTATAAAACATTATTATTTATATTCAATAAGTAACGTTCACACCTTCCACTTTTTAAGAAATTCTGCTGCTACCGTTACGAAAGAGATTTTTGTTTTTGATACAATGTCCATTTATTTAAATTTCTAGGAAAGAAAATTAGTAAAGGGGCACCATTTAATTCCATTAAATAAATAAACCTAAGCATTATTTCAACGATTACTTAAATTCTATCCCTGACTTACTGTAAATCTATGATAAATAATTAGTAATTTATTCTTAGTTAAAGCACAAGCAGTCAGAATATTTTAAATATACTACCAGCTACCACCGGACGTTTTTTACAGGCACTACAACTCAGTGCCGACTTTTCTTAAATAGTAGTGATAAATTCCTCTAAAGAGATTATTTATGTTTACATTGGATTTTGGCCAGAGATTGATTTTTAAAGTTTAAAATATTTTTAAAGATCTAGGTAATTATGCGTTTACATTATATTGGTCAAAAAAATTTAATAAAATACAATTGCATTTGAAGGTAAATTTGTTTCGTTTTATATGCATACAACGTGTCTCTAACCTTTCTTGATAATGCTTTTGTATTAACAAGATAAATATTTTATATAAAAAAGTCTTTGTAAAGATAAAAACTATATTTTTATACTTTAGTATACTTTTACAAATAGACAAAGTAAATATATTCTATGTTTTTCTTCCAGTTTTTCTTTATACTATATGACTCAACGACCACTTTTCCTTATATGAACAGTGGTGTAAGCTATCCGAGAAACGACTTTGTGCTGGTGTTGTCAGTTATTTTATGTTAAAGAATTTTGTTTTGTGTCAGAAACAGGTCAAAGTAAAGATATTCAGTCAATAAAGTACAGAAGTAAGAGATAGGAGGAAAGTTATAATAGTTGGAAAAAATGCGATGAGTAATTTATATTCCGCGAGAATAATAAACTAGAATTATGAGAGTAATGGGGAATATGTTGTTGGTTTTTAACATAAAAATGACGTTTAGTTCGGTCATATTAGTCGTTAAATATAAAAATAAATATAATCTTAGTTAATTTTTAAATAGATAAAGGAATAGATTTTCCTCTATTTTTTCATAGGATGAGTTTAGCACATAAGTATAAAATGGTTTAGTTTATGTTTAGTTAAGATATGGTATAATCACACCTTTTCGAATTTTTAAAAAATTGTTGGGTAATCAATTGACGTAGCATCATCAGCTTTGTACAGCTCGACAAGCATGCAAGAGATTGATAGACTCTCACTAAAATCTAAATCAAGTTTGAGCTGAAAAAAGTATAAACTCTTGTCCCACAGAACCAGTTTTTCCTAACAAAAACAGTCCATTTGGCAAATACCGACATCATTTCTTGATCCTTCTTATTGGCACTTTCAATCATTCCGAAAAATTAGCAAATTAATTTATTTGTCGACTCCAACTGTTACCCATAAAACTTCATAAATTAGAATCTAGAATTCAGAAACATTAATATAAAGTTATACAGTATACGAAAATTAACGTAAAGATTTTAATTGGGTTTATATTGGACAAACTATACTCTATTCAAATTGCCAATGCGGAATGGTAAACAAAATATACGTGAACACTAAAATAGTCTAAGGCTGCAACTAAAACTATATCTTATTTTGTATGTATAATATACTCTGAAAAATGTTTATTTTTATAATTAATTCATGAAGATCTATGTGTATTAAATTTGATGCTAGCCTCAGACTAACTCAAAATGAATTAAAAATTGACACAAAAATTATCACTGTGCTACTAGCTATACATTTATTACAGTCCATGACCTTGTCGAAGCTGATTATTAATTGAGAAATAATGTGCGTTGCATGCGCTGAGCATAATTTGCTGTCAGTCAGTGTTCGACAAACAAGAAACACCAAAAGGTGCGTATGAATATGGCGAACCGAGTGTATGACGCGTTCGTGACAAGCCGGCCAAGAACTTCTATTGATGTCGAGCGCTTTCGGCGGTAGGCCTCAAAGGAGGTAATAAATGCGTTTGGGATACAAGAAGTTATTCTTATCATATTTCGCGACCAGCGCGACCAAAACTTGCAGCGATCCATTTTCTGCTGGTTTCTTGGTGCGAACTCAAAGGAATTTTTTTTACCTACAATGACGTTTTTATAGCACACTCTTTCGAAAAAAATTACTTTGCAACGACACTGACGATACGAGATTTTTTTTGTTAATGAAATGACACTTATTTAGCACTTGGCATTGATTAACATTTATTGATAAGTACATATGTAGTGATCCGAAGAAAATATGTTGAATGAAGAGGAAAGGTGAAAATATTTCCAAAATTTGTAAGTTAAATAAAAACATATTAAAAAAGAAAAAAAGGTGGATCAGTGGAATGGAATTGCCTCAGAAAAAATTGCTGTGACCAGCGTGAAGAAAATTTCGAAATTATCTGTCAGATAGAAATGGGCCGCTGAAAATATATGTCTCTTTTGGAAAATGACTGGCCTTATCTTGTTTACCAAATATTCAAGATCTAACGGAGAGATTGTCCGCTAATATGTTGTAACTTTAAATCTGCTAGAATTTCCAATCCTGACCATCTCTTATTCAAGGTTGTGCATTAGTATCGCCCGTGCTTTCGTTTTTTATTTAATAAACTTGCAGACAATGAAATCCCACTGCATAAAACAACTAACAAAGTTGCCGTTTGTTCTTAGTCGTCAATAAGTCCGATTTAAAAAAAGAAATAACTCTACACGTAGTCATATTTTTTACAGAAATTCGTTGTAAAATGTAATATCAGACTCACTAGATAATAAATTTCAGTATCGGTGATACAAAACACATTTAGTGCGAAAACGCAATCAATTTCAAATTGTCAAAATTAACCTATACTGATAAATACCTCTATCTACAAATATTCTTATATTTTTATTTATCTCTACCTTTTGTTGACCTTTGACACTGGCCGCCGAAGGCACAGGTATTTCATAAGAAATTTGCGTGGTGCGCTCGTTTTCAGTCAAATCGGCAAAATTTAAAGGAGGTCCGCTGCAAGTTCGCGGCAGGGTTGTCACGGGCACGTTACGTACTCCGCTCGTCATATTTATACACACCTTTAGCTATATATTTGCATTATGTAATGAAATAAACATGAACAGCTTCAATACCATAAAAACACTTTTTTTCAACAAATAAAAAGCAAACGTTAATTCCTTAGCTAAAAAGGAATTGGAACTCTTCGCTAAAAATATTTCATTTTGATATCGATTTTATGGTAAATATTGGTGGTAATGTGTAACATTATTAAATATATATATATATATATATATATATATATATATATATATATATATATATATATATATATACCCTTAATAGTTGAATTTTTAAAATAAAATGATGTAATAAACCTTTTTTTCTAACCCTAAGTCTATATACTAATTTTTACATTTCTAATTATCAAGTAAAGAAATTTAATACAAACTTTCATTTCTTATTTTATCTACCTACGAGATGATTTTCCAAAAAAGGGTTGCACCGTAACCTGTTTTTTCTAACCGTTAGCCTATATATTAATTTTTAGATTTCTAACTTCAAAAATTAAAAACTTTCATATCAACATTCATCCCCTATTTTACCCCCATAGAAGATGAATTTTTAAAAAGGATTATATAGTAAACATATTTTTCTAATCAGAAGCCATATACTAGTTTTTACATTTCTATCTACCAAAATGAAGAACTTTCATACAAACTTCCATCCCCTACTTTATTCCTTTAAAAGGTGAATTTTTGAAAAAGAATAATATAGTAGGCATTTTCTTCTAACCATAAGCCTATATAGTAATTTTTACATTTCTAACTACTAAAATGAAAAAATTGCCTACAGACTTCCATCCCCTGTTTTACACCCTTAAAAGATATATTTTAAAAAGGAATAATGAAGTAAACTGTTTCTCCTAACCATAAGTCTATAAACTAATTTTAACATTTTTAGCTATCAAAATGAAGAATTTTCATACAAACTTTCATTTTTTGTCTTACCCACTTAAAAGATGAATTTATAAAAAAAATGATATAGTTCTAATCTTAAGCATATATACAAATTCTTTCATGTCCAACTACCAAAATGAAAGCCTTTCATATAAACTTTCACCCCCAATTTCACACTCTAACCATAAGCCTATATATTAATTTTGACATTTCTAACTACCGAAATGGTGAACTTTCATACAAACTTTCTTACTCTATTTTACCCTCTTAAAATATGAATTTATAGATTTCTAATCCCCTGTTTTACCCTCAAAAAAGATAAAATTTTTATAAAAGAATGATATAATAGACATTTCTTTCTTGCCATAAGCTTATATACTATTTTGACATGTCTAACCATCAAATTGAAGAGCTTTCATATAACCTTTCATCCCCTATTTTATCCTCTTAAAACATGAATTTTTTAAAAAAGTACACATTTCTTTCTAACTATAAGCCTATATAGTTATTTTTACTACTACTAAACTACCAAAATGAAGAACTTTCATACAAACATTCATCACATATTTTAGCCCTTTAAGGAATGAATTTCCAAAAATCCTCCCTTACGTCACTTAAGAAAGCTTCTAGACCCAGCACTTTTGCTGTGCGTTGATCAGTCAGCCAGTCAGTTTATATATATATATATATATATATATATATATATATATATATATATATATATATATATATATATATATATATATAAATGTGTTATCTTTTCGTAACCTTCTATTTTAACTTGCTTAATATCCTTGACTTACAACAGTTTTTTAAGGAAATAGTGTGTAATGTAGTGATGGAGACAGCTGCTGCATTTACATTACATAAAATATATTTTAACGAGCTTATCGATATAAAGGAATTATAAAAATAAAATTGATAATATAAAACACTTTAAACTTTGTATAAAAACAAATAGAGTATTATTCTGTTCTTAACATATCAAAGCGTTTTGTTTAATTAGGAAATGGTGGTGTCGTTGGGCCATCCTTCTATCTACTATTTTACAAATATTCGTAGTCAGATAAAAAGCAAAATAATTTAAAGGTTGAATTTGTATTTCTAGGCGATTTTCGCTTTCTTGTTTACGTGGGCGAATGCCCTTCTCATATTTCATAAAATAAATATCGCATTTTTTATGTTTGAACGCGAAACCGTAGCCTACTTTGACCTAATATAAATTTAATTTATATTAAATGGTATAAATTTAGTACTCTTTTCATACAAAAAATGCAACAAATCTTTTTTTATATACTATGGGGTAAGTCAAAGGATCAATAAATCTCTAGCATTTAGAAGACGTATTGTTTTGATGTGAGCGGATGCCGAATATATTCGAAAAACTGAATAATTTATAGATCTTTCTGAAATTCAAGTAGCACCACGGTATGTGCAGCTGTGCCCTAAACATTAACATTGGCATTATACGTGCTTAAACATATCATTGCAAGATCAATATAATACGAAATTCTTGGGAATATTTTTGTTTTTGGCCTAAAAATATACAATGTCTGGGCTATTCTTTAAAATTTCTTGCCATAAATAGTTTATAATTTAAATGTTAAAAAATTTTCTTGTACAGCTATGTGAAATCTTGTTACCCCAATTATAGATTGGATAAAAATGTGTTGTTATTAATCCCTTTTCCCTTCACACAATAAAGTCCTATACAAATAAAATTCTGGGTGATTCCAATCAGAATTTAGAAAACGTAAAACATAGTATTAGGTTGCCAAAATTAGATAAGCGACATACCTTTAAGATTTTTTTTATGAAATTGGACCTTTGATCCCTTATAACCGACATGCTATCTTTTTGCCTACATGCCAAAGTGAGAAAAATTGTGATAAAATTATCGTTAAATGCCGATTAAATGTATGCCCTGCTGATACATTTAAACGTGCTTAAACGAAAACAAAAGGTGATTTGTATCTCAGAGAAAATAATATGTTAAATTTTGAAGAAATTTAAAAGAGCAAATAAACGCACCTTGATCCTTTAATAATCAACAACAAAAGACCCTAAGTTTATATTACCGGTCTCCAAGTGTAGAAAAATCTTTAGGCAAAAGATATTTGACACACTGTTAAATTTGGCGAAAAAAAACTGTAAAAAAATAACTTTAACCAACAAAATATTCCACAACTCTTTTAAACAAAACAAGTTGAATTATAAAAAAAATAATGACCTTGAAATATGAAAAGCTGGGAGTGGTTATATACCCTCGTACGATTTATAATAAGTGTTAAAAAAACTACAACTTCGAAATTGCAAAAAATTCCGTAACAATCTTAAAAGGTCAGTTGAAACGTGGAAGCCTGACCATGAAACACATTTAAAGAAAATCCAATAAAAATAAAAGAACACACAATAATGAAACGGAAGAGGCAACGTAACATTGGCAAACAATTATAAATGGATTTGAACTATATCAGAAGATGTCGTAGAAGTGGAATAGAATATGAGCTTATCATGGAAAACAAATATTAAAAATTTAGAATGAGGTAATTTTAATACAGAGGCGAGTACAAGCACTTCGTCTTTAAGTTTAGAAAATGAATTTATATGAGTATCTGCAGCTTATGGAGTGTGTTAAAAGAAAATACATATAATTATTCTTGCTGTGAAGCTACGCAAGTTTTGCAAAATATTTCCAAACAGTTGATCTGTTATCTATTACTTAATAGCACGTTTTGAGAAGTTTATTAAGCATAGTTTCAATCAATACTTCTAAAAGTCTACAGCAGATTTTGCCCTCCTACTCAACCACATTACTCCAGAATATCCAGAAGAGGGATGGACTGTTAGTATCCAATAACTTTGATCCGCATATAAGGAAGGTCGAGAAACTAGGTCCTAATAGTAAATAGATTATAGGGATTAAAGTTGGCAAGTTAAATCAAAACTCACTACTAATCATAATAATTAATGTACCTTAATTGCTAAACAGTCGTTTCATTTTAACCGAATATATATTACTGGAAGTATGAGATGCTACTAGTGCAGTTCAGGTCCCACCCATTTCATTTTGAACCTGAACATAGTAGCTTAAGTTAACTTGAAAACGGAAAACATGTAACCCGAATTATCTAGGAAAATATTATTTTTACAGAAGAAGTTAAGGTAAATTTCAAAAATACTTGACCTTAACATAGTACTTAAAGAGGTTTTTCTTTTCCTTTATATATTTGGTATCATATTTCGATAAGCTATAACATTTTAAAGGAAACACTTTGACAATAGTAACTTGTTAGGTAATATCTTACTAAATTCAATATTTATTTTAATGTTGGTCATCACGATAACTATAAAATGTTTAAGTTCTGTTAGCAAAGTGGCCTGTATTATGAATTAAGTAATCAATAGATCAATATTCACGATGTTCACTCAATGCAAGCAACAAATTAAATTAAATTTACTCGACATTAAGAAATAAACCTTCATTTTAGATTGGTAATTTAAATTAAAACACCAATTTTATGCTATATACTAGTTCCAAACCATAAAATGTATTTGCATATTTTGCTTTTTTAATATAACTGTTTGTTGATAAAATTTACATTTAAAATTCAATAATCAACAAAACTTTAAAATGCTACAAGGATATAATAACATAAAATTTGTTTAATCCTAACTAACTTGATCTTTAAATAATTTTCTTTTATAAAACCTCATCAGTATTAAAACTGACGTAATAAATGTGGAGAAAATAAGTTTATGAAATAAAATAACGAACACAAGTTTTAGGTACATAAAATTTCATTTTAAAAGAGAAGAGCCCATCTAATAACCTAATACGTGCGTATCGATGTCAGTGTTTTTTTGTATTGTAGTGGTGGTTTTATCTTACGCAGTATCAATGTGGCACGTTTTATTCTACCTTTTTTTTGCTGAATATCTAAGAACCTCTTTAAATGTAAGTTCGCCGAAAATTCCAATGTTTATTTTATTTTGTTTGAAAATGTAAAAATATTAAAACTATAATATGAACTATTTATTTTTGACAGCAAGAGAATAATTAAAATTTTGTTTTATAATATCTAATATAATTAATTCTGTTGATATAATTAATTGAATTAAGAAAAATCTGTGGTTTTCTATAAGACTTCAGTTTTCTAGGTTATTATGAAACATCTGTTTTCTAGAGTCAAAGGCCTTTGCCACGTCAGAAGAAATTGTCATGTGAGATTATTAAAAAAAGATTCTTGTATGTCTATGCCAAAGCTAACAAGGTAGTCGATGGCTGATTTGTCTTATATGTAAGCTTCTTGTCATGAAGTAATTATATATTATATATACCATACAAGTGAAAATTTTATTATTATTTCTGAAAGTTTATTAATATAAATTGACAGAGCCATGGGTTTATAGCTGTTTGATAGGATTTTCAGTATTCTAGGTTTGTGTATTCCTCACTATATTGGGACTTGTAGTCTGCAATATTAGATTATAAAGCTGTAGTAGCGTTTCCCTTCCTTCAGCTAGGACATGTTTAATCATACGTAGGTATACTCTATCGAGGTGAGCTGTTTTACTACTTATTTAACTCATAGAGGAGGTATCGTTTGACAATGGGGAGATTTTAGGAGTAGGTAGCTATAAAGGATCGATGTAGGGAGCCATCCTTCGAATTATTAATGGGGTGAAAATAGTTTGTGATTATATTAGAAAGTTCCTTTTATTCAGTATGCCATACTGCCAAAATAATAATAATAAAAATAATAATGACATGACGCAGCCGCTAAAATACTCCACCAAGAGTTAGCAGATAAGTTAAATCTATTGCAGGTAGGAAAAGTGCCTTACTATAAATATAAACCGGGCCTATTCTTGAAAACAACGAGTTCTAGCTATATTTGGTTCTTACGGATCAGACAGTTGCTCATAAAAGACCAGATATTATATTAACAGAGAAAATTTCTAGGCGAACTACACTAATTGACATTGCTATACCTAGCAATAATCTAAGACCAAAATACAATGAGATCAACAAATATAGAGATTTGGAGATGCAAATTCGCAGACAATGGGCAATGAACAGCGTCCACATGATTCTTATAATTTAATCAACACGTGGAGTGATGCCAAAGAACCTCCTCAGGAATATTAAGAAACTGACTCTTGGTAAGCATCTGTATAAACAGATTCAGAAAGCGGTTTTCCTTGCAATCGCGCGGACTGTCCAAAAATTTGTAGGAAATACAGTAGATCACGTCACCTAGGACCTGATAACATGGAAAGTTCCCAACAGATTTTAATAATTTTGATATTTTTATATACCTGGTACGAATTAATATTTAATAAAGGGAATGCGAAGCCACTTGGCCTAAAAATAATAATAATAATAATAATAATAACCCACTTATACTCAATTCCTACATAATTCCTTAGGAGCCACTTTCTTTCAGTTTTCCGACTGGACCCGGCAACGAATAGATCCAGGGTTTCTCTCAACCAATCGTAGGAGGCGATTAAATGGGGAGAACTTTAAATAATGAAATGTCGACTGCAAAACATAATGTACCCCAGGTGGGTAGGACCCATGGTCCACAATCCCACACCGCAGAAGCGGTCTGCTCCACGGATTCTGGGGGGAGCAACATTTCGACATCGCAAACTTGAAGTGGCAGGGTGTTGAGGAGGCGAACCCCTGTCGCACAAGAAGCTACAGCCCAGCAACAACATGAGAGCCAAACAACGAGAGCTCCACCACCCGAAGGTGCTGCGCAGGAACCTCAGCCAGCGCTCACTCAGGCAGGACTTCCGAGACAGCGCATGAAATGGACAACACCCATGAATGAAACAGTAATGCGCATTTTTTATAGGGTGACTGAACTAGGACGAGAAACAATCGGCTATAGACAACAGCTTCATGCCGAATTTTGTAGGGAATATCCACACCTACAAGTGTCACAACAGAGAATAGCAAACCAATACAGAGCTATTCTCCGAAATAAACTTATCTCAGAAGCGCGACTTAACATCATCAAAGTGGAAATAGAACGAGAGATAAAAATCACCGATGATAACAATGAACAAACCGCAGAACCTGTGCCACAGCTAGACTCAGAGACTCAAGAACAACCAAACAACGGCATGAGAGTTGACATCGCTGTGGACAGGCAACAACAACTACATCAACACGAGGGTCAGATAACTCCAAGAGCTCTACCCGCCGAAGATGCTGTGCGGGAACCCCAACCAACTCTTACTCAAGCGGGACGACCAAGACAGCGCATGAAATGGACTGTGTCCATGAACGAGACCATAATGCGCATTTTTTATAGGGTGACTCAACTAGGACGAGAGATGATCGGCTACAGACAACAACTACATGCCGAATTTTGCAGGGAGTACCCACACATGCAAGTGTCCCAGCAGAGAATAGCTGACCAATATAGAGTTATTCTCCGAAACAGCCTAATTCCTGAAGCTCGACTTAATATCATCAAAGAGGAAATTGAACGTGAGATCAGAGGCACTGACAATAACAACAATCCGATTGCTGAACCTGAGACACAACCGGAACCTGAGGTCCAAGAACAACAGGAACAGTTGAATGATGAAACCCAACAGGACAACACTGAACTCTTTTACTAAAAACTATCAACGGAAATGAGTGCTGCGGTGTTGGAGTATGATGGAAGCAATCCCTTAAGAAGACCGGCACTGCCAAAAATTAATTCATCCAAAAAACTGGGTGCCATGTTAGACATCATGAACAATCGGATTTTATCAGCTTATGTTTCAGATGCCTACACTCTGGAGTCCTTACATATGACCATCTACTGTGGCGCGACTGCTATAGGTAGAGCTCTAGAAATTAAAGTTACAACAGAGCGCCGACCAACAAGAACAGAACCCAACACACCACCATGGGAAAGACGCCTAAATACGAAAATTGAAAATCTTCGAATAGATATAGGACAGCTGACGGAGTACATCAGGGGCACAAGAACTAGTCGACTGCAAAGGAGAGTTGAAGAAATCATGAATCGTGTCCGATATCATTCGCAACAAGATCCAGCGAATGTTACTGCTCAGCAATGTCTTGATTCGCTGAAACAGAAGCTCTCTGTTATCGCAGGACGGCTAAAGAGGTACAAGACCAGCAATAACCGAAAACAAGACAATGCGCTCTTCCAACGATCAGAAAAGACTTTCTACCGCAAGCTAAACTCTCTACCTAATATAGCAGATAATAGATATCCCAATAGAGAGCAGGTAGAAGAGTTCTGGGGAAACCAACTTTCCACACCGGCCGATTGTAACAACGCAGCTGGTTGGATCAATGAAGAACACCAAATCTGCCAAGATTACAGCCAGATGCAGTTTGAGCCATTTACCACCGAGGAAATTTCAAGAATAATCAAGGAATCCCATAACTGGAAAGCTCCAGGTCTCGACGGGATCTAGAACTACTGGCTCAAAAAGTTCTGGTGTATTCACCATCAGCTGGCTAATCTTATTAATGATGTTTTCCTTAACCCAGCAAAAATGCCATTGTTCTTGACCGAAGGTATTACGTACCTCCTGCCAAAGGACCAACATAACACACATGACCCAGCTAAGTATAAGCCGATCACCTGCCTACCCACACTGTATAAGGTGATCACCTCCTGCTTGACCCAACGCATCTATACACATTGTGAGCAAAATAACATCATTGCAACTCAACAGAAAGGATGCACGAGGGGAGCAATGGGATGCAAGGAACAATTGATTGTTGACTCTGTCATATGTAACCAAGCCTGTGCCAACCGAAGAAACCTCTTTGCTGCCTACGTGAATTATAAGGCCTTCGACTCGGTGCCACATGAGTGGCTCAAAACTATATTGAGAATGTATAGGGTCGATAATAATTTTGTTTCCTTTTTAGAACGCATAATGTCAACCTGGAGAACTAGAATCCAATTGCAAGTGCCATCCAGCGACACCATCGAAACTAACACCATTCCAATACGAAGGGGAATATTTCAGGGCGATTCACTTAGCCCATTGTGGTTCTGCCTTGCAATGAACCCACTATCAGGCCGTTTGAACTCAACCAGATACGGCTTTAGTGTTTAGTGTTGAAATAACAACGAAGAGGTAGTCAGAGTGAATCATCTTCTATACATGGATGATCTTAAACTGATGGCTGCTACAAGAAAACAACTGGAACAAATGCTTGAAATTGTAGAGGAGTTCTCCGGGGATATGGGAATGCAATTTGGACTTGACAAGTGCCGTATTTTGAACATCGTTAAAGGAAAGATACAACCGGGGGCTTTTGAAATGCAGAATGGTGAAACTATAGCTGCAATGGAAGCAGACCAAACATACAAATATCTAGGTATGAAACAGGCAAAAAGAATTGACCATGGCACTATGAAGGACGAATTGACAGCCGAATTTGTCAGAAGGGTAAGGCGGGTATTACGAACTAATTTAAATAGTAGAAATTTGTTTAAGGCGCTCAACACGTATGCTTGCTCTGCGTTGAGCTACTCTTTTGGAATTGTAAAGTGGAGCAGGACGGACATCCAAAACCTGCAAAGAAAAATAAGGACACTCCTTACAAAAGCACAAAAACATCACCTTCGGAGTGCTATTGAACGTACAATGCTTCTAAGACACCAAGGAGGAAGAGGATTGGTGGATATTGGTAAGCAGCTCGACCAACAAATAATAAACTTACGTTCATATTTCCACAGGTTAGCGGACTCTTCCACACTACATCGAGCAATATGCGAGGCAGACGTTTCAACGCCGCTACAGTTGAGGGAACAATATATTACTTCTCACCACCAAACAGACCAAGAGAAGTTACAAACCTGGCTTCAGAAGCCACTTCATGGACGGCATCCAAATGATGTCAATCAGGACAATGTTGACAACTCAGCGTCGAACTGCTGGTTGGTTTCAGGACAGATGTTTCCGGAAACGGAGGGCTTCTTGATGGCTATCCAAGACCAGGTTATTCCGACGAAGAACTATCGGAAGTTCATCATTAGAGATCGTTTAATAGAAAATGACCAATGCAGATATGGCTGTCGAACATCGGAGACAATTCAGCACATAACTGGAGGATGCCAAGCGTTTGCCGCAACCGAGTATAAGGAAAGACACGACTCAGCCGCTAAGATACTCCACCAAGAGTTAGCAGAAAATTTAAACCTTTTACAGGTAGAAAAAGTGCCTTATTACAAGTACAATTCGGAGCCTATTTTCGAGAACAACCAATTCAAGTTATATTGGGACCGAACGGTCCTCACGGATCAGACAGTGGCTCATAATAGACCGGACATTATACTAATAGATAAAATTTCTAGGCGAACTACACTGATCGACATTGCTGTGCCTAACAACAACAACCTAAGGCCAAAGTACAACGAGAAGATCGCCAAATACAGAGATCTGGAGGTCCAAATCCGAAGACAATGGGCAATGAACAGCGTCCAAACGATTCCCATAATACTGTCAACAACTGGAGTGATACCAAAGAACCTCCTGCAGAACATCAAGGGACTGAGCCTTAGTGAGCATCTGTATAAACCTATGCAGAAAACAGTTTTCCTTACAACCGCGAGAACCGTCCGAAAGTTCGTGGGAAATGCAGCAGACAACTTCACCTAGGATCCGATAACATGGAAAGGGTTCCCACAGAACTTCATACTTTTGGTGTCTTTGTATGCCTGGTATGAGTTAATAATCCCTGGAGGGAGTGCGAAGTCGTTTGGCTAGTAAATCAAATAATAATAATAACCACCAGCCGATTGTAACATCGCAGCTGGCTGGATCAATGAAGAACACCAAATCTGCCAAGATTACAGCCAGATGCAGTTTGAGCCATTTACCACCGAGAAAATTTCAAGAATAATCAAGGAATCCCATAACTGGAAAGCTCCAGGTCTCGACGGGATCCAGAACTACTGGCTCAAAAAGTTCTGGTGTATGCACCATCAGCTGGCTAATCTTATTAATGATGTTTTTTTTAACCCAGCAAAAATGCCATTGTTCTTGACCGAAGGTATTACGTACCTCCTACCAAAGGACCAACACAACACACATGACCCAGCTAAGTATAGGCCGATCACCTGCCTACCCACACTGTATAAGGTGATCACCTCCTGCTTGACTCAACGCATCTATGCACATTGTGAGCAAAATAACATCATTGCAACTCAACAGAAAGGATGTACGAGGGGAGCAATGGGATGCAAGGAACAATTGATTGTTGACTCTGTCATATGTAACCAAGCCTGTACCAACCGAAGAAACCTCTTTGCTGCCTACGTGGATTATAAGAAGGCCTTCGACTCAGTACCACATTAGTGGCTCAAAACTATATTAAGAATGTACAGGCTCGACAATAATTTTGTTTCCTTTTTAGAACGCATCATGTTAACCTGGAGAATTAGGATCCAATTGCAAGTGCCATCCAGCGACACCATCGAAACTAATACAATCCCAATACGAAGAGGAATATTTCAAGGCGATTCACTTAGCCCATTGTGGTTCTGCCTTGCAATGAACCCACTATCACGCCGTTTGAACTCCACCAGACACGGCTTTAGTGTTAGAAACAACAACGAAGAGATAGTCAGATTGAATCATCTTCTATACATGGATGATCTTAAACTGATGGCTGCTACCAGAAGCCAGCTGGAACAAATGCTGAAAATTGTAAAGGAGTTCTCCGGGGATATCGGAATGCAATTTGGACTTGACAAGTGCCGTATTTTGAACATCGTTAAAGGGGAGATACAACCGGGGGCTTTTGAAATGCAGAACGGTGAAATTATAGCTGCAATGGAAGCAGACCAAACATACAAATATCTAGGTATGAAACAGGCTAAAAGAATTGATCATGGCACTATGAAGGCCGAATTGACAGCCGAATTTGTCAGGAGGGTAAGGCGGGTATTAAGAACTAATTTAAAGAGTAGAAATTTGTTTAAGGCGCTCAACACGTATGCTTGCTCTGCGCTGAGCTACTCTTTTGGAATTGTAAAGTGGAGCAGGACGGACATCCAAAACCTGCAAAGAAAAATAAGGACACTCCTAACAAAAGCACAAAAACATCAACCTCGGAGTGCTATTGAACTTACAATGCTTCCAAGACACCAAGGAGGAAAAGGATTGGTGGATATTGGTAAGCAGCTCAACCAACAAATAATAAACTTACGTTCATATTTCCACAGGTTGGCGGACTCTTCCACACTACATCGAGCAATATGCGAGGCAGACGATTCAACACCGCTACAGTTGAGGGAACAAGATATTATTTCTCACCACCAAACAGACCAAGAGAAGTTACAAACCTGGCTACGGAAGCCACTTCATGGACGGCATCCAAATGAGGTCAATCAGGACAATGTCGACAACTCAGCGTTGAACTACTGGTTGATTTCAGGACAGATGTTTCCGGAAACGGAGGGCTTCTTGTTAGCTATCCAAGACCAGGTTATTCCGACGAAGAACTATCGGAAGTTCATCATTAGAGATCCCTCAATAGAAAATGACCAATGCAGATATGGCTGTCGAACATCGGAGACAATTCAGCACATAACTGGAGGATGCCAAGCGTTTGCCGCAACCGAGTATAAGAAAAGACACGACTCAGTCGCTAAGATACTCCACCAAGAGTTAGCAGAAAAGTTAAACCTATTACAGGTAGGAAAAGTGCCTTATTACAAGTACAATCCGGAGCCTATTCTTGAAAAGAACCAGTTCAAGTTATATTGGGACCGAACGGTTCTGACGGATCAAACAGTAGCTAATAATAGACCAGACATTATACTAATAGATAAAATTTCTAGGCGAACTACACTAATCGACATTGCGGTGCCTAACAACAACAACCTAAGGCCAAAATACAACGAGTAGATCGCCAAATACAGAGATCTGGAGGTCCAAATCCGAAGACAATGGGCAATGAACAGCGTCCAAACGATTCCCATAATACTGTCAACAACTGGAGTGATACCGAAGAACCTCCTGCAGAACATCAAGGGACTGGGCCTTAGTGAGCACCTTTATAAGCCGATGCAGAAAGCAATTCTCCTAGCAACCGCGCGAACCGTCCGAAAATTCATGGGAAATGCAGCAGACAACGTCACCTAGGACCCGATAACATGGAAAGGGTTCCCACAGAGCTTCATACTTTTGGCGTCTTTGTATGCCTGGTATGAGTGAATAATCCCTGGAAGGAGTGCGAAGCCGTTTGGCTTGTAAATAATAATAATAATGGTTCCTGGGGAGGGCAAAACTTCGACATCGCTACCTTTATGTGGCAGAGTGTTGAGGAGGCGGGTCCTTCTCACACAACAAGCTACAGCCCAACAACAGCGAGAGCTCCACCCTCTGAAAATCCTGCGCAGGAACCTCGGCCAGCGCATGAAATAGACAACATCTACGAACGAAACAATAATGCGCAACTTTAATAGGGTAACTCAACTAAGAAGAGAAACGATCGGTTAAGACAACAACTTCATGCCAAATTTTGCAAATGTTCACACATACAAGTGTCACAGCAGAGAATAGCTGACCATTAGCGAGTTAGTCTCCAAAACAACTTGGTTCCTGTAACGCGGCTTAATACCTTCAAAGCGGAAACTAAAAGTAAGATCAGGGACACTGACAATAACAATGATCCGATTGCTGAATCTAAACCACAGTCTGAACCCGAGGTTCAAGACCAACAAGAACAGCTAAATAACAATACCCAATAGGACAGCTCTGAATTTTTTGATTAAAAACTGTCAACGGAAATGAGTGCTGCTGTATTGGAGTATGATGGAACCAATCCTTTATGCAGACCGGTATTGCAAAAAATTAATTTCTGTAAAAAGCTAGGTCTTATGTTAGATATCATGAATAATCGGATATTACCAGCTTATGTTTCAGAAGCCTATTCTTTGAAGTCATTACAAATGACCATCCATTGTGCAGCGACTGCAATAGCTAGATTCTTAAAAATTAAAATTACAAAAGAACGCTGGTCAGTAAGAACAGAATCCAACACACCACCATGGAAAAGACGTCTAAGTTATAAAATTGAAAATCTTTGAAAATATATAGGACAGCTGGCTTAGTTTATTAACCTTAGAAAAATGCTTTTCTAAGTACTTTTTTGGTATTGTTTAAGGTATGGGGATGGTTCAAGGCTTTTACAAACCTTTAATGTCTTTGGAGGGTGAGTTAATGTGGAACACTCTTTATTTAATTTGTTTCGCGAAGTTTATGACGGTGATCCGTAATTGCAACCCCAGTTCGTGTATACAATTACGAATAACACCCGTCTTTCGAACTCTAGTATATCGGGCTCTGTGGTTTAGAAAACCTAGCTTACCTTGACCTGTAAATTTAAATCAGAGGAACCCCGATATACCGTATTTAAATCCGAGTTCAGCAAAAACAAAAATTAAATTATTTTTAGAGTCTTCAGGCGCCCCAGCCTTTGGCAATTTCCCGGGAAATACCTACTAGTTCGTCCAGGGGCCTCGGAGGTGCTTCGTTTTAAACTTAAAATTAGCAGAAATCCTTCAGCCACGCAGCCGTCTGAAAAGATCGACGAGGTTGATATTTTTCTGGGCTATTGAGCCTTCCTGCAGAATTATCTTCTCGAATTTGTCAAATATCTTTCCCCTAAAATACGAATTTCTTTTAAGAAAATGCGAATTTCTTTTGAAAAATTCTATATCTTGACAAATTCCAACGTTCTTTCTTCACAACTGATGTTTTCGTGCTTCAAAACTGATGTTTCGTGATTTTCTGTCTCTTCCTAGAGCATAAAATGTTGGCAGTGACGTTTTGGCTGACTATTGCACAAAACATGGGGTTTATATAGTTTCCGAGAGCTGGCTCTACTCTCTTGTGTGTAACTAATCGGAACAAAGCGAACTTTTGATTGGACACTTTTTCTTTTACGCTGGAACTATATAAGAAAATTGCATTGTGCGATTACCGTCATTCTATCCGTCGGATCGCAACGAATCTTGAGGCAATCGATTGGATTTTTCATTATGCAACTTCTTATTCCATTGTAAATTTGTTAATCCGTAAGGGATATTTACAATACTCTTGAAAACGTATCGCGCTTGATATTTAAGAGAATCCTTAGGCCAATGAGTATCTTATTTGCGCATCATGTGACGTGGGAGGAGCTTACTAAGGAAGTTGACGTCACTTAAATATGAATGCTTTGACGATGACCCTCAGCTTGTTGTTGAAATTTTTTGATGATGAAAATGTTTTAAAGTTTTTGGTTTTATGAAAATGTGTTTTTACAACATTAGTCAAGTTAATTCAGGAAGTACTTTGTAACGGGAACATTTTTGGTACGAAGGGCCAGTTCATCGTAGGTCTGAGCAAAGCGCGAAAACGGAATTGTAAGTTTTCGAGGTTTAACGCAATTTTGAAGTTAGTGTACGCGCTTAGACAAATTGTGAATAAAGTAAATGCAGAAAAATAAGTGAGACCGCAGAATAAAATGTGTTACTATTAAATTTTAATTTATCGTATAAATTGATAATGTACTTTGGAAAAGGTGTCTCTTTGGCAAGGAAGATAAATAGTGTTGTTTAAAAATTTTTGAGTTTGAATGTTAGAAATTTAAATAATTAAATAGATTTTTTCAAAAAGGTAAAAATTATGCTCTTTTTCAAGTTCAATAGGTTTTATAATAAACCAAGTTTATTTTCGAGAAAAAAGATCAGAATTATGCTCCCTTTGAAGTTAAATAGCTCTTAATAACTTTACGTTAATTTTACACGAAAAATAAAGTAAGTGAATAGTGCAGTGCACAGTCTCTACAAAATAGGATAACTTGTAGCAGCCCAGGAAAAGGTAAATACAAGGGGTAAAATGAGTGGGCGGCTACAAATGTTGGATCACGTGAGGGGTCTAATTTGCAGCCCCTTTTAGAAGCACAAATGCTGCAACAGGTGTAGAATTTAATTTTCAACCCCTTTAGAAAATGCCACAAATGGTAACAGAAGTGGATTCCAGTATTTCAACCTCAATATAGAAGCAACAATAGTGCCACAGATATAAGATTTGGACATAAAATGTCTCATTCCTTGTTAAATGAAAAATAATAAATAAGTTCAAGATGACTGAGCCTACTGAACTCACTGTAACCTCAGTGATAATTCTGCTCCTAGTCCTTGTATAGTAACTGGAATAAATTCAATACCAACCTACGATGTGGTTACCAGTATAGGTGAATTTTTGAAAATTCTAAAAGAGATTGGAATATTAGCTAGTTGGACAGATAAACAAAAAATATCCGTTGCTCGCTCGAATCTACGAAATTAAGCAAAACGATTTTTCGATTCGAAGCCTACCTTACAGGTTACCACATGTTGACAAACAATCAAAGATAGTCTCAAGAAATAATTTACTAGACAATTCGTAAAAGGTTCGGCAATGAAGAATTTTATGGAAAGCAGGCAACTTGCAGACAATTTTTAACTAGATTAAAACTTTTAGCAAATCGATAAGTACACTAACCGGTAATCCAGCAAACGATAATCCCTTAATAAATAAACTAGAGCAAGATATTACCACTCAATTTATTTTGGGATTAGTTATGCTAAAAAAAAAGTACTTTTAGGAACCTCTCAGGACTTGAAAGGAGGTTTAAATATTGCCGAAAAAGAAGAGTCGATTGAAAATTGTTACATGCGACTAGCAATCGTGAATGTAGAGCTGTATAAAAGGTTATTCAAGCAAATGGCAGACAATATATTAACCAACGCATAGGAATTTTTTCATTAAAAAAAGTTGTACCAAGTGTTACAAAATAGATCATTCTGCAATTTATTGTTTAGTCAACAAGGGTATAATTTGTTATCAATGGTAAGGACCTGGGCATTTTTGAACAGGGTGTTCTAATAATAAAAACATTAAAAATTACGGACCAGGATGGAAATAAGTAGAACGACTTTGTTATTCTTGTCAAAAATCTGTACATATAGCTAGAAATTGCTAATGAAAGAGAAATTTACCATTTTAGTAAGTAACTCGGCAACATTTAA
Organism: Diaprepes abbreviatus; assembly: GCA_034092305.1. Lineage (NCBI taxonomy): Eukaryota > Metazoa > Arthropoda > Insecta > Coleoptera > Curculionidae > Diaprepes > Diaprepes abbreviatus. Next base: position 853,696 of record JASJET010000117.1, read on the forward strand.
ACGCAAAACGCAGCCACTTTCCAAACCCGGAGCTCGGTTGTCAACGAGGCAGGAAGGATATAAATAAAAAGAATAGTGTAGGGAAATATACGTGTTCAGAAGAAGGAACCCTAAAATCATATAATGTAATTAAAATTAGTGCCAATGGTAAGTCATGCTTAGCCTTAATTGATTCTGGAGCAGTAGTATCCGTAATAAAGCCTAATATTGCCCGGCAGTTCATAACTCGGTGTAGTGAAATTTCATTAGTGAATATTCTGATAATAATATACCTATACCATTAACCATACCGATAACTTTGGCAAATGACTTAGTGATAGATCATAAGTTTATTGTGGTAGACACCGATATATCTCGTGCGGAAATATTATTAGGAATAGATTTTCTTCGTGAATCAGGAATAAAAATTGATTGGGAAATTAATTTTATATATGCTTTTGAGACAAAGATCCCACTGTGTGAAGAGAAACCGATAAATTTTGAAGAAATAATGATGATAAAAGTTGAGAATGAAATGGATAAAAGATTTTTGCAGTGAGGCAGATATTATTAGTATAAAAATACAATTAGAGCAAGGTAAAAAAGAAAAAGAAGTACGTCCAAGGACTTTTCGTGTGGCAGATCCCTCGTTACCGCAAATAACGGCGGATCGCACTGTTCAAACGATTTCCGGTGGTTTGAGTTCTGAAATAACAATACATCCCTCACATGAGAAACCTTCAACGTCTTCTGAGAATACAGCTCTTTTCTTAAAAGACTTGTTCATCAGATTAAAAGAGAAACAAGATATTGTGCAGGAAGGAAAGAAAGAGTTAAAAGAAGAACAAGATTTTGTGATGTGTTTGTGTCAAAGGAAAAATTGACTGTGTGTCAAGGGAAGACAGATATATCAAGGAAATAATTATGTAAAAGAAGAAAATTGACAGTAGAGTCAGAAAAAAAATAATAAATATTAAAAAGAAATTTAAAGATATAAGAAAAAAAAAAGATTTTTTTTGAAGAAGTATTTTTAAGAAGAATAAGTATATGTGGACATATTGATTTATTAATGAAAATACTTTATTTAAACATGAAAGGACTATCAAAACAAAAATAGTATAAGCAATAACGTAAATAAAAGTATACAATATATACTGTAGAAGATTTAGAGATGAACAAGTGTGATGTATTGTAACAAAGAAATGAAAAGAGAAGGTAAGCAAAAAACTATCCTATAAGTAAAAAAAAATGAAGTCATAGTAAAATTCCAGAAAAATATATTTATATTTCATATAGAAGAAATACCATGCATTATTGTTGTCCTTTTCTTTTGCCTTTATAATAACGTAACATTAATAAAAACAAGTTAGTACGAAATGGGCAATATATAGAAATTCAAACTGGATACTCTGAATTATGATTCATAAACAGAAGCTTATTTGAGGGACATACGGACAAATCTTTTATTACAGCCAGAGTGAAAAATTCGATATTTAAGCATTTGGCTAATGCCTGAATATCCAAAGAAAGAACTAGAAATTTAAAAGCCACAGTCAAAGAAGTCTATAGTTTATAATATGGAGGCAATAAAAAAGCTTTTGGGAATTGAAGAATGCAAAGAAGAATAGGAATATGAGAATTAATGTACTGAAGCGTGCTTCTTAGAAGAAGAAAAAGTTAAGGCTCATCATACTACGTTAGAAAAATATGAAGACGTACCCAAGGACTGCTAAAAGTAAGAGTGGTTGTTAGAAAGAGAAAACGGGACCAGTTAAGTATAAAATTAAAGAAATAAATAGGAAAAAAACATTTAGTACATACAGAGCGACTTAAGTCATGTAAAGGGAATATGTGGGGACAAGAAAACACAACTGAAAGTAATTATTCTAGAAATATTGAAGAAAAGTATGACGGAGGAACAAAGGAGGAAAGACAAGACGAGATTGATGAATACTTGAACGCCGAAACATCAACCAGCACCCATTTAAGCTGGACAAACAAGATAGTGCACAAGATGGTCTGTGATTATGAATGAGTAAATAATCCGCAATTTTACAGAGGAATTCAATTAGAACGAGAGATGATTGGCTACAGACAACAAGTAAATATCAAATTCTGCAGACAATACCCATATGTACAAGTGTTTCAACAGAGAACAGCAAACCAGAACAGGGATATTCTCCGAAATATGCTAATTTCAGAAACGGACTAAACATCATTAAAATGGAAATCAAGCAAAAGACCCGAGTCACTGTTTATGTTTCCGAGGCTTACACGTTAGAACATCTACATATGCTGATCTACTGCGACACAATTGCATTTACTGGCGCTATGGTAGTTAGGATCACCATCATAAGACAGATAACGGAGTATATTAGAGGTGTTAGAACAAGAAAACTGCAGAGATGAATGCAGGAAATATTGAGTCGGCTCCAATACCACTCGCACTCGCAGACACTATAAACAGCGCTGCCAAATAATGATTCGACTCAATAAAACATAATCTTTCTGTAATTTCAGGACGGTTAAAGACATATAAGGCCAGCCAACAAACTTCTTTTTTGAGCGGTCCGAAAGGATCATTTATCGGAAGTTAAACTCTTTACCAAACAAAGTAAATAATAGATACCCAAAAAAAAAGCGGAAGAGGTTTGGAGAAGTCAAATAGCTACAACTGCCCACTGAAAGACAAATGTTAGCTGAATTAACGAAGAACATCAAATCGGCCAGGATTTCAGTTAAATACAACGAGGAAAAAATCAGCGTCGTTAAGTACTACATAACTGGAAGCTCCAAATTCTGATCATGTTTAAAATTACTGATTTGAAAAGTTTTGAAGCATGTTCCAACGACTGACGATTTTAATAAATGATTTTTCCTTGATCCATGGAAAATGCCAATGTTTCTCACAGAAGAAACCACGTATTTATTGCTAAAGATAAGCATAATACACAAGATCCATTCAAATATCACATGCCTTCCCATGTTACACAAGTTAATCACATCCTGCTTGACACAACGTATACATGCATGTAGCGAGCAAAAACACAACATTGCAATTCAGCATCATCTAAAATCACACGTGAGTTACCAAAATGCAATCGACTTAATTCCATATGACTAGCTGGCAGCAATATTGAGAATATATAGAAACGATGTACATCTTTTGTCCTTTGTAGAAAGTCTCATACCAACTTGACGAACTGGGATAAACATGCAAATACCTTCCAGCAACAGCATCGAAACAGACACAATCCCAATATGGAGGGGAATATTTCAGAGAGATTAATTGAGTCCATTATATTTCTGCCTTGCCACCTTGCCATGAACCCACTTTCGCGCCTTTTATCTTCCACCAGATGCGGCTTCAATATTATTAACAATCATAAAGAAATGGTAAGACTAAATCATCTTCTGTATATTGATTATCTTAAAATACTAGCTGCCATCAGAAGTCAGCGAGAATAAATGCTCAAGTTTATGGAGAAGCTCCCTGATGAGATAAGAGTGCCGTTCAGTCTTGATAAATGCCGTATTTTAAATGCAACTGGAGAAAAAATACAACCGGGAGCATTTGAGATGCAGAACAGTCAAAGCATTGCGGCAATGGAGACAAAACCAAAACAGACCTATAAATACTTGGGCATGAAACAGGCACAAATAATTAACCAACGAATTATGAAGATCGAATTAATCAACAAGTTCATAAGACAGGTGGGGCATATACTGCGAACCAACCTAAACAGTAAAAATCTAATTAAGCTACTCAACACCTATACATGTTCTGAACTCAGTTACTCTTTTGGAATTGTGAAATGGAGCAGAACAGACATAGAAAATATGTAGAGAAATGTCAGAATACCAGTAACAGTAACAGTAAACCTGCACTTATATTTTCACAGGCTGGCAGAGTCTTCGATGCTACACTGGACAATATATGAGTCAAATAATTTAACACCGATATGGTTGGTAGGCCATGAAGTGACCTCTCATCACCTACCAGATAAAGAGAAGCTTTAAACCCGGCTACAGAAGCCCCTTCATAGACTTTACCCCAGAAGGGTCAACCAGGAAAAAGTTCGACAAGTTAGCGTCGAACTACTAGTTGACGTCAGTGCAAATATTCCCTGAAATCGAAAACTTCTTATTAGCTATCCAAGATCAGGTCATCCGTACGAGAAATTATCTGAAACAAATAATCAGAACGACCAATACCGATATGGAACATCAGAGACAATTCACCACATTAGAGGATGATGCCAAATATTTGCCGCATCGGAGTACAAACGGATTCGGCTGCCTAGATCATCCACAAAGAGTTGGCAGAGAAATCTGAACTGATACAGGTAGAGAAAGTGCCATACTACGAAAACGGGCCGAGCCCTATACTGGAAAATAAGGAGTTCCAGGTGTACTGGATTCGAACTATGGTTACGAATCATACAGTTGCAAATTACAAATTAGACCTTATTTTAGTAGGTAAAACATCTAAGCTACTCACTGCCTAAGATACTAATAGTAGTCGCCATCCCTAACAACAACAATCGAAAGGAAGAGCATAATGAGAAAATTGACAAATGTAGGGACCTGAAGGTCACAGATAACGGGAATGAATATCGCCCGGACAATCATTATAATTATTTCAATAACTGGTATCTTACCAAGTAGTCTTTGCTTAATATCAAGGTACTGGGCCTTAGCAAACACCTACATAAGACCATGCAATAGGCAATGTTACTTGGAACCGCTCAAACAGTCCAGAAGTGTATGTGAAATGCAAAGGACCATGTCATCATCTAGAGTCCGATATCATGCAAAGGACCATCCACAGAGATCCATTCTTATGATATCTGAGTATATCTGGGATGAACAAATGTTCCCCGAACAGAGTACGAAAGTGTTTGGCTAAGTATATGGGATAACAATAACTTATAAACGGATTCATAAGACGGATGAAGCAGGTACAGCGAACGAACTTAAATATTAAAAATGTACTTAAGGCACTCAATACCTATCAGTGCTTTGCACTCAGTAATTCGTTTGAAATTGCGAAATGGAGTAGAACGGCAATAGAGGAAAGTCAGAACATTCCTGACACAAGCATACAAACATTATATTCGTACGGACTACTTGGTGGAAAATGCTACCAATGAGCAGGAAGAGGATTGGTAGATATTAGTAAGCAATTTGATCAACAATTTACAATCCTACGCTCATATTCTCACCAGCTGGCGGAGTCTTCTGTGTGATGCTGGGCAATATACGAAGCAGACAACTCACTGCCGCTCCAGTTGAGGTACCATGAACTTACTTGTCATCATCAGCCAAATCAAGAGAAGATCGACTACAGAAGCCTCTTCATGGATGAGATTCGGGCCAAAGAGAAAAATATCGACAAATTAGCGTTTAACTACTGGTTGAAGTCAGGGCAAATGTTTTCTGAAACCGAAAGTTTTCTACTAGCTTTCAAAGATCAAGTCATTCCAATAAGAAACTGTTTAAAATACATAATCAGAGACCCCTAGATCCAGAATGACCATTGCCGATTTAGATGTTGAACATCAGAGACAAGAAAAGGCCCCAGTTTAGTTAATAAAATATCCAAGCGAGCTACACTATAACTTGAAATTGCCTTTCCTTGCAACAATAAACTAAGGGACAAACCATAATGAGAATATCGCCAGATACAGAAATATGGAGGTACGACTATGCATAGAATGGTGAGTGAGTAGCTTTCGGACGATCCCCTTAATTCTATCACCAACTAGCATAGTACCGAAGTGTCCTCTAGTTAATATCAATTGATTAGACTTTAGCAAATACCTGAATAAGGCTGTGTAAAAGACAGTGCTGCTTGGAACCACTCGAACTGTCAGGAATTCTATGGAAAATATAGGATACCATGACATCACCTGGGGCCGGACGACATGGAAAGATTCCCACAGAACTCCGCCGGTATGATATCTGAGTATATCTCATATAAAAGAATGTTCTGAGACGGAAGAACGAACTTCGTTTGTCTAGGTCTGTGGGTAAAAATATTTATTAACCGGAAATAAAGGTAGTGATTTCTAGAAAAAGAAAAATCCTTCAGGAAATTAATTAATAGGCCTATCGATTTTATATGCAGCTTCCCATACAGAATTTACCACGTACGTGCTGCTAACGCTATTAAAAAAAGTAAAGAATCATTTTTAGACCTGACAAGATTAAGCAATAATTATAACTGGAAAATATAAATTAATCATGAATAATAACATACGCATATCTAAATCTATAACCAAAATTAAATAAATAAATAAGAAACGAAAAAAAAAGAGGAGGAAAAAGATACTACACGATATAAAATTAAACCAGAAAGCAAAACGCTTAAAAAGAGACAACAATTTTTATTGGAAAATATACCCATTGTTACCTGTAAGATATTGTGTCATTTTAATAGCAACATACAAAAAAAAAACGAATACATCTAGGTTTACAATATTTTAAAGTTATTGTTAATTAAAAAGAGTTTGACTTTATTCTCTTTTTAAATGTTATAACGAGAAAATATCTGTTATATTAAATTTATTTATATTAAAGGTAATAAAAGAAGGAGCCCTAAAATATTATTTGTAATACTTGGGATGCTTTGGAATAATATTACGACGGATATTGAGATCGTGTATGTCGGTTCTATAAACAATTCTTTTGAATAAATATGAAGTTCTATACTTGAAGAAGCAAGTTGCATGTTGCACACGACTGTTATATATTCGGCCACTTTAAATTGGAGTATACCAAAAATCAATTTTAAACATGAGTTTTGAAGTTTCTGAATGCGTCTAGCAACAGATATATCAGGCTAGAAATATTATTACAATAGTAAAAGGATGCTAGAAGAAGAGTATCGTTTTTGCCATGAGTCAAATAATGTATATTAGAATATTTTTATTACTAAATAACCGGTCTGGATTTTTGGTAAATATGTTCTTTAAACCTCAATTTATGATCTATAGCAAGTACGTATTTTAAAAGATTATGTTAATTTGATTCAATTTGATACTTATATTACTAGTTTACTTTTATTAATTTGCAGGGGATCTTTTTTGGGTTCATTAAATAAATTATTTAAATCTAAATAGGTGCAGGTATTTGCAAGGTCTAGTCTGAATGTATCAAAGGTTAAAAATGTTGTGTGTCATTGACACTCTTGTGACATTTATAATGTATTAAAGATTTGAAGCGCATTTATTGAAACCTATGTAGATTAACATCGATAATCGAATTTGAGGATTTAGCTCGCTAAAACCTTTCCAAAAATCAAGTTGAATTGGAATAATTGTTGTTCCTATCTAGGCATGTACTTATGCCATCAGTTATATCAAGTAATGCAGTAATGCAACTATATCCTAATCTTAAACTTGACTGGCTACGTAGTATAATACTATTTGAATGTAGGAAATATACAATTTGGTTTTCCATAATTTTTTCCAAGATCTTTGAAAGGCGGGGTAGAATTGAAATGGAACGTAGTTAACTTAATTTAGTTGAGCTGCTCACTTTAGGAAGTGGAATAATGTTAACCCTCCTCTATCCTAAGAGAAAGTAACAATTTTCAATATAGGTTTTAATAATGTGAGTGGGTGGACGTAGAATAGCAGGAGATCAGAGTAAATTTATTGTTAAATTCAGTTCATTAGAGCCAAAAACTTTAGTTTTAATATTTCAAAAAATATTTTTTTTTTATTTTCTCTGAACTTCTAAAACAATTTACTTCTTTTACCTGTTACGGCAAGTCCTACCATTTACCATGGTTAAGTGGTTGCTTCTGTATTTCTTTTTGTAGATGGTGCTAATATATTCACTGCTTAGTGTTAAACCTATAGTGGATATGCTGGTGGAACAAGATGAACAAGAGAGTTCCATTATTGTAAGACGAAATTGGTTCATTACTTGCTTGACATTTTTAACTAAAGGGTTTTCCAATAAGAGGTGTTATTTTGATATTCAAAGAAAAATGCCATTTTTTAAGATAAATGATCGGATATTTATTACATTATAAAGAGGAAGGTATGCCGTTAATGATGGAAAATAACATCAGCCAAATGACCACCACGACCATGCCTACAGGACCATATCCTTTTCATGAAATTTTCCATAACCAAATCGCAATGTGGCTGCCCTATGTCCTCGATAGCCTCACGAATTCCATCTTTGAGGTCTTGAATCGACGCTGGGCTGTTGGCGTAGACCTTGTCTTTCACGTGGCCCCAAAGGAAGAAATCGCAAGGTGTCACATCACAAGATCTCGGTGGCCAATTGTGATCACCTCTTCGAGAGATAACACGGCCCGGAAACTTTTCCCGTAAAAGATCAATGGTTTCGTTGCTTGTGTGGCACGTAGCGTCGTCTTGTTGAAAGTAAACGTGGTCCAGATAAATACCATCCAATTCCGGCCATAAAAAATCATTAATCATCTCTCGATAGCGCAATCCATTCACCGTAACTGTTGCTCCAGCCTCATTTTCGAAAAAGTAAGGTCCAATGACCCCGCCGGACCATAAACCGCACCAAACAGTCACACGTTCAGGATAGAGAGGCTTTTCAACAATAACTCTTGGGTTTTCCGAGCCCCAGATGCGACAATTTTGTTTGTTGACGAAGCCACCGAGGTGGAAATGGGCCTCATCACTGAAGATGATTTTTCGATGGAATTCCGGATCATTTTCATGCATTTCAAGAACCCAATCAGCAAAGGCACGACGTTGTTGATGATCGGCCGGCTTGAGTTCTTGCGTTAACTGAACTTTATAAGCCTTAAGACCCAAATCTTTATGCAAAATACGGTGTAATGACGTTTGTGGAATCCCTAATTCCATAGAACGACGATGAATGGACAAACCTGGGTTTTCTTCAACACTTTCGGCTACAGCAGCAATATTCTCGGCTGTTCTTGAGCGACGTGCACGGGTTTTCTTCTTCACATAACTAACTTGTCCCAACAGCTCGAATTTTTTCACCAATTTCTTTATTGTGCTCCGACAAGGTGCTTCATGACGACCCAAAAATGTTCGAGTTTTACGAACCGTCTCTGACAAATTTTCACCATTTTTATAGTGAATTTTAATAATTTCAATGCGTTGTTGAAGCGTGTATCGTTCCATCTTTATTTATGGCGTAGTTTCTACTTGTCAAACGTCAAAAACTTACAGCTTCAAAAGTGACATCTACCGAAATAGCGGACTTTTCAAAATGACACCTCTTATTGGAAAACCCTTTATGTACGTAAAAATCGCCATACGGGAAAATAGGAATTAAAATCATTACTAGAAATTAAAATAACTAATAGAAATGGGGAAGGAAATGAGATAATTAGATCAATGAAATCTGCAGGACTAGGAATATAGATAATGTAATAGTTATTTTAAATGTAAAATATATACAAATACAGCACAGCCTTCGAGAGAGATATTTAGAGGTATCTAGAATATGGACTTGATTCTTTTATGAGAATAGAAACTCCACCAAACGCTTTTATGGAATTTTGTTGGCATTTTCTAACGTAGCCTTTAAGAGAAAATTCCTTTGTGTAATCTATTTGATGAAAAAGTTCATTGTATAATGTTATAAATCATTATGTTTTTGTTGTGTTCAGGTGTTTTTATTGATGTTCTTGGTTGCTGATTCGGTACTTTTTTAGATGAACATAGATGATTTTGATCTACTACGCTGTAAGGATATTGTATTATGAATTGTTGTTGTTTTTAGTGTGGTTGTATCACTAGAGGAGTGCAAGAATTTTGTTCTTGGTTGTTTTGAGTTTTAAAGGAATAGATTTTAATGTGGGGAAGGGAATTTGGGAATGGATTTTTTAGGGGAAACGTTTGAGTGGATTTGAAGAATGTAGGAATTGTTACGAGGTTGGAGTTAGAGGGCAGTTTCAGGATGGGTTGGTGTGAGAGGGCAGAATTAAGGAGAAGTTGGTGTTGATCATGAACTGATTAGGCTGGATATTGGTTTAAGAAATGGTTTTGATTCAGAAAGCTGCTGTTCACCATTTTAGCAAATGTGAAATTATTAGATGGTTGTCGAGTTCCAATTATTTTCTTGTGCGGAATTTTTTCTTTTTTGAGTATAGAATTCATGTTTATATTTGAGAGAGCGTTTGCAGCGAGGAGAGTGTATTTCTTCGTAATTGGCATAGTGGGGCGGAGGATTGCAAGGGGTTTCATTGCGGTATGCTTTTCCCATTAAGAACAAATCTAAGGGTGAGTTTAAATGTAGCCAAATTTTTAAAAAGGAAAACAATAATAGATGTTAAATTTAGGGATATACTTTGAATCTATACCAGCCTAGACTTATATGATCCGGTAGTCTATTTAGTCTTAAGGTTATTATGAATGAGATGGTATGCATTAGGTGGTCACTGATTTTCTTTTTTATTAACGGTATGTTGTTTATCCCGTGTTCTTAATTATTTTCTAGAATTTCTTCTTTAGTACAGTTTCCTAGATACTAACATAATATTTTGCCTTTCATTTAGATTAATCTAGCAAATGAAATTATGTTTAATATATTCCTAAATTGGAATAATTTGTCAATTCCTTTAGGTGACTTCCTTCTTATAATTTTTTAATATTTTTAGGACAATCTAGTCCACCAATTATAGCATTGTGATTTATGAGAAGGAATATATTTGTGAAAGAACTATATTTGAGTTTAATTATATATTTAGTTCAAGAATCAGGGAGTCAAGTTTTCACATTTAAAAGGTAATTTAAGGAAACTTTGCATCTCAGCCCTGGTTTCCATCAATTATATTGAAAAATCACTGCCTGGTGGTTGGAGGGGGGTTACTAGCTCACCCGCCTTAGCGACCGGAGGTCCGATTCCCTGTGTTGTAATCCATCCATTATTAACTCTATGAGGTACCCTTATGAACATCATAGGATAAGCACTATATAACTGGGGCTTCGGGATCGTCACACTCCTACTAGTGAGACATAACCTCACTAACTTACCGGGGAGAACAATAAATTGAAATTTATCGGCTTCTTGCTCTAAGAGATGGGCAATGATTTTATCAAATGTCTTGTTTTAAATTAGCCTTTAATTGATAGGTGGAGATTTATTTATTTAAAAATTATGAAATGATGAGATTCAAATAACGTGGTTTGGAATGACCATGTATGTATGTGCGTAGAATTGGGATCTGTACACTGCGACCTGATAGAACTATTATGCCCCCCTACTGCTGCCAAGTCGTAAGAATTATCGCCTAGAGTAGATCCTCCACTCCTATTTCCCTCAGAAACCCTAGGATGGTTGACGGCTTCAAGGTGGGTAGCTTCCCTTCTTCAATATATTGCGTTCCCAATAATCGCATCCTAGGGAATTCTAGAGCCCTGCACTCTAAAAGGATATGAATAGAGGTTTCGTCTTCTTCCTCACATAATCCGCACTCTTGTCCTTATACCAGTCTGATATTCTTGAGGTGTCCCTTCAAGTGACAATGCCCCTTCAAGACCCCTATCAGAAATCTGAATTGATTTTTACTTAAGCTTATGCATTCTTTGAATCTCTTCTGGTCATATTTCTCAAGAAGTATCTTCGCTTGTCTCAATCCTTGCAGCTCCACCCAATAATTAAATCTCATGCTTTCTTCTATGTTTAGCTCTTCCAGCATTACGCTGCTACTGATTCCATTCTGAGTGCCATTGCTGTGTCGACTCTACTATTCGCTATGACTTTATATAGTCTAGCTGAAGTAGACGTAGATTGAATGTCTTCACAGAATTTCTTGAAGCTGTTTCTATCAGCTTTCTTAATTTCCTTGTTGTAGGTTGTAAGTTTCGCGGTGTAGCTCTGCCAGAATTCTCCCTCATGCTTAGCCCTATTAAAAGTCTGCACGTTTGGGATCTTATCTCGGACAGATGGTTATTCCAACAAGGTGCGTCCCTATAACTTTTGCTTCTTTGTAAGAGGCAGCTCGATTCATATACTCCGAGTATTGCCTCATTTACGTCTTTCAGGTCACTTTCCAGCTCGAGATGGTGCTGAGCGGGTTCTCTGATCTGAATGCGTGCTAAGTATGTTTTCAGATCGTGCTCTATTTTTCCCAATCTGTTTTCCTGGGATTCTAGACTGAATGTGATTACTCTATGATCTTGAAGAGAATGGTTCATTCAATACCCTCCAGTTTCCTACTAGGTTTCTTAAGCATGGTGTGCTTAATGTGATGTCTAGCAATTCTTTCCTTACCCTTGTTACAAATGCAGGAGTATTTCCTATATTGTTTATGGCAAGGTCCTGCCTCAGATTGTGTTGTGAGCATTTGCATCACATTCCAGTGGTGGTGGCAGTTTCTTTTCCTAGCTGTACTCTATCAGTCTTTGCACTTCTAGCGGTAGTATAAGTCCGTCTCCTGCACAGTAGCTTGATGTTATGATGATCTCGAGCTTCTTTTTCTTCAGTTCGAAGTATGCTCGAATAGAAACGAAGTCTCTAGTTAGCAATTGTGAAAGACTAAAATAATTAATATTTTTTATTGTCATGATATACGTTCTGGCTATATCGCAGAAGAAATTCTCGAATTTGGTAGGCCGAGATCAATTAAATCACAGAGGAGTCGATCTACAATTAGGCTTCACATAAGATAATAACCCACTCCCCCTGAGGATATCCTCTGGTGATATAGAGGACGATGGTATTCTATCCGAACTCTGCCTCTGCTATTCTAATGGAGAGAACTTGTGCCATCCATTTGGATATCGTTCCGTCTACTTCTCTGTCATCTAGTTTTCTTTTGACTGCTTCATGTGGAGTGTTACCAAAGGCTCCTTGTATATTAAGAAATGCACATACTACGGTTTCCTTGCTGTACAGAGCGTCTTGAATTTCATGTTATTTATGTCAGTGCGGTTTCCGTAGATCTTCCCGCTTGATACGCATGTTGATGAGGATGCAGTGGCCCCTGCTTAAGAATTTATATTCTGATATAGTTATCAAATGTTTTTTCTATCGTTTTTAAAATAATCGATATGAGGCTTATTTGTCGCAGAGATTTAGGGTGTGTAGCGTCCTTTTTCCCCGCTTTCGGAACGAAAAATACTCTGACCCTTCTCCATATTTCTGTTATGTAGCCTAATTCCAGGCTACTTTGACTGATGTATATATATATATATATATATATATATATATATATATATATATATATATATATATGGAGTAAAATGCGAACAGTAAATGCAAACTTCTCTCCATTATATCCATTCTGTGTTAGAGGTTGCACAGTTAGAATAAATTGTTATAAAACGCAATTCATCCTATTCCACCACCATCGAGATGATGGCCTACCTGTACCACCATACCGAGAAGAAAGTCAAAACTTATCCTCCCCGCCACAGTGATATGGCAGAGGTACATGTTTCGTCTCTACTAGACTCATCAGGGTACCGACATGCACCTGGCTGTGCAAAGGACATATCGGAAGGAAGCATGCACATACTGAACGCGGCTTCTCCGGCTTCCCGCCGGATGGCGTATATATGTTAATGCGGATTTCACGGATTCCTCCGTGTGAGATGCAATAGCAGTGGATATATCCACATTATGCTGTTGTAGTGCTGAAATCACATTCAGCAAACATACAACTATATGCAGCTCCGCGTATGAATGAAGTAAAATGCGAACAGTAAATGCAAACTTCTCTCCATTATATCCATTCTGTGTTAGAGGTTGTACAGTTAGAATAAATTGTTATAAAACGCAATTCATCCTATTCCACTACCATCGAGATGATGGCCTACCTGTACCACCATACCGAGAAGAAAGTCAAAACTTATCCTCCCCGCCACAGTGATATGGCAGAGGTACATGTTTCGTCTCTACTAGACTCATCAGGGTACCGACATGCACCTGGCTGTGCAAACGACAGATCGGAAATAAGCATGCACATACTGAACGCGGCTTCTCCGGCCTCCCGCCGGATGGCGTATATATGTTAATGCGGATTTCACGAATTCCTCCGTGTAAGATGCAATAGCAGTGGATATATCCACATTATGCCGTTGTAGTGCTGAAATCACATTCAGCAAACATACAACTATATGCAGCTCCGCGTATGAATGAAGTAAAATGCGAACAGTAAATGCAAACTTCTCTCCATTATATCCATTCTGTATTAGAGGTTGCACAGTTAGAATAAATTGTTATAAAACGCAATTCATCCTATTCCACCACCATCGAGATGATGGCCTACCTGTACCACCATACCGAGAAGAAAGTCAGTCCTTCCGATCTGTCCTTTGCACAGCCAGGTGCATGTCGGTACCCTGATGAGTCTAGTAGAGACGAAACATGTACCTCTGCCATATCACTGTGGCGGGGAGGATAAGTTTTGACTTTCTTCTCGGTATGGTGGTACAGGTAGGCCATCATCTCGATGGTGGTGGAATAGGATGAATTGCGTTTTATAACAATTTATTCTAACTGTGCAACCTCTAACACAGAATGGATATAATGGAGAGAAGTTTGCATTTACTGTTCGTATTTTACTTCATTCATACGCGGAGCTGCATTTAGTTGTATGTTTGCTGAATGTGATTTCAGCACTACAACGGCATAATGTGGATATACCCACTGCTATTGCATCTCACACGGAGGAATCCGTGAAATCCGCATTAACATATATACGCCATCCGGCGGGAGGCCGGAGAAGCCGCGTTCAGTATGTGCATGCTTCCTTCCGATCTGTCCTTTGCACAGCCAGGTGCATGTCGGTACCCTGATGAGTCTAGTAGAGACGAAACATGTACCTCTGCCATATCACTGTGGCGGGGAGGATAAGTTTTGACTTTCTTCTCGGTATGGTGGTACAGGTAGGCCCTCATCTCGATGGTGGTGGAATAGGATGAATTGCGTTTTATAACAATTTATTCTAACTGTGCAACCTCTAACACAGAATGGAGATAATGGAGAGAAGTTTGCATTTACTGTTCGCATTTTACTTCATTCATACGCGGAGCTGCATATAGTTGTATGTTTGCTGAATGTGATTTCAGCACTACAACGGCATAATGTGGATATATCCACTGCTATTGCATCTCACACCGAGGAATCCGTGAAATCCGCATTAACATATATACGCCATCCGGCGGGAGGCCGGAGAAGCCGCGTTCAGTATGTGCATGCTTCCTTCCGATCTGTCCTTTGCACAGCCAGGTGCATGTCGGTACCCTGATGAGTCTAGTAGAGACGAAACATGTACCTCTGCCATATCACTGTGGCGGGGAGGATAAGTTTTGACTTTCTTCTCGGTATGGTGGTACAGGTAGGCCATCATCTCGATGGTGGTGGAATAGGATGAATTGCGTTTTATAACAATTTATTCTAACTGTACAACCTCTAACACAGAATGGATATAATGGAGAGAAGTTTGCATTTACTATTCGCATTTTACTTCATTCATACGCGGAGCTGCATATAGTTGTATGTTTGCTGAATGTGATTTCAGCACTACAACGGCATAATGTGGATATATCCACTGCTATTGCATCTCACACCGAGGAATCCGTGAAATCCGCATTAACATATATATATATATATATATATATATATATATATATATATATATATATATATATATATATATATATATATATATATGTATAGGCGTAGAGTTGGGGGATCTGTACACTGTGACCTGGTAGATCTATTGTGCCCCCTACGCCTTCTCAATCGTAAGAATTACCTTATCGGCTAGAGCAGGGCCTCCAGTTCTATTTTCCTCAGGAATCAGGATGTTAGACGGTTTCAAGGTGGGTAGCTCCCATTTAGTATGTTCCCAAGAACCTCATCCTAGGATTTTCTAGAACGCTGCACTCTAAAAAGATATGAATAGAGGTTTCGTCCTTCTCCTAACAGAATCTGCACTCTTCTCTTTCTACCAGTCCAAGTTTCTTGAGGTGTCCCTTCAGGTGGCAATCCCCGTCAGGACCCCTGTTAGAACTTTGAGTTGATTTCTACCTAAGCTTATGCATTCTTTGAATTTTTTCTGGCCGTAGTTCACCAGAAGTATCTTCGCTTGTCTCAATCCTTGCAGCTCCGTCCAATAATTGGATCTCCTACCTTCTTCTTCTATATTTAGTTCGGCAGCTTTATATTCTGCCGCCTTTCTTCTGGCTTCCCCTGGTGTTGGTCCTTCACTGAGATAGCGCAGGTACCACTTTACTCCTGCTCCACTTAATCTTCGTCTTAGAAGATCGCTGCTGCCTCCCTGTTTTCCCAGTTCAGGCAGTGGAGTTGAGTTTATCTTCTTCTTCTTTCCCTTTTCTTTTTCTTCTTTTCTACGGGGTGTTCCCTGCTTCATTAAGGAGGATGAGAATGTAGAGAGGGAAGTTTTGCTCTCTCCCTTCTTTCTTGTTTCTTTATCATTTTTCCCACTCGCTCTTTCCTTGTGAGGTTGGCTCACTTGAGGAGGCAAGTGAGTTTCCTAAGTTGTCCTGATGACAAGCTACGTTTTTTGTTTTTTCAAGTCATCATCCATGGTTGGTACCACGAGTAGCTAGGGAAAGTAAGGTCCACTTTTGCAGAGCCCCGCATGCAAGAGCAAGGATTATTGGAACTCGAAGTCCCCAGGTATCCAAAGTTCGCATGTTAGAGATAAAGTATCCCCTTTACCACGCAACTCTGGGCACATGCTTTTCCACATTGGCTTGGGGGGAGTTTGGTGATTTCCATTCACGTGGCCGGCCAATTAAGGCAAGCTCCCACTTCCTGCAAACACTTCCTCATGACCATAGGCCTGCAAAACACGGTATGTACCAGGCGGGCTTCCGTAAAAGAGGACCCCTACCCCACGCCCCGTAGCCCCAAATGCCTCATGGGAAAGGGGACCTCCCCTATCCATGTCTCTGCTTCTAGTATGTGTAAACTGTTCCTTAGATTTCACTGTCCAAGGACAATTACTTAAGCCATCCCACCAATGTCAAGGTCCCACACCTTCTAGGGGTTGACTTTGACTGATACGCACCATATGTGGTAAAATTTCTTCCTGCCCTCGGTGAAGCAGGATCGGGATTATTTTATCAACTACTCGTGTTTGTCCATTTTAGACTACCGCTATTACATATATCTGGCTATTGCTGCCGCTTCTCTGGTGAGTCTTTCGTGGTGTTCTGTTACTTCATTCGCGGTGCTAGGCTTTCTCCCTGGAAAGTAAGCGTTGAGTAAGAACAATGCTGTTTACTCCTCGCTCTCGGTGAAGCTGCTGTCTGGCTTTATCAGTGAAATTGCTATGTCAAGCCTACTCTTTGTCATGATTTTGTGTAGTCTTGCTACGGCAGGTGTAGACTGAATGTCTTCACAGAATTTCCTGAAGCTGTTTCTCTTAGCTTTCCTAATTTTTTTGTTGTAGGTTGAGAGTTTCTTAGTGTAGCTCTGCCAGAATTCTCGGCCACGCTTAGTCCTTTTGTAGAGTTTGCACGTTTCAGATCTTTGCTTTGACAGATAATCATTCCAACAAGGTGTGTCCCTACAACTTTTGCTTGTTTGTAAGAGACAGCTCGATTCGCTAGCTTTAAGTATTGCCTAATATATTTCTTTCAGGTCATTTTTCCGCTCCAGATGATGCTTAGCGCATCATCTGATTTGAATATGTGCTAAGTTTGCTTCAAGATTGGTACTGTATTTTTCCCAATCTGAAGGCTGGCTAGAGACGACCGGTTTCTAAACTGAATCTGATTATTCTGTAATCTGAAAGGTAAGGTTTATTTAGTACCCTCCAGTTTCCCACTAGGGCTGTTGAGCCTGGTGTGCTTAGATTAATATCTAATACTTCTTTTCTTATCCTTGTTAAAAATGTGGCGGTATATCCTATACTGGTTATGGTAACATTACATATTCTAAAAGTTGGTCACGTCTTTGACTGGTGTCCTGGGTGTCCCAAATTGTGATTTAAACATTGGTATACCCCAAGAATAGTGCCAGAAGCAAGAAATCATTATAGTCTCATGCTACTTCGCAGAAGACGGACCTGTACCGCCACCTGAAGTGCAAATATTGGTGAAGTATTGCCAGGGTAACATCACTTTATCTCTTGTTGAACCGATGCAGTAAATTAAATTTGAAGTTAAAACTACTCTTTGTAAGATCGAAGTATCCACGGGTTGACGAACCTGTGGGGCTTGCGAGTTTCAATGACACATAGGGCTAGACCAGCGAGAGTCCAGACTGCCGGCAGGTACCACCAAGCTGGAAATGTCTCTGTGGGTAGGAACTAGACTAAGAAGGATACAACTGCACAGTGGTGCCTACACTAATACATCACTTAACACCAGGCCGTCTGCGGGCGAACGGTATCGATCCGTTGTCTGTAGACGGGCGCACCCTTACACCAACACTTAACACAGGCTTAATCCCAACGTGTGGCGACCGTGCCGAGGGGATGTATAGTAACTGAGCTTATCAGATACCTTTGACGGTGCCTTTGGGAAACCGGGCGAAATCCCAAAGTGGTATAGTAATATACGCAGCCTTGCGTCGATAAAGGGAGCGCTGCCGACGTGGACCACCCTTTCTCCCATACTCGTGGGAACATTAATGAGGATGAAGAAAATTTTTTATTAAAGGAGGACTCAGAGATGAGTGACTCCAACAAACTATTAGAGGTGGACCTCCTTGGAGAAGACTCCTCTGACAACACTCTAGTGGCTGAATCCAGCAGGATGAGCAAAAGTCCCACCGAAAAATCAGACACTGGAAAAACAGACCTTGGAGGGAAAGCGCAAGTTGGCCCATAGGGAAAGAAGCTTTCCAAAGCCCAAGCCGAAGCCTCTTACAGCAGGGCATTAAGTGATCTCAGGATGGCGATTGTACACAGTCGTCACCCTGACTTCACAATCGACCAGATTCAAGCTGACCTAATTCTAGGCAAACTTCTAGAGATTATGGACGAGACGCCCTTTGGTAGTGGCAATCCACCACAGTTTGAGGAAAATAAGTACACAGGAGGCATTCTATGGATCACGTGTGCCAATGTCAATACAAAAACCTGGTTGCAACAATCTGCTGCAAAACTAGGGAACTTATGGGAAGGAGCAGACCTGACAGTAGTCGAGGCTAAGGACCTTCCCAAAAGACCTAAAGTCCTCGTCTGGCTACCAGGGATAGAAGAGGTATAAAAAGCCAGAACTCGCCTGGGAACCCGAAACCCAGGGCTGAAAGTAAGTAACTGCACGAATTTAAGCCGCAAAACAGACGAGAAAGGTCAAACACTGGCCTTCTCGGTTGATGCGGCATCCTTTAAATGCCTTGAACAGACCCAGTTCAAGACATTCTACAAATTCAGAAAGGTGACTTTCCGTAGTCTGGGAACCGGAAAGAAAAGTGAAGGTGATACAGGCAAACCTCCAACACAGTATGACGGCTTCGGTCGCTCTATGCAGAGAGATGAAGGACTGTGACATCTCCCTCATCCAAGAACCCTGGATATACCAGGGGAAAGTAAAAGGGATCACAGTAATCGGATGTGAGCTCATATACTGCAGAACACCCGATTGACATGATGCGTTCTAAAAAGGAATGTGAAAGGAAAATGAATATCAACCCTATACATTCTCAATGTAATTTTAAGCCACTCATGTGGCATTCAGTCGAAAGCCTTCTTATAATCCACGAAAGCAGCAAGGATGTTTCTTCGGTTGGTACAGGCTTCGTTACATATGACAGATTCAATAATCAATTGCTCCTTGCATCAGATTACTCCCCTGGTGCATCCTTTCTGTTAAGTTGCGATGAAGTTATTTTGTTCACAATGTGCATAGATGCGTTGTGCCAGGCAGGAGGTGATTATTTTTTAAAGTGTGGGAAGGCAAGTGATTGACTTATACTTAGCTGAGCCATGTGTGCTATGTTGCTTCTTTCGAAAAAGATACGTAATACCTTCTTCAGGGACAATGGTATTTTTGCTGGGTTAAGAAAAACATCAGTAATAAGATTAGCCAGGTAATGGCGCATACACCAGAACTTCTTGAGCCAGAAGTTCTGAACCCGGTCGGTACCTGGAGCTTTCCAGTTATGGAATTCCTTATATCTATGATTTTAAACCAAACGGCTTCGCACTCCCCCAAGGGAGTATTGACTCATACCAGGTATACAAAGGTACCAAAGTATGATACTCTGTGGGAACCTTCCTATGTTATCGGGTCCTAGGTGACGTGGTCTGATGTATTTCCTACGACCGTTCGCGCGGTTGCAAGGAACACTGCTTTCTGAGTCGGGTTATAGGGGTTGCAGGAGGTTCTTTGGTATCACTCCAGTTGTTGATAAAATTATGGGAATCTCTTGGAAGCTGTTCATTACCTGTTTTCTTCAGATTTTCACTTCCAGATCTCTTTATTTGGCGATTTTCTCGTTGTATTTTGGCCTTAGATTGTTGTTAGGTACAGCAATGTCGATTAGTGTAGTTCGTCTAGAAATTCTATCTGTTAGTATAATGTCTGGTCTATTATAAGCAACTGTCTGATCCGTTAGAACCGTTCGGTACTAATATAACTTAAACTGGTTGTTCTCAATGATATGCTCCAGATTGTATTTGTAATGAGATGCTTTCCCTACCTGTAATAGCTTTCACTTATCTGGTAATTCTTGGTGGAGTATCTTAGCGGCTGAGTCATGTCTTTCCTAATACTCGGTTGCGACAAACCCTTGGTATCCTCCAATTATGTGCTGGATTATCTCTAATGTTCGACAGCCATATCTACATTGATTATTTTCTATTGCAGGATCTTTGATGATGAACTGCCGATAGTTCTTGGTCGGAATAACCTGGTCTTGAATAGCTAACATGAAGCCCTCGGTTTCCGGAAACATCTTTCCTGAAATTAACCAGTAGTTCGACACTGAGTTATCGACATTATCCTGATTGACCTCATTTGGATGCCATTCATGCAGTAGTTTCTGTAGCCGAATCAGATTTTCTTACAGCAGTATAGCAAGGCAGAAGAATAGGAGCATATTTCTTCTTCGATGTAAACACACGAATATCTATCCAACGTTTTTAAATTTTAATGTGTCACACATCGAAGTTACAGGCGTAAATCTTGAGAATAAGCTTAATTATATTAATTAAATGGCTGGTCGGCAGTGCACTGCAGCTAGCCGTATATTTGTCGCTACTGTAATGCGCTGAGCTAGCTCTCCGCTGACCTTTAACCATATGCTTTCTCCACCTTTTAAAGATCCCTCTGTCCTGATCCATCGACCCACAATTCCTATACAATCCCTTAGGACCACATTCTTTCAGTTTTCGACTGGACCCGGCTACGAATAGATCCAGGGTTTCCCTCAATCAATCGTAGGAGGTGATTAAATGGGGAGAAATTTCAGATTTTAAATATAAATACGCCTCACTATAAAACATAAATTACCCCAGGTGGGTAGGACTAATGGTCCACAATCCCACACCGCAAAAGCAGTCTGCCCCACGAATTCTGGGGGGGGGGGGCAATATTTCGACATCTCCACCTTTAAGGGGCAGGGTGTTGAGGAGGCGAACCCCAGTCGCCCAAGACGCTACAGCCCAACCACAACAATATAAGAGCCAAACAATAGTGACTGCTCCACCCCCTGAAGGTGCTGGGCAGGAACCTCAGCCAGCAGTCACTCAGACGGCACTTCCAAGGCAGCGCATGAAATGGACAACATTTATGAATGAAACTATCATGGACATTTTTATAGGGTGACTGAACTAGGACGAGAAACGGTCGGCTATAGACAACAGCTTCATGCCGAATTTTGTAGGGAATATTCACACCTACAAGTGTCACGACAGAGACTAGCATACCAATATAGATCTATTGTTCGAAATAAATTAATATTAGAAGCGCGACTTAACATCATCAAGACGGAAATCAAAGGAGAGATAAGAAGCACCGATGACATCAATGACCAAATCACAGAACTTGCGCCACAGCCCGACACCGAGGTTGAAGAACAACCAAGCAACGACACGAGAGAGCACATTGACAACAACTACATCAGCATGAGGACCAAACAACTACAAGAGCTCCACCCGCCGAAGATGCTGCGCGAGAACCTCAACCAGAGCTCACTCAAGAAACTAGCTTCATAATCGGTGACCCGGGAAAGGTTCTAATGACTATTTTTTGTATGTTTTGAAGAATTTTTAATCATTTTAAATGGGATAATAAGATGTTTGTTGGCCATATTGGATCCGCCACAACAAAGCCAAAAATCATAAAATTGTTTTGGCACTACACCTATTACATCCGGCGTCTTGGCTTCGCAATATTGGATTATCAAGAATAGAAGCGGAACTGCGAATATATAAACTTTATAATTTTTATATCTTGCAGCATACCAAATAAATCACAATGTGAAAATTGGATTTTTGGCTACCATATTGGATCACCCTCTTGGATTATATTATCTTGTGACCAGCTTCATTATCACTGATCCAGAAAATTTCTTAGTTACCATTTTCAGTAGAGTCTGCATGAGGTGGAAAATAAATTTTTATTTAACTTTACATAAAGTTTATGATTTTTTATTAGAAAATTTGAGTCTTTTTAATTAAACTATTTTCTTAATATTACCGTTTATTACTTTTAGATACAAACTAATTTTTCAAGAAATAGTTACCTTATACAGGGTCAAAAACAAATAAACTTCGCATCACATGTGGCCAAATTTTAATAGTCACACACATATATATATATATATATATATATATATATATATATATATATATATATATATATACACATATATATATATATATATATATATATATATATATATATATATACATATATATATATATATATATATATATATATATATATATATATATATATATATATATGTTATATGCGATTCTACGACAATGTTATAATTAATAACTATTAATAACTTGCTCCTTGACCGCGATATCAAAGGTCGCATTAACAATTTACCAACTAAAGCAAAATCAGCAAATGCCACATTGTCACACGGGCTACGTGACTTTGAATGATGCAACATGATGCAACTTGCTGATGCTGCTACAGGGAGATTATAAATACCTTCCCAATTGTTATTTTAGTTAGTAATAGTAAACAAAGCAATTAATGCTGTTACTCTGTTAGTTTAAGTTCTGATTTAAAATTTGATTTATAAAATATAAAATAATTGTTAAACAAATAAATAAAGTTTTTTAAAGAGTGTTTTTTTAAGAAAACAATATAAAATTTGGTTCAATCGGTAGGATTCGTTTACGTTGGCAGAACACGAAGATATTCTCACTCTTGACGGCGGATCCCAATCCCTTGAAACGAAAAACGAACCAAAGACATCCTCACGCAACAGCAACGGAAGGAACACCTGGTGAAGCCCCTGGTTGCAAATAGTGAAGAAGTGAAGAAAAAACGATCGATGCTCAAGCAGGCAGTTTTGTAAGTAATCGAATCATCTCGTTTATTACATTTACAAAGTGATTTGTTGAAATTATCTGTCGACTATCCGATATTACCGTAACATTTCACATTTTCTTTTAAAACTAACATATTATAGTTAATTTTACCCCAAATTTTTCTTTATTCGTAAAACAAAATGCCAGAGATACATTCGACCGTGACCACCGGCGGTAAAACCGAGGAAAAGGAAAATTTAGAACCCTACAAACTCTCTGAAATATTTTCTATTATCCCCGAATTTGACGGTGATCATATTTCATTGGGTACTTTTCTAAACGCATGCGATTATGCCAATGATATGGCGGTGGATAATCAGAAGATTCTTTTAGTTATTCATATTAAAAACAAACTAAGAGGAAGAGCCGCCCAACAAATAAACTCGCGCAATCCACAATCATATGCGGAAATAAAAACTCTTCTAATTCACCAGCTTAATCGACACTATGGCCCTTAACACCCTTTTAACTGGTTTAGAATCACGCCTTGGTCAAATTTTTCGTGCTGGAAACCCTAAGGATCTTTTAGATGCCCAAGTTCGAATCCGGCGAAAACTTCAACTTTCTTATTTTGAAAATCAAAAAGTCAACAAACAACCAACAATTTCCAGACCCCCAATACAACCCAGGAAATTTCCAAACCAACCCCCGAAATGTCTCAACTGTGGACGTTTAGGACACTTAACAAACGAGTGTCGAACCCAAATGATGCAGAGACCTAATTACTATCAAAATAATCAAAATTTCCAAAAGCCGCCACAAAATTCTAACTTTTCTCAACCCCAATTCAGACCCCCCATGTTTTCACAACAAAATCAAACAAGACCTCCTATGTACTCACAACAAGGTCAGCATCAGTCGCAATTTCGCCCTTCAACGGTCCAACGAAACC
This sequence comes from Diaprepes abbreviatus, assembly GCA_034092305.1. NCBI lineage: Eukaryota > Metazoa > Arthropoda > Insecta > Coleoptera > Curculionidae > Diaprepes > Diaprepes abbreviatus. The sequence goes on from JASJET010000117.1 coordinate 878,019, forward strand.
CAAATCCTCACCACCAACCCAGAACCCACCATATGAATTACAACACGCAACCATATGAAGAGTAGTCCACACAATACGAGGAAAACCCTCAAGATTACTACGAATACGATCAGAGTTTTGAAAATAATTATTATGATAATTATTCTGGTGATCTTACTTCACCACCAAGTGATGAATACCAAAACCCAAATTTTTGCTCTCTCCCGAACCAGAATCACCCCCCGAACGAGACTACCTCGATCACGAACCCATTGGAAATTATTCAGGATCAAATCAACAATTTGAATCTGGACGACATGAATCCAAATTTAAATTTCCAGGAACAGCAATTCCTTTAAGCCCACTTCTTGCTGTCAACCCAAAAAACTTATATTATATCCATGACGCATCTAACAAATTTAAATTACTTATCGATACCAGAGCAGGCATGTCTATTTTCAAAAAAAATACAGCCCAAAATTTTCGCAATAGGACTCCAGAAAATATCACGATCCAAGGAATAACCGATCAAAAACTACTTATAACCGAAGCCACCCTGGTTCCTTTCAATACAGGTGATCCCCACAAAGTTTTTATATATGACCTCGACATAGAATTTGACGGCTTAGACTTTCTGGAACACTATCAATGCGTAATAGACCTTAATTCCAAAACGCTTATTACAAATTTTAAAACAATTGCACTACACAAAGCGGATTCCAATTTTACACGACAAACGCAAGAGACTAATAATAACACCCGGAATAAAATTTCTATACAGGGTCGTACGGAACAAATATTTAATCTCAAATGCGGTTTATCAAACATAGACGCAATACTAATCGGTCAAGAAAAGGAAAAAGTTAGGCTTCCTTATGCTCTTGTTCGCGTAAACAACAACGGAGAATTTTTAACAAGTGTTATTAATGCGAACGCAATACAAAAAACGGTTGATTTTTCCGACCTTTCTATTGAACCAATAGAAAACATCGAAACTATCCTAAACTTTAATAGCCGCGAATATAAAGACATGGAACCAATAGACAGGATAAAAATAATTAGGGATCAGTTGAGAACTGAACACTTAAATGCAGAAGAGGAAGAAGCCGTTACACAACTCTGTCTAGACTATGCCGACATATTTTATATAGAAGGTGACAAATTAACTTTTACAAATGAAATCAAACACACTATCGAGACAAATAATTCCAGGCCGATCTTTACTAAATCTTATAGATACCCACAGGTGCATAAAGAAGAAGTAAAAACCCAAATCAGAAAAATGTTAGAACAAAACATCATCCGACCATCTGTGTCACCTTGGTCCTCCCCTGTATGGGTTGTGCCGAAGAAACTAGATGCATCCGGAAAACAGAAATGGCGTGTGGTTATTGACTATCGTAAGCTAAACGAGTTGACGGTAGACGATAAGTATCCACTCCCCAACATCTCCGACCTCTTAGATCAACTTAGCAAGTGCCAATACTTCTCTACCCTTGATCTCGCATCTGGATTTCGCCAGATTGAGATAAGTCCCGACGATATCTCTAAAACTGCTTTTTCCGTTGACAATGGCCATTACAAATTCGTTCGTATGCCTTTCGGCTTGAAGAATGCCCCGTCCACCTTCCAAAGAGTCATGGACAATATTCTACTAGGCATTCAAAACGAGCGTTGCCTTGTTTACATGGACGCCATCATTATATACTCTCCTACTATCCATGAACACATGGATCGCCTTAAAGAAGTTTTCAAAAGACTCCGTAAAGCCAATCTCAAAATTCAGTCCGACAAATGCGAATTCCTACGAAAAGAAGTCGCCACCTTGTTACTCAAGACGGTGTAAAACCCAATCCTTCCAAGGTAGAATGTATTCAGGAATTTCCCGAACCTAAAACACCAAAGGAAATAAAATCCTTCCTTGGACTAGTAGGCTACTATCGCCGTTTCATACCTAACTTTGCAAAATCTCAAAACCACTCACTAGGCTTCTCCAAAAATATGTTGAATTTAATTTCAATATAGATTGTAAGGCATCATTCGATAATCTTAAACAGGCTCTAATCTCTGACCCGATTTTAATCTACCCGATTCGAAGATCCATTCCTTCTTACAACAGACGCGAGCGCGTTTGCAATTGATGCCGTTCTCTCCCAGGGACCTGTAGGAAGAGATATTCCCATAGCCTTCGCATCTAGGACTCTTTGCAGCGCAGAGACTAAGTACTCTACGATTGAAAGAGAACTACTTGCCATAGTCTGGGCCGTTAAGCACTTTCGCCCTTACCTTTTTGGTAGAAAATTTACCCTTATTACGGACCATAGACCCTTGACCTGGCTATTTTCCATAAAGGATCCCGGAAGTAGACTAACAATATGGCGTCTTAAACTCGAAGAATACAACTATAAGATCGAACACAAACCCGGCAGGATAAATAAAAATGCCGATGCACTCTCCAGAATAAAAATAAACCATTTCAAGGAGTGCGCAAACCTACAATCGAAAATAAAGATCTTCGCATCAAACGATCAAGATGACGAGCCAGAAGACGAAGCCACAAGCACTTCTGAAGAAGATGAAGATCTTAACGACGACCAAATAACGGAAGAATTTAACAAATTTGTAGAGCTCTATAAAACAAGATCTTTAATCGATTACTCAAAAATAGAAACATCAAACACGCAACTTTTAGACAAAGCTCATAAAAACATAGTTACCTTCTTTTGGCAAAATAAACTACAAGAATTACACCACAAAATATTAGACGATATATTCGAGGAAAATTTCGAATATCACACAACAACCATTAACATAGTTAACAGCAAGTCCGTCAAAAATAGAAAGTATTACATCGTACTACTCCCGTTCGATCCAGAAACTGTGGTTCAACATTTATTTTATGTTCTTTACAAAGCTCAAAATGAATTCGAAGTCTCAAAAACATATTGTATCGAAAATAACCTTGAACTCCCAATTCTAGAAATTTTCTCCTATATATTCTCAGACAAAGAGATAAAATTAAAAATTTGCCAAGATATGGTCAAGACACCCTCAGAGGATGAAATCCCACAAATTCTAGATCATTACCACCGAGGAAAAACTAATTTACACAGGGGAATAAATGCAACAGTACGACGTATAAAAGAAAAATATACATGGCCAAATCTTATTAAGGACGTTGAAAAATTAATAAAGGCCTGTGAAATATGTCAAAGGGTCAAAATATGCAGGAAAAACCTCAGCAGACCTTTAGTCATAACGGAAACACCGAGAGCACCATTCGAAAGAATTAATATAGACATTTTTGAATACCCCACAAAAAACCATGCACTCACCATAAGAAACGAGCTAACCAAATTTACACAAGCTTACCCTATCGAGGACAAGTCAGCCAAGTCGATTGTAAATACTCTCCTAGTGTTTTTCCAACACTATGGCACCCCATTAAGGATAGTATGCGACCACGGCAGAGAATTCAATAATGCCCTCATGAAAGACCTCTGTCACCTTTTCGATATAAAATTATGTTTCACGAGCGTTAGGCACCCTCAATCGAACGGCTCACTAGAAAGATTTCACGCCACACTATCTGAAATGATCCGTGCAAATCTCATAGAAAACCCCCAAGAACACCCGTTCAACGTTTTACCCTATGCGGTAATATGTTATAATAATACGAAAAACAAAACCCACGGATTCACCCCTTATGAACTATTATTCGGACACTCCGCAATCAGATGTCCCGCAAAATTGTATAATCAAAAAGAACTCATCTCTAAATACGTGAGAGATCTCAATAACAGAATGGAGCATTATTATAAGGTAGCAAGGGACATGACAGAAACACAAAAACAAAAATCAAAAGAAAGATACGACCAAAGAGTCGCAAAAAATCCCTACGAATATAAAGTCGGAGACAGAGTATATGTAAAAGAATCTCAAATTAAAACTAAAGCCGAAAACCTATTTAACGGTCCTTTCGAAATTACTGAAATTTTCCAAAATTCAGCCACCCTAATTAATCCAAACACAAATCAACTCACAAAGATTAACTTCGACCGGTTAAAACCTTACTCTGAATAAGGGTTATTTCTTTTACAGATTCTGCGCGTTGCTCGCAGCTACGTCTTCTCAATACTTCATAACACCCATAAACAATACCGTTGGAATCTTCTTCCATGAGGAAGGCACTATAAAGATATCAAACAACAAATGGACACTCCTCGTTTACAAAGAACTGCTGCCTATAAATGAAGCTATTCTACATAACGATAAGATCTTAAATTCGATGCTAGATAACCTGATTTCTCCGGAAATAACACCACCAAGACTAATAGCCTTTAAAGGAGAAGTACAAACTCACTCTAATCTACTCGAACAAATCTCTAACTCCGTTAATCTTAAATATAAAGACATAATCGCGGACACACAAAATTATGCCTATAGGAATAAACGCGGAATAATTGACGGAATTGGAACAATATGGAAAACAATCATAGGTAAATTAGACGCGTCGGACGGCGAATACTTCAATGACTGTATAGAGAAAATCACGCGGGACGAAAGACAAATTGAGAATCTAATGAAAAATCAAATTTCGGTAACAACTTCAGTAATTAAAAGTTTTAATTCTACCATTGAAAAATTAAGAATCGACGAAGAAACTTTTAACGACGACGTACGAAACATACAAACGGCAATAATGGACATATCAGACGATTTAGCCTTTTATAACGCAAAACTAAACACTTTGGATTTGTGCGAATCCCTTATGGAAACCTAATCTTTCATAGAAAATTATCTTAACGATATCCTAAACGCCATAACATTCGCTCGCCTAAGAATTTTACATAGCTCCATCATTACCCCACTAGATCTGATCGAGTCGCTTAAACAAATTTCTCAAGCTCTACATAAAAACAATTTACCACTACCGGTCTATTCCTCTAGCCTCGCTAAATATATTGATATTATCGAGCTAGAAGCCTATCAATCAGACTCTAGAGTATTGTTTGTTTTAAAAATTCCTCTGGTTGATCCCGAAACATACACTATGTATCGCCTTTATCCCATACCAATATTCGATAACCGTACAGGGTTTCACCATATCATCTCTACCACTCAAAATATATTGCGAGAGATGATGATTTGATGCTCTACGTTTCACTTCAAAGCCTTAAGACTTGCAAAGTACTTAGCTTCCACCAGAAAATCTGCTCTGAAGTACTTCCACACTCAATAGACAGTGACTCCATCTGCGAAGCACAACTTTTGAAGCAACCAATCCACCTGTTACCAGGAACCTGCCAATCAAGTTTGCTGTTAGCAAAGGGATAAAACGTCCAACAAATTGATCAAAACCTTTGGTTAACTTCAGTGTCAAATCCACTACCCATCACTGTGAAATGCGACGGGAAATCACTCATGACGAAGGTCGTCCAAGTCAACACCATTCTACGTCTTTAACCAGACTGCAGCGCATTCATTGGAACCACCAGAGTTCATGGAAAGCGTCTGATAGATGTATACCAAAACGTCACTTACAAGAATCTTCCAATCGAAATTCCATACAAGTGTTGTGAACACCTTCCAAAGAAGCCATCCGTACCGGACGTCAAACCCTTGAAGTTAAACAAAATTGACATTGATGACCTCAACATTGCTCAACATAAGCTAGACCAGTATTCTGAAGAGTTGGATAAAATCATCTCCCAACCTTTCGTGAACAAGCATCTACAGTGGTTTACAGTCTCGAAAATAGTCGTAATCATTCTCCTGACCACAACTTACCCTGTCCAAATGTCGACGCAGAAGACTGCCGATGATTACCTCAGGCCCCTCCGACGATGATTCTCCTTCAAGACCAAGACCAGCGAACCGGAAAAATACCTCCAGCCTTTGCGGTATTCTCCCAAGAAGAAGACCCAACATCCGCCTGGACCAATCCTTACACGAAGAGGAAATAGAACTCCGATAAGATTAAAAAGTTGCTGCAAGGCACCAACTTTTATTAAAAAGGGGGAGTTGTTATATGCGATTCTACGACAATGTTATAATTAATAACTATTAAAAACTTGCTCCTTGACGGCGGTATCAAAGGGCGCATTAACAATTTACCAACTAAAGCAAAATCAGCAAATGCAACATTGTCACACGGGCTACGTGACTTTGAATGATGCAACATGATGCAACTTGCTGACGCTGCTACAGGGAGATTATATTTTATTTGTTATTGTTATTTTAGTTAGTAATAGTAAACAAAGCAATTAATGCTGTTACTCTGTTAGTTTAAGTTCTGATTTAAAATTTGATTTATAAAGTATAAAATAATTGTTAAACAAATAAATAAAGTTTTTTAAAAAGTGTTTTTTAAGAAAACAAATATAATATATATATATATATATATATATATATATATATATATATATATATATATATATATATATATATATATGTAATAAAATGTCAAATAATATATATAAAATAGGCTTTCCGAAAAATCCGAAAAATGATGACGGCGCTGTTTAGTCCTCATATCGCCATATATATATATATATATATATATATATATATATATATATATATATATATATATATATATATATATATATATGTATATATAATATATATGTATATATATATATACATATATATATATATATATATATATATATATATATATTGTGTTTTATCGTATTTATAATTTAATAGACATCTAACTTTTCACCAGCAAAAAAACTGCGAAACATGTTGACCTTCAGGCTGTAAAACGTTGCGAAAATGTCTAAAAAAACTCTCTACCCCCAGAATTACGGTAAAGCGAATCGATTAATCTAAATGGGCAATCATGCACTTTATATTACACTCTAATATCACAGGTTGGTAAAAAATTAGGTTGTCCAATAACAGTAAAACCTAAGCACCTTACAAGTTCTTTATTTCACCACTTTTTATGGAAGAGGGTGAAAAGTCGATTAAGGAGGGCACTTCTCTATATGTGAACGAGATAAGTTCCCGAGAAAATGTGTTAATCCATTCATTTATACGACAGCGTAGTGATAAGAAGCCTAACCCGAATTCGTAAGTAGTTGTAGAACACAGATCCGTATCAAATTTTTAAAATATATAGCCACAATTTTTCTAATACGAGCTAATCTATATTTTCTTTAACTATTCTAGAGAATGTAAATAGTAATTTATATTTCAAAATCAAAAATATATCATAGTTGGACAAAAATTTAGTCTGTAATTAAATTTAAAAAAAAAAAAGATTTATCATATATAAACAATAGTTTTTGCTACATATGTATTTTCTTAAAATATAGCATTCATTTTCCTGGTGTTTTTGGGTAACAGTTAAGGATTTCTTGATGATAATATCACATAAATTATCCCAAGAAAACTTATAGTATATTTTTATTGTAATCCATTTCGATACCAAATTCCAAACTAAAATGTAAAGATTATCTAAACTATATAGTTATTGTTTTTCAGAAGTGGTTCTAGAGGTCGTTTTATATTTTGATAATACGAGTATTAAAAAGTGTAATTATTAAACACTGATATATTTTCGTTTCTGATTGGTAACTTAAGTGATATGGTAAACTAACATTCGTATTTAAGAACATATTAAATAATGTTTTATTTGTTACAAAATACAATTATTTTTAATATTTTTGTTGCAAACAGTTTTATAATACTCCTGGTGCCCACAGGTTTCTCTGGCCGTTTAAGGGATTTGAATATGTCAAAGTTTTTCTTACGTATTTAATGGTGTGTTCTTGAAAAGTGGTCAATTTGCTGTTAACAATTTACATATTTATGAAGCCAAAAAGTTGTTAATAAGTATGCTATTAGCCTCAAACACATTCCGTTTTATTTCAAATTCATGACAAATATGTCATTTTGTTCAAAATTAAAAAATATTAATTAATTTATTCAAACCCTCGATCATACCCTATAGATTTAAACAACAATAGATTTGTTTGATTGCTGTCTATGGTCGATGGGGGAGAGGCTTTTTGATGCTTGACAGACATAAACATGTTTACTTATCTTTTCTTTCAGTTTTATTGCTTGTCGTGATCCTTTTCAGTGTCTTTAAGTGTTAAAAAGTACTATAAATGCGAAGTTTGCAATTAATATCGACAAAAAAAGGATTTAAAAACTTATTTTTATTGGTAAATATTGTTTGATATTGTTTATATATTGAAAATAACAATAATAATAATTTACGCCACTATAAATTTATACTTTTACGTATTCTAGAATTGACATACCGATTATCATATGATACTTGTTTGAATAATGCTATTAGAGCGGAAAGTCGATATCTGTGTACCAAGAAATGAAATATTTACTGTTTATCAATACTTTTTAAAATAAATATAAAAATATTATACGTTATTCAGAGTTCGAACAACCAGGCCCTAGTTCTGACATTATTTAATTCTAAAGGGGTATGTTCCACGATTCAAACATCACGAACGGCCTTCGGAGTAACATAAGATGCTTGGACCTTAAATTTTCTGAAACATTTTTTTAACTAAATTTTTTGTCTATATTCAGGAAAATGGATATGTTTATGTCTCTCTGTACGTCTATTGGTGTTCCTGTGAACCTATGTGTTGTATGTATGTGCAAAATTGATTCCATTTAAAATGTTCATTAAAAAGACTCCATAATTGTACTAAATTTGCCAAATTTTAATACAATTTTCAGTTATTTGCTATTTTATCAACAATACGGTTCTGATTGTGGTGCTCTAAGGTATTTAAAAGTTTACGAGATGCCCTCAATAAAAGTATTATATCAAATTCCTGTTAGAGCAGTCACACGTACTTTAAATTCATATGGAAATATAGGTGGAGAATATGTCATGACTGTGATGAAATTAAAATATAGATATGCTGTGGGGTATACACACAGATATATTTTAAAGATTAGAGGATACGAAAGTAGCTTTATACAGGAGGGTTTAAATCTTAAATTGTCTGAAATAAACCGTCAATTTGGTTTTGTTTTTCAGATAAATACCTTGGGGTGCATTTGTTACATAACACTGTAATCCCATTTTTGTTGACTGCAGGAGATTATTGAATCAAGCTACTTTAGCCTCTACACTAGCAGTTGTTCTCTTATTTCTAGAAATTCCTAAACATAAACTAGAAAGAAATCCTATTGAAGCTTTTCGATTCATTACGTTATTGAAGAAGTAATGAACATTGTCGTTTTTTCCTATATTATTCTATATATATATATATATATATATATATATATATATATATATATATATATATATATATATATATATTTATATATATATATATATATATATATATATATATATACATATATATATATATATATATATATATATATTTATATATATATATATATATATATATATATATATATATATATATATATATATATATATATGCGTGTGTCTGTGTCCGGTAAGTAACGCCCAATTTCTTGGGAGCATATAGGGGAAGTCAAAATAATTCTACTTTGTCAGAGAAAAAATAATCCTGATGTGCCATTTAACGGAGATACAGAGTCCTAAAGTGGTACCCAGCGATTTAACTTATCGGCTCTAAATTTACCGACTTGTATAATTTAATGAAATTTTAATATTTTATAGAGACCATAAAAACTTGTTTTAGATCAACAGAGAAGTCATGCACGGCCTTGCAGCCATACTCGTTAGGCCTAATTTTTGAAAGGTGTCATTTTACAACGCTGGAAATTGATTTTTTAAATACTTTGGTGATTCCTTTAAAAAAAAAGATACTCTCAATTTATTTCGATAAAACTAATGGTTCTCGAAATAAATCGGTTTTTATGCGAAAAACTCAAAAGTTAGTAATGCTAAACAGAAACAGGTAAAAATAAAACACACAGGGTGTGCTATATGCTTTAATTTATGGGGAGGCGCTTCCTTACTCTTCGAAAGCAAGAAGATATTAAGATTTTAAGTTTAGACATTGTCAAGTCCAGAAACCTCTCAAAACTTTATTAATTTATAATGTTATTAAAAAGCGAAAATAGTGAAAACGTTTAAATGTTATTTTGGCGAATGTTCAGTATGGGCCACATACTTCAATAAATTTTCTTATTCTTCGAATATTTTCCCGCTGCACTGCAAATAATATTCCGGTATTATTACGGACTTCGTTAGAATGCCGTGATATTCTCGCTAGTAGTTCTTCTCTAGTATTTACTGGTGTTGAATAAACTAATTCTTTTAGATGTTCCCAGAAGTAAGAGTGTAATGAATTTAGGTCTGGAAACTTTGGTGGTTATAAAACAGGCCTACCTCAATATATTCATCGAGGGCCAAAAACGTTATTTAAGTGTTGACGTACTATACGGTTAAGATGAAGCACCGTCATGCATGTACCACATTTGTATTCTTCTATCACCAAGTACGACTTCCAAAAATTATTTAAATTTTGCTGCAAAAATTAAAAATAAATCTTACATTGATTCTTCCTTCCAAAACAAATTGACGTATAAGATCATTTCCGATGACGCCAATCCACATATTTGTTTTGAATTATAGCGTGCGGGTTTTTATCCTCCCAAAAATGTAAATTATGTGAGTTTATTATGTCATCTCTTGTAAGACCGGCCTCATCACTAAAAAAAATAAGATTAGAAAAATATAGATTTAGGTTATGTGGCTAAACTAGTTGGAGTATTGAAGTTTAGCGGGATAATCATCCGGAGACTCAGCGTGTACTTTTTCATCGTGGTACGGATGAAGTAACTATTCTGTTAGAATTTCATGTACAATCCATTTTGTAACATTGCTTTGGGCCGCGAACTTTCTTATGCTGTTGTGGTTGTCAACAATATCTTACAAAAGTTGTTCCTCTACTTGAGGGTCTCGTGCTCTCCTAGGAGGGCCCTCACCACCACATCGCGGAATAATAACCCTGAATAAAACATGTAAAAAATTAATTCGTTAGCTCTAATAATTATTTTCTAATTATCTTTTATCTGTTTTCCTTAGGCTCCGACAAACTCGTTAAACAGTTTTTGTACTTGACAATGTTCGAGCTGGAAATCTTTCAATATAAGATATTCTTGCCTTCGAAGTATTTGATAGCGCTTCACCATAAATTAAAACATATCAGCACACCCTGCGTATTTTATTTTTACCTGTTTGTATTTAGCATTAGTAACTTTTGGGTTTTTTGCATAAAAACCGATTTATCTTGAAAACCGCCAGTTTTATCGAAATGAATTAAGAATACCTTTTTTGAAGAGAAATGCCAAAGTATTTAAAACTTAGTTTTCAGTTCTCTAATATGACACCTTCCAAAAATTAGGTCTAACGAGTGTTGCTGCAAGTCCGTTCCTGACTTCTCTAATGATCTAAAGCATCTACTGTAGTGTGGTTTAATACGTCTTTATAGCCCCTATAAAATATTAAAATTTCATTAAGTTATACAACTCAGTTCATAACTTAGAGGCGATAAGGTAAATCGCTGGGTGTTCTTTTACTGCTATGTGTCTCCGTTAAGGGGTACTACAAGAATTTTCTTCTAGCAAAGTAGGGTTATTTTGACCTCCCCTTTATGCTTTCGAGAAATTAGGAGGTACTTATGGGACACCCTGTATATATATATATATATATATATATATATATATATATATATATATATATATATATATATATATATATATATATATATGTACATATATATACTGATATATTATAATTTATAAATATTCGAGTTTTTCGTACCATTTTTTCTTGGCGTGATATTTGCATGTCCGGTTCTAGCTCCAAGTTGATTTGAAACTATGATTGCCTCGGCACTCATGTCAGGTTGAAACTATCGGTGACTGCCTCGATATTTATGTCAAGTTAAAACTGGTGCGTGACTGACTGTGGATCCATGCTGAGTTGAATCTGATGGATGACTGGCTGAGGATCTCTGTGTGTTGAAACCGATGAGTGACTGGCCCAGAATCTATATCGGTTTAAACTGATAAGTGACTGGCTCAGAATCTATGTCGGTTGCAACGGATGAGTGACTGGCTCTGGATCCACGCTGAGTTGAAACTGAAGAGTAACTGGCTCAGAATCCATGTCGGCTTGAAACCGATGAGTGATTGACTCTATATCCATGCTGGGTTGAAATTGATGCGGGATCCATGTCGTGTTGAAGCTCATTCAGCACAGGCTCCAGATTGGTGTCGGATTATAACTCGAAATTGACTGGCTCCATAATCGGCTCCATCATCGACTCTATAATTGGCTCCATAATCGGCTCCATAATCGGCTCTGGGTTTATTAAAGGTTGCTGATCCATCACCGGTGGTTGCTCTACCAAAGATTGCTGGTCTATAACCTTGTTTTGATCACATTGAAAGCTAATGGGTTCAGGTTCGGCTGTAACATATTGATGAATTATTCATTCGGCAATGCTTGATCCATGAGGAATTCTTCTACATCTTCAAATTTCTCATTTTAAAATTCAGACTCTGACGGTGGAAGCCACATGACGGTTCAATCAGAGTATTACGCATCTATTCAAGTTCTCCATAAGGTTTACTTGATGTTCGAGGATGTTTACAAATTCCTCGAGAGTAAGAATAATAAAGGTACTCATTATAAAACTTGACTGCTAAGTTAAAAGTAAAGACGCTGAAAGTCCTTATATACAATATTCAAGTACCACGGTCCGAAGAAGGTGAAGAAGAAGAAGGCAAAGCCAGCGTAAACTCGAGAGGGGTCGTGGAACGGTCGTATGTTGTTTTGTTCTTAAGAAAAAACGAGTAAAGAGGAGAAGCAGAAAAAAAAGTTGTTTTTTGGTTTTTATATTATTCCAAAAAATATATTTTTTTCTTCTTCTCCTCTTTACTCGTGTTTTTCTTAAGAACAAAATAACATACGAGCATTCAAAGACCTTTCTTGAGTTCACGGTCTCACGGACCCTGTCATACCACCTAGTGCTACGCGTACCAGCCGGTACCAGACTCTTGGTCACCTTAAAAGGTTGCCGAGTGCGAAGCATCGCTTCAGTTTGCTCCCCGCTATTAGCCTGCATCTTATACCATGATAATATTCTCAAATTTTACTTGTGAATTTATCCTGTAAGTGCTTAATATTATTTTGAAATATTGTGTGACGGACTGTTCATTTATATTCGGTTGGTATTTTATATTTAATATTATTGATTTAGTATTTTTGATTGTCTTTTGTATTTGCTTTCACTTAATTTTTTATTTTATTTTTGGCTATAAACTTTTTTTTGATTTTTTAATTTTCGATTTTTGATTTTATTTAAAATGTGTTCACTTCTAAACGAACAAATTGAATATATTGATGTAACTGCATTGGATTTAAACGAGGCTTGTCTTGTCCATGATTTGTTTGAATAGCTTTTAAATATATTAGAAGGATCTGCAACTCGTTCAGGGCTAAATTTAGTTGATGACAATGAAGAACATTCGGAAATTTCCGAGAACTGTGAAGAAAAAAATAATTAGGGTGGTAATGAGCGAATTTAAAAAAATAATAATGAGGAAGAGGCTTATTGCCCCCATTATTCACCAATTTTGGATGCTTCATCAGATTCTTCATCGGATTTTTCCATCGACAGTGTGGAAACTGTCATATAAATTTCATCGAAAATGGACAAAATTTATTTGAACGGTTTAACTAACATTTATATCAAGATTTTGAGCTACCACCAAAATTTGGCTATACAAAGAATTTAGTGGTTATTTTTGATTTTAGTTGTTATAAAATTGTTGGGGACATTGAAATATATAATTATGCGGGACAGTTTAAGAATGAGCAACCTCAATATCCCTCAAATATCATTTATTACTCGAGCGAAAATCAATATTTTGAACCATTGAAAAATATTGCTAGCCAGATTCTGGAACAAAATTTATTAGTCGAGTAAAATTTTTCTAAAAAATGTTCTTCACTTGAAACCTTGCTTGATTTCCCAAATAAAAAAAATTAGATGGTGACAATTTTAATTCTCAAACTTTTGAGGATAAAAATCTTTCTTTACCAATCACAATTACAACAGCTCTAAAGATCATTTCAGCAAATAAAAAGAATAAGAGGGAATTAGATAAATTTATTCACATGGAATATAAGCCAAGTTTAATAGAAGTGACATGAGATGTGCAGCATCTAGATTTAATTCGATGGTATACTCTTATTTCAACTTGGATAGTATTTGTAATAATTTTACCAATTCAACTCTGAATAATGTTAAAAATTTTATAAAAAGGCAAGGTGACCTTTTTTTAAATTTAGGTAATATATTTTTTTCAAAAAATCCATGTTTTTCTTAAAATTAAAAAAGTTATTCCAAAAATCTTCCCAAATTGTATGAGCTGAAAAAATGCTAATTAGTCTATATCAGTGGGTCTAAATGATCAGATTGTGTTTATTTAAAAATGATATAACACTAACTCAACTCTTTCCATTTTAAAATGACCATCCTTTGCACACACTGCTTAAAGAATTTAAATGGAAATAACATATTGTACGCCACCTTCGAGAAAATTTTATGAATACCGTAAATCTGTAACCTGCAAGATTATATAATTGATCGTAAGTCATTTTTGTAAAATTATATATAGCTATAATTTTTCTTTCTAATATTAATTAATAAAATGCTACAGAGGTTTTTAAAAAATTAATTGTTTCAGTTGATGAACCATTTTCAAGCCATCCAATGCAATATTGTCAAGACTGAGAAGTAAATGTCAAGTCCAATTCCAAGAACGCACACTTGAGAACAAATATTCATAAAAACAAAAACTGCATAAAATATGGAGATGGAATTGACGTTATAAGAAGTGCATTTAAGTGACGAATAGCTTCCTACAGAATATGTTCGCCCAATTATCATGCCGAATTCAAAAAATTTCAGGAAGAAATTAACATTGAAATACAAACTTTAATTCGACAGCGTCAACAAGAATTTACGTGTTATAATGTTAAAGAAAATTTAAAATTATTTGGATTGTATTATTCCCCAATTTTAAGCTCAACTTCTTCATTTAATATACGATTCTTCATTATTACCCATATAACTGATTTACAGCAGCTCTACGATGATTAATTCAAGGTAATTGCAGTAAATGCAGATGAATTACCAGAACGAGACTCAGATAATTATTATTGTTTAATTCCAAGAGCTACATTTATTAATATAACTTGAATATCTCTAACAAATATTATTCGAAACTAACTTTTAATTCTTATTACAGGGTGGGTTTTACAAAGAATTTTATATTTGGAAATAAATTTCAATAAGTACAAACTATTGAATGCTTCCTCCTATAGTGAGATACATAACTTTTCTAAATCACTAGTGGATGTGATGAATGAGGGCAATTGTTGTTTCGCCTGGACAGTCGTTTTAGCAGTATACCAGCCAATCGGCAGTACTCAAAAAACCTCATCGTATCCAGACTTTAGAGACGTTTTCGATTTTACAGGTATTGAATGAATGAATGAATGAATGAAAAAGGAGCGGTGATACTAGATCATCGATGCCTAGGCAAACATTGAGCCCTTTACATCCCATCATAGCTGCAGGTTATTCGAGGCCGATCGCCTTTGTGAATCTAAGCAGTCTCGTTAGTTGAACTTGCCTAACTGCTTCCGGTAACAAAATTGTATGTCCGAAATATCTCTGTCTCAGTCGGTTGAGTGCTGGACACTCTCTAAGGATATGGTCAACAGTTTCGTCCTTCTCCAAACACCATCTGCACGTGGGGTCATCTACGACACCGATTCTATGAAGATGGCCCCTGAGGTGACAATGTTCTGTCAACAATCCCACCACAATTCGCAGGTCTTTTCTTCCCAAAGAATGAAGCTCCTTAGTACGCCGTGCACTGGGCCCAGTTATATGTTCCTTAGCACATCTCATTCCAGGAGCTCCCCATCACGATTCAATAAATTTGCTTTACAGCAACGATTTTAATTCCCTTTTGCTAATAGCAATTAGGACAGGTAATATTGGTTGGGGTCCATACGGTTCAGTCGCCTTACTCAACTTTGCCAGACGATCTGTTTCCTCATTCACGCGTATGACCGAGTGACCAGGAACCCATACGACTGTGCAGCCTTTCCTTGTCATACCATTTAGTACATCCTTGCACTCAGACACCAGTCGCAAAGTTATGACACTAGACTTCAGTGCCAATATCGCAGCATTACTGTCTGAGCATATATTTATTACTCTATTCCTGTCTATGTCCCTCTCACAGAGATTGGCACACTGCAGAATAGCATAAATTTCCGTTGTGAAAATTGTCGCACATTGTCCGAGAGGGTAGTACTCTCTAATTCCTGTGCTCGTGCCGAATACTACGGCTCCCGCTCATTCATCTTCTCGAGATCCATCAGTATACCACCAGGATCCATTTTTGGGAAGATTTTGTTCTCCCTTGCAATCATCTCTACTTGGCAGATATATCTCCATGGAGAAGATGTGTTTTAAAAGCGGCATCATTTAGTCTGTCCGCATGAGGAGTGATGGACACATCTCCACCGCGCTTTCCGAGATACTTGAGTAGACGCCCGTTCCAATTCCAAAATGTCCCAAGCAACTGAGACAATAAACAGCATACAGGGCCTCGTTTTCTATGTATAAGTGAAGAGGAGGCAGATTCCCAGGACTTCCATAGCCCTGATGGGAGCAGTCCTCATCGCATTTAATATTTCCACACAAGCTATTCTCTGAACTTTGTTAAGTTGAAGAATGTGTTTGCGCTTTGTTGTACTACGCCACCATACAATAGCGGCCTACGTTATCATGGGGAGGATCACCATAGTGTATATCTAAAATAGCACTTCAGGCGTCAGTCCCCATGTACAGCCAAAGGCTCGTTTACAAGCTCAGAAAGCACATATGGCTTTCTTGGTTCGAGCCTCAATATGATCATTCCAGCTCAGTCGTGAATCCAGAATTACTCCCAAGTAATTAACTGCCCGCTTAAGTTGAAGAGTCCTTCCGACCAATGTAATTGTAGGAAAACTCCCCATTTTTCTTTTTTTGTAAAGAGAACCATCTCGGGCTTGTCCAGATTTATTCCGAATACCTCCCTGCGGCACCATCGTTCCGTGGTCTGGAGGACCCGCATCATTGACCCCTCCAGGTCCCAGACATGGCTACCAGGGCACAAAATGACTATGTTATCAGCATAGGCCTATGTATACAAACCGGAATCATTCAGTTCACTCAACAAGCTGTCCGCCACAAGGTTCCACAGCAAAGGCGATAGTACTTCTCCCTGTGGACAGTCTCTACTTGACAGTGCTTTAACAGTTACATTGTTAAGCTCAGCATATATTATTCTCTTAGTTAACATTGTTCTGATCCATGCGACTACTGTTGGTTCAGAGCCTCGTTGTTGTAGAGCATTGTATATCGAATCATGAGACGTGTTGTCGAATACTCCCTGGATATCGATAAAGGGACCTAAGGCAGATCATCCAACCAAGAGCGCGCTTTCGACTCTTGTGACGAGTCGGTGTAGCGCCGCATCCGTGGATTTTCTTGCCTGATAGGCAAATTGCAAAGGATTTAAGGGATATTGAACAATTAATCCGCCTTTAATGTGTCAATCTACCAACCTTTTCAGTGTCTTTAATAAGAAACTGGTCAGGCTGATAGGACGGAAAGACTTAGGATTTGTGTAGTCTGTTCTTCCTACCCTGGAAATTAAGACTACTTTTGTTTCCCTCCATGCCATCGGTATGTATCCCAAGCTCAAACATGTAAGGCTGAAAATATATCATCCTTACCAGGTGACTTGAAAGGGGCAAAAGTTTCCGTCGATCATTTCACCCTTTCATATGTCACTATTGTTTTAACTAACTTGTAGTCATGATATGCTAAGGTGAGTCTCCATTCTTTAGATTCGCCCTCATACCGATTTGAGCCTGGAAAGTGCACTCTTAGTAGCTCTTCTAGGGTCCCCTCTTCTGTCGTGGTTTGATCTACTTCAGAAAGAGCCAATGCTCCAATCCGGGCACTAGGATCTCTAGATAGTATTTTACTGAGGGCATGCTTTCTATGCTCACGCAATATTGATATTGGAAATAATGTATTAATTCATGATTTCGTAAAGAAGAATTCCATGAAACCAGTTATCGAGATTAATGAACAACCTGCTTTAAAAGAGATGGATCCTTGTTGCTTTTACCATTAAAAATTACCATGTGTATGTGTGTTATCAAATGTTTATACACTTTCAAACAATTTTTTTATGTAATAAAAGACTTGATTACAAATTATGTGTTTTATTTTGTTACATTTCTCTAATACATATAATATTATTATTTAATCCCAGTTCTTGAAGTTTGCATATTAAAATATCTATATTTTTATCTTTTAAATATTGACTACAACATTCAGCTGCTAGTAAACATCATTCTGCTTGTGCCATATAATTTAAATACAAAATAATATTATGTGCGTCATTTTCTTGAACTTCATATGCATAGAACTCGGAACAGGCTCCGGACATCTCAAACTCTTCATACATTTCTCTTACTAACCATTCTATAATAAATTCTATATTAAAACCTCCCTCTTTCTCAATATTTCTTTATCTCTCTCTTCTTCTCCCTCTATCTGTTGTAATACAGCAGGATCTTTTATATGATTCTTCAATCTCCTTAAATAAAAAGTGATTCTTAATTCCTTTATTTAATGAAAGAACTTTTACAAATTTAATGTTGTACTGTGGCTAAAACATGCTTTTGCAGCTTGTTTGTATTCGAAAGCAGGATCACAATATACCTGTGCCCACTCAAGTTGCCTTTGCCTTAGTATTGTATCTTTGAAATGGGAACTTTTGGTTTTAGTAAACTGCTCACCTAATTTGATAATTTTTCAAATCACTGTTCATAACAGCCACCTATTTTTTAAATTTTGTTATTGGTGGTGGATTATCTATGCGAGTTTGACACTGGTAGCGAATGAATTTAGCCAGCTAAGATTCGATCTTTTAAAATCCTAGCTTTCCTTCAACTGCTGTGGTGGATAGGAAGGAAGTAAGAGTTGGAGCAAAAAGAGGCGAAGTTTACGTAACCAATCGATATAAGGGGCGAACTTGGGCGGCCAATCAGAAACAAGGTCATTCTTAGCTGGCCAATGAAAAAAGTGGTGAGGGTCAAATAGTTGCCCCCCCCCCCTATATCCACTAGTAAGATAAATCGGCTTTTATGCAAAAAACTCAAAAGTTATTAATGCTAAACCAAAACAGATAAAATTAAAATACGCAGAGTGTGCCGATATGCTATAATTTATGGTGAAGCGCTGTCAAATTCGTCGAAGGCAAGAATATTTTATGCTGAAAGATTTCCAGCTCGAACATTGCCAAGTCGAAAACCCTTTCAACGAGTTGATCGAAACCTAAGGAAAATAGGTAAAAAATTATTAGAAAATAATTATTAGAGCTAACGAAATAATTTTTTATATGTTTTATTGGTTTATGGTTATTTTTCCGCGATGTGACGGTGAGGGCCCAAGAGAGCACAAGACCTTCACGTAGAGGAACACAACAAATTTTACAAAATATTGCTGACAACCTTTTAAACAGCATAAGAAACTCAAAACAATGTTACAAAATGGATTGTACATAAAACTGTGAGTTGGCATTATCGGAAATTATCTTTTAGGTCCATTTGTTTTGGAAGGAAGACTCAATGATAAGATTAATTTACAATTTTTGTAGCAAAATTTAAATAATTTATGAAAGACGTACCTGTTGATAGAACAATGCAAATGTGGTATATGCATGATGGTGCTGAACCTCATTTTAATCATATAGTACGTCAACACTTAAATAACGTTTTTGTTCCTAGATGAATATGTCGAGGTATTCTTGTTTTATGGCGACCAAGGTCTTCAGCCCTAAATCCCTTACACTTTTACTTCTGCGGATATCTAAAAGAACTAGTTTATTCAATCCCATTAAATACTAGAGAAAAACTACCAGCGAGAATAGCACAGTATTCTAACGAGGTCCGTAGAAAAGCCGGAATATTATTTGCAGTGCAGCGGGAAAATATTCGAAGAATAACAATAAAATAAAAAGTAAAAATATATTGAAGTACGTGGAGCCCACATTGAATATTTGCCAAAATAACATTTAAACGTTTTCACTATTTTTGTTTTTTAATAACATTGTAAATTAATTAAGCTTTGAGAGGTTTCTGAACTTGACAATATTTGAGCTGAAAATTTTCATCATAATATCTTTTTGCTTTCGAACGGCGATAGAGCGCTTCCCCATAAATTAAAGCATATAAGAACACCCTGCTTATTTTATTTTTACCTGTTTGTGTTTTATTGAAATAAATTCAGAGTATCATTTTTGAAGAGGAATGACGAAAGTATTTAAAAAATCAGTTTTCAGCTTTGTAAAATGACACCTTTCAAAAATTAGGCCCAACGAGTGTGGCTGCAAGGCCTTGCATGACTTCTCTTTTGATCTAAAACATCTACTGTAGCATAGTTTGATAAGTTTTTATGGCCTCTCTAAAATATTAAAATTTCAATCAATTTTACAAGTCAGTTCGAAATTTAGAGCCGATAAGGTAAATCGTTTGGTACCCATTTAGGGCTCTGTATCTTCATGAAATGGCACTTAAGGAAGTTTTTTTTATGACAAAGTAGAGTTATTTTGACGTCCCCTATGTGCTCCCGAGAAATCAGGAGGTACTTATCGGACACACACACACGCATATATATACAGGGTGCGGCATTTATCTTGAAACAACGGAATCGGTGGGATCACATTTTTTCGAAAAATGTTTTATATAAAAATTATAGGGTAGTAGTGACCTCGAACATGACCCTGACCGTGTTCTTCAAAGTCATTTGGACTTAAGAATTTTATCATCATTTTGATCCCGGAAATTAAAAGGGATCTTAAGGCGAAAGTCATTAAAGGTCAAAACAAAAAAGATTGCAGTATTTCGTGAAAAGTTGTTGGACAGCACGGGAGCTAAATAGTCACAATTTCAAAATTTGAAAAGGTGGAGCAAAAAAGTTTGTGATATTTTAGAAAACTGACTTTTACTTTTGCTTGATGACGTACGCTTAGATATAAAGCAACAAATATGGTCCCAACACGATGAATATCCAGCGCATTATTCCAATAAGCTCGTCAAGTATTAGATCGCGATTTCAATTGACGGTGGATTGGTAGAGGAAGTCAAGTAAAGTGGCCCATAAGGTAGCCAAACCTTACGTCACCATGTTTTTGTTCATGGCGCTATTTGAAGAGAGAAGAAGAGAACAGCTCATGAAAACATGAATCAGCAAATCCGAGATGCTTGTGCCAAAATAACACCTGAAACGCTTCACCGTTGTGTGCAACTTTTGAAGTGCTGACTAATAAGTGTTTTGAAGTTAAAAGTAAATATTTTGAGCACTTATTGAAATAAATTCTTATGAAACCTTTAACATGAACATACAAAATGATAAGGGACGAGGGGACTCACAGAAAATAAGTACCCCGATGGTGGGATGCAAGAGAACTCACCTAACAACAAGCACCTCGATGGTGAGAGCAGAGGGGACCCAACGAAAACCAGCACTCAAATGGCGAAAGGTAAGGGGACTTACCTTAAATAAACACCCTGAAAAGAACAAAAACTACTACGTTCACGTCGTTGTTCCTGGATAATGCTAAAAGTAGTTAATCATGCACATAGTGGTACTAAGAACAATTTTTGCTAACAACTCTGAACGAATAAATTATTTCAAATAACCCGGAAATCGAGATCAAGGTAATATTAAAGCAATTTTGCAATCTTACAACTTTAGTATGAACCATTTAATAAAATAATGACGTTGAAGATCTTCGTTTGACCTTAAAATGACCTTGGTATTAGATCTTAACTTTGAGATCTAGGTCATATTTGATGATTAAATTACAGTCAAATTAATCGGTCTTTCCATTTCCGGGGGTTAAATTGGTGGTTTCCCTTTCAAATTTTGAAATTGAGTGTCAAATGACCCTTGTATGTCAAGGTTAATGTTATTTTCAAGGTCACTATTATATAGCCCCCGTGTCACTTAACAAGTTTTGTACGAAACATTTCACGAAATACTGCGATTTTTTTGCTTTGGCCTTGAAATAACCTTAACAGTTGACCTTTACTTTAAGGTCAAGGTCATACGCGATGATAAAATTTTCCGCCCTTTCATTCCCGGGGTCGAAATTGGGAGGTTCCGTTTAAAATTCCAAAGTTGACTTGCAAATAACCTTGAAGAATAAGGTCAAGGTCATTTTCAAGGGCATTACCAGTTAGCCCCCTTTTTCGAAAAAATTTGATCCGACCGAGATATTCCATTGTCTCAAGATAAATGCCGCACCCTGTATATATATATATATATATATATATATATATATATATATATATATATATATATATATATATATATATTTATTTATTTATTTATTTATAAAGTTTATTTATAATATAAATTTCCTTTGCATTTAATTAGTAGTAAGGCGTCTTCAGAGATTTCAAAGTAAGAGGCTCATTAGAATATTTTAGAATATTATTATGTGGGTCTGTGTGTCTGGTAAGTACCTCCTAATTTCTAGGGAGCATACAGGGGAGCTCAAAATGATCCTACTTTGTCATAGAAAAGAAATCCTAAAGTTCCCTTTAATGGAGATACAGAGCCTTAATTAGCCATAAGGTATCTTAAGGGATTTCAGAATAAGAGGCTCTTTAGAATGGGGTTTATTAAAACATAATATCGTGAGAGACCTTCTGACGACACTAGCAATGTAAAGAACCAACAAATGGGTGAAATTGAAAGTAATGTCAGGACTCGCACAGAATCAACAATGAACAGTTTGATATAAAAATATTAGTGAATGTCCAATGAATGACTTAATTTAAAAATCTACATTCAAGCCCATTCTACTTAGTCCTCTTTTGGAAAGAAATCAGTCATTATTCTCCTGAATTTCCAAGCACTATAACTGTCAACAAACTTATATATCAGCAGGTTATCTGTAAGAAGTAAAAGCTGGTTTAATTTAAATGAAATGGATTAATAATTAATGAATAATAGTAGTGAACATAACACGATCCTCTTCATCCCCCCACCCCCGACCTTGACCTTGACCTTGCCCCAACCCTATTTGGCCCCGCCCGTATGTCCTTGTCATTGACCTTGAAAGTGCACGTGTGCTTTGTCCTTGGCCTTGACCTTGTGTTCAAGGTTGTATGTGTGACCTTGGCCTTGACCTTGGTCGAGGCGACCTTGACTTTGTTGGGGACCATCTTGGGTGTGTGACCTTGAAGTAGTTATTTGTGCATTGTAATAGTGTGGAATGATCTTGAAATGATTTTGACCTGGCGAATTGTTCTATAAAATTGTGTGAGTCTATTTACATTCATTCAGTGTGAAATGTCAGATACGGAACTATCTAAAGAAAAAATTATAGAGCAAGTCGGCAGAGTAATTTGTTTATATCAGAGTAATTTAAAAAGTTTGTGTGATTTTGAAGAGAAGGATCTAGCATTTTTTCCTCTCGAATATTTAAAAACTTGCGTTGATACGCTGAGTTTACGGCAAATTTGGGATAAGCTGCCAGCGCTATATCGGTGTGACAAGGAACTACAGTTAAGCTTACCCTGTTACATTCACTATGAACAAATATATCGTCATTATATAGATGGGCCACCACCAGCAATAAAAAAGTGTCGTGAATATAAAAATAAGTGAATAATATGAACAGTGCTTTGCAAGAGACAGTAAAAAAATTGGGCGATGAGTTCACTGAAACGGCTAGTAATTATTTCAATGATGAAATGAAAAGTCGAGCAGAATGGGCGTCGCGCTATTGTGATTTGGCTTATGAATATGAAAAGGCTGCGAATGCATGTCGTAAATATTGCAGCAAAACAATAAATTTACAAGACTTTGTTCGTGAAATAAAAAAGTTGGGGTTTAGTGACTGTTTGGAAAAACTGTTTAGTTTCATTGCAGATCCGGTTGTGTTAGATGAAATTAGAGTGTAGGACTTAAGTTTAACGTAGTAGTAGTTAATATGGAAAGTTTAGTGCGAGAAATGTACGAAGAATTTCCAATTTCTGCAACCTGTTTGGAATTTTACGCATTTGAAATATAAGATTCGGAGGCTCAGGATTTTAATGTATTTTTTAAGTATATGGACCATGCTAAAGTGTGTATTTTAGCGAGTATAGTTTGTAAGAATTTTCTAAGAAATAAAAACGAACAAATATTATTGAACAAATTAAGAAAATTAGGTTTAGGTGATAAGGTTACACGTATAGAAGAACGGTAGAAAAAATTCAATCAATAAACTACATAAAATGTAGTTATTTGTTCCATTATATTTTGTCCTTGAAGTTATCCTTATACCAATTTAAATGTGTGACGTCATTTGACCTTGAATACTCCTCCCAATATTTCTACCGTTAAGCTACCCCCACCATTGTTACAATTCGACCTTGAAAACTCGCTATAAAAGTTAGTGGAAAAAGAAGTGACTTCAAACAGTCGCAGATATCAGTGGCATAAACATCAAATATTGTATTCGTGTAGTGTTCTGAAAGTGCTTTTATATTCTCGGTAATTTTTGGATTTATATACCATTTTTTCAATAATGAGTATTGCAAAAGAAACTCTAGATGAAATTAATGAAATGTTCAGCAAAGATTTCGAGGTTTTAGAGAGAAAAAAGGTTACCGAAATGATTGTAGGCAAAGTGTATAAAATTGTAAAGATGGTTTCAATGACTACACGATTTGGTAAAACTCTTTTAGTGGCTTTACACGATGACAGTGATAATGGCACATTTAAAACTTTTTTGCCAAAACGTGTGGCCGAAACACTATCTGACGATATTGTAGATATTATGAGTAAAACTAAAGGTAAATACACTCAAACTTATTTGGGGCAGGGCACTAGAGTTTTTGGAAACAATACTCGAACATTATTACGTTTTGGCTCATTGGAGTAAATTGTATGTAAATTGTCACATGTCAGAATACTTACGCGTGTTCATTATTTCTGTTAAAGATGTCTGCTGATGCGACGACGACGACCGTCAACGAATGTGTAGATAGATACATATTTTGGTTGGGGAGAGAATTAAGAAATATGGCTCATGATATGTTACATAGCGCAAATGATTGGCCGCATATTGATGCAACCAAAAATCAATATAAGACGACATCAGGGATGCAATCAATTTTATGGCTGGGGCACACTTGTGCGACAAATTTTTATATGGTTCCATAGACATGGATACATTTTGTGCTGAAATAGTTGAAGAAGAATTAAAAGAACACCTCGTCAATATTCCACATTTACCAGGTGAGCTTGCTGCAAAATATGAATTGGTTTCTGCAACAGCAACAGCCCAAGACGTTGACGATCGAAATAGTGTCGGATGGGATAGAATTTTGATCAACGAAAATGAAGACAGGGAAAATTAATTTTTTATAATTTTTGTATTTGTGCAATTAAATAACTGTAAATAAATATCTGTTGCAATCACAGTTTTGTTTTATTTCTTTTATAAACATACCAACCCAGTAGATCATAGTCAGTGTTTCTTTTTCTCAGCTGAAATATTTAATATAAGTAGGGCAAACAAAAATAAAATCGTTTAGTAAAGATCGAAAATGAGTCGAGGAAACAACACAATTGATAAATTTGGTCGTCAGAAATGTAATGAAAAATATCATATATTATCTGGGCCACTAGGGATTGGTTTTAAACAGCGGATGGGCAGTATGATATGGATGGAAAAATCATAACCAACTTAGGCGAACCTAAAGATGATGACGATGCTGTGACAAAACACTTTGTTAATAGAAAGTTTTACGATTTTGCAGTTGTAATATGTAACATATTTAACAAGGATGTCCTCCCCATGATATAAAAAAATAATAGTGAGCTTAAAACAAAAATTGAAGTTATTCAGAAAATACTCCATCATCAGCCTTTAAATGACTCATTAAGCGCTCTGTCGTACGGCTCGACTTCAAAAAAAAATCTAAAAAAGGGAAAGCAGGTTAAAGAATAGGAGAACGCACTCCGAGTGGCATAGCCTTGAAGATAACGTCGTAGTCGTCGGTGAATTGGACCTTCCCTCCAAGAATATTGAAATGTTATTTATGTGTTTGATGTTTTATTGTCATTGTTTTTAATGATGAAGATTGAAATAAAAAAAATTATTTTACAATATATTGTTTATTTATTTTACATTTTAAATTAAAATATGTTATTTAAACAATATTAGCTTTATCTATCTAAGAGTTGAAGTGGTTGGGAAATCCTAGCTATTTGACAAATAATTGATCGATGCGATTTTTCTTGCGTTGCCTAAGGACCTTTTCTACTAGATAAACGCCAGGACTGCTTGTTTTTTGTAGTTCTGATTTGTAAAAACACCCTCTTATAGGCTGACCTTCTAACGATTCCAACAAGCAAGTAGGTGGATTTGTAACGTTAACTTTTACAACTTTAAACAATTCGGTTGACCAAGAGGGCGTATATCCTTTCTCGAATACGCTTTTGTACTTGCTAATACGCACAATGTCACCCATGGAAAACTTAAATTTTTTAGGTACAATTTTTAAATAATCGTATGCTTTAATTTGTGTTTTTTCTTGCACGTCTGCAGGCTCCATTCCAATGGTGCGATGTTTTGAATGGTTATAGGTTTTTGTTACTGCCGATAATATATGTATCCATTTGTAAGATCCTCTTGTCGAGAATTGTTTATATAAACTATTTTTTAAAGTCCTTATGACTCGCTCAACAATTGCAGCTTTCTTTGTGCTGTAAGTGGAATAATGATTTATATTATATTTTTTCATCAGGGCTTGAAAGTTTGTATTATAGAACTTCTTTCCTTGATCACTTTGCAGATTGCATTAGTAACTTCTATACCAGTCTTGTTTCTTATGGCTTTGGTATAGACAAATTTAGAGTAACAATTTATACAGACCAAAATATAACGATAACCATCGTTTTCATCAGCATACTGTTGCATTTCAGCCAAATCAATTTGCCACAAATCTCTGTATCCTTTTATTATCGTGCGCCGTCTTACAAAATTGTTTCTAGCCGTTCTATGTAGTTCATTAACAATCTTGATTTTTTCTAGACTGGGCTCCATATTATTAGTAATATTAAAGGTTTCAGATCGAAGGAAGAACTGAATAATATCATTAAATATTGAGCTTAATATATTATATCTTCTTCTCGTAATTCCTTTATGATTGACATAATTTCATTTTCGTGTCCAGTGTGACCGACCATTTTGGAACTCCACAACAAACGTAAACGATCCACCAACTCTTTAGCTTTGTTCCAGTAGACATATTGAAATTTTTTCGAAGATAATTTCTTTTTTGTGGGTAACTGTAGTTTTTCAGAGAGATTTTTTCTTGTAAAAGTACGGCCTAATTTTGTGCTCATTATCAGAGGTTTAATAATTAGTAAATATTTGTTCCATCTGGTCTCCCGTAAACCATCATTTTTTTAAAATTGTTGTAGACAGCACTCGTTGATTCCCAAATTTCCTTGTACGTTGAAAGTATATTATCACTTAATTGTTGTTCCTTGCCTACACTTGGGGGTGTTTTAAGAAATAACAAATCATAAAGTGCCGGTGATCCACCATATTCTGCAATATTTTTCCCTTTTCTGTATAAGACAATATTTCCATTTCGAAAACGCACCTCTAAATTACCAATAAAATTTTTGTTATAATCTGTTTTTGAACCAAAACGTACACCATATACAGTATCGTATAGAGATGGTTTCGAACGTAATCCTTTCAGGTGTGCGTTTAACGTATCGGAAGTTGTGGTGTCAGCGGATGCGAGAGATGTATTAGTTGATGTCGAGGGTGTATCAAACACCGATTGGCTAATATCTTCCTTTGAAATGCGATGCTGCTGCTACTGCTGCTGCTTCTGAATAGGTGTGGAGGTTTGAAAGGAATGTGTAGGTTGGGGAAAACCTGATATTTGAGTCGACTGCACTGATGTACTGGGACTATGTGACTTTGTAGCTGGATAATGTTGTTGCTGCTGTTGTTGTTGTTGTTGTTGTTGCTGCTGCTGACGTTGCTTGACCACATCAGATATAGTTGTCAACGGCTTAGAAATGGGTTCATAAAACTTTTCCAATTCTACAACATGAAATTCTTTAGCTGCTTTAATTTGTTTAAATTTTTTTCTGACGGCATTGGTAGCTTCCACTAGTTTACGTTTTAAGTCGATCGCGTTATTCATGATGTTAACAAAGGACGTTTCAACAATCAAATGAGTGTTTTCTCTTATTATTACAGTAATATATAGCTATCAAATCCTTTGCGGTATCTTCCCGATTTCACATCACTGTCTTTATCAATTACTAAAAATCCATACTTATTATCCCAACATTTTGAGCACATTTCTTGAAATTGAGTAAAAGTTAGATCCGGTGAAACGTGGTCGGAAAATATGTGTTTCATATTCAACTCATCTTGTTTAAACATAATAATATAATTGGCATTGTCTCGCACAAGCTGTTTGGGCACTCGCGAATATGTTTGCGCTAGGTAAAAGGAGTCGATATTTTTATGACGTCCCATGCTAAAGTACGATCTTATAACTTCTTGTTTTTCACATATAACATCATCAAAGATAAATATAGAGTTTGGTTTTGCATCGGACGGTTCCACAATATTACTGGAATCACTAAAGGCATAGTAGTCTAAACCTTTGATGGGTGCTAAAATTTTCCTTAAATACTCATATTTCGGTTGATACAGAGATTTCGAGGAAATTAGACATTTTCGAAACGTAGACCAAGGGGATGTGTAAGCAGCGAAATCATGACATTAGTTTTTCCACAATTGGATGGACCAATTAACAGGCCGCGAATAGAGGAAGGAAGTAGAAGACCGTGTCTCTTCATTATCTTCTTTTCAAATCCAAGTCCGACTTTTTCATCGAGATTGTCAATAGGAAGTTTTTGTTTAAGATCGATAACGTGCATCGTAGGAAAATTTGATATTTTATAGGCAATTTTTCACAAAAACTGTCATTCAGATGCCGAGTGTCAAACGAAGTTGACGGTCTCACGTTTCCAATAAAACTGGACACGGTATTGTGAATTCGTTAATAAATAAATTACCATTCGAGGTACACATTCCCGGTTATCAATATTGCGGACCCGGAACAAAAGTAATAAAACGTGTAACAAGAGGTGATCCAGGCATTAATCCTTTGGATGCCGCATGCAAAAAAACACGATTTAGCCTATTTACATAATAAAGACAACATAAGTGCGAGACATCGAGCGGATTACGAGCTCGAACAAAGTGCTTGGAATAGAGTAAAATCGAAAGTTTCCAGTTTAGGTGAAAAAACAGCAGCTTGGTTAGTTACAAACATTATGAAAGGAAAACAACGTTTTGGTATGGGTGTACCATCATCATTACCAACAAAAAAAACATCTAGTAAAGGCCCACGTCGTACAAAAAGGAAAGGTGTTAATAAAAATCGACATGTTCGGAAAGTCAGTTTCAGAACAGCTATTCGACAAGCAGTTCGAAAGGAGTTATTAAAAGCCAGAAGGAAAAATGTGTTGGAAAAAAATGTAATGAATGCATTTAAAATAGCTCTTTCGGTAGCACGTAGATCGGTAAAAGCGGCGGGTGGCAAAAGGAAGGTTCGTACACCGAGAATAATACCGATTCATAAAACTGGTGGAATATTATCATTAATACCAGTTTTTACCGGGTTATTAGCTTTGGATTCGTTAGCCGGTGGAGCAGCGGAAATTGTGCATGCCGTAAAAGCTGCAAAAAAAGCATTGAAGATAAAAACCGGTGCGGCCTGTATTTAAAATCGAAAGGAAATGGTTTATTTCTAAAGCCATGTCGTAAAGGTATGGGATTATCTTTAAATCGTAGATCAAAAGACGAATTGAATCCCTACCTCGAAGACCACTATCTATTATGAAAAGTATGCCAAAAAAAAAGAATAGGACATTTTCGAGGCGTTTATATGAGGGATTCATTACCTAGACAATGTCCTCGACGTTACGAAGCAGCAATAGTGAATTTGGATAGTACGTCTGGTGCAGGGACTCATTGGGTAGCTTATAGAAAAAATAATTCTAAAGTAACATATTATGACAGCTTCGGCGATTTACCCCCACCGATCGAATTGGTACGATATCTACAAACGGGATCGGAACCATCAAAAATTATTTGCTACATATAGGATCGTCAACAGGATTTTGGAACAGTCTGGTGTGGACATTTGTGCTTAAAGTTTCTTGTCGAATCATCAGCGTAAAAGATGTCATCATCGTCACCATTAACACCGCAAATGGATCGCAATAACAATACTAAAATGTTCCTATCACTGAAAGCATTTCATCTAGCCGGTGGATTAAGGAAAATGACCGTAAAACAGTTAGAAAACATGCCCAAGGAAGTAATGATTGCATTAGCCCCAAATGAAATTCCATTCGTTTGGGAAAAGTTGCCCGAGCACCTCAAAAGCGATATCGATATATTAAAATATCAGTGCGGTTGCAAACGTTATTTCAGCAGCAATTTAAACGAGGTTACGGCTGATGAGGATCTTACGGCTAGAAAAATATTTTGTTGTTATTGCAAAATCAGCGATGTGCGCATAAAAGCAGAAAATAGCATAAAAATATCACTATCTAATGCAGTGAGAAAAGGTGTGAAGATGAATCTTTTTAAATGTTTCCGCTAAGAATAAAACCGAGATGTGTGATGTTTTAATGGTTAGTCATGTCTTATACGTTCACACTAACAGGACACTCGAGCGTCTTAAGGGCCGATTTTTATCCACCAGTCGAATTAGATAGAGAAAACAAATATGGTCTGGCATTGCTGGGATTTTACACATACAATTCAATTTTTAATGTGGACGAAAGCAACAATAAGTTCGCCTACATGAAGGAGGGTTACACCACCGAGCCGATACAATTGCAGATTCCACCTGGGGTCTATGAAATAGATGAGATAGGTAAAGCTATGTCGGAGGCTTTGAGTATTTCAACTGAAGAAAAGAATGATGGAATCTTTTACTTGGTCGCTAATAATAATACGCTGAAATGTAAACTGAAATCCCAATATACTAGAGATTTCCGGGGAGAGGCGAGTATCGGTAAAATGTTAGGATTTAATCATACAGTGTTAAAAAGAGACAAAAAGCACGAATCAACCGAGATGGTGGAAATAATGAAAGTACGCATCATACGCGTAGATTGTAATATAATTTCCGGAGCATATATGAATTCGGTGGAAGGTCATACATTGTTCGAATTCGATATCGACGTGGAGCCCGGTTACAAAATCAGTAAAGAACCACAAAATAATATTTATATGCCGTTAATGCCGGCAGGACGTCAGTTTATCGACAACATTACTCTTCGCATCTTGGACGATAGCGGTGATCTAATCAATTTTCAAGGCGAGAAAATAATCGTGAAATTGGAACTGAAGAAACTTTCATAGAAATGGGTTTTTGCTTCAATCGTCAATTGTGTGTGCTGTCGACTAAGATGGGGGAACCGCCGAAACATAATAAAAGTAAAAGAAGAGTTAACGTCAAGGTTAGTCGTCGTCCAGACTTTAGATCACAAACATTTCAACAGTTATCTGCCGAAGACTATAAATTTTTAAAATTAATCGGTCTTAAAGTGCGAAAATGATTTCCACCACCAGCGATAAAATAGAGGTTTTCTCCGAGCCCATCTTGGACAATTCCATTATTAGTCTAGAAGAGCATACGTATAAACCATACGGATCTCCATCATTCAACAATTCGGATGAAGTCCGTATCCCCATTAATTTTCAAGATATTATACTGGATATCGCCGAAAGTTACATATATATCGAAGGAAAATTTAAACCCATTGACGCAACGAAAAGATGTTTTTTATCAAATAATGCCCTCGCATTTTTGTTCGATGAAATTCGCTACGAGATGGGAGGTGAGCAGGTCGCCGTGGTTCGTAAACCTAGAGTTACGACGACATTAAAAACCATGGTTTCATTCGGAAGTTTGCAACAAAGATCTCTCATGACGTGCGGATGGGGTCTCGACGAAGCAAACCAAGATATCGTAGCCGTGTCTAGGGAGGAAAAGTAGACGTATTCTCCGGGAAATTATAAAATATCTTATGGGATTCGCCGAAGATTATGCAAAAGGTGTTTTCAACGTAAAACAAGAGCTTGTTATGATTATAGCTCGCACTTTTACCAATTGCTACGTCGGCGAAGTAGAGGCAGAAATTAGTATCGACAAAATCGAGTGGAAAATTCGTCACATCATTCCAGACGACAAGCAAAAATTGAAAATACTGTCTCGCATTAATAAAGGTGGAAACAATGCCAGTATTCAAATGGCATATCGTAAATGGGATCTGTACGAATTACCAGCTTTAAGACAAACATCTTCCGACGTGTGGGCCTTGAGAACGAGTACAAGTTTGGAAAGACCGCGCTATATAATCGTCGGGTTTCAAGACAGCAATAATTGCGACAAGAAAGAAAAAAATGCAACCCAGTTTACCCACGCCGACGTATGCGACATTAGACTGTATCTGAATTCAACCGTTTATCCCTACGAAAGATGGAATTTAGATTTCGCCAAGAAACTGTACGCAGCAGCCTATTACAATTACGAAAACTTCCAAAGCAGCTACTACGGGCGCGAAATAAACGCGATGATAACGTTCACGGAATATATGAAAAACCCCGTTTTTATTATCAATTGCAGTCATCAACCAGAGGCGATTAACTCATCGACAGTGGATGTGAAATTGGAGTTCCAAACGAGAAAGAATAAATTCCCCAGACACTAATCTGTACGCATTAGTTATTCACGACTCATTTTTTAGTTATAATGTATTAAACGGTTCGGTGACCAATAAATCTATATTTTAATGTATCGAATATATGTAACACAAAATAATGTTAGAATAAGGTACTTGAATCAATAAATTTGTAATGAGTGAAGTAGTAGTTTTATATTTATTTGAAACCCAACAAAAAAAAAAGCGGACGGAAAAGCCCGCTCTTTAAGAAAGGAGTATGAGAGTTTAGATAATGGTGGTTCAATAAGTGGAAAAATGAGCTTAGATAACACAAGAAAAAAATTTTAAGCCAAAATATGAAAACAACGAATTTGAAAATTTGTAGGAAAGTAACGGTTAGGAATAGGGAAAAAAGTTATAGGAAAAAATTATAGAGGAAATCGAGTACTATAAGCAAGCATTTTTCTCGAGAGTAAAAACCTAAAAAAAGAATTTTTTCAAAAAAAATGAAAAATGGTGAATGAACGCCAAAGTTGAAGTTTTAGAGCAAAATAATATTAGGAAATTAGAAAGAGAATTTTTTTCTACATATGGTAGTATTTTTCAAAATTCGGAAAGATGAAATTTCAATAAAAGGGTTATAGTAAGTTAGTAATTTGGATTTTTTAAAGCGCTGTAGCTCGGGAACCATTCAAGATAGACAAAAAATAAAAGCACTTTGATAGCCCAAATTTTTTAGGAGAATGCGATGGTGTAAAAAAATTAATATTTTTTTTTCGAAAATGCTGAATACGCGCTAAAGTTGAAGATTTAGAGAAAAACGGTATAGGGAAATTAAAGAGAGAATTTTTTTACATATTGTAGTATTTTTGAGAATTAGAAAAAATGAAATTTGAAAAAAAGGGTTACAGAAAGTTAGTAATTTGAATTCTTTAAGGCTCTGTAGCTCGGGAACCATTCAAGATACAGAGAAAATAGAAGCACTTTAATTACCTAGAATTTAGAAGAGAATACAATTTTTGAAAAATTTGAAAATAAAGAAAATATGAACCAAAAAATTCCAAAAATCAATAGAAAGGAAGTTTGACCGCCGGACGGGGTTAACGGTGAGTTATAAAATCATATTATTCTCAAACTTATATATACTGCATATATGCATTCCACCTTACCCCCTCCAACTTTTTGAATGTATATAGAGGCCGGTATTAGAATTATTTCATCATTACACATTCGACCGTCAAGATGGAAGATACACCGAAGAAGATTATTGGCATTGTCAGGCCATTCGTGCCCGGCAAGCTATGTAAGTGTGAGGAGTGCGGGGGTACCGCACCAGGAGCAGCACCTTCGGCACCACCCGCAACACCGACACCACCAGCGACGGCGACACCGCCAGTACGGCTTTCGCAGCCCGAGCTCGTGGTGCCGCCAATGAGAAGATCAAGGGCTGCACCTAGGTCGGTGTTAATATCGTTGGGTATTACTCCACGGTAGGCACCCGACCTTCCCCCCAGGCCCTTTTAGGGCCACAAAAACGGTTCTTTTCAGGACCATATTATATTTTGTTCTTAGTTTAGTAATCGTCACTTATGGGGCGAGATATTCGTTTAACGACGATTTGCCTCGTAGCTTAAGTGCCAAGTTATATGCTTGAGAACCTATGAAAATGTTAACAGTCCAAACAAGGTTTCTATTAATTTTTTTTGTAATGTATTCTTCACAAAATGTTAAGAATTAGTCTTATAAACAAAAAAAAAAATCTAATCCCTTATTTAAAGTTTTTGAAAAAATCAATAATTCTATACCAATACACAATATTTAGAATCCGTTGGTGGGGTGGGGGTAGTTCTATATATATGAGACTGGGCCAGTTACACAATCATATATACATCAACTCTAGTACGATGAATATGGAGGAAGAAAGACCCGCCAGCAGAGGCTCATCCATTTTTAGCGATGACACCGTCGCCGGCAACGTTGGAGACTTGCAGGACTTCGACGATGAAGAGGTGGATTTCGAAATTGACGTCCTATGTTGAGACGACTTGGATGAGCCGATTCCGCTGCTGTATGACCACGATCCGGGTCTCGTGGAATTAAACGAGGCGGGCGATTGGGTCTTACAAAGACTCGAAACTCCGTCGCCGCAGCCAGAGCCGGACTCGACGGAAGATTCGGTGCTGGAAATTCCAGCATCACCGACACCCGACGATCCGCAGTGCCCCGGTGATTCGTCAAGCTGGTGGTCGACCAGCGAGGATGGGGCACCATAAGCCTCACATTCCCCCTGGCCCTTTTTAAGGGCACACAACAACGGTCCTTTTCAGGACCACAAAATACTTTGATCGTAGTTTTAGCACATATGAGTACTTTGTTACTAATATTGTATGTATAGAATATACAATATTAGATACAAAGTATTAAAAGTTTAGGTGCCGGTGGAACCCAGCAAAATCGTTCGTTCGTATTTGAGACCACAAACAACTTTTTGTCTCAATAAGTAATACGACATTTGTTTTCATCCCCCACCATTAATTTGTCTCTATATATACGACCACCAATACTTATTACAATCATTTTAGTTCAACATGTCTGACAGTGAACAGCAACCCATCCAATGCCCTGTGGTAGATTCTACCACAGACGAGTGTCTTGAGTGGGAGTTGGACGATCCCAGATGGGAAGAACTTTGGCGGTTTATAGTCGAATACGCTGAGGACAGCACCGCCACCACCGCCGTTGATGATGACGGGCCGTGCGACTCCACAACACAATAAAGAGTAGCATGTTTTTACAACAAAACGGTCCTTTTCAGGACCACAAATTACTTTGATCGTGGTTTTAGTTGGTTATAATACTTTGTAACCAATATTTTATGTTTTTTTTTTCACAAAAACATACAATATTGAGATGCAAAGTATTACAAGTTCTGGCGACAGAACCTTAACTTCTTAAACCGAACCATGTTTTAGCATACTTGTAAATATTATCAAAAAATATTTACAACTATTGCTATTGCGTAGTTTTAGTGGATAATTCATTCTTTTTTATTACCTAATATTATGTGGGAAAGGTCCTATATGAAATAACACACAAAAAATATATTTTCAAGCAATTTTTATTCTCTTTATAAAATATAAAAATCTGATCAAAGACTTTTTTTATTAACTACAAAATATATATATTTACAAATTTAATACTATAAATTAAAAGCTAATACCTACAACTACCTAACACCTACAACATAATTTATTAAAGTCCTCTAATTGTCTTTTATATCGCACACATTCCATTTTTTTTTAACTCTAATTGTCTTTCCAGTTCTAAAATGTCACTCTCACACGCGCTCACTTTTTTCCCTAAGTTTTTTTTCATTCGATAAATGTCCGATAGTTTGCTCTTCTGCGAGTTGGTGAAGTCTTCAACCCACTCCGGTTGAGATGTCTCGGAACATATTAAAGAAGAAGAAGCGGTTTCGTTTGGTAAAGACGACGACGATGACGACGACGACGACGACGATGACGAAGCAGCGGAAACTTCATCGCCTTCAAAACACCGCTTAAACCGCTTCTTCATAGGTTTCCGGCATCCCAATATCGGCGACAGTGGCGCTGGGGAAGACTTTACCTCCGACACTACTTCCTGCTCTACACTGGCCGGTGTTGGTGGCGTTGGTGGTGTTGGTCCATCGGGGCCTTCGATCACTTTCACTTCAATGGACAACAGCTCTTGCGGTGCTGTTTTCAGGAAGTCGGGTAATGGAACAGGGGTGGAGGGATGCTTAAAGTTAAACTTCTTCTTTCCTTGTCTCACACCTTTAATCGTCGAATAAAAGGTTTTTTTATCGGCGATTTCCGACTTTCGCATAGTCAAAAGCTTCTTTAGTTTGGAAGCTTTCGGAGAAGATTCCCTGTTAGGCCGCGATGCTTTTCGCGCAACCACATCACTAATTACGTTGATCTTCGGCTCCTTCTCCTCCGTCCAACATTCGAGGAATTGCGCAGCCGACTCCACCAACTCTTCGTGGCGACCATCATTCAAAACTCTGTCTTCGGCATCCTCTTGCTCCCTGCCGTTCCAATTTTCGAATACCCCCAGACTTAACACTTCCAAGCCATTGATGTTTTCCAACATTCCTTGTTGGGAACCGCAGCTCACGTCAAGAGCATCCAAAAGAGACCTTACACTTGATGACATCTTCGATACTACAACTCACACTATCACTTTATCTTACTACTGCACTGTTTAGTGTTCTGACGAACTGTGAAGAACTCGGGCCAGCAAGTCTGCTTTTATGCCCATTTCCCCCACTACACCACCTTTATTCCTTTTGTTCGATGCATTAAGTATAATATTTAAACTTGTCAGATGCAAGGCCAAGACTAAGGCCGTCGTAACCGGCAATACCAGGGTCGTTTTCAAGGTTGTAATTTTCATGGATTTTTTTTGTCCCTGTCAAGGTTATTTTAAAGAAACATAAATATAGTACTAAACTTGTCAAATGCAAGGCCAAGGTCAAGGTCAAAGTACCCGTCAATGTCAGGGTCGTTTTCAAGGATTTTTTTTTGATCCTGTCAAGGTTATTTTAAAAAGTAATACATAAATAGAATACAGCGATTGAAAAGTACAACATATTCAAACATCATGTTGCCAACTGATGAACAACCTAGTGAAGCAGCCAAAACATACAGTCATATACCAAAAGGTTTTTATTTAACTTGTCATTATTGTAAAAGATTAGGTATCTGCTGGCGGAATAATCTTACGTACGACTTCAACTACATTGACCTTTTCAGGGGTAAATTTGTATAATGCGGCTTTTGTGGACTAGATTACTACCAGTTCAAGGACATTAATGAACGTGCCATCCAGAGAAGAAATAGAAGAAACTTACCTGTACAGAAGAAATTAACAATATTTTATTTCTTTATTTTTTAATTTTTTTGTTTGTTATATTTTTTTATTTTTTAATAATAAAAAGTAAAGTCAATCTTTTGTTATATTTTAATTTTTTTTTCCAATAAAACAATAGTAAAATGAATCTGTATGTGTATTTATTAAACATCATCTAAAATACGTTTTGCAATCCATATTTTTCTGCAGAGTCCGTTTATTAATGAAATAGAACCATATATTAGGGTGAAATGTAATGGTTTCAAATCAGTCTCACATAATAATGTCAGAAGTAAACACTATTGATAAGTTTGGTCGCAAAAGAAAATTTAAGGATTTTAA
This sequence comes from Diaprepes abbreviatus, assembly GCA_034092305.1. Taxonomy (NCBI): domain Eukaryota; kingdom Metazoa; phylum Arthropoda; class Insecta; order Coleoptera; family Curculionidae; genus Diaprepes; species Diaprepes abbreviatus. The sequence continues at coordinate 916,106 of JASJET010000117.1, forward strand.
CTTTATGCGAGGTCCTTCAGGAATAAGTTTTAAACTTACACCTAATGGAGATTACGACATGGGAAGCAAAAGATTGTGCTATTTAGCAGAACCTCTTGAAGGAGACGATGCGATCACACGAAATTATGTGAATAATAACCTTGCTCAATGTGTGCAAGATACTCAGAAAGCTTTACATGACTCAACTATTGTTATTAAAGATATATTCAGAAACCAACTTGAAGGTTACGTATGCAAGAAATTAATTGAAACCAGTCAAGAACTTAGAGGATACATTGATGATACTGTTATTGCAATATATGAACTTAGGCAAGACGAACTGCGTGATGAACTTAACTCTAGAATGTTGAAAATTGAAAAGACCATGGAGGATCTTGTCAGCAAAACTGTTTCACATTAAACATTTGCTCGTACCTGTGCGTTTAATTTACTGTTAGACAAATTTTTCAAGAATAACTTTTACAGTTTGTTATTTGTCGATACTTCATTATATTTATAATTTTAAAATAAAGGTTCAATAAAAAGCAATCAAGTAATGAATACATGTTTTTTATTAAAAAAAAAATTACAATACTATCGTTACATATTAATGTTGTATGTTCAATAGAAATAATAAAAACAATACAAATAATGAAATATGGATTTTCCAGATTACGTGCTGTCCTGACTTAGAAATGATTCCAACACGGTGACTAAATTTGCTAAGTTTTCCTCCGGGTCTGTTTTGTAAAAATCTATGTCTGCATGCCCCCAAGGTAGAGTTTTGGTTGAATTGGGAATTACATAACGTTTATCATCGCTATGTGACAATGCTACTTTATTTATTATGTTGCTATAAATGTTATGTAATTCACTTCTAAATGTCTTCATCTTTCTTAATATCAAACCACCCCGTTCAACAATTCTTTGGTAGTCTTCCTGATGAAGGTATAGCAACAAAGTTCTCGGTAAATATCGAGCTACTATTGAAATTGGGGCGGGATATTAGTGCTCTAGCTCCATTTCTACCTACACTGTTATCCCAATGTGTTACTAATTTTATATCCTTTCGATTTTCCACATTTTCCATAGTTTTACCAAATATCGCGTTATTTTTTAATTTAAAAGTGTCCTCCGCAAATTTTGTGGTGGCCTTGTTACGTAAATTGGTATTAAAATCAATATACGATTTTAGCCATTTTGATTGCTAAAACTGTAATAATCGATGGGTTTGCATTACCACTAAGCCGTTGGCGATGGCTTGTTTTAAAGTTCTATAGTGTACAATGTATTTTCTTTTATCTTGTAAATTAGGAATTAATTTCGGCAATTTAGCGTTTTCCGTTGGCGGTATGATATTTTCTACTAGAAATGGAAGATCAGAATGTGCATCATGCAACTCAGTCGGATAATGTACATCCACTTTCAAAACGTAGCCATGTAAACTTTCATCACCAACAGTCATAATATTTAAATCCAGAATTTCGCGCTCGCTTAACCATCGAAAACCACCATATGGTAATACTTGTGACATACTATGACCATATAGATTTGTAGCATCAAGGTATGGTATAAATGAAGAAGGTTTTGTTGGGTCATAGTCTGGTAAAAAAATATTATTAGCGATGTGCTTCCTTTCTGTACACTGGCTTATGCCGCCGCGTATACCTTTCTTAAAAAAATGTATAATGTCTATATCAGTTAAGAGCTCTAACTCTACCTTAGTCATACGTAGCATACAATCAAATGATAAACTTGGAAGGGTATAGTAATGTGCTGGATCAAGTTTATCGAATTTTAAACAATTATTCCGAAATTGCTCAAAAACATCACACAATAGCAACACATCTGATTTTAAATACACGTCCGAATAGTCCCCCAAAGTTTTACACCCAAACAAGCGCCATACTTCTTTTGCTCTTCTATAGCTTTCATCGCTAATATGTTCTTCCCGTAAATTATCATAAAATTGATCTTTACTTGGAAGACATGTATTTTCCATTTTTTCTATAGAGTCAATAAAGCTATAGGTAAAAACACCCTTTTGACGCATCAAATTAAATTGGTTGATATTTGAAAAATGTTTCCGCGTTTCAATAAAATCGTCGTCGTTTAAACCGCTGCCTAAATTTTCCAAAGACGTGGACAGAAATTTAAAACTGTCAATAAATCGCAACTTTAAATATTTCTTCTTGACTTTTCCACATTTACTATCAAAATAATCGTGCACATAAATGCTTTTGATAAATGATATGTACTTTTCCTTACTTTGAGCCAAAACACCAATTTTATCCCCATATTTACATAACTCTTTTATAAATAAATGGCTGTCGTAGCAGCTTAAGTTATGAAATATGATAGGGATAAAAGAGGGTAATTTATAATTTAAATTACAAACGGAATGTGCAGCACCAAATCTTTTTGCACCAGTTATGTGACAGTGGTCTCTTACTTTAATCTCACCCTCTTCAAAAGGGCCTTCACATATACCACATATTTTAGAATCATTAAACTCCCTTTTTTCTTCAGGCGTTAACGGTTTCATAGGCTTAATGTCTTTTAAATATGTGTTATATAGAGCCCTTAAATCACACTCGATACGATCCACAAAGACTTGAGCTGCATTATCCCACGAAATAGCTCAAATTTCGAAAGTGAGTCGTCAAAAGAGCATTTAATTAAATAAGCAAAATAATATGGTTCATTTTTAAAACTTTTTACAGTGTAAGAATTTTGTGGGTTTGGTTGTACCGTTTGAACGGGTTTTAAAACAGATCCGAAATCTAAATAAACCACGAATGGAACGCGCATTTGCTTGTCTATACCCTCGAATTTTAAAATATTTTCCGGCACACTCTTTCCAAATTTATCGATTTTTAAATCCACTGAGGGTGTTTGCGTGAAAATGTGGTTACAATCGTAGCTTTGATGTAAAGTTAAAGCTGAAGGTGTACTAAAATAAATGAGACAACCATCACAGAAATATATTTTATGTTGTTGACAACTAATTTGACTTGAAACTAAACGTGATAAATCCCGAATCCAACAATAATGACTCTTTGAACAAGTCGTATCACAAAAATGTTCACCGCCATCTTTACTACTACAGTCTTTTGTAATTAACAATAAATTTACATGTCTATCCAACTTTTTTGACGCATACCTCAGTGGACCAATAACTTAATGTATTTCTTCATTATTTTCATATTTAGATTCCAGACCGTATACGTTAATTGATATGTTGTTCATTTCCTCAAATTTTTTAATGTCACGTAATTTTACTGGAAAATCCATACCTGTTAAATTTAGTACTCTAGAAAAATGGGGGTAGGATGTCTTCTGTGAAGGCTCTGCTGTTGGAGGAATCAATGCTGATGTTACAGCCCACGCAAAGCAAAATTAGTCCTGGTTAATCACATTGACGACAGCTCCTTTCTTTTCAATAGAACACGGCAACTTGATGTATGATGAGCCACCCATAGGCATATACTTGTTAATACTAACTTCCAAGTATAAAATTCGCACAAGAGCCCATCCTATAACAAGAAAAATAATATATAAAAATCAGTTTAATATATGGGGTTTTGATTTTTCCATACCTGAATCTTTCTCCTGGAACTCTGTCGCCTGCGTTTTTATTAATTCGGTGAAAGAATGGTGAACGGCATCCAAAACACTTTCTACACTAATTATTTGATTAGCAGTGTTGAAGGATTTTACACTGAATATTTCTTGTGATGGAAGCATGTACTCGCCAACAGCTGTCATGTTAACTTTTAAAGCATGATGCACACGTAATAAATTATTAACAAGTTCCACCACCTTGGATTTAATATCTGCAAAGAACGTTACGTAATCGGAATGCTCCATATCACAGCTAACCCGATAGGTTGCAATTCTCGTTTTGAAGGCACATTCAACGAGTTGCACACCATGACATACCGGCAAACATGAATTATTTATATGTTGTTGTGTTCGTTTATGCGCTGACATATGATTTAATGGAACATATACATTACATGTAGCGCAATTAATTACCGGAATCGTCGATGTATACTCTTCAATTCGGAGCCGTTTTCCTCCAGGCACTTCATTAAATCTCGCCGCACACGATTCTCTTTTATGACGTCTCATATTATAACTATTAGTAAATTTAGAACCGCAATTTTCACAAACATATGCCATGATTTGTCAAATATTAACACATGTACTACCTATACAAGTCAGAGCCAACTGATGAATGAAACTGCCCCATACCTTATATAAAACCATTCAAGGTCTCCCCAAACCACGTAACATATCTTTAAGGTCACACACCTAAAATGACCTCCAACAAAGTCAAGGTCGTCTCGACCAAGATCAAGGTTAAGGTCACACACATAACCTTAAACACAAGGTCAAGGCCAAGGACAAAGCACACGTGCACTTTCAAGGTCAATGACAAGGACATGTGGGCGGGGCCAAAGAGGGGTGGGGCAAGGTCAAGGTCGAGGAGTGGGGGCATGGAGAGACCTTAAACTTTAGATTTAAGATGATCTAGTTCTTTAGCCATATAAGTAATCTTGTTGTATTCATCTTTGAGCCAGGACACTTACGTGATCTATCAGTATGAACAGCTGTTTGATTCTTATATGGACCCATCAGATTTCCTTGGCTTCTTGGATGTAATTGAATCGAATTTAAAACAGGAACCAGTCATTCCTTGACAAGAGCAGATGAGGCAGGACATAGTTTCTTCGAAATTTGAATAAAATGTATTTTTACGTAAAAATTACTAATTACTTTTTTGTAAGGAAAAATAAATAACAAGTGGTGGTTTAATGGTCACAAATTAAAAACAACCAGATTCTTTGCTACAGCTTAAATGATTTACAAAACAGTAATAGATCCGCGTATAGATATAAATCTTAGAGATTAGCAGACACGAAATCCACACCACCAATATTTCTAAAAGGCCAGTTTTGTCTAGACCTTTGCAAAGGAGGAAGCCGGTGGGTGAAGGTATATGAGTAAAGAAATAAAATACGTTTATTTTCGCAGCCAGTCAACCGCTCACCTTTTTGATAATATTCAGTTTAAAAATGCCCAACATAGGATTTTGTCTTCATTGTTAAATTTGGCTTACAAATCGCATACCACGTCCAAGTGAGTTGGAGATACACTCTAGGTAGAATTGAATATAATATCGTATCTTCGGTCGATATCATGGCAAAGTAAGCAACACATTTTAGAGACAATTTATACAAACCTTAAAGTGCGGGGAAACTACTAAGAGTGAATTCAGTAGCCCTGTGACCATCAGCAAGAAGGTATACTCAGGATCAAGATTGTACCCTATTCACCATACGGAAAAGAAAGCGATTTGTGCATGCTTTTCATTTTTCTTTGTTCCTACAATTAAAACACAGCCCGCTACATGTTTTCCGCTTCATTTATGGTCCTTCTACTGCCGGATGAAAAACAGTTTTTTAATTATTTTTTAAAAATTTTCAAATTTTTATATCAATAAATAAAATTGCATTATTTTGTAACAAACCACCATTTTATCTTTTATATATTTTAGGTCACTTGCATTTCATAGGTTTATCTACAAAACTCGTATTTTTAGAACCTATAAATCTCGACCTTAACAATCATATACTCGCTCACAAAATTTCAGAGAGAATTTAAAACGCCTGCACAACTAACACGTGGATCGTAATACCGTACCACATCTTTTTCTTTTTTTTATATTAAAATAAAATTTCAGCTTTATGGAAATATTTCTCTGCTACATTTTGTAATATTTACGGTATAAAAAACGATTGTACTCTTTTATCAAATTATCTCTATTTATTAGCATAAGATGGTGCATATTTTGAAAATTTTTATAAATACTTTCTTACGTAGGCAGTTCGCTTAGCATTGTATCATTCAATAAACTTTTATCTATTTTTTTTCGTTCTGCTTTCCATAAGTGTGCAAAATACATTTCTTTACATTGGTTTTATTCACATTCTGCTGATTATTTAAAAAGGTGGATAAATTAACTAAAGCTAATTTAATGTACTACTGCTTTTAAACGCCTATAGGAAACTAACGAAGCCCGAATCAAAGCTTCCAGTGACGAATCTTTAAAATCTACATTTTTAGCTCGTGCGAATTCTATTGACAAATTATATATATATATATATATATATATATATATATATATATATATATATATATATATATATAGGGAAGAGTAGTTCTTGACCGACTAGTTAGAAAGGAAAACTCAAATTCTTGGGATAGCGGTCCTAGGGCTGAATGAAAATCTGTTTTTTAAAAAACGCCAAGCTTTCGGAAGTATATTATTTCCTTCTTCAGGGCTATAATATAGAACAGTTCTGTTGATCATCATTTTAAATTTTACAATGTATGATATTTAATAATAAAAAGAAAATGATTCTAAATTCAAAGACTTACGTGCAAATTGAGTCCATTTATGGCTCGTGGAAAATGAAACGGAAAATACATGTAGAAACCGTTGATTTTTGCATAATTATCACATTTTACTGTTACATGGTTTTATTTAATTTTTTTAAACACTAATATTTAAATCTACTTTATGGGTTATTTTGGTTGTACTGGGAGTAAGTTAATCTGATAAGAAAATCCTTGAAACACACTTTTTTTGGTGGAAGGGATATGTCAGAAATGTCTAATTTTATTTTAGCGGCAATTTTGAATGTGGAATCATTGTTTTACAGGAACTGTTATTTTTATTTTAATTTTCAAGTTGTGTATTTAATAAAATTATTATTTTATATATATACTAGTGATGAGATTTATAATTATTAATGAGTAATTGTGATTATTTTTTATAAAGTATTGTTACATTTAAAAATTGATATAATTGCAGGAAAGTATTAAGAAATGATTAATGAACATTATTATGTAGAACAAAGAAGGTTAGAAAACCGTCTCCCAACCTTTCGCCTTCTAAACATTCAAAATTGTAAAATAACTATTGGCGGAATAGTAGTTATAGGTTAGTGACAAATATGCATTTACGTAATTTGTGGAAGATTATGGAGAAACTGTTAAGTCAAGAGGCTGGGAGGCTCGTTGTCTAGTATTACTATTATTTAAGGTGGACAAGAGATGAGAGTAGATTACACTAAGATTTTCAATATCTTTTCTTTTATTGATGCAGTTATCATCCAAATAAATTTCTGCCATTTCAAGAAAATGCCTTTTATTATTACTTTGTTCTTTGTTGATCACCTCAACACTGACAAAATCAAACCTGTGATCCTCATCGATTACATGTTCCGATAAGGTGCATGTCCTCTTTTGCAATCTGCAATCACTCCTGTGTCTGGTGATTCTATCTTTTAAAACAGTTGATGTTTGACCTATGTAATGTTTGTTACAGTCTATACATTTTAAATGGTATACCACCCCTGATTTGTCAGGGTTGCTATCCGTGTCCTTCAGTCTGGAGAAGGTTTGGCCAACTGTTAATATATGTTTACCACATATTTTTATATTATTATGCTTAGAAAGGATTTTATTTAATTTTTGTGTGATTTGGTTGATATAAGGTAATGAAAAATAAAATGTGGGTTGCTTTTCTTCTAAGAAAGCTGAAATTTCAGGAGAAAAGTTAGTGGTATTTTGATTGGTGCTATTATCTATGTGTGAATGTGTTGGTGTTATGAAGGCAGATATCTCCGGTGATACATTAAAATTTAGTTGAATAGATCTGCGTTGTGTGGGGTGTGGAGAGCTGTGTTGTTGTTGTGTGATGGGGATGTTATGTAAAAACTTATTTAAGAACCACCGAGGATAGCCATTTTCCTTTAGTATTATATATAATCTGTTTATATTTTTTTGAATGAGAGTAGGATGACAAATTGATGTAATTCTTTTCTTTAAATTAATTACCAGATTTATTTTAGTTTTTGTATTATGGTAGGAGTGGAAATTCATGTAACGTCCTGAATAAGTTGACTTAGTATACCAGTCCACCATTATTTCGTTGTTAGAAGTTCTTATTAATTTAGTGTCAAGAAAAGGTACACTATTATTAGTTTCACATTCTACTGTAAATTGAATGTGTGGACTACATGAATTGAAGATTCGTAAGGTCTCTTCTATATTATTTTGTGGTACTGCTGTAATAATGTCATCTACAAATTTCTTTATGAAGGGTGGTTGGAAGCCTAATTCAGGGATACAAAAATTGAGTAGGTCATCCATTACATATTGAGAAATTATCGGTGATATATCAGCTCCCATAGGAGTGCCAAGAACCTGTTTATAAAATTTATTATCAAATTTGCAATGAGTGGTATCGAAAATAAGCTTTATTATTTCTAAAAATATACTTTGTGTAAATTTTGTATTTTCTGAAATTTCAGACCAGTGTCTATTAATGCTTTCCTGAATGAGTGAATAAGGTATATTACTATATAATGAGACTACATCCAGACTGATTAATACAAAATTTGGTGGAAGTTTTTTGTTAGTTATGAAAGTTGCAAAAGCAAAGCTATCTTGAGTGAAATAATCATTGTTTCTGTTATATGATTGTGTTAGTATACCGGTGATGAGTGCAGACAACTTACTATTAGGAGCATTAATTGAGGATATGATAGGACGCACTGGAATATCAGGTTTATGAATTTTAGGCAAACCATAAAACTTAGGTGCCGTTTGATTGTAAATCGTAAGTTGTTTGGCCTCCTCAGGAGATAACAAGTTTGTATTTTTTAATTTAGATACAATTTTATTAGCTTTTTGCTAATATGTAGATGTAGGGTCCCTGTTAAGAAGTTTATAATAACTCTCATTAGATGAAATATCATTAGATTTAGAAATGTAATCCGTTTTTTCAATTCTGACTGTGATATTGCCCTTGTCCGCTTTGGTTATCATCAACTCTGGATGTGCTTTAAAAAAAATTTTAGTTTTATAGAAAAGGTTTCTTAAAAAAGTATTGTTATGAATTGATTTGTAAGTAAAATTGGTAAGAACATTAGTGACTTTAGATCTCAGAATATTTCTCTTGTTGTCTGGATACATAAAAAGGATGTTTTCAATATTAGCTAAAATTGGTTTGAGATCCAGGTTTTGCGCGTTTGGTTCAATGCTAAATTTGTGACCAAGTGCTAAGAATTGTTTGATATCAGTGGGAATATCAATGTGAGACAGATCCTTGATCCAATTATCTTTAGTGTTTAAAAATTTAGTAACCTCTGATTGTTTTAAGTTATTTAATTTTTTGATGTTGGTTTTTTTAATTTTGTTGAATAACCTTTCGTGAGAAATATTTTGATATCCAAAAAACTGTTGAAGTGTTAAATGAGGAATTATTTCTTTTAATTTGTTGGAAATTTCAGTTAAAGACTTTCTTATATTAATTATGTTTTTTAAAGTTGTTGATATTTCCAAGTTTAGACGAAAGGTTATTCAACAAAATTAAAAAAAACCAACATCAAAAAATTAAATAACTTAAAACAATCAGAGATTACTAAATTTTTAAACACTAAAGATAATTGGATCAAGGATCTGTCTCACATTAATATTCCCACTGATATCAAACAATTCTTAGCACTTGGTCACAAATTTAGCATTGAACCAAAGGCGCAAAACCTGGATCTCAAACAAATTTTAGCTAATATTGAAAACATCCTTTTTATGTATCCAGACAACAAGAGAAATATTCTGAGATCTAAAGTCACTAATGTTTTTACCAATTTTACTTACAAATCAATTCATAACAATACTTTTTTAAGAAACCTTTTCTATAAAACTAAAAAATTTTTTAAAGCACATCCAGAGTTGATGATAACCAAAGCGGACAAGGGAAATATCACAGTCATAATTGAAAAAACGGATTACATTTCTAAATCTAATGATATTTTATCTAATGAGAGTTATTATAAACTTCTTAACAGGGACCCTACATCTACATATCAGCAAAAAGCTAATAAAATTGTATCTAAATTAAAAAATAGAAACTTGTTATCTCCTGAGGAGGCCAAACAACTTACGATTTACAATCAAACGGCACCTAAGTTTTATGGTTTGCCTAAAATTCATAAACCTGATATTCCAGTGCGTCCTATCATATCCTCAATTAATGCTCCTAATAGTAAGTTGTCTGCACTCATCACCGGTATACTAACACAATCATATAATAGAAACAATGATTATTTCACTCAAGATAGCTTTGCTTTTGCAACTTTCATAACTAACAAAAAACTTCCACCAAATTTTGTATTAATCAGTCTGGATGTAGTCACATTATATAGTAATATACCTTATTCACTCATTCAGGAAAGCATTAATAGACACTGGTCTGAAATTTCAGAAAATACAAAATTTACACAAAGTATATTTTTAGAAATAATAAAGCTTATTTTCGATACCACTCATTGCAAATTTGATAATAAATTTTATAAACAGGTTCTTGGCACTCCTATGGGAGCTGATATATCACCGATAATTTCTCAATATGTAATGGATGACCTACTCAATTTTTGTATCCCTGAATTGGGCTTCCAACCACCCTTCATAAAGAAGTTTGTAGATGACATTATTACAGCAGTACCACAAAATAATATAGAAGAGACCTTACGAATCTTCAATTCATATAGTCCACACATTCAATTTACAGTAGAATGTGAAACTAATAATAGTGTACCTTTTCTTGACACTAAATTAATAAGAACTGCTAACAACGAAATAATGGTGGACTGGTATACTAAGCCAACTTATTCAGGACGTTACATGAATTTCCACTCCTACCATAATACAAAAACTAAAATAAATCTGGTAATTAATTTAAAGAAAAGAATTACATATCAATTTGTCATCCTACTCTCATTCAAAAAAATATAAACAGATTATATATAATACTAAAGGAAAATGGCTATCCTCGGTGGTTCTTAAATAAGTTTTTACATAACATTCCCATCACACAACAACAACACAGCTCTCCACACCCCACACAACGCAGATCTATTCAACTAAATTTTAATGTATCACCGGAGATATCTGCCTTCATAACACCAACACATTCACACATAGATAATAGCACCAATCAAAATACCACTAACTTTTCTCCTGAAATTTCAGCTTTCTTAGAAGAAAAGCAACCCACATATTATTTTTCATTATCTTATATCAACCAAATCACACAAAAATTAAATAAAATCCTTTCTAAGCATAATAATATAAAAATATGTGGTAAACATATATTAACAGTTGGACAAACCTTCTCCAGACTGAAGGACACGGATAGCAACCCTGACAAATCAGGGGTGGTATACCGTTTAAAATGTATAGACTGTAACAAACATTACATAGGTCAAACATCAACTGTTTTAAAAGATAGAATCACCAGTCACAGGAGTGATTGTAGATTGCAAAAGAGGACATGCACCTTATCGGAACATGTAATCGATGAGGATCACAGGTTTGATTTTGTCAGTGTTGAGGTGATCAACAAAGAACAAAGTAATAATAAAAGGCATTTTCTTGAAATGGCAGAAATTTATTTGGATGATAACTGCATCAATAAAAGAAAAGATATTGAAAATCTTAGTGTAATCTACTCTCATCTCTTGTCCACCTTAAATAATAGTAATACTAGACAACGAGCCTCCCAGCCTCTTGACTTCACAGTTTCTCCATAATCTTCCACAAATTACGTAAATGCATATTTGTCACTAACCTATAACTACTATTCCGCCAATAGTTATTTTACAATTTTGAATGTTTAGAAGGCGAAAGGTTGGGAGACGGTTTTCTAACCTTCTTTGTTCTACATAATAATGTTCATGAATTATTTCTTAATACTTTCCTACAATTATATCAATTTTTAAATGTAACAATACTTTATAAAAAATAATCACAATTACTCATTAATAATTATAAATCTCATCACTAGTATATATATAAAATAATAATTTTATTAAATACACAACTTGAAAATTAAAATAAAAATAACAGTTCCTGTAAAACAATGATTCCACATTCAAAATCGCCGCTAAAATAAAATTAGACATTTCTGACATATCCCTTCTACCAAAAAAAGTGTGTTTCAAGGATTTTCTTATCAGATTAACTTACTCTCAGTACAACCAAAATAACCCATAAAGTAGATTTAAATATTAGTGTTTAAAAAAATTAAATAAAACCATGTAACAGTAAAATGTGATAATTATGCAAAAATCAACGGTTTCTACATGTATTTTCCGTTTCATTTTCCACGAGCCATAAATGGACTCAATTTGCACGTAAGTCTTTGAATTTAGAATCATTTTCTTTTTATTATTAAATATCATAAATTGTAAAATTTAAAATTATGATCAACAGAACTGTTCTATATTGTAGCCTTGAAGAAGGAAATAATATACTTCCGAAAGCCTGGCGTTTGTAAAAAACAGAGATTCATTCAGCCCTAGGACCGCTATCCCAAGAATTTGAGTTTTCCTTTCTAACTAGTCGGTCAAGAACTACTCTTCCCTTTATATATATATATATATATATATATATATATATATATATATATATATATATATATATATATATATATAATTTGTCAATAGAATTCGCACGAGCTAAAAATGTAGATTTTAAAGATTCGTCACTGGAAGCTTTGATTCGGGCTTCGTTAGTTTCCTATAGGCGTTTAAAAGCAGTAGTACATTAAATTAGCTTTAGTTAATTTATCCACCTTTTTAAATAATCAGCAGAATGTGAATAAAACCAATGTAAAGAAATGTATTTTGCACACTTATGGAAAGCAGAACGAAAAAAAATAGATAAAAGTTTATTGAATGATACAATGCTAAGCGAACTGCCTACGTAAGAAAGTGTTTATAAAAATTTTCAAAATATGCACCATCTAGCATTAGATTAGAAGGTCGAGATTTATAGGTTCTAAAAATACGAGTTTTGCAGACAAACCTATGAAATGCAAGTGACCTAAAATATATAAAAGATAAAATGGTGGCTTGTTACAAAATAATGCAATTTTATTTACAGATATAAAAATTTAAAAATTTCTAAAAAATAATTAAAAAACTGTTTTTCATCCGGCAGTAGAAGGACCATAAATGAAGCGGAAAATATGTAGCGGGCTGTGTTTTAATTGTAGGAACAAAATAAAATTTTTATAAAAAAATTGAACCGACTTCTAAATGTGCTCTAAAAAGTGAAAAATAACCATAAATTTTTATATGAAATTGAACTTTTTGAAGTCGGTGCCAAATTAATACCTGACAAAATGTGATTTGCATAAACAGATTTAAAATACTTTATTTGTAATTGCTTTCTTACCATAATTTGTATATATTAGTAGTTATTTATTTCATTTACAAATAATTTGGCGCCGACTTCAAAAAGTTCAATTTCATATAAAAATTTATGGTTATTTTTCACTTTTTAGAGCACATTTAGAAGTCGGTTCAATTTTTTTATAAAAATTTTATTTTTCTATTTTTAGTTTTAGAATTCATTATGATATTCATAAATTATTTGAACTAAGTACTAATTGAAATTAGTGTACTTCGCAATGACTCCAAAGTGGCAAAAAAGTACGAATTTGATCCAAAGTTGTAAATAGCCCTAAAATGAGCCCCTAAAAATTCTTTAGTTCTTAGAGTTTTCCAAATACCAATCAAATTGGGTCAAACGAAAATCCACTATCTTAAATTTCAAATTAATTTTAGATTGGCAATATAGGCCCCAAAACCTTCCAATATCGATATTTAAAGAAAATAAATTAATTTTTTATCCACCATATTAGATACGCCATATTGAATTTTTAAAAAATAATTTTTGATTCGTCATGTGTGGCGCCGAAAACTCTCCCGTGCCAATTTTGGTGAAAATAGGACAAAATTGATTTTTTTTGTTCACCATATTGAATCCGCCATATTGATTTTTTTAAAAATAATTTCAGATTCTTTATGTGAGGCCTCGAAATCTTCCCCATACCAATTTTGGAGAAAATAGGACAAAATTGATTTTTTCGTCCGCCATATTGGATCCGCCATATTGAATTTTTAAAAAATTATTTCAGTTTCGTCATATGCGACTCCGAAGACTTCCCCGTACCAATTTTGGAGAAAATCGGACAAAATTAATTTTTTTTGTCGGCCATATTGGATCCGCCATATTGAATTTTTTGAAAATTATTTTAGAGTCGTTATGTGAGACCTCGAAAACTCCCCCGTACCAATTTTAGAGAAAATCGGACAAAATAGATCTTTTTGTCGGCCATATTGGATCCGCCATATTGAATTTTTGAAAAATTATTTTGGATTCGTCATATGCGACTCCGAAAACTCCCCCTACCAATTTTGAAGAAAATCGGGCAAAATTGATTTTTTCGTCCGCCATATTGGATCCGCCATATTGATTTTTTTTAAAATAATATCAGATTCATTATTTGGCACCTCGAAAACTCCCCCATACCAATTTTGGAGAAAATCGGACTAAATTAAATTTTTTTGTCCGCCATATTGGATCCGCCATTTTGAATTTTTTAAAAATAATTTCAGATTCGTTGGGTACAACACCGAATATTCCTCCATACCAATTTTGAAGAAAATCGGACAAAATTAATTTTTTTGGCCGCCATATTGTAAGCGCCATCTTGGATTTTACTTCACCAATTTTATCTAAAAAAATATGGGACCACCGCAGCAACTACCTTTACATAACGTAAAAAATTTCACTCAAATCGGTGCAGCCGTTCCGGAGTAATCGGTGTACATACATAAAAAAAAAAAATACATAGTCGACGAATTGAGAACCTCCTTCTTTTAGAAGTCGGTTAAAAAAATGAAAAGCATGCACAAATCGCTTTCTTTTCCGTATGGTGAATAGGGTACAATCTTGATCCTGAGTATACCTTCTTGCTGATGGTCACAGGGCTACTGAATTCACTCTTAGTAGTTTCCCCGCACTTTAAGGTTTGTATAAATTGTCTCTAAAATGTGTTGCTTACTTTGCCATGATATCGACCGAAGATACGATAGCAATTCTACCTAGAGTGTATGTCCAACTCACTTGGACGTGGTATGCGATTTGTAAGCCAAATTTAACAATGAAGACAAAATCCTATGTTGGGCATTTTTAAACTGAATATTATCAAAAAGGTGAGCGGTTGACTGGCTGCGAAAATAAACGTATTTTATTTCTTTACTCATATACCTTCACCCACCGGCTTCCTCCTTTGCAAAGGTCTAGACAAAACTGGCCTTTTAGAAATATTGGTGGTGTGGATTTCGTGTCTGCTAATCTCTAAGATTTATATCTATACGCGGATCTATTACTGTTTTGTAAATCATTTAAGCTGTAGCAAAGAATCTGGTTGTTTTTAATTTGTGACCATTAAACCACCACTTGTTATTTATTTTTCCTTACAAAAAAGTAATTAGTAATTTTTACGTAAAAATACATTTCATTCAAATTTCGAAGAAACTATGTCCTGCCTCATCTGCTCTTGTCAAGGAATGACTGGTTCCTGTTTTAAATTCGATTCAATTACATCCAAGAAGCCAAGGAAATCTGGTGGGTCCATATAAGAATCAAACAGCTGTTCATACTGATAGATCACGTAAGTGTCCTGGCTCAAAGTTGAATACAACAAGATTACTTATATGGCTAAAGAACTAGATCATCTTAAATCTAAAGTTTAAGGTCTTACTAGTCTGAGACAACTTCGAGACTTGCAGATGGTGATGTAAATATTTTTCTTCAAAATCTTACTTGTGAGAATGGGATATTGACTGAGATATACGACCGCCACACCAGGAATATCGTACTGTACAATGTCTTTATAAATGTGAGTACAGCATGTAAAAGTAGTTTGTTACTTTATTACAGTAACATGACACTAGATCTGATCTTGGATCGAGTCTAAAGTCGCTTTGGAACTTTATGAATGGCAAACCTCACCAGCATAGTTTGCCGTTTGAATTGCTTTAGACGACGAAGAACTATTTACTAAATTTTAGTAAAGTTTATATTGATAGGACGGCGGAGTGCCCCGTAACTGTCTCAACAAATATAAAGGCTTCAATATTATTATATATATTTCTTACTTGAATTATCTTAATCTCTTTAAAAGTATGTATCTTGATAATGTCGCCTATAGGAAACTAACGAAGCCCGAATCAGCTTTGATTCCAGTGACGAATCTTTAAAATCTACATTTTTAGCTCGTGCGAATTCTATTGACAAATTATATATGTATATATATATATATATATATATATATATATATATATATATATATATATATATATATATATATGTCCTAAATTAAAGAAATTATGGTGTTATGAGCCAATTAAAATTCATTATATATATATATATATATATATATATATATATATGAAGAACATGAAGAAATCGAGTGTCAACACGAGAATAGAGTAAATCACTCAGAATCTCACACTGAGCAATCAGTCAGCCTCACGGATTCTGGGGGAGGCAAATACTCGATTGAAAATACAGAAAGAAACCTCAACACATCTTACTTCCATATAGCCCCATACAACACACGAACTACGAGGACCCAAGAACACCTTGACGAATTAGAATACGAACTAGCCAATGTCAAATGGGATATACTAGGACTTTGCGAAACTCGCTTGCCAGGAGAGAAATGCACGACCTTAAAATCCGGTCATACCCTATTCCAGAAGAACTCAGACGAAAACAGCCATATAGGTGGGGTAGCACTTCTGATAAATAAAAGGTTTCCCTCCAAAATAATAAAATACTGCGCAGTGTCTAACAGAACCATATACATTATAATAACTTTAAACAAAAGATACAGCCTACAGATCATACACGGATATGCACCGACGGGAAACTCAGAAGACGAAGAAGCTGAAACGTCCTATGAAGATTTGGTAACGGCAAGAAGAAAAGAGAAAACAAAATTCGTAATAATTATAGGAGATTTTAACGCAAAAATCGGAAAGAAAGAGCAGGGAGACACACACTATGTTGGCCACTTCGAGCTGGGTGATAGGAACAACGAAAACCTATTTTGCCTCAATACCTTTTATGAAAAAGTCAAACAACGTAACCTGGACCAGCCCAGACAAAACAATTAAAAACGAAATAGACTATATTCTCTCTAATAGGAAAAACATATGTACCGACATGACAGCACTGAATAAGTTTTATACCGGAAGCGACCACAGATTAGTACGAGCGAAGATCAAGATATACATGAGAACAGAACGCAACAAGCTCATCAAACAAGAACGCTACCCAACTACGGAAACCCTAACATAAGAACAAATCAATTATCAAAATGAATTAGAAAAAAGACTAATACTAATAGAGACAATAAAGCAAATGCAAATAAACGAACTAGCCACGAAAATAAAAGAAACCATAAACACATCGGTTAAAAAAGTCTGCTCAAAATCAAAAATAACAAAGACCTCCAAACTACAACCAAATACCTCTAGACTTCGCAAAGAAAGACGAGAAAGGACAGATCGAACAACAGACAGTTTCAAAACTCTAAACAAGGAAGTGAAAAAAGAAATTAGAAAAGACAATAGAAATTACACTAATAAACTAATAAAAGACATAATAAGTGAAAACTACAACATGAAAGTACTAAAAACAAAAACTCAAGAGGCAAAACAAGAATAATAAAAATAAAAAACGCGAAAAATGTGACCTTCCAGGACGAAAAGGAAATAAGCAGAGCCATAGAAGAAATCTACACCAAGCTATACTCGCCACACGCACAACAAGAACAACGACGAACAAAAAGGACCATGCTCAACATAGGCTCAGAGGAAATTCTAGAAGTGACAAACTCGGAGATAAGAATGGCACTAAATAAATTAAAGAACAATAAATATACAGGAGAAGACAAAATTACAGTAGAGATGCTGAAAATTGGCGGCAGAAAAATAGAACAAATATTGAAGATTCTATTTAATAAAATAATTGAAAAGGGAAAAATTCCACAGGATTGGTATGACTCCGAAGTAATCTTAATATTCAAAAAAGGGGACAATACAAATATTCAAAACTACCGACCAATATCCCTACTATCACACACCTACAAGTTGTTAACCAAAATCATAACCAACCGCATAACAAACCAACTCGATTTTTACCAACCTGTCGAACAAGCTGGATTCAGAAAACACTTTAGCACCACAGATCACCTACACACCATAAGAATACTAATTGAGAAGTGCACCGAATATAACGTACCGCTCCATATGGCTTTTGTAGATTTCCAGAAGGCATTCGACTCCGTCGAAATATGGGCAGTATTACAATTCTTAGAAAACGCAAGAATCGATTCAAGATACATAAAAATCATAAAGAACATATACGAAAATGCAACCATTCAAATAAAAATAGACGACAAGACGAAAAGAAACCCATAAAATTACAATGGGGAGTGAGACAAGGGGACACTATCTCGCCAAAACTGTTCACCCTAGTCCTAGAGGACATTTTTAAGGAACTTAAATGGGACATCAAAGGTATAAACATCGACGGAATATACTTGAACCATCTCAGATTTGCTGATGACATAATCTTAATAGCAAGTAATCTCCAAGAATTGAACGAAATGCTACAACAGCTAAATGAAGTATCCGCATCTGTAGGCCTTAAAATGAACTACAACAAATACAAAAATAATGAGCCACGAACAGACAAACATAACAATACAGAACCAGAGGATAGAAAACGTCGAACACTATGTATATTTGGGTCATGACATCAGACTAGGAAAATCAAACCAGGATGCTGAAATAAAAAGAAGAATACATCTGACATGGGCCGCTTTCGGTAAACTTGCATACATCCTGAAAAATAATTCAATTTTCATAAATCTAAAAAGAAAAGTATAAGACACATGCATATTACCGGTGTGTACGTATGGATTAGAGACCATGTCCCTCACCAAAAAGTCCGCTAAAAAATTAGAAACAGTCCAAAGAGCGATGGAACGAAACATGCTTGGAATATCATTAAGAGACAGGATTAGAAACACCGAGATAAGACGCAGAACGAAAGTCAAAGACATCGTGAAGGAGGTTGCAAAGATGAAGTGGCGATAGGCTGGTCACATAGCCCGATATGAGGACAACAGATGGACACGAAGAATCCTGGAATGGAGACCGAGGGAGATAACAAGAAGCACGGAAATACCTCAAAAAAGATGGGTAGACGACATAAGGACAGTGGCGGGCAAACAGTGGATGAGATTGGCGAAGAATAGAGAAATATGGAAACAATTGAGAGAGACCTACATCCAGGAGTGGATGGACAGAGGTTGACAAAGATATATATATATATATATATATATATATATATATATATATATATATATATATATATATATATATATATATATATATATATAATGAATTTTAATTGGCTCATAACATCATAATTTCTTTAATTTAGGATAAAGATTTTGCAACTTACAATGGGATGCGTATTGCTGTAGATGAGGCCTACTATGGTATAAAATCCTTCAAACATGATTTCCTATTAAGTGATCTCACTTTTCAAATAGCCAATCTTTCAATTAGTCTTAACTCTAATGTCCTATAGTTTCAAAAATTGTTGCGAATCTTCCAAAACTTAATTTACTAACTTTTAATGGTAAACACAAAGACTGACCAAGTTTTGATTTATTTTAAGTCTCGTCCACGATAACCCAGACTCATCTAATGTTGAGAAATTTCAATACATACTGACTTCTTTGGATAAAGAACCTTTAGCTTTCGTTAAAAGTAACCTTCTTACAGAAGCAGTTTATATTATTGCCTATGAAACCCTTGAAAAACGGTATCAAAATAAAGACATTTTGTCTACTCAATATTATAATGAAATATTTTATGCAG
The DNA here is from genome assembly GCA_034092305.1 of Diaprepes abbreviatus. Classification (NCBI taxonomy): domain Eukaryota; kingdom Metazoa; phylum Arthropoda; class Insecta; order Coleoptera; family Curculionidae; genus Diaprepes; species Diaprepes abbreviatus. The sequence continues at coordinate 935,980 of JASJET010000117.1, forward strand.
CGTCTGTTCAAAAGATTTAGTCTAACGATTGTAGATAACTTATAGACAATTAATTGCCTTTTAGAAAGACAATGTATAGCTTTGAAATTTGTTCAATACACTTCTTTGGTGAGTTCTGATAAGTTAAAACTTAAGTCTTCCAACTATCAAGCATTAAACAACAAAAGACTTACATCCAATTTTGTTACGAATCCGCTTTCACACAAGAGCGAACCTACGTGTACTGTACGTTCTGCTTCTCATACACTATTTAAGTGTAAATTGTTTTTTGTTAAAACGCCACAAGAAAGAGTTTCTTATGCTAAAGAACACAAATTATGCGTCAACTGTTTAGTATCTCCCCACTCTATTAAAAATTGTGGTTCTTCTCATAGATGTAAAATTTGCAGTCTAAATCAAACGCTGTTACAGTTATCGAGAATTATTATAATAATGATGAGTCTAATTTTACAGTCACGAATTCTAACTGTATAGCAAACACTTTTTCTGTTCCGTAACATATTATTACATTAACTACTTCTGAAATAGATATCATCGAGGACATTTAAGGAAAATCCGTTATGCGCTAGACGACTGGGTCTACATCGTAAAAAATTCTCTCTCTGTTCCAACTGAGTGTTTAAATGGAATATTAACTTTCAGCAATAACAGTCTTGCTCTATGCGTCATCAAACCCTTTAGTCAATTGGATCCGGTTTTTTCTTTCGAAGCTTTAATCATGCCCAAAGATTCACAATAATATTTCCGATATGGAGCATATTCGAAATTTGATTCTTGCAATCAGTCGGTTTCATATACCAAGGCCAATAGACATGCTTACTAATGCTGAATTTGTAGCATTATTTTTAAAATCAGGTCATATTGCCGGCAACTCTGATCAATCTGTATACTTAGAGTCTAGTTTTGGCTATGTTTTACAGGGAAGAATCACTTTTTTTCAAGGATCCTAACCCTTTATTAAACTGTTTCGCTTCTTCGGATCGATATTCAGTTACTTAAATTCTTGGAGGCCGAATAAATTATTAAAATAATTTCTCGGTCTACCGAAGAAAAGAAAGGCGAGGAAATATTTAAAAATTTAGTCTTCAGGCAAACTTCTGGACGGTTCTTGGTTCCTTTGGTTTTTCGTCAATTAAAAACGAATTTTGGTGATACTTATTCTCAAGCATGTCGTCGCTTTTGTATGCTAGAACATTGCTTTTTCAAAAATTAGGAATTTTCAAGGAAATATACAGAATTCATATCAAATTATCTTAACAGTGGTCACATGTCTTTAGTACTACAAAGTCAATAAAGGTATCCTTCTGCTTACTATATCCCATATCATGCTGTCTTCAAAGATTTCGGGCTCAAAAATAAGAGTTGTATTTGATGCTAATCTTTGTGATTTACATGGGTCTTTCTTAATGATACTCTTCTCGTGGGCCCAAAGCTCCAACGTGACATTTCTACTTTACTTTCAAATTTTCGTTTTTTTAAGTTTTTGTTTGCGATATAAAACAAATGTATAGACAAATAAATGTTTAGTATGAATTCTGGGACTATCAACGCATTTTATGACGTTCCCTCCCCCCCCCCCCCTTCAAGAAGATTTTCTACGTACTGTTCCAGGACCGGAAAAGATTTAGATTTATGATGGAAGTATAAATATTTTTTTTGTTACACTGTCAAACTATGTTGAAAGGTCATGACAGTATTACATGAATAATAAGCTCAATTATATTTTATGGGATTGTTGAGAAGCACTAACTCGTGATCTAGTCAAGCTGTATAATTTTGACAATTTTGAATTATGTTTAAAACAGTTTTGCTCTAATGATGTCATTCTCATTTTATCGCTCTAGTTTAATCGAAATAGGTTATTTAAAGCTATCAGTCAAAAGATGAGGGCTGATAAATCTATTTTTTAAATAAGCATGATTAACTTTTTTAATTCTTTTTTTAGAATTTTTATCTATGTGCTTTACAGTTTAGAATAAATTAATTAATGTAAGACAGTAGTATATTTTTAAAAATTTATTCATGTAGCATCTTTATACAATTAATAGAAACTTAACATATATTTCATCCCTAAAACTGAAACACAATCATATGTCTTATATCTCAATTCCATTTTAAACTCATTTGAAATTGACTTATAATCCAGCAGCTGACAGTTACGTAAGAGCTCATATATCCTTTTATTTAATTTTCCTATTTTAATTTATTTTGAATAAGTAATGGAGGTAAAAGAAGCATGTGTTACTTCGTCATGAAGAAATAGTTATAAAATAATTTAAGTTTTTTTTTTCATAAAAGCTATAGTTTCAAAAATCCCATGTTGTTGCATTACTGTTAATCTAATTCAGGCAGCGAAATCTGGGTTATGTTATTTATATCCTATAGGTTGCGTCATATAAAATCAAATTTGACACTTAAAAGAATTAATAAATATTAATATCTTCAGTTCCCATTTGATGAAAAATCCTTCAGAATATTATTTTATGAGTATTTCTATGTTAATTCTAGCCTATAAACATTATACATCTTATATCCAAAAATTAACGAATTTAGCTTATGAGAGTTTCCTTTCAATATTTAAACGTTATAGTCTGTTTTATTTTTCCAGTTTTTATTTATTTAATATCCTATAGGAAGCCGATATTTTTGTGTTTATGTTTCTACTTTTGAACCGCTAAATGTTTTTATATTTACAGTTTTAACCTAAGAAAAGCTGGTTTTCTGCAAATTTAAAAATATTTGTTCATTCCTTATCTTGCCCCATGGATATACGCACTTAGTTTATGTCAATAAAAAGTGCATATATTTATAACTTTCAATGACCAAATCACGAAAATAAATTATAAACAAGGAACAAGACTAAATAAAAATGAATTATTTTATCACTTTGTAATAACTTTCAGCATATATCATGATTTTGCAAAAGTTGCTGACAGTATTTTTCAAAAGCCAGTAAATTTACGGCCTATGTTGTTGTTGACATCTATTAAAAGTTATAAAAAATTGTTGAGCAAGTATAACATAAAAGTTTGTGTAGTGGAAATGTACAGCATTTGTTAATTCACTCCCATTTTGATCAATCACTGTCACTTTAGACAAATTTGTTATTTGTTATCTTGCTATTGGGACTAAGTTGATTTATAAAATCCTAAAAGTTTTCAGTGAAAATGGATGCAGACTTTTATCCTTGTTAAAAATATGTTTAGGTTTCAAATATATTTATTTGTTTTTGTTAAAAGAACCTTCTTGTATAGGTAGAAGGATATTTATATTTTTTTCTTATTTATTATTAATTTGTCTGTTGTTTGTTACTTTCGCTATTTAAAATATTAATATAATTCTTAATTAAATGGAGAGAAACGAGACCACCATAATTTACAGGGTGTTCCAAACGTATGGAAATCCCTAAAAATCTCTGAAACTAAGGGTTATGGAGAAAAACTATGAATGCGAAAGTTGTTAGAAATCAATTGGCACATCTTATGGTAACCTTAACACTAGCTTTCAAACCATTTGAAGGTCAAAGTATTTTTTTTTTATCGGAACTCCGATTTTTTATTATGGAAACGGAAAGCGGAGGAAATTTTCTATAAAACTTTAAAAATAACATAGCGAGTCAAATGTCATTTAAAGGTCATTTAAAAATGTCTTTTTACAACAATCAATGTACAATCAGCTGTCAACTTGCAAACGAAGGGTTCTAAAGAACAACTTCGTATACAAATTTGTAACAAATAAAATAGGACATCTAATGGTGAACTTTAAGTTAATTCTGAAACTGACCTTCTCGGTCATTTGAATGCATAGTGCTTAGAGACCGGGTAAATTGAACATTTTATTTATAGCAATTATGAAGTATATATCGATAGCATTAAGACCAGCAGATCAATAAATGTATTAATTTTATTCTATTTGTACCGATATTTACGTTACGGGTCAAAAACATTAACATATACTACAGTAACGTATTCTCATTTTAATTATTGTAGTTCTTGCTTCTTAATATATATTAAGAGTAAAATTGGCCGTTTTGCAGCCGTCACATAATAAGACGGTGAGTATTCTTTTGAACTGCAATAAGTATATATCTGTAAAAATAATATTTGAAAATAAGCAGCACAATAATTATATTTAAAATAAAAATAACTTCATGCTACCTTCTCCATAAATTTATTTAATCCCAAAATCTCAGAAGCACTTCTATGACAGACGTGTAAAGACATTTTTAATATTGACTTGCAGAAGAATATATTTAATAATGGTTAACGAATTTTCAATGCTCTACCTCCAAACGAATAACAAACAATAAAATTATTTATCAAAAATTTCAAAATTACTACTTAACAAAAAAGAATTCTTTTATATTTTATCAGCTGTGATACTCCTTAGGCCCTTTATATTCCAGCATAACCGCAAGTCATTGGATGCCGATCGCTTTTATGAATCCACAGTCTCGTTAGCTGAACACACCTAATTACTCCTTGTGATACCATCTGCTATGTACTGGATACTCTCTGAGAACATGATTTTATTCTTCTATAGACACCTTCTTTATACTCAAATGTCCACAAGTCCATTCTAAAGAAAATGGACTCGCTGGTGAAAATATCCCGTGAGTGACCCCACCATATTTCGCAGTTTTTCAGGAATATTAGCTCCATATTATGTCATGCTTTAGACCCAGTTATATGTTTTTGGTACATTTCATTCTAGGGCCTTTTACCCAGAATTCAAAAAATAGTGAATGGAACAGTTACAGATTATTATTAAAAAAATAATTCCGTTCCGTTCCATTCTGCGCCATTCCTTCTGTTCCATTGCAATTCATTTAATTTATCGTCCTGTGGTTCCCAGGTCCCATAACTTTCCCTCAGTTCAGTTAATCAAACCACGCATGACGATGTCATCGTCAGTTAATGTTAATGGCCGTTTAGGACACGGATAATCTTTGACATTTTCACTACTATCAGTAACCGCTTTTTACCATTGAAAAACTCTTATAGGCGACGTACTATTTTTTTTAATGGAAACCCATCTTTTATAATCCGAAAATGAAGAGCACAGAAAATGTTGTGTTTGGGCGTGTACTTAATACATTAGTAATTTTGACTGGTTATTTTAACATCAAACCCACTTTTTTGTAATATCGATATACATGTCGGAAAATATATAGCAGCAAACGAATAATGATTCAGACTGAAGTTGTAGGGTTTGAAGGACTTGATCTCTATCCGGCCCTTGGCCTTATCATTAGGTGTTCAAAATGATTATTGCTTTGTGTATGTAGATCAGGTCTAAGTCTGGAGTTTTTCTGAATAATTCTGAGGGTTTGTACAGATATCCTCAAAAACAAAGTCAAAGAGGATTAAGATCCGGTAACCTTGGAAGCCATAGACGGGTCCTCCTCGACCTATTACTTGGCTTAGATACTGGTGATTCAAAAATCTTTAAACGTGACTAGCAAAATGTATTGGTGCGCTATCCTGTTGAAACCATGTTCTTGTTGAGCATCCAGTGTAATTTCTTCCATATAGTCTTGTATATGATTTTGAAGGATAGCGAGGATCATATGTTTATATAAAAGGGCCAGTAATTTGACCGTTGCATATTTCAACTCAAACATGAAGGGTCCATCGACGTGAATTAAGCACTTGGTAATACCAGCTGGATTTAACTGGTAGTCAGTAATGTGAAATATATCCATTCAGATTTTGCTGGCTATCGGAAGTAGCTTCACAGCCCAAAAGAACTTATAAAAAAAGTTTCACTCTTAATGGATTTAATTCACTGCTCACCGACAAAATCTTCAATCTAAACTGATGATCTTCCGTTAACTCATCAATGGAAGTAGTGCACAAAGGATGGGAGCGAACTGAGTTTAACATTTGATGAGCAGTAGCTTGAGTGATTCCTAGTTCAGGTTCACATGTCAGATTGGTAATAATACGTGAAGATATATCAAACTTTCCTAAATAAATGTACAGAACGGTGTACCGTACTTGGCCTGGCATCATCTTCTGGATCATAGTACGGCCTCCTGCTTTCGAATTGAACAACACAAGTATTGCAATAAAGGCGTAAAGCCACATCAGCACAGAAAATTCAAACTTAGCACACCACTTTCCGGTTTCGTCATTGTTAAATTTTTCGATATTATATTTATTCTACGTTTAATTATCTTCAAGATTATAAAGGTCTGCTTACATCTATTTTTTATGTATTTTGCAAGAAATCAAAATATTTTCTTAGACTTTTGTAAAGGTAATGAAATTCGCCATAGTAGGTATTTTTACTGTTACCATCTAGAATTATATATTTGTCTGACAAGTCAGACGAGAACGATAAACCAGAGCCGATTATAAGACATATAAACGAAAGCGATACGATGCGCTAATATGGCTACTTATGTACTAAGTAAAGGAAAAGCTAGTGTGAAGCTATGGGCACAACTAGGTATGGTGCAATGTGCAGTGCGTCGTTATAGCCAAGCCTTAAAACTGCTAAAAGTCAAGGCTTATTATTACGAATAAACCTATTTCGTTGTTTTTAACGTTCAAGTGAATTTCTGTGAAAAATCCTTTCAATATTTTTACGCCAAAACTTTTCTAAATAAACCATTTTACAAAAAATGCTGGGGCGGCATTTATCTATGGAGAAATAGTACTTAATAAAATTGATTAAATTTGTTATAGATTGTAATTACATCGGTTCTAGGAGAGTTAGGTCTCGTAGCTGAGAACTGATATGTAGTTCAAAATACAGGCCTAAGATAGCACCAAATATCTGGCAATAAAATGAATTTCTATGACAAAATAGTCAGCTTTATTCACTTTTTAACTAAAAAAATGTTTACCAAATAACCTCCAAAGAAATATTAGATTAAAAAGATGTTACTATATTATCGGCCAAGTTGTTACTAAAAAAATTTATTAACCTTAACTTGTAACATAGAAGTTCACTAAATCGTTTACATATTTCTAAAAGAGATAAGACTATGTTTAACATGATATATATTTTTTTGAAGTATTCTATCATATACATGGTTTAAATTCAAGTTAATTTAATATAGAGCTACACAAGAGTGAAACTAAATCCATTAAGGATTGTCAGAAATTTTAGACCTATTTTATTTTATTTTTCATTAGCAGTAATATTTTCTGTTATACTAACTTTGTGTAAATATATATTCATAGTTTGTATGTATGTATATTTACTTTAAACTATTCGTGCTTTATTGTATATCATTGTGTTTATTTTTAGATTGCTTTTTAAGAACATCCAACAGCTTTTGTTATTTGTATTATACTATTAGGTATAGAATTAAGAGGTGATTTAATGTAGAATATGTTAGAAATGCCAACATGATCAATTTAATTATGAGGATTTTTTTATATGGAGTATGTCGCATAATAGGTAACCGACATATTTAAAATACAACGTATGGATGAAAACAGATATGAACCAAATACTTTTTAAAAACGAACTAAAATCGAATTATTTGAAATTCTGTTTATTTAAAATATTTTTACTTAAAAAACTTTGTAAATAAAATAAAGCTATGACAGAATACAAATTTGAAAAAGATCAAATGACAAGGTTGTGTGCATGAAGTCACATTTATTTTTATCAACGAATTCTTCATATTTAGAATTAAAAAAATATTTTTTTATTTCGGATTCCCAATTTTAACTATCGCAGATAGGGTTAAATAATTTAAATGAGATAGGCAGAAAAGTTGAACATAAATTATATTAAATAAAAATATAAAATGTAAGAAACGAGTGGATGGAATTTTTGATTTTTTGAAATGCCAAAAAATATAATAACTATTTTTACAACACGCCAAATTTTGTGGAGGAATGAGGATTAAATAACAGAAAAATATTTCCGAATTTGAAATTATTCCGAAAAATAAGCTGAAGGATTTTAACAAAAGACGATAATTAAACTGTGGGTCGAGTGGATTGTTAATGCTTTCCTTGCCTCTCTACAGCATTTAGACTTTTCCTGAGGTCTATTATTCTTTTAGGGTAGATGATCTGCTTCTTCAGGCGTCAAGGCGACATCTTCCAGGAATCTACGTCTCTTCAGAAACAGCAACTATCGCCATCAGTTTTGCTCATTTCTTGTGATGATATCTCAGGGGGAAGTGTCCTATGAAGATATTTGTTATTACTCAAATATCTTTTTTTGAGGGATCGAGGAGAATTTTTGCGTTGTTTGGCGATATATTTATGAATGTTTTTACTTGTCTGAGACCGGCACGCGAACTCTGTAATATGATAGAAAAGAAATTTCTTTTCTATTTCTTTCTATTATCCTGAGCTTATTTTCTAAGCATATTCGGCAACGGTCGGATATGTTCGAACAAGCAATCGTACTATAGAAATAAAACCAGTCTTTGGCTTGTTGCTGTTTTTCCATCTCTCCCAAAGCAAGTTAAATGTTGCATAAGTTTGTCTAATTTTTTCCTTATTAGAATTAATTATTGATTTATTACCATATATTAAATCTATGATTACCATTTTAGACCATTAAAAAAGATTTTTTTTCTATTACTTGTTTGAAGTTTACAGAGTGTTGCTAACAGTTATACTATTTATCAATACATCTATATAATTCTATTACTTTACAGTCAATAAACACGTTTAACAAAATTCAAATCCCGTCCTTACTTAAAATCAGTCCATGTCAAGTTTTGGAATTTCAGTTAACATTCAGAAATATTCTGTATATGTTTTTGAATTCATACATTTGTATTTGTTTCTAAGAATTATTTAGTTTCTTCATAAAGTAAAGAATTTATATATGTATATATATATATATATATATATATATATATATATATAAATGTGTAAAGTATAGATTTACACGTTATATAGGTCAAAAAAAAATAGTAAAATAGCCATTACTATTTTTATTTCTGTTTATTTATTAACGTTAAGTGATCATTAAAACAATAATGAATAATTAGAGTTAATTTAAGAAAAAAATAACTATATACAAATTATATATATAATCTAAAAATATTTAATTAGGTTTAAATCTACAAAATAAACCTATATTAATTGATCTCTACGCTGCTGCCCCATCCTCATTATCTTCTACATCCTCATTATCTTCTATAGGAATATATGTTTGAGTACACATATTATATAATACCAAGGGAAATGAAGAAATAACTAAAATTGTAGTAGTAGTACACTATAACAATATACCATTTTAAAAAATATAATATACTTATGCATCTCTTGACACAATTTCCAGCTCTTGTTAATGCAGTAGTGTATCTTCCTTCAGAAGAATCACGAGACATTCTTCTAATTGGTGTCATAAGCCATAGTTTGTGTGGATAATCACTGTCTCCAATTAACCAACTATTTCTATCTCCTCCTTCAAAATTTTCTTTCATGTGCCGTTTTACTGCTGAATTCCTACTAATAAATGTAGCATGACTAGCACCTCCAAGGTTAGTTTTAACATTAGGAATTAATAAATTTTTAGCTCAAACAATCTGAACATTTTTTGAATTGTACCGTTTACGATTAAAATATAAATGTTTATCTTGAACAGGTTCTAAAATGGCAAAATGAGTACAAACAATGCAGTCTGTGGTACCAAGAAAACTAAACTGTTCCATGGATTTCACTTTTTTTCTTTTTTTTTTTCTACTTGATAATGGTGGCAATAGCTTGAAGGGCTGCACAAACTTTTGAAAGGGCTCTGCTAAATGTCTGTTGGGGCATAGGTACGTGTACTACCAATGTCGCTCTGATAGAACCCTTGTACAAAAAATCTCAATGCCCTCATAATTCTTGTAAAAACAGGGAACTCTGTATTTCGGGATCCACTGTTCATACGTCGTATAAGTTTTTCTATTAATGCAAAAGCATAACTGTGATCTCTCAAATGTTTCCTATCCAGTTTCATAAATTCCCTTTCTTCTTCGTCTCCAGCTTCTTCTACAAAACATTAAGGTATCCTGGCTGCAAAACAATGGTTCCAGCTTGGTAGTACCCGGAAAGGTATGCGGTCGGGTATGTGAAATGGTACTAGATACTGATTCTATTCACACCATTGTAAAGTCAGACATCGTGGTTCACTGTCAATTTGTCTTCCGGGAAAGCATTATGTCTTGCAAATCGCTAATGATGAAGTAATACCTGTGAAAAGGATACATGAAGCCGAAATAACCCTGGGAAGTACCACCTTCAAACACGTGATTATTGTTGCTGATATTTTGGACGAAATAATATCAGGTCTAGATGTTATGGAATACCAGAAGCTTGTCCTTGATTTTCCCCAACGTACTGCGAACTAGAAATGAAGAAATTGTTATAAATCTACCGAAAAATAGTAAAGTGTCGATCCGGGAAGTTGACTTCTTGAAGATGTGATGCTACCACCATGCTCAGAATGTATAGTAAAAGCAAAAGTTTGATGGTTCCGAAGAAAATAAAGTAGTTTTGCTCGTTATATGCGAAAGCAATTATTCCTGCAAGAACACTGATCCAGAATAAAAGAAGCACTATATTTATCAAGATGTTGAACTTGAAGGATTATCATTAACAAATCAGAAAAGGTGTCAAGATTATATATATATATATATATATATATATATATATATATATATATATATATATATATATATATAATATAACCAATTTGTCTTTATAATAAATTATTAATTAGAATTAATAGCTTTTTGGCAAAATAGTACCATTTTTTTCTACTTTATAATGATAAAACCCAAAAAAGCTAAATGTGAGAAAAATTTAATTGAAAAGATTACGAATATAATCTAGCTCAATCTAAAACTACATATCACTCCGTATAATTTCTTTGTTGCAGCAAACGCAGTTTCATTTCTGGAATAACTTAATTAAATTACTAAGCGATTTATAATCCGTTACACACATTACAATTTCTAGGCCATTAACTTTGATATCGCTTACGAATTATGACTATTTTATCAATTCCCATAAATCATAAAATCTCAGATTGAGAGTGATAAAATCTAATTGAAGTTATTAATATAATTGAAATTTAAAATGGGGAGCAAAAATTTGTTGACGTTTTAAATTTACTAAATAAATTATTTATCCCCAAAGTTCGACATTTGAAGATTTATTTGGCCTAAAAATACTAATGGACTAATTGCCGATAAAAATATAAATTAGAGTTACAAAAATAAAATATCTTTATTAAAATAAAATTATGAGAATTTTGTTGGGAAAAAACATATCATTGTGTATTTATCTGATAACGTCTAAGATAGTGTTATCAATTTAAAGATCGTTAGGTTTAAAGACACTTATAAATAAGTATTTTTTTTTTGATTATGTACTATCGATATATCCTAATTTCAGGACCTTACTCTGCAGGTAACGGATAGATCTAATGGTGGACTGATTTTCCTATGGATACTTCAAAAACAAATGTGGCGGTAGCACTTGAGAAGAGAATTATTAATGTAGTTTATAAAAAAAAATATGAACAGCTTGATAAATTAGTATTTTTGTTATTTTGTTGGACCTATAATAGATCACATAGATTACAAATGAACAATTGTTACATTTCTGTCCGTCTGCATGAATAAAACGCCAACGTAAAAATTACTAATTCGCGAGTTCCACCCCCGAACAAGACCGTAGATAGGTACGCGCAGTTACGTTTTTCATTTTTTTTTCCTTCTTACGCTTTCATCTCTCATATTAAGTTCTTAAAAATAAAGAAATCTATCTTCCGTATTAAAATAGTTGTTTATATGTATTATCTCTTCAAGCAGAGAAAAGGAAAAGAATATATACAAACACGTTGTTTTTTGCAAATACAATTCTAGCCTCTCTCCATACGTGTTTCGATCATTTTATGGTGTTGTCAGTGGAGTTGTATCGAACCTAGAGCAATATTCGCAAGAACCAACTGCTACATAAAATATAAAATCCAGTCAAACGGCATCTATACAATCACCGGAGTAGTGCGAAATTTTTAAAAATCAGAATTTCTGCTGTATTTAAATAGTTGTTTATATATATTATCCTTTCAAGCAGAGAAAAAGAAAGATTATATACGAACAGTTTGTTTCCTACAAATACAATTCTGGTCCTCTCTCCATACGGGTTTCGACTACCTTGTGGCCTCGCCAGTGTTACTCCATCGAACAGAGAGCAACATTCGCAAGAAACAACTGCTATATAAAACATAAATTCTAAAGTATATCGGTAGAATATTAAAACCCTGTTATGCAGAAAATTTTTTATTATAATTCTGGTTGTTGATAAAATTGTGAAAATACTTTTTACGATATGCATTCCTCGTCATCTGTGCATGTATACCTTAAGACCGATGAATTCCGTGATCTTCTAATTATGTTTCTTCCATAAGTTACTGTTATTGAGAATGGCGATATCGATTAGTATTGCCCGCCTGAACTATTTATCAACCAAAATAAGGTCTGGTCTATTACGAGCAATTGTCTGGTGGGAGGGTACATTTCACAGGACTTCTTCATTGGAGTGTCATCTATGAAGTGGCGTTTGAACTTAGGCTTGAAGCTTCTCTCGTTTAGTTTGATGAATCGTAGCAATATCGAATCATTTATTGGTTATTTCCTAGTATGGTATGACAGAGTCTGCTAAAGTACTGATAGTGTTGTTCGGTTAGATGGGTTTATTCCCACTCTACTGCTGCAAATATCTCCTGTTGTGTCATTCTTCAATCTTTAGAATACAGAATGTATCAAGTTCGAATTGCATTTTAATATTCACGGAAAACTCCTCCACAATTCTGACCATATAATAATTGACAAAATAAAGAAATTGGATCTACTACAAATTTCTGATGGAAGTCATCAGTTTAAGATCATTCTTATGTGTAGTATAATTTGGTCTCACCACTTCTTAGTTATTGATTTTAATACTAATGTTCGGTTTATAGCAATACAAAACTGTAACGAAAAAAAAATGACATGAAAATAATCTTTTTCCTATAGGAATTGTCTTTATGTTATTGTTGCATCCTTAAAAGTATTGAGTCGAATAAATTCTTGCAGTCAAACTCACTAGGAAAGTCTAAGACTAAAACCCGATCTAGTTGCCATGAAATACAGATCCTCTAGTAAGCCAGTTTTGTCTTGAGTATGATAATAGCCTAGCAATAAAGCCTTGAAATATGTAAGTGAAATAATTGTATAACGGAAATAAATAAAATTCTCAATTATTGCCAATTCATTAATTAAAGAAAATGATTTTTATGTTTGTATTTTAAGGGTTTAAAGCTTACTCGACTTATTACTAATCTTGTCAGTTTAAACATTCTGCGGTCAATTGAGGGTAGTTTTAAGGTTAAACCATGTTAGTGAACTCGGGGATTGAAGTTCATGTGGGTGACAAAAGAATTTAATCTGTTGGTATAATCCTAATGGCAATTATTAATGTGCTCCTTGCAATCCATTACCACGGCATCTTGATAAACCTTACACCAGCTCATCATGTTGCAGGGGCTAATTCGTCGTGCCTCTAGCATTAATAATTCAAACTTTCATTTTGTGTCTTTCGAGCATACCATGTAGTTTTGGAAAAATAGATATAAAAATTATATGTATTCTAGTCGACCCTGGGTACTGTTTTCGTAGCATTTAAAGAGTTCGTCTTTAAGGTGATAATTGCAGTCAAAGCCTTCTTATTCATTGCAAGTATCATTAATCAATTTAGTTCTGGGACCACACTACTTTGCTCATGAATCCTATCCGAAATCGACGTGGTGGCCATTTCCTCATGTTAGTGGGGAAAGTCCACAAAAAGGTGCTTACTCTCTGGCTGCCACTGAAGAAAAAGGATAAACATCTTGAGTTTTCATGGTTGGCAGTTCTACTATACCTATATTGGCTGCCAGAGTACAGCTCGTCATTTATACTGTAGCAAGAAAAACTTAGTCCACAGATCTTCATATAATAAAAAATCCAGTTCAAAAATTCTAACGCCATGTGTGGTTTTAATCCGTTTACGATTAGGACTATCATGTGATATGAACCGAATACAAGAGCCCTTGGATTTAATATAGAAAACTTTTTGATGTTACTTACGTCAGATGTTGATAGAATTATGAGAATTGCCTGAATACTATTCATTTCTCGCTGTATACTTATTTGTACCTTTGGGTCTCTGTAATTGAAGCTATTTTCATTAAACTTGTCCCTTAAGTAGTTTTTGTTAGAAATGACCATTTCAATTAGTATTGCTCGCTTATATATTTTATCTATTAAAACAAGGTATGATATGTTGTGTTTGGTCTGTAAGTTCGATTCCAGGACAGTTTGAACTCGATATTTTTTAGTATAGATTCTGAGGTGAAGTTATAGTATAGAAAAATTTCAGTCTGAAAAGTTCACGAATATCCATTATATATATTCTTAGTTTATCTGTTAGTGCAGAATATCGTTGTTGCTTAATTGCAGTAGTATTTACTGGTAATGTACATGGATACATTGTATTAGGCAGTATGTATTCACCTGGTACAACATGGGCGGGCAGATGACTGGCGGATACTTTCTGGATCCTGTGTAATATATTAATCTTACGGTATACGTAAGTAGTTAAGAAATAAGATAACCCTCCTCCGGACCAAGGTCAAACTTTTCAAGGGCATTTTTTTTCAAGGTCAAATTTTTCTCAGGTCGAAATTTTCGAGGCCAAGTTTTTTCCAAGGCCAAATTTTTTCAGGGTCAAATTCCCCAAGGTCAGTGACGTTTTAAAGATCAAATATTTTTAAAGGTCATATTCACCTGTTTGCTGCTCGTCATATATTAAATTGCCGAAATTCATCGAGCAAAAGCATGCAGTAGTCAATGTGTTTAACAAAGACGAGTGCTGTTTTGCTTGGGCCGTAACATCGGCATTATTTCCGACATCATTCGCATGTCTCCAGTCCAGCTCCTCCGACACACCATTCTAGATACTTTACAGGTATGAATTTTCCAGTACAATTACGTGATATTTCTAAATTTGAATGTTTAAATAATATTTCAGTTAATGCGTATAGTTTAGAGTCTAGCTTTGAAGACAATAAACTAAAATATGAAGTAGTGGGGCCATTGAGATTTGCCCCTAAAAAATTACAAATACATATAAATTTGTTATTAATAACAAAAAATTGTGATATTAAAGATGCTGGTGATGATCATAATTGCGACACAAACTGTTCCAAGGCACATAATTGCTGGATTAAAGATTTATCGCGATTGATCCATTCGCAATTATCTAATAAGCATAACAAAGGGCACATTTGTGATGGTTGACTCATTAGTTTTTTAACACTAGCAGCTTTAGTGTCACATCAGAAATATGATTGTAATCACATATATTCCTTAACACCCTCAACGGATATGAAGGTGGATAAATTTGGAAAAAGCGTTCCGGAAAATATATTAAAATTCGAAAATATCGAAAAACAAATGCGAGTTCCTTATGTTGTTTACGCAGACTTTGAATCGGTATTAAAACCTGTTGAAACAGTTGAACCCAGTTCCCAAAGTTCATATAGTGTGAAAACTTTCAAGCATGAGCCATACTCTTTCGCTATCTAATAAAATGTTCTTTTGATGATACAGTTTCCAAATTTGAGCTATATAGGGGGGTCGATGCAGCTAAAACTTTTGTAGATCGTATTGAAACGGATTTAAGATATATGTATAATACATATTTAAAGGAGATTATACCGATGAATCGCTTAACACCTGATAAGATAGAAGAGTTTAAAAATGCTGAGTTATGTGGTATATGTGAAGGACCTTTCAAAGAAAATGATGTTAAAGTAAGGGATCATTGCCACATAATAGGTAAAAAAAGATTTGGCGCTGCACATTCAATATGTAATTTAAATTATAAATTACCTAATTTTGTCCCTATAATATTTCATAATTTAAGTGGTTATGACAACCATATGTTCATAAAAGAACTGTGCAGATATGGGGATACAATTGATGTTATAGCTCAAAGTAAAGAAAAGTACATATCATTTACAAAGAGCATTTACATGCATGACTATACCGATTTTAAAACCGGACAATTAAAACGGAAATATTTGAAGTTACGTTTTATTGATAGTTTCAAATTTTTATCGACGTCATTGGAATATTTGGGTAATGGTTTAAGAATTGACAAACTTAGAGAAACGCGAAAATATTTTACCAACAACGATCAATTCAATTTAATGCGTCAAAAAGATGTCTTTCCATATAGTTTTGTTGACCCTATGGAAAAAATGAATACCCCAAATCTTCCAACGAAAAATCAGTTTTATGATCATTTGCGGGAAGAGCATATTAGTGATGCAGATTATGAAAGAGCGAATAAAGTGTAGCGTTTGTTTGGATGTAAAAATTTGAGAGAATATTCAGACCTATATTTACAATCTGATGTATTTTTATTATGTGATGTTTTCGAACAATTCCGATACACATGTTTAAACGTTTATAAATTGGACCCAGCACAGTACTTTATTCTTCCAACTTTATTTTTTGATTGTATGCTTCGTATGACCAAGGTAAAGTTGGAGCTTTTAACGGACATTGATATGATTCATTTTTTCAAAAATGTATTCGTGGAGGTATAAGTCAGTGTACGGAAAGGAAGCATATTGCTAATAATTCTTATTTGCCAAACTGTGACCTAACCAAACCCTCCTCATTTATTACTTATCTTGATGCCACAAATCTGTATGGTCATAGTATGTCTTAAGCATTACCATATGGTGGTTTTCGATGGTTATCAGAACGTAAAATTTTGGATTTAGACATTATGAGTATAGACGATGACAATCCACATGGTTATGTTTTTTGGGGTGGATGTGCATTATCCTAGTGATTTATACGATGCACATTCGTATCTACTGTTTTTGGTGGAAAACATCATGCCACCAAATGAAAAAGAAAAATTGCCAAAATTGATACCGAATTTAAATGATAAAAAGAAATATGTGGTCCACTACAAGACATTAAAACAAGCTATCGAGAATGGTCTTGTGGTAATGCAAACTCATAGAATTTTAAAATTTGATCAGTCTAAGTGGCTAAAAAAATATATTGATTTGAATACTGAGTTACATAATAGATCAACTACGGAATTCGGTAAAGATTTATATAAATTAATCATAAACGCGATTTTCGGCAAAACAATGGAAAATGTTGGTAATCGCAAAGATACTAAATTAATAACTCGGGGGAAAAATAGTCGAGGAAAGGTTGGGGCAAGAGCATTACTTGCTCGACAAATTTTAATAGTTGCAGATTATTTACGAAAGATTTCATCGCAATCCATATGGAAAAAGTAAAGGTCGTCTACAATAAACCCATATATATGGGGTTTTCGATATTAGATGTATCAGAAACCGTTATATATGGATTTTATTATAATTTCATTAAAAAGAAATTCGGTAACAATGCTTCTTTACTATAAACTGATACGGATTAGCTTATACTAAAAGTATTAACCGACGATTTCTACCGCGTAATGATCGAAAACCCCGATAAATTTGATACATCAAATTATCCAGAGCTAAATCAGTTTCAGATCGTAAAAAACAAGTCGGTATTGGGTAGAATGAAAGATGAATTTCCATGTGATCCGATCATAACTTCTTATGGTACCGGAGCCAAAGCTTATTATGTAAAATCTTTTAACAGTGAAGTAAAAAAGGCAATAGGCATAAAAAAATCTGTAATTGAAAAGGAACTTCACATGGAAGATTATCAGAAAATTGTAGAAAATGGTGATTTAATATTCAGAAAAATGAAAACGTTTCGCAGGGAGCTACATAACGTTTTTACGGAAATAATAAATAATGTTACATTGTCACACAACGACGATAAACGTTATGTAATTCCATCGTCAGCAAAAACTTTACCTTGCGGGCATCCCGATATTGATTTTTATAAAACAGATCCTGAGGAAAATTTAAAAATTTTACTTAGAGTTTGTGAGTAATTTTTGTAATGTGTATTTGTTATTTGGTAAAAATTAATAAAAAACTGGAAAATTAATACCTACATAAGTGTTTTTAGATAATTTGTATTTTTTTATAGTCGTTTATTATATTGCCAAAAATTGTTAAAAGTATGTATATATATATATGTATATATATATATATATATATATATATATATATATATATATATATATATATATATAATTCAGTCGCATAACATGAGGGGGGTATTTGGTGCTAGACCGTATTATTTTTTTTTAAATAAAAACATGGATCTATTATTGAATTGCTTATTTTTATTCAACCTTCATTTTAAAATTATAAAAGTAAATTAAATGCACAGGTCAACGAGTAAATGTTTAAAGTGGAGCAGTTTTGTTGACAATATCCTCCATATTCTTTTCAATTTTCAACATTCTAAAATTAGTTCATCACGCAGTTCGTCTTGCCTAAGTTCATGTATTGCAATAACATTATCATCAATGTATCCTCTAAGTTCTTGACCGATCTCAATTAATTTCTTGCGTACGTAACCTTCAAGTTGGTTTCTGAATATATCTTTAATAACAATTCTTGAGTCATGTAAAGCTTTCTGCTTATCTTGCACACACTGAGCAAGGTTATTATCAATATAATTTCTTGTGGCCGCCTCGTCTCCTTCAAGAGGTTCTGCTAAATAGCACAATCTTTTGCTTCCCATGTTGTATTCTCCATTAGGTGTAAGTTTAAAACCTATTCCTGAAGGACCTCGCATAAAGTTAAAATCCTTAAATTTTCTTTTGCGACCGAACTTATCAATAGTGTTTACTTCTGACATTGTTAAGTTAGACTGATTTGAAACCATTACATTTTACCCTAATATATGGTTCTATTTCATTAATAAACAGATTCTGCAGAAAAATATGGATTGCAAAACGTATTTTGGGTTGTTTAATAAATACACATACAGATTCATTTTACTATTGTTTTATTGAAAAAAAAAAAAAAATATAACAAAAGATTGACTTTAATTTTTATTATTAAAAAAATAAAAAATATAACAAACAAAAAAAAAATAAAAAAATAAGGAAATAAAATACATAAGTTAATTTCTTCTGTACAGGTAAGCTTCTTCTATGACCCAATTTCTTCTCTGGATGGCGCATTCATTAATGTCCTTGAACTGGTAGTAAACTAGTCTACAAAATCCGCATTGTACAAATATAACCCTGAGAAAGTCAATGTAGTTGAAATCGTACGTAAGATCATTCCGCCAGCAGATACCTTGTCTTTTACAATGATGACAAGTTAAACAAAAAGCTTTTGGGATATGCCTGTATGTTTTGGCTGCTTCACCAGGTTGTTCATCAGTTGGCAACATGTTGTTTGAATATGTTGTATTTTTCAAACGCTCTACTCTATTTATGCATTACTTTTTAAAATAACCTTGACAGGAACAAAAAAATCCTTGAAAATTACTGCCCTGATATTGTCGGTTACGTTGGCCATGGCCTTGGCCTTGCCTCAGAGAAGTTTTAATACTATACCTAATGCATTAACCGAAAGAAATAAAGATGATGCAGTGGGGGAAATGGGCATAAAAGCAGACTTGCCAGCTCCAGCTCTTCACAGTTCGTCAGAACACAGTACAGTTCAGTGCTAAAGTAAAATTTTAAGTGAAATGTAACCAAGATGTCTTCCGAACGGCAAAGTGTTGCATCACTTTTGGATGCTCTTGAAGTAAGTTGCGGTTTCCAACAAGAAATATTGGAAAACATTAGTGGACTAGAAGTCTTAACTCCGGGGGTACTCGAGGATTGGCACCGAGAGAAAAACGATGCTGAAGCAGACAAAGCGCTCAAAGATGGTCGTGAAGAGGAATTGGTGAGGTCGGCGGAGAACTTTCTCAAAACATGAACAGAGGAGAAGGAGCCGAAGATCAACGTCATTAGTGATGTGGTGGTTCGAAAAGCTTCGCGACCAAATCGGGCATCTTTCCATCTCCATGTTATTCGTATGAGAGTTGAAGTGTATATGACTGTGTAACTGGCCCAATCACATATATATATATATATATATATATATATATATATATATATAGAACTACCCCACCCCAACATCGGATTCTATTGGTGAGAGATTATAGAATTATTATTTTTTTAAAAAACCTTAAACAAGGAATTAGTTTTGTTTTTTTTTTTTGTTTAGACAATAAGACTAAATTTTAACATTTTGTGAAGAATACATTACAAAAAAAAAATTAATAGAAACCTTGTTTGGACTGTTAACATTTTCATAGGTTCTCAAGCATATAACTTGGCACTTAAGCTACAAGGCAAATCGTCGTTAAACGAATATCTCGCCCCATAAGTGACGACTACTAAACTACGATCAAAATATAATTTGGTCCTGAAAAAAACCGTTTGGGGGGGGGGAGGTTCGGGTGTCTACCGTGAAGTAATACCCAACGATATTAACACCGACCTAGGTGCAGCTCTTGGTCTTCTTCTTGGCTGCACCAAGGGCTTGGGCTCCCAAAGCCGTACTGGCTGTGCCGGCGTTGCTGAAGGTGCCGGCGGTGCTGGAGTTGGCGGTGTTGCCGACGGTACCGGTTTACATTTGTCACACTTGCATAATGTTCCGGGTAAGAATGGCCTGACAATGCCAATAATCTTTTTGGTGCACCTTCCATGTTAACGGTCGAATGTGTAATGATGAAATAATTCTAATACCGGCCTCTATATACATTCAAAAAGTTGGAGGGGGTAAGGTGGTGTGCATATATATATATATATATATATATATATATATATATATATATATATATATATATATATATATATATATACATATATATATATATATATATATATATATATATATATATATATATATATATATATGTTTGAGAATAATATGATTTTATAACTCACCGTATCTCTATTATAGACAAAAACTACCCCCCCTCTTCTTTTCTAGCATATAGTACTAAACTTCCTCTACAATTTTTTCAAATAAATTTTTTAAATAGCGCGTTAGCACCGAGTCGGCACACTAAAAAAAAAAAAAAAAGAAAACCCTAAAAATTTTCCCTACAACTCCCACATACTACCGTTCCGTGCTCCGGCTTCCTAACTCGAGAATTTCAATTTTTTTTTATCTAAATTTTTTTCATTTTAAAGATTTTTCAATTTTTTTTTTCACCATTGTATTTTCTTCAAAATTCTAGGTCATTAAAGTGCTTTTATTTTTTTTTTCTATCTTGAACGGTTCTCGAGCTTTAAAAAATCCAAATTACTAACTTATTATAACCCTTTTCTTCAAATTTCACCTTTCCGAATTTTAAAAAATACTACTATATGTAGAAAAAAAATTCTCTTTCTAATTTTTCAATATTATTTTGCTCCAAATCTTCAACTTTGGAGCGCATTCACCATTTTTCAATTTTTTTTTTTTTTTTAATTTTTTTTACGTTTTTACCATCGAGAAAAATGCTTACTTATAGTGCTCGATTTCCTCTATAATTTTTTCCCATAACTCTTTTCCCTATTCCTAACCGTTACTTTCCTAAAAATTTTCTAAATCGTTGTGTTCATATTTTGCCTTAAAAAATTTTTCTTGCATTATCTGAGTTCTTTTTTTAACTAAATAAACCCCCATTATCTACCGTACTCCTTTCTTAAGAAGCGGGCTTTTCCAACCGCTTTTTTTTTTGTTGGGTTTCAAATAAATATAAAACTACTACTTCACTCATTACAAATTTATTGATTCAAGTACCTTATTTTAACATTATTTTGTGTTATATATAATCGATATATTAAAATATAGATTTATTGGTCACCGAACCGTTTAATACATTATAACTAAAAAATGATTCGTGAATAACTAATGCGTACAGTTTAGTGTCTGGGGAATTTATTCTTTCTCATTTGGAACTCCAATTTCACATCCACTGCCGATGAGTTAATCGCCAATGGTTGATGATTGCTATTGATAATAAAAACGGGGTTTTTCATATATTCCGCTAACGTTATCATCGGATCGTTTATTTCGCGCCCGTAGTAGCTGCTTTGGAAGTTTTCGTAATTGTAATAGGCTGCTGCGTACAGTTTCTTGGCGAAATCTAAATTCCATCTTTCGTAGGGATAAACGGTTGAATTCAGATACAGTCTAATGTCGCATACGTCGGCGTGGGTAAACTGGGTTGCGTTTTTTTCTTTCTTGTCGCAATTATTGCTATCTTGAAACCCGACGATTATATAGCGCGATCTTTTCAGACTTGAACTCGTTCTCAAGGCCCACACGTCGGAAGATGTTTGCTTTAAAGCTGGTAATTCGTACAGATCCCATTTACGATATCCCATTTGAATACTGGCATTGTTTCCACCTTTATTAATGCGAGACAGCATTTTCAATTTTTGCTTGTCGTCTGGAATGATGTGACGAATTTTCCATTCGATTTTGTCGATACTAATTTCTGCCTCTACTTCGCCGACGTAGCAATTGGTAAAAGTACGAGCTATAATCATAATAAGTTCTTGTTTTACGTTGAAAACACCTTTTGCATAATCTTCGGCGAATCCCATTAGATATTTTAAGGGCAATTTCCCGTAGAATACGTTACTTGCCGTGTCTAAGATATCTTGGTTTGCTTCGTCGAGACCCCATCCGCACGTCATGAGAGATCTTTGTTGCAAACTTCCGAATGAACCATGGTTCTTAATGTCGTCGTAACTCCAGGTTTACGAACCACGGCGACCTGCTCACCTCCCATCTCGTAGCGAATTTCATCGAACAAAAATGCGAGGGCATTATTTGATAAAAAAACATCTTTTCGTTGCGTCTATGGGTTTAAATTTTCGTTCGATATATATGTAACTTTCGGCGAAATCCAGTATAATATCCTGAAAATTAATGGGGATACGGACTTCATCGGAATTCTTAAATGATGGAGATCCGTATGGTTTATATGTATGCTCTTCTAGACTAATAATGGAATTGTCCAAGATAGGTTCTGAGAAAACCTCTATTTTATCGCTGGTGGTGGAAATCATTTTCGCACTTTAAGACCGATTGATTTTAAAAATTTATAGTCTTCAATAGATAACTGTTAAGATGTTTGTGATCTAATGTCTGGACGACGACTAACCTTGACGTTAACTCTTCTTTTGCTTTTATTGTGTTTCGGCGGTTCCTCCATCTTAGTCGACAGCATACACAATTGACGATTGAAGCAAAAACCCATTTCTATGAAAGTTTCTTCAATTCCAGTTTTATGATTATTTTCTCGCCTTGAAAATTGATTAGATCACCGCTATCGTCCAAGATGCGAAGAGTAATGTTGTCGATAAACTGACGTTTTGCCTGCATTAACGGCATATTAATATTATTTTGTGGTTCTTTACTGATTTTGTAACCGGGCTCCATGTCGATATCGAATTCGAATAAGGTATGACCTTCCACAGAATTCATATATGCTCCGGAAATTATATTACAATCTACGCGTATGATGCGTACTTTCATTATTTCTACCATTTCGGTTGATCCGTGCTTTTTGTCTCTTTTTAACACTGTATGATTAAATCCTAACATTTTACTGATACGCGCCTTTCTCCGGAAATCTATAGTATATTAGGATTTGAGTTCACATTTCAGCGTATTATTATTAGCGACCAAGTAAAAGATTCCATCGTTCTTTTCTTTAATTGAATTCCTCAAAACCTCCGATATGGCTTTCCCTATCTCATCTATTTCATAGGCCCCGGGTGGATTCTGCAATTGTATCGGCTCGGCAGTGTAACCCTCCTTCATGTAGGCAAACTTATTGTTGCTTTCGTCCTCATTAAAAATTGAATTGTATGTGTAAAATCTCAGCAGTGCAAGACCATATTTGTTTTCCTTATGTAACCTCGTTTAAATTGCTGCTGAAATAATGTTTGCAACCGCACTGATATTTCAATATATCGATATCGCTTTTGAGGTGCTCGAGCAACTTATTCCAAACGAATGGAACTTCATTTGAGGCTAATGCAATCATTACTTCCTTGGGCATGTTTTTTAGCTATTTCACGATCATTTTCCTTAATCCACCGGTTAGATGAAATGCTTTCAGTGATTGCAACATTTTAGTATAAATATTGCCATTCATGCGGTGTTAATGGTGGCGATGATGACATCTTTCACGCTGATGATTCGACAAGAAACTTTAAGCACAAATGTCCACACCAGACTGTTCCAAAATTCTGTTGACGATCGTATGTATAGTAAATAATTTTTGATAGTGCCGATCCCGTTTGTAGTTCGATCGGTGGGGGTAAATCGCCGAAGCTGTCATAATATGTTACTTTAGAATTGTTTTTTCTATAAGCTACCCAATGAGTCCCTGCACCACGCGTACTATCCAAATTCACTATCGCTGCTTCGTAACGTCGAGGACCTTGTCTAGGTAATGAATCCCTCATATAAACGGCTCGAAAGGGTCCTATTCTCTTCTTTTTGGTATATTTTTCAATATCGATGTTATATCTTCGAGGTAGGGATTCAATTAGTTTTTTGATCTACGATTTAAAAATAATCCCATACCTTTACGATATGGCTTGAGAAACAAACCATTTCTTTTCGATTTTAAATACAGGCCGGCACCGGTTTTATCTTTACTGCTTTTTTTGCAGCTTTTACGGCACGCAAAATTCCCGCTGCCCCACCGGCTAATGAACCCAAAGCTGATAACCCGGCAAAAATTGGTATTAACGGTAATATTCCACCAATTTTAGGAATCGGTATTATTCTCGGTGTACGAACCTTCCTTTTGTCACCTGCCGCTTTTACCGATCTACGTGCTGCCGAAAGAGCTATTTTAGATGCATTCATGACATTTTTTTCCAACACATTTTTCCTTCCGGCTTTTAATAATTCCTTTCGAACTGCTTGTCGAATAGCTGTTCCAAAATTGACTTTCCCAACATGTCGACTTTTATTAACACCTTTCCTTTTTGTACGACGTGTGCCTTTACTAGATTTTTTTTTTGTTGGTAATGATGATGGTACACCCATACCAAAACGTTGTTTTCCTTTCATAATTTTTTTAAATAACCAAGCTGCTGTTTTTTCACCTAAACTGGAATCTTTCGATTTTATTCCATTCCCTGCATTTTGTTCGAGCTCGTAATCCGCTCGATGTCTCGCACTTATGTTGTCTTTGTTATGTAAATAGGCTAAATCGTATTTTTTGCATGCGGCATCCAAAGGATTAATGTCTGGATCACCTCTTGTTACACGTTTTATTACTTTTGTTCCGGGTCCGCAATGTTGATAATGGAATGTGTACCTCGAATGGTCATTTATTTATTAACGAATTCACAATACCGTGTCCAGTTTTATTGGAAACGTGAGATCGTCCACTTCGTTTGACGCTCGGCATCTGAATGCCTATAAAATATCAAATTTTCCTACGATGCGCGTTATTGATCTTAAACAAAAACTTTTGACAATCTCGATGAAAAAGTCGAACTTGGATTTGAAAAGAAGATAATTAAGAGACACGGTCCTCTACTTCCGTCCTCTATTCGCGGCCTGTTAATTGGTCCATCCAATTGTGGAAAAACTAATGTCATGATTTCGCTGCTTACACACCCCCTTGGGCTACGTTTCGAAAATGTCTATATTTACTCGAAATCTCTGTATCAACCGAAATATGAGTATTTAAGGAAAATTTTAGCACCCATCAAAGGTTTAGGCTACTATGCCTTTAGTGATTCCAGTAATATTGTGGAACCGTCCGATGCAAAACCAAACTCTATATTTATCTTTGATGATGTTATATGTGAAAAACAAGATGTTATAAGATCGTACTTTAGCACGGGACGTCATAAAAATATCGACTCCTTTTACCTAGCGCAAACATATTCGCGAGTGCCTAAACAGCTTGTGCGAGACAATGCCAATTTAATTATTATGTTTAAACAAGATCAGTTGAATATGAAATACATATTTTCCGACCACGTTTCACCGAATCTAACTTTTACTCAATTTCAAGAAATGTGCTCAAAATGTTGGGATAATAAGTATGGATTTTTAGTAATTGATAAAGACAGTGATGTGAAATCGGGAAGATACCGCAAAGGAATTGATAGCTATATATTACTGTAATAATAAGAGAAAACACTCATTTGATTGTTGAAACGTCCTTTGTTAACATCATGAATAACGCGATCGACTTAAAACGTAAACTAGTGGAAGCTACCAATGCCGTCAGAAAAAAATTTAAACAAATTAAAGCGGCGAAAGAATTTCATGTTGTGGAATTGGAAAAGTTTTATGAACCCATTTCTAAACCGTTGACAACTATATCTGATATGGTCAAGCAACGTCAGCAGCAGCAACAACAACAACAACAACAACAGCAACAACATTATCCAGCTAAAAAGTCTCATAGTCCCAGTACATCAGTGCAGTCGACTCAAATATCAGGTTTTCCCCAACCTACACATTCCTTTCAAATCTCCACACCTATTCAGCAGCAGCAGCAGCAGCATCGCATTTCAAAAGAAAGAATCGGTGTTTGATACACCCTCGACATCAACTAATACATCTCTCGCATCCGCTGACACCACATCTTCCGATACTTTAAACGCACACCTGAAAATATTACGTTCGAAACCATCTCTATACGATACTGTATATGGTGTACGTTTTGATTCAAAAAACAGATTATAACAAAAATTTTATTGGTAATTCAGTGGTGCGTTTTCGAAATAGAAATATTGCCTTATACATAAAGGGAAAAAATATTGCAGAATATGGTGGATCGCCGACATTTTGTGACTTGTTACTTCTTTAAACACCCCTAAGTTGAGGCAAGGAACAACAATTAAGTGATAATGTACTTTCAACGTACAAGGAAATTTTGGAATCAACGAGTGCTGTCTACAACAATTTTAAAAAAAGTGATGATTTACGGGAGACCAGATGGAGCCAATATTTACGAATTATTAAACTTCTGATAATGGACACAAAATTATGTGGTACTATTACAAGAAAAAATCTCTCTGAAAAACTACAGTTACCCATGAAAAAGAAATTATCTTCGAAAACATTTCAATATGTCTACTGGAACAAAGCTAAAGAGTTGGTGGATCGTTTACGTTTGTCGTGGACTTCCAAAATGGCCGGTCACACTGGACACGAAAATGAAATTATGTCAATCATAGAGGAATTACGAGAAGAAGATATAATATATTAAGCTCAATATTTAATGATATTCTTCAGTTCTTCCTTCGATCTGAAACCTTTAATATTATTAATAATATGGAGCCCAGTCTAGAAAAAATCAAAATTGTTAATGAACTTCATAGAACGGCTAGAAAAAATTTTGTAAAACGGCGCACGATAATAAAAGGATACAAAGATTTGTGGCAAATTGATTTGCCTCAAATGCAACAGTATGCTGATGAAAACGATGGTTATCGTTATATTTTGGTCTGTATAAATTATTACTCTAAATTTGTCTATACCAAAGCGATAAAAAAACAAGACCGGTATAGAAGTTACTAATGCGATGAAAAGCATCATTAAAGAGGCATTATATACACCAACAAATCTGCAAAATGAATAAAAAAAGGAATTCTATAATACAAACTTTCAAGCCCTGATGAAAAATATAATATAAATCATTATTCCACTTACAGCACAAAGAAAGCTGCAATTGTTGAGCAAGTCATAAAGAATTTAAAAAATAATTTATATAAACAATTCTCGGCAAGAGGATCTTACAAATGGATACATATATTATCAGCAGTAACAAAAACCTATAACCATTCGAAACATCGCACCATTGGAATGAAGCTTGCAGATGTACAAAAAGAAATGCAAATTAAAGCATACGATTATTTAAAAATTGTACCTAAAAAATTTAAGTTTTCCATGGGTGACATTGTGCATATTTTTATGAGTCAGAACTACAAAAAACAAGCCGTCCTGGCGTTTATCTAGTAGAAAAGGTCCTTAGACAACGCAAGAAAAATCATACCGATCAATTGTTTGTCAAATGGCGAGGATTTTCCAACCACTTCAACTCTTGGAGAGATAAAGCTAATATTATTTAAATAACATATTGTATGACTACAGTTTTAATTTAAAATATAAAATAAATAAACAATATATTGTAAAACAATGTTTTCTATTTCAATCTTCATCATCAAAAACAATGACAATATACATACACATAAATAACATTTCAATATTCTTGGAGGGAAGATCCAATTCACCGACGACTACGACGTTATCTTCAAGGCTATGCCACTCGGAGTGCGTTCTCCTATTCTTTAACCTGCTTGCCCTTTTTTTAGATTTTTTTTTGAAGTCGAGCCGTACGAAAGTGCGCTTAATGAGTCATTTAAAGGCTGATGATAGAGTATTTTCTGAATAACTTCAATTTTTGTTTTAAGCTCACAATTATTTTGGTATATCATGGAGAGGACATCCTTGTTAAATATGTCACATATTACAACTGCAAAATTGTAAAACTTTCTATTAACAAAGTGTTTTGTCACAGCATCGTCATCATCTTTAGTTCGCCTAAGTTGGTTATGATTTTTCCACTCATATCATACTGCCCATCCATTGAAAGTTTAAAATCAATCCCTTGTGGCCCAGATAATATATGATATTTTTCATTATATTTCTGACGACCAAATTTATCAATTGTATTGTTTCCTCGACTCATTTTTAATCTTAACTAAACTATTTTATTTTTATTTGCCCTACTTATGCTAAATATTTCAGCTGAGAAAAAGAAACATTGAGTATGATCTACTGGGTTGGTATATTTATAAAAGAAATAAAACGAAACTGTGATTGTAACAGATATTTATTTACAGTTATTTAATTGCACAATTACAAAAATTATAAAAATTAATTTTCCATATCTTTATTTTTGTTGCTCAAAATTCTATCCCATCCGACACTATTTCGTTCGTCAACATCTTGGGCTGTTGCTGTTGCAGGAACCAATTCATATTTTGCAGCAAGCTCACCAGGTAAATATGGAATATTGACGAGGTATTCTTTTAATTCTTCTTCAACTATTTCAGCACAAAATGTATCCATGTCTATGGAACCATATAAAAATTTGTCACACAAGTGTGCCCCAGCCATAAAATTGATTGCATCTCTGATCTCGTTCTTATATTGATATTTGGTTACCTGAACATGCGGCCAATCATTTGCGCTATCCAAAATATCGTGAGCCATGTTTCTTAATTCTCTTTCCAACCAAAATATGTATCTATCTACACATTCGTTGACGCTCGTCGTCGCATCAGCAGACACTTTTAACAGAAATAACGAACACGCGTAAGTATTCTTACATGTGCAACTATATTTTAAATTTAAATTTAAATAAATGTTCGAGTATTGTTTCCAAAAATTCTAGTGCCCTGACTCAAATAAGTTAGAGTGTATTTCCCTTTAGTTTTACTCATAATATCTACAATATCGTCAGACAATGTTTCGGCCAAAAAATTCTCGAATCTGCTATTATTACCGTCATCGTGTAAAACCACTAGAAGAGTTTTACGAAATCGTGTAGTCATTGAAACCATCTTTACAATTTTATACACTTTGCCCACAATCATTTCGGTAACCTTTTTTCTCTCTAATACCTCGAAATCTTTGCTGAACATTTCATCAATTTCATCTGGAGTTTCTTTTCCAATACTCATTATTGAAAAAATAGTATATAAATCCAAAAATTACCGTGAATATAAAAGCACTTTCAGAACACTACACGAACATAATATTTGATGTTTATGCCACTGATATCTGTGACTGTTTGAAGTCACTTGTTTTCCCACTAACCTTTATAGCGAGTTTTCAAGGTCGAATTGTAACAATGAAACTAATCAGTTTTTCCAAACAGTCACTAAACCTCAACTTTTTTATTTCACAAACAAAGTATAGTAAATTTAATGTTTTGCTGCAATATTTACTACATGCATTCGCAACCTTTTCATATTCAAAAGCCAAATCACAATAGCGCGATGCCCATTCTGCTCGACCTTTCATTGAATCATTGAATTAATTACTTGCCGTTTCAGTAAACTCATCACCCAATTTTTACTGTCTTTTGCAAAGCACTATTCATATTATTCACTTATTTTTACACTCACGACACTTTTTTATTGTTGATGGTGGCCCATCTATATAATGACGATATATTTATTCATAGTGAATGTAACAGGGTATGCTTAACTGTAGTTGCTTGTCACACCGATATGGTGCTGGCAGCTTATCCCAAATTTGCCGTAAACTCAGTGTATTAATGTAAATTTTTGAAATATTCGAGAGGAAAAAATGCTAGATCCTTTTCTTCAAAATCACATAAAATTTTTAAAAAACTCTGATATAAAGAAATTACTCTGCCGACTTGCTCTATAATTTTTTCTTTAGATAGTTCCGTATCTGACATTTCACACTGAATGAATGTAAATAAACTCACACAATTTTATAGAAGAATTTGCAAGGTCAAAATCATTTCAAGATCATCCCACACTATTAACAACTATCAAGGTCAAAGCCATTATCATATTCAAGCCGATTTCGAAGTCATAACTCAATGACCTTTAAAAACATTCGACCTAAAAAAGTTCTTGACCTTGAAAAACAGCCTTAAAAAAATTGGCACTGAAAATCCTTGACCTTGAAAAAATGACCTTGGGAAGTTTGGCCTTGATCCGGAGGAGGGTCATCTTATTTCTTAACTACCTACGTAACTTCTTATTACTATTGTTATTTTAAGGATTAATTTGAAAAAACAGGAAAAACCTAATTTACTGTAAAAATTATGCTCGTACATGTTGTAAAAATATATTTAGAATAATCCTCATTAAATCATTAGACAGGTAAAAATTGAAAATTTTTCATTAAAATTTTGTCAAAAAATAATGTGAAGAATAAGGGTTAACATCCAATTTAAAAATTTATTTTTGTTCTTGAAAAATAGAGCTCTAAATTATAAAGATTAGAAGAAAAAAACGCCTCAAAATAATATTTTTTAAAGTTTACCCTTGATTTGGACTCTCAGAATTATCAGTTTAAAACTTAACTTAAATACAACAACGTTGTAATATCTTTATACAGTAGTTTTTTGAAAATATTGATTTATTTCACTTTTGGCATACCGTAGTATTCATTATTTGAAAATAGCACATATTTTGTTTTCACAAGCCATATTGGACAAAATAAAAAATGATTATATTAATTAAAGTATATTTTGTGCTATTTCATTTAGGTTGTCGCATCTAATTATCAATAAAAAGTACATTCGGTGGTAGTATAAGAACTCAGTAAGACAATAAACTTGAGCCCAGGTTCAACTCATACTGATTATAAATATAATTCAAATTAACTTAAGGAAGAATATTGGAAACAATGTATTCCTGAATGAAAGGTCCCATAATTTATTCCTACTTTATTTGAAAAGTCAAGCTGGTTCATATTAAAATTGAGTTTTTAAATGTCGTCTACCTTAAGAATAAAATGCATTTGAAATTTTAGGACTGACTCTTATTCAACTATACAGCAAAAGAGCATTAAATTCCATTATAAAATCGTCTTGCTGAGCAGCTGCTATAATTTTCACCTGAGTGCTGTGCATATGCAAACATAGCTAATATTTTTGTCAGACTTTTATAAGGGATAGGAAAAATTTCATCTTAATAATCGTTTTATCTTTTAAACACAGGATGCCAACAAATTTTTTAACTGATATTGCTTATTTGAATCTTTGAATGGCAATACTATTATTATGTAAATTGGTAACTATAAATGTTTTGAACAGGAAAAATTAATTTATCATTTATATTTCGATTCCTTTATTATTTAGGCAAAGTTTTTTTAAAGCAAAATTGAAACTTTTATTGAACTAGTAGGTATAACTTTTTTTGAAAAAGAAATCCTTAATTGTCAAATTAAGCCTAATCAAATTTTAGGAAATTAAAGTGGTTTAACCAGATTCACAAAAAGGATCGACTTTTAAACTTGATCTAGTAGCCATGTAACTTTCACGTATTTTATCAGTTTTGTTTTGCGTATATTATTGTTTCAGTTTTTACTACATATGTCAATAAACAAACCTCGATATAAAATTAAGGATAAAGACTTAGAGATAAAACTTTGAAATCTGTAAAGGTAACAGCTGATTGAATGACCTGTTCCTTTATCACATTTTGACAAATTGTCACTTTGAGTTAATTTTAAATGCAACTTACTGAGGGATAGAGAATAAAAATTCTCATGACGATAGGATATGGCGATAGGTTAAGAACCGAAGAAGTGTGTCAGTTACTTCAAGAAAAATATTCTATTCTGCTGCCAATTTCACAATCTACAGTGGATAAAATTGAGTACATATTTCATCGCTTCCCAGACTTAAACCCACTTGACTTCTTTGTCTGTAGTTTCCTTATATGAAAAGTTCTCCAAAGTAAGCCTATGAACATAAAAATGGAATAAATTGATAAATTACTTAAGATACTGCCAATTAACTACTGGAAGACAGTTTCAATATTTAATACTAACGAAAACTGTTTTTTTCTACTTCATTTCGAATTTTAACTGTCGATAAATGGAAAACAATTACATTTAGATATAGAACATGTAAGAGGAAAAATTTTCAGAATTTTGCAAGAAGTCCAAAAGTGTACATTGGGGCTTACTGTTTAAAAAATCAAAGTTTATTAACGCAAAGCTTCTTTCAAATTTCCTTGCATGATTTAATATATTGAAAAAAATTCGTAGCACAAAATTAAATTCGACGTGTCCGAATAATTTCTGAAAAAGACACAACGTGTTTTAAATAACAGATTTATTCTAGACTTTATTCCTCATTATATGTAAAATTATATTATATAAGGTATGTTGCTTTTAGTTTATAAAATAAATATAATAAAAATTAAAACTAAATGTTAAAAAATTTGTCGCTCTGAAGGTGGTTTAATCTAACATAAACTAAAATGTATGCAATGAAAGTTTTTTTTTATTAAAAATTGAACCAAACATAGAAAACAAAATTAAATATAAAGCTGACTTCCTTTAACACGTCTAAATTTAAAAGACAGGCTGTTAGAATGCTTACTGAGGATATATATTTCGAGCTGTAGTGAAAAATTTTATGTATATAGGTTTGAGATTATTTAGTAACAAATTATTGTAGTTTTAACATAAAATTAATATTAGACAACCACAAAGTCAAAAAAATGTATGAATTATATATGGAATGCACTGTATATATTTTAATAAATGAAAGACTTTTGGTTTCAAATCTTAAAATATTTGCCTACTTTTATTTAAACTATTTTTTAAACAAACAATTAAAATTTTTAAAACTTCACAATATTTTTGTTAGAATAAGCTAGAACACTTTGAAAAATCAATGCCGTACTTTAAAATAAATCCTTAGAATTGAATATTTGGAACATATTTTTTAGTTTTTGTGCTAAATACCGTAGATGCACTGGCAATAAGTAATTCACATATTTTGCCCAGATTTCGAATTTATGTTGCTTCTATCCTAAAAGCTGGATGTTTTAAAGTCTCGGAACGGAATATATAGCCTCAATTGAATCTGCTATTAGCAATGAACCAGATGACAAGAAGGACACAACTAGAGCTGAAGTAACTAATGTTATAACTAATCATAAAACTATATTAAGACACAAAACAATAACACCCCCAAAAAAAATTAAAAAAGAAATTGAATCGAACACATAGATTTATAAAAAGCCATCCTCAAATTACTGTTCTAAGGCCTAATAAAAGCAATAAAACAGTACTTATGAATAAGGCAGATTATGAGACAAAAATGAACAACTTACTAAACGACGAAAATACATATAAAAAGATTAAGAGTGATCCAAATAACTTAAATGAAATATAATACCTTCATAAAAAAATTACTCAATGCAACAGAACTATTTGAAAAAGATGCAAAAAGGCTAACCATTCACAATGCTATTCCACCAAAAATATACGGCCTATCAAAATTACATAAACATGATATACCACTAAGACTTATTGTTTCTTGTCTACAATCGCCATTCTATCGTTTATCAAAATTCTTATCGGATTGTGTTTCAAATATTCCAGGAAAAAACGATTTTTCTTAAATCGCTACATGATATGTCTTTGTATACAAATATACCAAATCAACTTGTCCACATTATTTTAACAGAAAAATGAAAAACTTTAAAGAAATGTATATTTTTATTAAGAAATAATTTTATGGATGCGGTTGACCTCGTTCTAAACATAAATTACTTTCAGTACAAAAACACCATTTACAAACAACTCGATTACCAAAAATTGCAGATAAAGGAAATGATAGAAGTTAAAAAAGATAAAAGACGGTTAATGACAGAACAGATATAAGAAATTTGAGCCACATTTACACTAGTCCAATTTAAACAAAAATATTAAATATGAGGTCCTGTTAATAAATATCAAAAATTAAATATCCTCTTAAACATAAAATTAAATGTATGCGTTTTTTTGTTTTTTTGTGCATTGTAAAATATAAAAAATATATGTATAAAATATAACACACTTACATTCCATGTATCCTCAGTACCTAAATAGACGATGTAAAAGTTGCATTTTATTATTAATTAATAAACAAAATGTTAATTTTAAAAATTTAAATAGTATTTTAAAGTGTTTGTTTGTTCTTTTTTTAAATTGCAGACATGTTATTGTATGAATATTTTTGATTATATAAAAAATATTTTTAGGTAGGTAAAAAAATAAAAAAACAAAAAATTTTGAAAATGCTTTAAATAAAGGGCGAAGCATCAATTGTGGAATTTTTGTTAAATAAAAAAACTTAAACCCAAGGAAACACAAAAAAATATATAAATATACATATATATATATATATATATATATATATATATATATATATATATATATATATATATATATACATACATACAGCACTACAACGGCATAATGTGAATATATCCACTGCTATTGCATCTCACACGGAGGAATCCGTGAAAGCCGCATAAACATATATATATATATATATATATATATATTGCTCGTAAAATGGCGTCCACAAAATTTACCTTTATAAAAAATGAAAACAATTTTTTCTGCTACTAATGGAACGAGTTAATATGAGTAATTTATCTCAACTCAGTTGTTCTCCTAGAGTTTTTAGAAACCAAAATTTGAATCCCGTAATAACTTACAATTAAGCAGATATTTACTGGCGTAAGATTTCCAAAAGGACATTCACAAGGATGTGTGAAGAAAATTATTCATAGATGTTACATAAATTTATTAAAAATACTCCAAAAACATGTTTTGCTAAAAAAAGTAGGTATTATCCAAAATATCGCATAAAATGAGATACAGAGCATATCATCACATCAAAGTGGTATCATTCAAAAGAATGTAGGGTAGTAATACTTTAAAGGAGCAATGTTACCATTGTGCATAGATGTTATAGAAATCCATTGAAAACACCTCTCAAGTTAATCCGTTTCTTCTCCGAATTATTTTATTCATTTATTTATAAGAAAAACTCATTTCTCATGGTCTTCCCACGATTTTTTATGATTATTTAAATAATACATAGTACGCAATAGAGTCAGTCCATTCAAAACAATACGGTACCGCGGTTATTAAGATCATTGTTTTACGAGAAAACTGGATCAGTTTGGGTCAATTCTTACGAGCGAAAAAGGATAGCATATGCAATGTTGTCACTAAAGCATAGATAGACAAACAC
This sequence comes from Diaprepes abbreviatus, assembly GCA_034092305.1. Classification (NCBI taxonomy): domain Eukaryota; kingdom Metazoa; phylum Arthropoda; class Insecta; order Coleoptera; family Curculionidae; genus Diaprepes; species Diaprepes abbreviatus. The sequence continues at coordinate 971,732 of JASJET010000117.1, forward strand.
GTCCACATGCCATACACTTGAATAGATAACATATTTCTGCTACAACAAATATCGTAGATGAACTGGCAATAAGTAATTTACATATTTTGCCCAGACTTCGATTTTCGGCTGCTTCTATCCTAAAAGCTGGATGTTTTAGAGACTGGGATTCATATCTATATATCTATATATCTATATATCTATATATCTATATATATATATATATATATATATATATATATATATATATATATATATATATATATATATATATATATATATATAGGCCCTGTCCTTCAAAGTTATTTGAAGGTCAAATATTTTTTATATGATTAAAAACATTCATACAATAACATATCTACAATTTAAAAAAAAAACACTATTTAAATTTTAAAAAAATATATATATCATTTTACCAGTACACACCTTAATATGTTGTTTGTTAATTAATAATAAAATTCAACTTTTCCATCGTCTATTTACGTACTGAGGATACATGGAATGCGAATGTGTTATATTGTATACATAAATTTTTTATATCTTACAATGCACAAAAAAAAAAACGAAAAAACGCATACATATAATTTTATGTTTAAGAGGATATTCAATTTTTGATATTTATTATCAGGATCTAATATTTAATATTTTTGCTTAAATTGGGCTATTGTAAATGTGACTCAAGTTTCCTATTTCCGTTCTATCGTTAACGGTGTTAACTTCTATCATTTCCTTTACCTTCAGTTTTTGGTAATTCATATGTTTGTTTTTAATTATAGTACTGTTATAATCAAAAGTACGTTTTTCGCCCTGTGTGTGTTTGTTTAACGTTGTTGAGGCGTTTTTCGTATATTTATAGCCATTCAATCTGTTCTTTAGTAATTTGCTCGTCATGCCTATATATTTTTGGGACAGTTTGTGCAATTGATTGAATATACTACATTTGATTAATTCATGAGAGAAGTTCTGTTTTTTAAATTTTGTGAACAGTGTATTTAATTTGTCATGAGATCTGTAGCATATGATAATATCATACCAGTGTAAGGAAATGCTACACATAGTTTTGCTGTTTATGTTTCTTGTTATTAGGTTATTATAAAAGTTATATGTTTTATATTTATTAATTATTTTTGTGATAGTGTTTTCATTGAAATTATTATTTATTATTGTCTTTTTCATTTTTTGCAGTATTCTTGGACGGAGACGTTAGATAGATAGCACGATCAGACAGATCGATATATATATATATATATATATATATATATATATATATATATATATATATATTTATTTTCTTGATTCTTGAACCATAGATTGTATCATTTTTTCTTAATTTTGTATTTTCTTGGGTTTAGGTTCTTTAATTAATAAAACACAAAACAATTTGACGTTTCGCCCTTTATTTAAGGCATTTTCAAAAATTTTTTCCTTGACATTTTGTTGTTCTGTTTCTAAAATTTTCTAAAATTAGAAACAGAACAACAAAATGTCAAGGAAAAAATTTTTGAAAATGCCTTAAATAAAGGGCGAAACGTCAAATTGTTTTGTGTTTTATTAATTAAAGAACCTAAACCCAAGAAAATACAAAATTAAGAAAAAATGATATATATATATATATATATATATATATATATATATATATATATATATATATATATATATATATATATATATATATATGTATATATATATATATATATATATATATATATATATATATATATATATATATATATATATTATATATAGCACTTTCTTCTTCGTCAGGTGCCATCTCCTATCGGAGGTTGGGTATCATCATTGCCACTCTCACTCTATTTGCCGCTACTCGAAAAAGTTCTACTGAGCTACAATTGAGTCACTCTCTCAAATTTCTCAACCATGAAATTCTTCTTCTTCCGATATTTTTTCTTCCTTCTATTTTACCCTGCATGATCAATCTAAGCAACTCGTATCTCTGGCCTCTCATTATATGTCCAAGATATTGCAGTTTCCTTATTTTTATGTTGTTAATTATTTCATAGTTTTTGCCCATCGCTAGCACAGAAGATGCCAAATGAAATTTTGGCGAAATGTCTGCAATTTCTACAAGAAACTGAACGAACGAACAGATATATTCCCGGATTAATTCGGAATCACATGCTCCCATCCATGAAACACTACGTAATAATATATATATATATATATATATATATATATATATATATATATATATATATATATATATATATATATATATATATATATTATATATAATTTATTTATCATTACTTTTTGCAAATGATGACATTAGACGACCAATTGCGTACAGTACATGTTAAAAAAAACATTAATTTTTAACCTAAACTTTTCTTATTTATTGTACGAATCCTTATCGAAGGCAGTAGTTACTGCTAATTTAATTGAATTTAATTTCAATTTGAAAAGGACATCATTAGGTTTTTTCTGTGTTCACTAATAATACCTGTGGGGAAATGCCCTCATTCTCCTACGTAACCGTGTATTATTCTCCCAGTACACTTTTCCATAAACCGCTGGACGCAAATTTAGTCTTTGTAGCACTAAATCCACTTGTTTTTGTTATTTCGAAGGACCATCTGTTGCTTGTAAAATAAAAATACAGCAGATATTTTCTTTATAAACGTTTAATAAAATAACTAAACTTAAATCTTAGTAACCACAACTCATTTACAATCCATTAAAATAAAGCAGGGTGAGAAAAATCGAAATATTTCTCGAAAGAGAATTGCGAGAATGTGATAGTGAAATATCAAAATTAGTGTTATCGGGTAACAGATCAAACGTGTTCGAATAATCTTGTACTTTGAGGACAAATCACAGCAATTGCCGCTTTCAGAAGCACGGTGATTGGTTGCCATTTTATACTATCCCGGACACGGAAAACTTGAAGGTCAAGGGCAAGGTTATTTTAAAGGTCACTATCACTTGGCACCTGTGCCACCCAACAGCTTTTGTACGAAACATTTCACGAAATACTGAGATCTTTTTGTTTTGACCTTGAAATGACCTTAATATTTCACCTTTACTTTTACCACCCTATAATTTTGATATGAAACATTTTTTGAAAAAATGTGATCCTACCGAGATATTCAGTTCATGAACATGAACATGATCACGAGCACGAGCACGAGCACGAGCACGAGCACGAACACGAACACGAACACGAATACGAACACGAACACGAACACGAACACGAACACGAACATGAATATGAATATGAGTAGTGAACATAACCCGATTCGCTCGATCCCCCCACTCCTCGACCTTGACCTTGACCTTGCTTCACCCCTCTTTGGCCCCGCCCACATGTCCTTGTCATTGACCTTGAAAGTGCACGTGTGCTTTGGCCTTGGCCTTGTGTTCAAGGTTGTGTGTGTGACCTTGACCTTGACCTTGGTCGAGACGACCTTGACTTTGTTGAAGGTCATCTTGGGTGTGTGACCTTGAAGTAGTTATTTGTGCATTGTAATAGTGTGGGATGATCTTGAAATGATTTCGACCTTGCAAATTGTTCTATAAATTGTGTGAGTCTACTTGCATTCATTCAGTGTGAAATGTCAGATACGGAACTATCTAAAGAAAAAATTATAGAGCAAGTCGGCAGAGTAATTTGTTTATATCAGAGTAATTTAAAAAGTTTGTGTGATTTTGAAGAGAAGGATCTAGCATTTTTTCCTCTCGAATATTTAAAAACTTGCGTTGATACGCTGAGTTTACGGCAAATTTGGGATAAGCTGCCAGCGTCATATCGGTGTAACAAGGAACTACAGTTAAGCTTACCCTGTTACATTCACTATGAACAAATATATCGTCATCATATAGATGGGCCACCACCAGCAATAAAAAAGTGTCGTGAATGTAAAAATGAGTGAATAATATGAATAGTGCTTTGCAAGAGACAGTAAAAAAATTGGGCGATGAGTTCACTGAAACGGCTAGTAATTATTTCAATGATGCAATGAAAAGTCGAGCAGAATGGGCGTCGCGCTATTGTGATTTGGCTTATGAATATGAAAAGGCTGCGAATGCATGTCGTAAATATTGCAGCAAAACAATAAATTTACAAGACTTTGTTCGTGAGATAAAAAAGTTGGGGTTTAGTGACTGTTTGGAAAAACTGATTAGGTTCATTGCAGATCCGGTTGTGTTAGATGAAATTAGAGTGTAGGACTTAAGTTTAACGTAGTAGTAGTTAATATGGAAAGTTTAGTGCGAGAAATGTACGAGGAATTTCTAATTTCTGCAGCCTGTTCGGAATTTTACGCATATGAAATGCAAGATTCGGAGGCTCAGGACTTTAGTGTATTTTTTAAGTATATGGACCATGCCGAAGTGTGTCTTTTAGCTAGTATAGTTTGTAAGAATTTTCTTAGAAATAAAAATAAACAATTATTATTGAACAAATTAAGGAAATTAGGTTTAGGTGATAATGTTAAACGCATAGAAGAATGGCAGAAAAAAATCAATGAATAAAGTACATAAAATGTAGTTATTTGTTTCATTATATTTTGTCCTTGAAGTTATCCTTATACCAATTTAAATGTGTGACGTCATTTGACCTTGAATACTCCTCCCACTATTTCTATCGTTAAGCTACCCCCACCATTGTTACAATTCGACCTTGAAACCTCGCTATAAAGGTTCGTGGGAGAAGAAGTGACTTCAAACAGTCGCAGATATCAGTGGCATAAACATCAAATATTGTGTTCGTGTAGTGTTCTGAAAGTGCTTTTATATTCACGGTAATTTTTGGATTTATATACCATTTTTTTCAATAATGAGTATTGCAAAAGAAACTCTAGATGAAATTAATGAAATGTTTAGCAAAGATTTCGAGGTTTTAGAGAAAGAAAAGGTTACCGAAATGATTGTAGGCAAAGTGTATAAAATTGTAAAGATGGTTTCAATGACTACACGATTTGGTAAAACTCTTTTAGTGGCTTTACACGATGACGGTGATAATAGCACATTTGAGACTTTTTTACCAAAACGTGTGGCCGAAACACTACCTGACGATATTGTAGATATTATGAGTAAAACTAAAGATAAATACACTCTAACTTATTTGGGGCAGGGCACTAGAGTTTTTGGAAACAATACTCGAACATTATTACGTTTTGACTCATTGGAGTAAATTGTATGTAAATTGTTTGAAAAAAAGGATGTAATTAAATTTAAAATATAGTTGCACATGTCAGAATACTTACGCGTGTTCATTATTTCTGTTAAAGATGTCTGCTGATGCGACGACGACGACGACGACCGCCAACGAATGTGTAGATAGATACATATTTTGGTTGGGGAGAGAATTAAGAAATAGGGCTCACGATATGTTAGATAGCGTAAATGATTGGTCGCATATTGATGTAACCAAAGATCAATATAAGAACGAGATCAGGGATACAATCAATTTTATGGCTGGGGCACACTTGTGCGACAAATTTTTATATGGTTCCATAGACATGGATACATTTTGTGCTGAAATGGTTGAAGAAGAATTAAAAGAATACCTCGTCAATATTCCACATTTACCAGGTGAGCTTGCTGCAAAATATGAATTGGTTTCTGCAACAGCAACAGCCCAAGACGTTGACGATCGAAATAGTGTCGGATGGGATAGAATTTTGAGCAACGAAAACGAAGACATGGAAAACTAATTTTTTATAATTTTTGTATTTGTGCAATTAAATTACTGTAAATAAATATCTATTACAATCACAGTTTTATTTTATTTCTTTTATAAACATACCAACCCAGTAGATCATAGTCAGTGTTTCTTTTTCTCAGCTGAAATATTTAATATAAGTAGGGCAAATAAAAATAAAATAGTTTAGTAAAGATTGAAAATGAGTCGAGGAAACAACACAATTGATAAATTTGGTCGTCAGAAATATAATGAAAAATATCATATATTATCTGGGCCACAAGGGATTGGTTTTAAACTTACATCGGATGGGCAGTATGATATGGGTGGAAAAATCATAACCAACTTAGGCGAACCTAAAGATGATGACGATGCTGTGACAAAACACTTTGTTAATAGAAAGTTTTACAATTTTGCAGTTGTAATATGTGACATATTTAACAAGGATGTCCTCCCCATGATATACAAAAATAATAGTGAGCTTAAAACAAAAATTGAAGTTATGCAGAAAATACTCTATCATCAGCCTTTAAATGACTCATTAAGCGCACTGTCGTACGACTCGACTTCAAAAAAAATCTAAAAAAAGCAGGTTAAAGAATAGGAGAACGCACTCCGAGTGGCATAGCCTTGAAGATAACGTCGTAGTCGTCGGTGAATTGGACCTTCCCTCCAAGAATATTGAAATGTTATTTATGTGTATGATGTTTTATTGTCATTGTTTTTAATAATGAAGATTGAAATAAAAAACTTTATTTTACAATATATTGTTTATTTATTTTACATTTTAAATAAAAAATATAGTCATACAATATGTTATTTAAACAATATTAGCTTTATCTATCCAAGAGTTGAAGTGGTTGGGAAATCCTAGCCATTTGACAAATAATTGTTCGATGTGATTTTTCTTGCGTTGTCTAAGGACCTTTTCTACTAGATAAACGTCAGGACTGCTTGTTTTTTGTAGTTCTGATTCGTAAAAACACCCTCTTATAGGCTGACCTTCTAACGATTCCAACAAGTAAGTAGGTGGATTTGTAACGTTAACTTTTACAACTTTAAACAATTCGGTTGACCAAGAGGGCGTATATCCTTTCTCGAATAAGCTTTTGTACTTGCTAATACGCACAATGTCACCCATGGAAAACTTAAATTTTTTAGGTACAATTTTTAAATAATCATATGCTTTAATATGTGTTTTTTCTTGCACGTCTGCAGGCTTCATTCCAATGGTGCGATGTTTCGAATGGTTATAGGTTTTTGTTACTGCCGATAATATATGTATCCATTTGTAAGATCCTCTTGTCGAGAATTGTTTATATAAATTATTTTTTAAAGTCCTTATGACTCGCTCAACAATTGCAGCTTTCTTTGTGCTGTAAGTGGAATAATGATTTATATTATATTTTTTCATCAGGGCTTGAAAGTTTGTATTATAGAACTCCTTTCCTTGATCACTTTGCAGATTTGTTGGTGTATATGATGCCTCTTCAATGATGCTTTTCATCGCATTAGTAACTTCTATACCAGTCTTGTTTTTTATGGCTTTGGTATAGACAAATTTCGAGTAACAATTTATACAGACCAAAATATAACGATAACCATCGTTTTCATCAGCATACTGTTGCATTTCAGCCAAATCAATTTGCCACAAATCTCTGTATCCTTTTATTCTCGTGCGCCGTCTTACAAAATTTTTTCTAGCCGTTCTATGTAGTTCATTAACAATCTTGATTTTTTCTAGACTGGGCTCCATATTATTAGTAATACTAAAGGTTTCAGATCGAAGGAAGAACTGAATAATATCATTAAATATTGAGCTTAATATATTATATCTTCTTCTCGTAATTCCTCTATGATTGACATAATTTCATTTTCGTGTCCAGTGTGACCGGCCATTTTGGAACTCCACAACAAACGTAAACGATCCACCAACTCTTTAGCTTTGTTCCAGTAGACATATTGAAATTTTTTCGAAGATAATTTCTTTTTTGTGGGTAACTGTAGTTTTTCCGAGAGATTTTTTCTTGTAATAGTACCACCTAATTTTGTGCCCATTATCAGAGGTTTAATAATTCGTAAATATTTGTTCCATCTGGTCTCCCGTAAACCATCACTTTTTTTAAAATTGTTGTAGACAGCATTCGTTGATTCCAAAATTTCCTTGTACGTTGAAAGTACATTATCACTTAATTGTTGTTGTTCCTTGCCTACACTTGGGGGTGTTTTAAGAAATAACAAATCATAAAGTGCCGGTGATCCACCATATTCTGCAATATTTTTCCCTTTTTTGTATAAGACAATATTTCCATTTCGAAAACGCACCTCTAAATTACCAATAAAATTTTTGTTATGATCTGTTTTTGAACCAAAACGTACACCATATACAGTATCGTATAGAGATGGTTTCGAACGTAATCCTTTCAGGTGTGCGTTTAAAGTATCGGAAGTTGTGGTGTCAGCGGATGCGAGAGATGTATTAGTTGATGTCGAGGGTGTATCAAACACCGATTGGCTAATATCTTCTTTTGAAATGCGATGCTGCTGCTGCTGAATAGGTGTGGAGGTTTGAAAGGAATGTGTAGGTTGGGGAAGACCTGATATTTGAGTCGACTGCACTGATGTACTGAGACTATGTGACTTTGTAGCTGGATAATGTTGTTGCTGTTGTTGTTGTTGTTGTTGTTGCTGCTGCTGACGTTGCTTAACCACATCAGATATAGTTGTCAACGGCTTAGAAATGGGTTCGTAAAACTTTTCCAATTCCACAACATTAAACTCTTTAGCCGCTTTAATTTGTTTAAATTTTTTTCTGACGGCATTGGTAGCTTCCACTAGTTTACGTTTTAAGTCGATCGCGTTATTCATGATGTTAACAAAGGACGTTTCAACAATCAAATGAGCGTTTTCTCTTATTATTACAGTAATATATAGCTATCAAATCCTTTGCGGTATCTTCCCGATTTCACATCACTGTCTTTATCAATTACTAAAAATCCATACTTATTATCCCAACATTTTGAGCACATTTCTTGAAATTGAGTAAAAGTTAGATCCGGTGAAACGTGGTCGGAAAATATGTGTTTCATATTCAACTCATCTTGTTTAAACATAATAATAAAATTGGCGTTGTCTCGCACAAGCTGTTTAGGCACTCGCGAATATGTTTGCGCTAGGTAAAAGGAGTCGATATTTTTATGACGTCCCATGCTAAAGTACGATCTTATAACATCTTGTTTTTCACATATAACATCATCAAAGATAAATATAGAGTTTGGTTTTGCATCGGACGGTTCCACAATATTACTGGAATCACTAAAGGCATAGTAGCCTAAACCTTTGATGGGCGCTAAAATTTTCCTTAAATACTCATATTTCGGTTGATACAGAGATTTCGAGTAAATATAGACATTTTCGAAACGTAGCCCAAGGGGGTGTGTAAGCAGCGAAATCATGACATTAGTTTTTCCACAATTGGATGGACCAATTAACAGGCCGCGAATAGAGGAAGGAAGTAAAGGACCGTGTCTCTTCATTATCTTCTTTTCAAATCCAAGTCCGACTTTTTCATCGAGATTGTCAATAGGAAGTTTTTGTTTAAGATCGATAACGCGCATCTTAGGAAAATTTGATATTTTATAGGCAATTTTTCACAAAAACTGTCATTCAGATGCCGAGCGTCAAACGAAGTGGACGGTCTCACGTTTCCAACAAAACTGGATACGGTATTGTGAATTCGTTAATAAATAAATTACCATTCGAGGTACACATTCCTGGTTATCAATATTGCGGACCCGGAACAAAAGTAATAAAACGTGTGACAAGAGGTGATCCAGGCATTAATCCTTTGGATGCCGCATGCAAAAAACACGATTTAGCCTATTTACATAATAAAGACAACATAAGTGCGAGACATCGAGCGGATTACGAGCTCGAACAAAGTGCTTGGAATAGAGTAAAATCGAAAGATTCCAGTTTAGGTGAAAAAACAGCAGCTTGGTTAGTTACAAACATTATGAAAGGAAAACAACGTTTTGGTATGGGTGTACCATCATCATTATCAACAAAAAAAACATCTAGTAAAGGCACGCGTCATACAAAAAGGAAAGGTGTTAATAAAAATCGACATGTTCGGAAAGCCAGTTTCGGAACAGCTATTCGACAAGCAGTTCGAAGGGAATTATTAAAAGCTGGAAGTAAAAATGTGTTGGAAAAAAATGTCATGAATGCATCTAAAATAGCTCTGTCGGCAGCACGTAGATCGGTAAAAGCGGCAGGTGGCAAAAGGAAGGTTCGTACACCGAGAATAATACCGATTCCTAAAACTGGTGGAATATTACCATTAATACCAATTTTTGCCGGGTTATCAGCTTTGGGTTCATTAGCCGGCGGGGCAGCGGGAATTGTGCGCGCCATAAAAGCAGTAAAAAAAAGCAGCGAAGATAAAACCGGTGCCGGCCTGTATTTAAAATCGAAAGGAAATGGTTTGTTTCTAAAGCCATATCGTAAAGGTATGGGATTATTTTTAAATCGTAGATCAAAAAACTAATTGAATCCCTACCTCGAAGACCACTATCTAACATCGATATAGAAAAATATGCCAAAAAGAAAAGAATAGGACACTTTCGAGGCGTTTATATGAGGGATTTATTACCTAGACAAGGTCCTCGACGTTACGAAGCAGCAATAGTGAATTTGGATAGTACGCGTGGTGCAGGGACTCATTGGGTAGCTTATAGAAAAAATAATTCTAAAGTAACATATTATGACAGCTTCGGCGATTTACCCCCACCGATCGAATTGGTACGATATCTACAAACGGGATCGGAACCATCAAAAATTATTTACTATACATACGATCGTCAGCAGGATTTTGGAACAGTCTGGTGTGGACATTTGTGCTTAAAGTTTCTTGTCGAATCATCAGCGTAAAAGATGTCATCATCATCATCGTCACCATTAACACCGCAAATGGATCGCAATAACTATACTAAAATGTTGCAATCACTGAAAGCATTTCATCTAGCCGGTGGATTAAGGAAAATGACCGTGAAACAGTTAGAAAACATGCCCAAGGAAGTAATGATTGCATTAGCCCCAAATGAAATTCCATTCGTTTGGGAAAAGTTGCCGGAGCACCTTAAAAGCGATATCGATATATTAAAATATCAGTGCGGTTGCAAACATTATTTCAGCAGCAGCAGCAGCAATTTAAACGAGGTTATGACTGATGAGGATCTTACGGCTAGAAAAATATTTTGTTGTTATTGCAAAATCAGCGATGTGCGCATAAAAGCAGAAAATAGCATAAAAACATCACTATCTAATGCAGTGAGAAAAGGTGTGACGATGAATCTTTTTAAATGTTGCCGCTAAGAATAAAACCGAGATGTGTGATGTTTTAATGGTTAGTCATGTCTTATACGTTCACACTAACAGGACACTCGAGCGTCTTAAGCGCCGATTTTTATCCACCAGTCGAATTAAATAGAGAAAACAAATATGGTCTGGCATTGCTGGGATTTTACACATACAATTCAATTTTTAATGTGGACGAAAGCAACAATAAGTTTGCCTACATGAAGGAGGGTTACACCACCGAGCCGATACAATTGCAGATTCCACCTGGGGCCTATGAAATAGATGAGATAGGTAAAGCTATGTTGGAGGCTTTGAGGATTTCAACTGAAGAAAAGAACGATGGAATCTTTTACTTGGTTGCTAATAATAATACGCTGAAATGTGAACTGAAATCCCAATATACTATAGATTTCCGGGGAGAGGCGAGTATCGGTAAAATGTTAGGATTTAATCATACAGTGTTAAAAAGAGACAAAAAGCACGAATCAACCGAGATGGTGGAAATAATGAAAGTACGCATCATACGCGTAGATTGTAATATAATTTCCGGAGCATATATGAATTCGGTGGAAGGTCATACCTTGTTCGAATTCGATATCGACGTGGAGCCCGGTTACAAAATCAGTAAAGAACCACAAAATAATATTTATATGCCGTTAATGCCGGCAGGACGTCAGTTTATCGACAACATTACTCTTCGCATCTTGGACGATAGCGGTGATCTAATCAATTTTCAAGGCGAGAAAATAATCGTGAAATTGGAACTGAAGAAACTTTCATAGAAATGGGTTTTTGCTTCAATCGTCAATTGTGTGTGCTGTCGACTAAGATGGGGGAACCGCCGAAACATAATAAAAGTAAAAGAAGAGTTAACGTCAAGGTTAGTCGTCGTCCAGACGTTAGATCACAAACATCTCAACAGTTATCTGCCGAAGACTATAAATTTTTAAAATCAATCGGTCTTAAAGTGCGAAAATGATTTCCACCACCAGCGATAAAATAGAGGTTTTCTCCGAGCCCATCTTGGACAATTCCATTATTAGTCTAGAAGAGCATACGTATAAACCATACGGATCTCCATCATTCAACAATTCGGATGAAGTCCGTATCCCCATTAATTTTCAAGATATTATACTGGATATCGCCGAAAGTTACATATATATCGAAGGAAAATTTAAACCCATAGACGCAACGAAAAGATGTTTTTTATCAAATAATGCCCTCGCATTTTTGTTCGATGAAATTCGCTACGAGATGGGAGGTGAACAGGTCGCCGTGGTTCGTAAACCTGGAGTTACGACGACATTAAAAACCATGGTTTCATTCGGAAGTTTGCAACAAAGATCTCTCATGACGTGCGGATGGGGTCTCGACGAAGCAAACCAAGATATCGTAGACACGGCAAGTAACGTATTCTCCGGGAAATTACCCTTAAAATATCTTATGGGATTCGCCGAAGATTACGCAAAAGGTGTTTTCAACGTAAAACAAGAGCTTATTATGATTATAGCTCGCACTTTTACCAATTGTTACGTCGGCGAAGTAGAGGCAGAAATTAGTATCGACAAAATCGAATGGAAAATTCGTCACATCATTCCAGACGACAAGCAAAAATTGAAAATACTGTCTCGCATTAATAAAGGAGGAAACAACGCCAGTATTCAAATGGCATATCGTAAATGGGATCTGTACGAATTACCAGCTTTAAGGCAAACATCTTCCGACGTGTGGGCCTTGAGAACGAGTACAAGTCTGGAAAGACCGCGCTATATAATCGTCGGGTTTCAAGACAGCAATAATTGCGACAAGAAAGAAAAAAACGCAACCCAGTTTACCCACGCCGACGTATGCGACATTAGACTGTATCTGAATTCAACCGTTTATCCATACGAAAGATGGAATTTAGATTTCGCCAAGAAACTGTACGCAGCAGCCTATTACAATTACGAAAACTTCCAAAGCAGCTACTACGGGCGCGAGATAAACGATCCGATGATAACGTTCGCGGAATATATGAAAAACCCCGTTTTTATTATCAATTGCAGTCATCAACCAGAGGCGATTAACTCATCGACAGTGGATGTAAAATTGGAGTTCCAAACGAGAAAGAATAAATTCCCCAAAGACACTAAAGTGTACGCATTAGTTATTCACGACTCATTTTTTAGTTATAATGTATTAAACGGTTCGGTGACCAATAAATCTATATTTTAATGTATCTATTATATGTAACACAAAATAATGTTCTTGAATCAATAAATTTGTAATGAGTGAAGTAGTAGTTTTATATTTATTTGAAACCCAACCAAAAAAAAAAAAGCTGGCGGAAAAGCCCGCTCTTTAAGAAAAGAGTACGGGAATTTAGAAAATGGTGGTTTATTAAGTGGAAAAAAGAGCTTAAATAACACAAGAAAAAATTTTTGGCAAAATATGGAAACAACGATTTAGAAAATTTGTAGGAAAGTAACGGTTAGGAATAGGGAAAAAAATTATAAGAAAAAATTATAGAGGAAATCGAGTACTATAAGCAAGCATTTTTCTCGATAGTAAAAACGTAAAAAAAAATTTTTTCAAAAAAAAATTGAAAAATGGTGAATGCGCGCCAAAGTTGAAGTTTTGGAGCAAAATGATATTAGGAAATTAGAAAGAGAATTTTTTTCTACATATGGTAGTACTTTTCAAAATTCGGAAAGATGAAATTTTAAGAAAAGGGTTATAGTAAGTTAGTAATTTGGATTTTTTAAAGCGCTGTAGCTCGGGAACCGTTCAAGATAGAAAAAAAATAAAAGCACTTTGATAGCCCAAAATTTTGAGGAGAATGCGATGGTGTAAAAAAAATTATAATTTTTTTTTTTTTTTGAAAATGCTGAATACGCGCTAAAGTTGAAGATTTAGAGAAAAACGGTATTGGGAAATTAAAGAGAGAACTTTTTTCTACATATTGTAGTATTTTTGAAAATTCGAAAAAATTAAATTTGAAAAAAAGGGTTATAGAAAGTTAGTAATTTGAATTCTTTAAAGCGCTGTAGCTCGGGAACCGTTCAAGATAGAGAAAAAATAAAAGCACTTTAATTACCTAGAATTTTGAGTAGAATACAATGGTGAAAAAAAAATTTGGAAAATCTTAAAAATGACAAAAAATTTGGACGAAAAAATTGAAATTCTCGAGTTAGGAGGCTAGGGCCGCCGAACGGGAGTATGTGGAAGTTGTAGGGGGAGGTTTTTTTTTTTTTTTTTTTTTTTTTTTTCTAAGTCCACCACCACCTCCCCCACCCTCCGATCCGCGGAGGGAAAAAAAATCGATTTTTGATGGTTTCAGAGCGATTGCGCGGCTCCTTCACCATTTTCTCGCAATTTTTGAGGTATCGATTTTTTTATTTGCGGTGACAGAAGTTCGGAAATTTTTTTTTTGGATTCTAGAGAAAATTTCCCACAATATATGTATTTTTCCAATTTTTTATCGTCAACCGTTACGACGCCAGAGCCCATCCAAAATGCGATGAAAAAATTTTTTTTATATTAGCGAATCGGGAAAAACAGTGTGATATACTTCAACTCTTCCTTATTACGATTCCGTCAAAACATTTTCAAAATTTTCCTTACCTTGCCTGAAAATAATTAAAATATATGCATAATTTGCATTTTTTGTAAATATGTAGCAAAGTAATGGTTAGAAATATCAAAAAAATTTATTTGAAAAAAATGTAGAGAAAGTCTAGTACTATATGCTAGAAAAGTGGAGGGGGGTAGTTTGTGTCCATACCAGAGATACGGTGAGTTATAAAATCATATTATTCTCAAACCTCCTCCAACTTTTTGAATGTATATAGAGGCCGGTATTAGAATTATTTCATCATTACACATTCGATCGGCAAGATGGAAGATATACCAAAAAGGATCATTGGCATTGTCAGGCCATTCGTGCCCGGCAAGATATGCAAGTGTGAGGAGTGCGGGGGTACCGCACCAGGAGCGGCACCTTCGGCACCGCCTGCAACGCCGACACCACCAGCGACGACGACGGTGCCGCCAATGAGAAGACCAAGGGCTGCACCTAGGTCGGTGTTAATATCGTTGGGTATTACTCCACGGTAGGTACCCCACCCTCCCCCCAGGCCCTTTTAGGGCCACAAAAACGGTCCTTTTCAGGACCACATTATATTTTGATCGTAGTTTAGTAATCGTCACTTATGGGGCGAGATATTCGTTTAACGACGATTTGTCTCGTAGCTTAAGTGCCAAGTTATATGCTTGAGAACCTATGAAAATGTTAACAGTTCAAACAAGGTTTCTATTATTTTTTTTTTGTAATGTATTCTTCACAAAATATTAAGAATAAGTCTTATTGTCTAAACAAATCTAATTCCTTATTTAAAGTTTTTGAAAAAAATCAATAATTCTATAAGCTCTCACCAATACATAACATTTAGAATCCGTTGGTGGGGTGGGGGTAGTTCTATATATATGAGACTGGGTCAGTTACACAGTCATATATTCATCAACCCTCATACGATAAACATGGAGGAAGAAAGACCCGCCAGCCGAGGCTCATCCATCTTTAGTGATGACACCGTAGCCGACAACGTTGGAGACCTGCAAGTCTTCGACGACGACGACGAGGTGGATTTTGAAATTGACGTCCTACGTTGGGACGACTTGGATGAGCCGATTCCGCTAGTATATGACCATGATCCGGGTCTAGTGGAATTAGACGACGCGGGTGATTGGGTCTTACAAAGACTCGAAACTCCGTCGCCGCAGCCAGAGCCGGACTCGACGGAAGATGCGATGCTGGAAATTCCAGCATCACCAACACCCGACGACCCACAAGGCCCCTGCGATTCGTCAAGCTGGTGGTCGACCAGCGAGGATGGGGCACCATAAGCCCCACACTCTCCCTGGCCCTTTTTAAGGGCACACAACAACGGTCCTTTTCAGGACCACAAAATACTTTGATCGTAGTTTTAGTACATATTAGTACTTTGTTACTAATATTGTATGTATAGAATATACAATATTAGATACAAAGTATTAAAACTTTAAGTGCTGGTGGAACCCAGCTAAATCGTTCGTTCGTATTTGAGACCACAAACAACTTTTGGTCTCAATACGTAATATGACATTTGTTTTCACCCCCCACCATTAATTTGTCTCTATATATACGACCATCAATACTTATTACAATCATTTTAGTTCAACATGTCTGCGACTCAACAACAACAACAACAACCCATCCAATGCCCTGTGGTAGATTCTACCACAGAGAATTGTTTGGAGTGGGAGCCGAACGATCCTAGATGGGATGAACTTTGGCGGTTCATCATCGAATACACAGAGGACAGCACCACCACCCCCGCTGATGATGATGACGGGCCGTGCGACTCCACAACTCAATAAAAGAGTCGCATGTTTTACAACCAAACGGTCCTTTTCAGGACCACAAAATAATTTGATCGTAGTTTTAGTTGGTTATAATACTTTGTAACCAATATTTTATGTTTTTTTCATAAAAACATACAATATTGAGATACAAAGTATTAGAAGTTCTGGCGACAGAACCTTAACTTCATAAACCGAACCATGTTTTAGCATACTTGTAAATATTATCAGAAAATATTTACAACTATTGCTATTGCGTAGTTTTAGTGGATTATTCACTCTTTTTTTTATTACCTAATATTATGTGGGACAGGGCCTATATGAAATAACACACAAAAATAAATTTTCAAGTCATTTTTATTCTCATTATAAAATATAAAAAATTTGATCAAACACTTTTTTATTAACTACAATATATATATATATATATATATATATATATATATATATATATATATATATATATATATATATATATATATATATATATATTACAAACTTAATACTATAAATTAAAAGCTAATATCTACAACTACCTAACACCTACTACATAATTTATTAAAGTCCTCTAATTGTCTTTTTAACCGCGCAGATTTCACCTTTTTTATCTCTAATTGTTTTTCAAGTTCTATAATGTCACTGGCACACTCGTTCACTTCATTCACTAAGCGTTTTTTCATGGCATAAATGTCAGTCAATTTGGTCTTCTGAGAGTTGGTGAAGTCTTCGACCCACTCCGGTTGTGATGGCTCGGAAGAAGACGCGGTTTTATTTGGTGAAGACGATGACGACGACGACGACGACGACGCAGCGGAAACTTCATCGCCTTCAAAACACCGCTTAAACCGCTTCTTCATGGGTTTCCGGCACCCCAATATCGGCGACAGTGGCGCTGGCGCTGGGGAAGACTTCACCTCCGACACTATTTCATTCTCGACGCTGGCCGGTGTTGGTGGCGTTGGTGGTGTTGGTCCATCGGGGCCTTCTATGACTTCCACTTCTACTGACAGTGGCTCTTGCGGTGCTGTTTTTAGGAAGTCGGGTAATGGAACAGGGGTGGAGGGACGCTTAAAGTTAAACTTTTTCTTCTTCCCTTGTCCCACACCTTTAATCGCCGAATAAAATGTTTTTTTATCGGCGATTTCCGACTTCCGCATAGTCAAGAGCTTTTGCAGTTTCGACGCTTTCGGAGAAGATTCCCTAGGCCGCGATGCTTTTCGCACAACCACATCACTGATCACATTTATCTTTGGCTCCTTCTCCTCCGTCCAGCATTCCAGGAATTGCGCTGCCGACTGAACTAACTCCTCGTCGCGACCATCGTTGAGGGCTCGGTCTTCGGCATCTTCATGCTCCACGCCATTCCAGTTCTCGAACACCCCCGGACTTAACACTTCTAAACCACTCATGTTATCCAGCATGCCTTGCTGTGAACCGCAGCTCACGTCAAGAGCATCTAAAAGAGACCGTACACTAGACATTGTCGATATTCAAACTCACACAATTAACTTTTTCTTAGCACTGTACTGTTTGCTGTTCTGACGAACTGTGAAGAGCTCGAGCCAGCAAGTCTGCTTTTATGCCCATTTCCCCCACTACACCACCTTTATTCCTTTTGTTCGATGCATTAAGTATAATATTTAAACTTGTCAGATGCAAGGCCAAGGCCAAGGCCGACGTAACCGGCAATACCAGGGTCGTTTTCAAGGTTGTAATTTTCATGGATTTTTTTTTGTCCCTGTCAAGGTTATTTTAAAGAAGCATATAAATATAGTACTAAACTTGTTAGATGCGAGGCCAAGGCCAAGGTCAAAGTACCCGTCAATGTCAGGGTCGTTTTCGAGGTTGTAATTTTCAAGGATTTTTTTTTTTGGTCCTGTCAAGGTTATTTTAAAAAGTAATACATAATTAGAGTACCGCGATTGAAAAGTACAACATATTCAAACATCATGTTGCCAACCGATGAACAACCTAGTGAAGCAGCCAAAACATACAGTCATATACCAAAAGCTTTTTATTTAACTTGTCATCATTGTAAAAGACTAGGTATCTGCTGGCGAAATGATCTTACGTACGACTTCAACTACATTGACCTTTTCAGGGTTAAATTTGTACAATGCGGCTTTTGTGGACTAGTTTACTACCAGTTCAAGGACATTAATGAACGTGCCATCCAGAGAAGAAATTGGGTCATAGAAGAAGCTTACCTGTACAGAAGAAATTAACATGTATTTTATTTCTTAATTTTTAATTTTTTTGTTTGTTATTTTTTTTATTTTTTTAATAATAAAAAGTAAACTCAATCTTTTGTTATATTTTAATTTTTTTTTCAATAAAACAATAGTAAAATGAATCTGTATGTGTATTTATTAAACATCGCCTAAAATACGTTTTGCAATCCATATTTTTCTGCAGAGTCCGTTTATTAATGAAATAGAACCATATATTAGGGTGAAATCTAATGGTTTCAAATCAGTCTCACATAACAATGTCAGAAGTAAACACTATTGATAAGTTCGGTCGCAAAAGAAAATTTAAGGATTTTAACTTTATGCGAGGTCCTTCAGGAATAGGTTTTAAACTTACACCTAATGGAGATTACGACATGGGAAGCAAAAGATTGTGCTATTTAGCAGAACCTCTTGAAGGAGACGATGCGACCACACGAAATTATGTTGATAATAACCTTGCTCAGTGTGTGCAAGATACGCAGAAAGCTTTACATGACTCAACAATTGTTATTAAAGATATATTCAGAAACCAACTTGAAGGTTACGTACGCAAGAAATTAATTGAAACCGGTCAAGAACTTAGAGGATACATTGATGATACTGTTATTGCAATATATGAACTTAGGCAAGACGAACTGCGTGATGAACTTAACTCTAGAATGTTGAAAATTGAAAAGACTATGGAGGATCTTGTCAGCAAACCTGTTTCACATTAAACACTTACTCGTAGACCTGTGCGTTTAATTTACTATTAGACAAATTTTTCAACAATAACTTTTACAGTTTGTTATTTGTCGACACTTCATTATATTTATAATTTTAAAATAAAGGTTCAATAAAAAAGCAATCAAGTAATGAATACATGTTTTTTATTTAAAAAAAAAAAAAAAAAAAAAAATTACAATACTATCGTTACATATTAATGTTGTATGTTTAATAGAAATAATAAAAACAATACAAATAATGAAATATGGATTTTCCAGATTACGTGCTGTCCTGACTTAGAAATGATTCCAACGCGGTGACTAAATTTGCTAAGTTTTCTTCCGGGTCTGTTTTGTAAAAATCTATGTCTGCATGCCCCCAAGGTAGAGTTTTGGTTGAACTGGGAATTACATAACGTTTATCATCGCTATGTGACAATGCTACTTTATTTATTATGTTGGTATAAATGTTATGTAATTCACTTCTAAATGTCTTCATCTTTCTTAATATCAAACCACCCCGTTCAACAATTCTTTGGTAGTCTTCCTGATGAAGGTCTTTCTCGATAACACATTTTTTGATACCTTTGGCTTTTTTTAATTCATTATTAATGGACTTTACATAATAAGCCTTCGCGCCGGTACCATAAAAACTTATTATCGGATCACCAGGAAACTCATCTTTCATTCTACCAACTACAGAATTACTTTTAATTATGTTGAAATTATTAATTTCGGGGTAATTTGATGTATCGAATTTTTCGGGGTTTTCTGATATAGTTTGATAAAAGTTTTCCGTATACACTTTTAATATAAGCGAGTCAGTATCGGTGTAAAGTAACGAAGCATCATCGCCAAACTTGAATTTAATAAAATTATAATAAAAATCGTATATTACAGTCTTTGATATATCTAATATGGAAAAACCGATATAAATTGGTTTATTGTACAATATTTTAACTTTATTCATATGTATAGCAACAAAGTTCTCGGTAAATATCGAGCTACTATTGAAATTGGGGCGGGATATTAGTGCTCTAGCTCCATTTCTGCCTACACTGTTCTCCCAATGTGTTACTAATTTTATATCCTTTCGATTTTCCACATTTTCCATAGTTTTACCAAATATCGCGTTATTTTTTAATTTAAAAGTGTCCTTCGCAAATTTTGTGGTGGCCTTGTTACGTAAATTGGTATTAAAATCAATATACGATTTTAGCCATTTTGATTGCTCAAACTGTAATACTCGATGGGTTTGCATTACCACTAAGCCGTTGGCGATGGCTTGTTTTAAAGTTCTATAGTGTACAATGTATTTTTTTTTATCTTGTAAATTAGGAATTAATTTCGGTAATTTAGCGTTTTCTGTTGGCGGTATGATATTTTCTACTAGAAATGGAAGATCAGAATGTGCATCATGCAACTCAGTCGGATAATGCACATCCACTTCCAAAACGTAGCCATGTAAACTATCATCACCAACAGCCATAATATTTAAATCCAGAATTTCGCGCTCGCTTAACCATCGAAAACCACCATATGGTAATGCTTGTGACATACTATGACCATATAGATTTGTAGCATCAAGGTATGTTATAAATGAAGAAGGTTTTGTTGGGTCATAGTCTGGTAAAAAAATATTATTAGCGATGTGCTTCCTTTCTGTACACTGGCTTATGCCGCCGCGTATACCTTTCTTAAAAAAATGTATCATGTCTATATCAGTTAAGAGCTCTAACTCTACCTTAGTTATACGTAGCATACAATCAAATGATAAACTTGGAAGGGTATAGTAATGTGCTGGATCAAGTTTATCGAATTTTAAACAATTATTCCGAAATTGCTCAAAAACATCACACAATAGCAACACATCTGATTTTAAATACACGTCCGAATAGTCCCCCAAAGTTTTACACCCAAACAAGCGCCATACTTCTTTTGCTCTTCTATAGCTTTCATCGCTAATATGTTCTTCCCGTAAATTATCATAAAATTGATCTTTACTTGGAAGACATGTATTTTCCATTTTTTCTATAGAGTCAATAAAGCTATAGGGAAAAACACCCTTTTGACGCATCAAATTAAATTGGTTGATATTTGAAAAATGTTTCCGCGTTTCAATAAAATCGTCGTCGTTTAAACCGCTGCCTAAATTTTCCAAAGACGTTGACAGAAATTTAAAACTATCAATAAATCGCAACTTTAAATATTTCCTCTTGACTTTTCCACATTTACTATCAAAATAATCGTGCACATAAATGCTTTTGGTAAATGATATGTACTTTTCCTTACTTTGAGCCAAAACACCAATTTTATCCCCATATTTACATAACTCTTTTATAAATAAATGGCTGTCGTAGCCGCTTAAGTTATGAAATATGATAGGGATAAAAGAGGGTAATTTATAATTTAAATTACAAACGGAATGTGCAGCACCAAATCTTTTTGCACCAGTTATGTGACAGTGGTCTCGTACTTTAATCTCACCCTCTTCAAAAGGGCCTTCACATATACCACATATTTTAGCATCATTAAACTCCCTTTTTTCTTCAGGCGTTAACGGTTTCATAGGCTTAATGTCTTTTAAATATGTGTTGTATAGAGCCCTTAAATCACACTCGATACGATCCACAAAGACTTGAGCTGCATTATTCCCCCGAAATAGCTCAAATTTCGAAAGTGAGTCGTCAAAAGAGCATTTAATTAAATAAGCAAAAGAATATGGTTCATGTTTAAAACTTTTTACAGTGTAAGAATTTTGTGGGTTTGGTTGTACCGTTTCAATGGGTTTTAAAACAGATTCGAAATCTGCATAAACCACGAATGGAACGCGCATTTGCTTTTCTATACCCTCGAATTTTAAAATATTTTCCGGCACACTCTTTCCAAATTTATCGATTTTTAAATCCACTGAGGGTGTTTGCGTGAAAATGTGGTTACAATCGTAGCTTTGATGTAAAGTTAAAGCTGACGGTGTACTAAAATAAATGAGGCAACCATCACAGAAATATATTTTATGTTGTTGACAACTAATTTGACTTGAAACTAAACGTGATAAATCCCGAATCCAACAATAATGACTCTTTGAACAAGTCGTATCACAAAAATGTTCACCGCCATCTTTACTACTACAGTCTTTTGTAATTAACAATAAATTTACATGCCTATCCAACTTTTTTGACGCATACCTCAGTGGACCAATAACTTCATGTATTACTTCATTATTTTCATATTTAGATTCCAGACCGTATACGTTAATTGATATGTTGTTCATTTCCTCAAATTTTTTAATGTCACGTAATTTTACTGGAAAATCCATACCTGTTACATTTAGCACTCTAGAAAAATGGGGGTAGGATGTCTTCTGTGAAGTCTCTGCTGTTGGAGGAAACAATGCTGATGTTACAGCCCACGCAAAGCAAAATTCGTCCTGGTTAATCACATTGACGACAGCTCCTTTCTTTTCAATAGAACACGGCAACTTGATGTATGATGAGCCACCCATAGGCATATACTTGTTGATACCAACTTCCAAGTATAAAATTCGCACAAGAGCCCATCCTATAACAAGAAAAATAATATATAAAAATCAGTTTAATATATCGGGTTTTGATTTTTCCATACCTGAATCTTTCTCCTGGAACTCTGTCGCCTGCGTTTTTATTAATTCGGTGAAAGAATGGTAAACGGCATCCAAATCACTTTCTACACTAATTATTTGATTAGCAGTGTTGAAGGATTTTTCACTGAATATTTCTTGTGATGGAAGCATGTACTCGCCAACAGCTGTCATGTTAACTTTTAAAGCATGATGCACACGCAATAAATTATTAACAAGTTCCACCACCTTGGATTTAATGTCTGCAAAGAACATTACGTAATCGGAATGCTCCATATCACTGCTAACCCGATAGGTTGCAATTCTCCTTTTGAAGGCACATTCAACGAGTTGCACACCATGACATACCGGCAAACATGAATTATTTTTATGTTGTTGTGTTCGTTTATGCACCGACATATGATTTATTGGAACATCTACATTACATGTAGCGCAATTAATTAGCGGAATCGTTGATGTATACTCTTCAATTCGGAGCCGTTTTCCTCCAGGCACTTCATTAAATCTCGCCGCACACGATTCTCTTTGATGACGTCTCATATTATAAATATTAGTAAACTTAGAACCGCAATTTTCACAAACATATGCCATGATTTGTCAAATATTAACACATGTACTACCTATACAAGTCAGAGCCAACTGATGAATGAAACTGCCCCATACCTTATATAAAACCATTCAAGGTCACCCCCAACCACGTAACATATCTTCAAGGTCACACACCCAAGATGACCTTCAACAAAGTCAAGGTCGTCTCGACCAAGGTCAAGGTCAAGGTCACACACACAACCTTGAACACAAGGCCAAGGCCAAAGCGCACGTGCACTTTCAAGGTCAATGACAAGGACATGTGGGCGGGGCCAAAGAGGGGTGAAGCAAGGTCAAGGTCAAGGTCGAGGAGTGGGGGGATCGAGCGAATCGGGTTATGTTCACTACTAATATGATATATGAATTGCTACACTCTTCCTCTGCTTGAAAGCACAGGGTAGATTATAAGATACTATAAAACAAAGTGGCCCGCAGGAAAAAGCAATTTGGTGTAGTGAGCAAACCACCGGCTGCTCAGGAGAGGAGGTTCGAATTAGGGCGCAAGCAACTCTAAACCAGCTGAGCTGCAAGCTGCCTAAGGTTGTCACGGTACTATTCCTGCATTTTCCACTTACGTTCGCTACCAAAATTTGCTAAAGATAAAAAAAAACAAAAGGAAAATGAATAAAAAAAGGAATCAACATTCAACATTCAACACTCAACATTTATTGTCAACGCTAAAATTCAATAGCACAAAATAACAAGTAAGAAGCTAGGCAAATAATGAATAATCTGTTATACAATGAAACTCTAAGTATTATTACTGGTGTAGATGTGATCACGTTTACTCTAAACATAGATTTATCTCATTAAATAAATAGATAAATAGTCCAGGTAATTAATAAAAAAAGTAAGTAAATTAAAAGCAGTTACATAAATAGATAAGTAATCAAGGTAAATAAATAAAATAAGCAAGTAAATTAAAAGCAAATGGATGATCGGCTTATATGTGTTCCTTGTGTGATTCTTCCCGGCTCCTGAGCTGTAATGGCTACAGGTACCAGCTAGTGATGGTGGGAAGTAAGTTGATCTCCGCACGGGAAAAGAAAAACCAAGGAATAAGAGAACAAAATAAAGAAAAAGAGGAAAAACCTGAAGATGAAGATGAAGATGAACTTGAATGAGAACCTAAGAAGAAAATTTTGAATAGGAACCTTGAAATAAAACAGAGCGTCTAAGAAAACTAACTGGGTTAAAGATAAAATTACGAGCTAGGCTACATTGATATCAAAATCCACAAAGCAAAATAATAACGACGAGGTTATAAATTCAAAACACTCGGTATAATATTAATAAATTATAGAGTCGCTGCCCAGCTTGTAATGTTGTGAATGTAATATTAAATTAATACAAAGAAAATACAATTATACATCCCAGTCAAGTTATAAACCATGTCAAAATAAGCTAACGAACTTGACTTATATAAAATTAATCATTAATTGCAAAATCTGATCAAAAAAAAATAACAATAAATAGAAATAAACTGTCAAAAATACAGTAATTAGCCCCAAAATTCAGTCTATCCATAAAATTTAGTAAATTTATTTAACAAAATAACAAAATACTCATGATAATACACAACTCATGAAGGCCCCGATCAAAAATCACTTAATAAACTACAAATCAATTTATACAATTAAATTTTACAGATTACGAGAATATACAATTAGGGCTTCAAATAAAATTTGACATATCTGTTACAAAAAATCACACTTCCATAATTAAAATTAGCTCGGTTACCCTGTGCTATTTTTAGTCGCATACTCTAGCATCACCCAAGTAAGAGAAAAATATATAATTGACCCCATTTAAATTAAAAAAAAAAACAATAAGTAAAAGTGATAAAAACGTAAGTAAGATGAATATAACTGAATTAATCAAATAGGCAATTAGCTGCACAGCAATTATTATATAAAAAAAAAAGAATGATAAGTTACCTTAAGGTTTACAGAGGGCCGGTAAACTTAAGAGTTCTGGTCAAATGAGAGCCTTAATTTGGTTCTCGAGGACCCTAAATCCTCGAAAGTTTCTAAAAAGGTACGACGGGGCAAATAAGTTTGTGGAACAATAGAGAACCAAAAAAAAGCTGTACCACATGTGTACTTACTTGTTGATAAATCCTTCCAAGAAGAGATTGTTCATTAACACAGTAAAGACAAAAGGTAAGGTAATCAAACAAAATATTAAAAATTAATGAACAAAGGGTAACTTTGGCCGAATACCTCAAAATATTGGATTAAAAATCTCGAACTCACGTTGCTTCCACACTTTGGCTGTTTAAGATCAAAATGGATGAGGGAAACGACGTTTTCTTCCCAACTAAAAAATTGCGGTACAATTCAATAAAATTCCGTACATTAATCCATAAAGAAAGAAACCCTAGTCGATAAAACAGTCCTCTATACTTTAGGCATTTTCGAGCAAAGCATAAGCTACCTGCACAAATTTCCTTTCGCAAGTACGGAACATACAGAGCAGAATCTGCGCACAGAATCACTGTGATCCAAGAGAATACTCTTGGGGTGGTGTAGAATTTCCGAACGATGCAAAAAGAAGAGAAAGACCTCATAACCTAATAAAAAAAAGAATGTAAATAGAATTTACGAAATTAATTAAATAATTCCTGGCAATATGTTAAACCAAAATCCAGGAAAAAAAAAGGTATGGTAAATAGATTTCTATAAATAAAACAGCCAGGTTCGATGTAACAGGATATTAACGTAATTAAAACTGTATTTATAGTGTAAGAAAGTAGTATACAAATCAAAGATGTAAAAGAAATCAACCAGGAAATGGAGCTAACACGATTCAAAATATAGTAGTGCTAAAGGTACAATAAATGGATTATTTTTATACAAGGGATTAATGATAAATTCTAAAGGAAAATATCACTGTGATTGCTCATACCGTGAGTTTATGCATAAACAAGGTAAAATTAACAGAACTAGTTATAATGAGCCTAAACGGAATTTTGAACTGTAACAACTCCCCCTCTCCTTTGGAAGGAGGAAATCTTTCCGTGAAAGATAATCGACGGTAAGTTCCTAAAAATATATATTGCCGGAGAACCGATAATCAAAAATATCTGAAAAATATGAATATGAACTATATCTTCAAATTAAATTGCTGCCTTATTAAAAAGTTGGGCTTAATTGGAGAAATTTAAGTAAGCGTGAGCCACAATAAATTGTAGAATCACAGTGAATGTTATTACTTATAAACTTTCAACTCAGTCTAACCTAAAAAATATTAATTTGGCAACACAGGTTAACAAGTTCATCAAACACTGGGACAAATAAACATTTATATTGAAAAAATTTTAAATGTCTTAATATTTTAGCTTATTAAAAGAACTATATTTTCGTGTTGACAATAAACATTTAGCAACAGTTTAAAAAAAAACTTTTTCTTCTTCGGGTGTCATGGGCTATGCCGCCCGTTGGCAATTATTTGTTCATTTCATGCTTACACTAGAACTAGAGTGCTCTTTTCAGTGCGTCTAGATATGGTTGCGGCGTTTGACTTCCCACACTAGTTCCTTATATTGCAGACCTAGCCCCCGTCTGCCTTTAGTTTTTCCCTGCAGTATTGGCTTTTGTATGGAGTAGCGAGGTCCTCTCAGTATATGCCCTAGAATTGACATTTTTAATTGTTTTACAGAATCCAATAGTTGTTTTTCTGGAATACCCAGCAAAAAACCGAATGTTCACAGTTCAAAACCTTCGATTGGATTTTAGGTCCTAGGTTTAAATGACCGAATTCACACCTTACATTACAACAGATTATTCATAGTATTGAAATTTACGTACTCGGGTGTGTAGTGGTATAACTCTCTGAAGAAAGAGGTTCTTAAAGTTTAAAGGAGATTGTTTTCGCATCGCCAATTCTTTCCTTTAGTTTTTCATCACATTTCCACTTTTTATTTAGAGTAGCGCCAAGTTAAGCAAGCTTTACGACACATTCAATATTTCCCCCTTTGATGTACTGATGGGCATTAATCACTATTATTTTGTTTTAGTAGTATTTATGTGTTATCCGAACTGTTTACTACACTCGTTGAGTTTTTTTTTTAAATATTTACAGGACACCTTCAAGGTTAATAACTAAGATTGCAGTATCATCTGCATAGCGAATATTATTTATTAGGATGCCATCGATTTTGATACCCCGTGTTTCATTTTCCAATGCTAATTGAAATATGTTCTCAACGTTAGTATTAAACAGAATAGGTAACCATACATATCCCAGCCAGGTTACTTTTATTATGTCGAAGGCCTTTGTTGACAGATCGCCATTAAAACAAATTTCAGCCAGCTATTGCCAATATAATTCTTTTTTGTCCAATATCTTTATCATTTATACCGAGCTCCTGCTATCTTTCCAAAAGCGGCTCGTGCTCTGCGCTGTCACAACTTTCTGGTAGTCAATAAAATAGATGCCTTGCCTTTGGTAATAGCATTTTATCTAGTGTCAAATACTTCGATGAAGCCGAACTGGGCGTCGCAACTCATATCTTCCCACTTTTTGTATATTGTATTTGTATATATAATGAAAGCTTTAGGCGCGTAGATCTGTAAGCATATAAGGCTGTAGTTGTTGCAGTTTTTAGGGTTTATTTTCTTTGGATGGCAATAAATGTAGACTTTAACCAATCCATTGGGATTTGCTCAGAGTCATATATCACATTAATGAATTATGTAGGTTGTCTAATATCGATTTGCTTTGTAACTTCTGCATATATATCATCGCGACTTGAACTTTTACCATTCTTCAAATAGTTTATTGCATATCTGATTTTAGACTAAAGAATTTACGCGTAGTTCTTTTAAGTTTCCTTTAGTTCATCGCTATCCCAAAATCGGTCTTCCTTGTCTATTCCTCATTGACGATAATTTCTCCAGTTTTTTTAATTTTTCTAGTTATTTCATTTACCTTTCTATGAAAGTTAAGGGAGACATGCAGCTGATGAAAGTTTTCAGCTTCTTTACATTGTTTCTGTGTTGATTAAACTTTAGCTTTCCTTATTTTTCTTTTGACAGTGCGATTTACTTCGTTATATTTATCATGTCGATTTTTAACAAACCGACTTTTAGCCATCTCGTTCAATATTTCGTCAGCCATCCATATTTTGGTTTCTTCTTGGTTCGGTCGAGCAAGAATAGTTTCAGTAGCTGCAATTTTCTGACTAATGTAATTTACTTGGCAAAGTTTGTCTAGTACCATTTTCATGTTCACCTGTACTTCTGGTTGTTTTAATGCGTGAAAAATAAATCATAATTCATCTAAAAATTAACGAAAAATGACAGTAATTGAGTAGTTATGTATAAAACCATATATTGAATATACTTAAATGTATGTCTCGTTTTACAAGTTTCAATAAGCTCTTTAAAGTAAATGTTCAGTGCAAAATAATATAATATAAGAATAAAAATATATAAAAAATTTAATATTTCTAAAGTTGTACCTAAAAGTTAACATGCATTTGTTTAATAAAATTTATTATTTAATTCATACTTGACATTATCAAATGAAATTTAGTAATAATACTACATCCCTAATAAAAAATTTATATTTTTTTGGGAATAGCTAATTGGGGGAATTTTGTGATAAAGTCAATTACAGAGAGAGGGAGATAGTTTTAACCTGCATTTAAGAATGCAAAATTAAACGGTGGAGGTTCAATTTTTCCGTAGAAACCTTATAATTTTAGAATATCTTAGAATTTGTTCTTAGAGTTAAAAACATTTTATGTAGTTTTGGAGCGATAATGTAAAGTTTTTCGGGATCATGGATTCATCATACTTTGGAATACTAACTGTAAGGTATTTTTTAGATGCATATAGATACCTATAACAGAACGTATTAACTTAGCACTGTCATGTAATATTTCGTGTTATACTATGAAGATACGGCATGGTGAAACAGGATATCATTGTGTATCAGCGCGATACTTTATTCTGTTCCATCACTTCCTGAGTTCTTCCAAGCAAACTACGTTGCGAGCAGCTAATTCAGATATGCTAATATGTCAAGTATTTCTATGCTTATCTCATTCAGGACAATTTTTCCACGAGTGTTGTAAAATACTCAAGATGCTATTTTATTAAATGAAAATCCGCAAGTAGTTTTGCCTAAGAATACACCAAGTTGTATTCAGGCTTTAATAGTTTTCTAAAAACAGTTATTTTAATAAGTAGGTCGCCAACTTAAAATAGTAAAACGTTACTGTTAGCCGTAAAAATTTGAAAGAAAAAACCCAGTATTAGTAATCTCGGAACCCACATTGAAATATTTAGATACGAACAGATGACGCTTGTCAAAACCATTGCTACCTTTAAGGCGGACCACTGTACATCATCTGCATAATCTGGCAGATCAATTTGAAAAGTCACTTAGCTGTAAAAAGTCTTAATATGTTTCAGTCAGTCAAAATGATAAGATTATAATAGTTTTAAAGTAAATATACAAAATCAAAACGAGTTTAATATGATGGGGAAGGATGTATTCGGTGAGAAGGTATGCAAGTTTAAGATAAGGAAAGTAGACATGACAAAAGAATTTTTAGGTAGCGGAATCATGAAACGTATAATCTTTAAATGCTGAACTTACAAGTATATTGCATTAATAATTATTTTATATTAAAAGCCCTTCGATTAATCATCAAGATAGTTAAAAGTGCAAATAGCTTTCAAATAAGTTTGTTAAAGATAGTAAAATATTTAACTTGTTGCCATCTGTACGTGTCAATAACAGTTAAGGTGTTTACTCCAAATTTACTAAGGATTGCCGATAGAGGCCAACAGATATTTCATACTGATTAACTGTTACATAATAAAATTTATCTTTTTTTGATTCGGTGTAGTACTACATAGCTCCTCAAATATTAGCCTTTCACTGTACTAGGAGATTCTTCTGGTTTACATACATACGTATACATCATATTGACTAAAAATTTTATATTTTCTATGGTTTTATGAAATATTCACAATAATTGTTTAAAGTCACTCTAATTGGATTTGACCGGAAGACTATTGGAGCAAGTGAAATGTTTACACCAATAACATGGAACTTTTATTTATAAAAAGGGCCATATATTTATTAAGTTCTTACTTTACGTTATTATAAAAATTTTCAAAAGATTACAGCCAGATTCACACCTTTGACCCGATCTAGTTGCGACGGAAATTAGATGTTTTAGAAAACCAGTTTTGTTTTGCTTATAATATTGTTATAATTTATATTAAATATGTCAACAAATAAATAGTTATATAGAAACATTAATGATAAAAGCCAAGAGATAATGCCTTGATATCTGTAATAAGAATAATAGTCTCCCGGAAATAAATACAATCTTCCATTGTTGCTGCTTTAATAATAATAAAAAAATATTTTTCCTTGTATTTTTAAGGTTCAAATTTGCCTAACTTATTATTGCATTTGTCAATTTAAAGACTCTATTTTCAGCCTGGACTGGTTTTAAGTTATATCATGATAGTAAATTAGGGGGTTATTTTAAACAAATAACTATAATGCAACGTCAAGGAGTCTCTTTTTTCTTGCCGATGGTTGCTAATTCAAAATTGTTGCCGATAAGCTGTGAGGCAAAAAAAGGTGCAAATAAAATTCTTATTTCATAAGTTTCACCTGGTTAATGTAAGTTTATGGAAAATTTATTAAAAGAAAATTTTTAATAATTTTAAAATCCATTGTGAAAGATTTAAATTTTAATGAATCAGAAAGGTACAAATTTTTACAACTACTTGAAATAAAAACTCTTACCGAGGTACCTCCTATCCCATTTGCATTTAAGAATCAAAAATTGAATGGTGGGAGGTTCAATTTTTAAATTTAATGAATCAGAAAGGTACAAATTTTTACAACTACTTGAAATAAAAACTTTTACCCTGATACCTCCTATCCCATTTTTCGCCAAATTATATTGCCAAACACATAACTCAAGATTGTTTTTTTATTAAAATATATAAAATCATTTATGAAATGAATGAAATTAATGTGAAAAAAAGATTCAGCATTTAGCTACTCTTGAATGAAACTATCTAGTTCATATTGTTAAAAAGATCTGTTAATTTAAAATAGCAGATTTAATTTGGCGAAATAAATTTTATTAACCTTTACTTCTCACAAAATTGGTTTTTAAATCTACAATTATTTAAAAAAAAAACAGATTTAGATTATAAGATTTCAACTGAGTTTGGTTTAGACTGAAATAACTATTTTTGGGTTTTCGGCGTTGTAGATTACAAATTATGAATTATAACGTAAAAAATACTAAAGTCCAATAGGAAGGATTAAAACTGATAGTAATATCATAATTTTTAAATTAGAAATCACCGTATCCTTTAACGATAATATCCCTGTCATGTAAATTTAGTCTTCACATTTCCTTAAGATTTTAATCAGATTTATAGGGTCGGATTTCCGTTGTGCGTTCAAGAACCATAATCCAGTTGTGGTGACACAAGAACATTAGATGAGTAGTATATGGAGAATACTAGACCTTTTGAAATTAAAGTTTTGGGTGATTAAGAGGCACTAAGATAAGTGTTTTTGCAAGAAAAGTCTACGGGTAGTATTGAAATTAAACAAAATTTTTTATACAATTAACCATTTAAAATGTCTGAAAGTTGTCCATTAAAATTTGATTAGAATTTTATTAGATATGTTACAGAAGAAATTTATAAAATTTTTTACTAGAGAAGCTTAAAAATTTCACGTGCCTCTTTATTTTAACTGTTTCATATTTTCAATTACAATTTAGTTTTTCAACTTCAGGAAAAGCTCTTCTCTTATTTATGGTTTATAATTAAGGAAGTCAGTAAAATTGACAGCTCGCTTATTAGTATTCATATAATTTATTAAAATTTATATATTCTGGCTGTTGATTCTACGATGAGAGTAATGATGACGAATCGGGGAATGTCTGCGCAATATATTTTTCAAAAATGTAATTTTTTCTATAAAAACGCTGCGCTAAATGACAGAAAAAGACAAATCCCTTCAGTTAACAATAAATTACGGACCTATATATTAAATTTCCATAATACATTCCTACATACACCGTAGGTATTTAATTTTGTTGACATGTTTTAGTGATGATTAAGAAGAAAAAAAATCATGTATTATTCTAAACAAAAAACGATATATATATATATATATATATATATATATATATATATATATATATATATATATATAAATTCATTTGATTTTTTCTTTCTATTACTAGTATATTAAGATCTATTGGTATACAACATGCAGTTAAGTACTACTCTTGATTCTTCAAGACTATATCATACTTATTAACTTTAAACAGCCTTGTAGTTGGAAAAGCATAGTTGCGATAAATTTTATATTTGCTACAATTTCGATTTCGGGACATTTGGAATGTCTTCCACATTGTAGTGGTGCTTCAGATGAAAATTGGGCAATTCAAGATTTGAATTGCGCTGGTAAATATAACTAATAATACCATGTCTTAGACGATGACTTAACAAAAATATAAGAGATTCCGTTTGCAAGTCGCACACTCTGAATCTTGAGTCAAGAAATTTACTACGATATTTTACTGATTTATTACACCATATTGACTTCCAGTAGAAACACCGAAATTTAAAACAGATGTCTCAGGGACGGTAAATGTTAGCTTTCTTAATATGTCGAAAGTTTCGAAATGTCTATAACATACTGAATACTTCGGTTTGATGGGATCCTCAACCATCTTATCCACTGCCCTAAAGATAGAAGGTATATTTGCGATTTCATGATCATGAAAAAAGTTTAGTAACGGAGTTTTACTATTGGACACTTTGTGGACTAACTAAGCTGACATACCTGACTTATGATGTCAAGGCCTTCATGATCATGTAGTCGATAAATTTGAGAAACTGATGAGGAGCAATGTTAGTTTCAGATTAGATAAATAATTTTATATGATCTCAGACAAAACGTGAGTAGCCAGCACAACGGGATTGAATTTTTATTTTTGGTACCCGCGAGGGTATGGTTTTTCTATTGGAAACCAAGACAATCAGAACTAAGTTAATTTTACCCATAAAAATATAACATGTATTTTTATATTTCGAAAAGACGGGACATACCGTCTACTCAATGGGGTAAACATTTTACACTTGAAGAGGAAAATAAAAATTTATTCCAGAAATAAATTAATTTACTATAGAAAATTAATAATCTGGCCAAAACAGACCATAGAAATGAGACGCTCAAAAAACCCTTTCAAGTTTTAACAGTAAACACACACGAAATATTATTTGCGCCCGTCAACACGTACCATTATTAAGTTAAGGTTACATTTACTTTCCCATTCTTGCCAATTTATTTGTCATACATAATTAGTTCAAATATATATACTAGATATTGCCTCTATGCAGAACAGAAATAATATATTTCTCGGTGACAAAAAAGTCCATTTCATAGTAAAATATAGTAAATTTCAACTTGAAGGAATCTTAATAAATGTAATTTTTATAGTAAGATATAGTAAATTATAAGTGGTTCGTGTAGTGGACTGTATGGTTAAATAAATTCGCAACTTTTAACAACAACAAAACTGTTTGTTTATTGAAAACAATTACAATAATATTGAAAACAATGTAACGTATTAGCTTGTCGAATTAAGGGTCGAATATCTAAGGGTCGAATATGGGTCGAATATCGGTTCGCAGCTCTTCGGCAATAAACGTCGGAACGCCTCGGGCTGCCATGGGCGTAACATAAAGTCAGGCCGGAACATGCCCCCCGCCTTGGAAGGTTAGCCTTTCAAACTGGAAGCGGACACAGTCGAACGACGGCTTTGTCCTTATTGTGGCCACTCGGTTGATTCCATCCTTTCCTTGGATTAAATCCAGTATACGGCCCATGTGCCATTTCATCGGGGATGTATTGCTGTCTTTGATTAGCACTAGCTGACCAACCTTTAAATTGTCATTTGACTTCTTCCATTTTTTTCGTTGTTGGAGTTCCGACAAGTATTCACGACTCCAGCGGTCCCAAAAATGCTCGTACAATTTTTGAATTAACTGATATTGGGACAGACGATTTGCTGTAAGGTGATTTAATGTTGGCTCTTGTAATGTAAGTAATGGTCGTCCAATCAAAAAATGTGCGGGTGATGGGACGGAAAAATCATCGGGAGTAGAACTGAGAGGGAAAAGTGGACGGGAGTTTAGTACAGCTTCGATGCGAATAAGCAAAGTTTGAAAGTCTTGGACGAATAAAGTATGGTCAAACATAACTCTTTTCAAATGATGTTTTAAATCTTGTATCGCGGTTTCCCATATGCCATCAAAATAGGGCGAGTTTGTGGGTATAAAATGCCATTTAATGCCCATATTGGATGTAGTTTCGGTAATAGAGGTTTCGTTCTCTTTTAGAAAATTTTCCAACAAATGGATTTCCTTATGCGCCTTAACAAAATTTGTACCGTTGTCCGAATAAACATCTGATGGTTTTCCTCGACGACTAATGAAACGATAAAAGGCTTGGAGGAAATCATCAGTACTTAAAGATAATACTAATTATATATGAACAGCTCGAGAGCTGAAACAAACAAATAATGCAATCCAACTTTTTATAATTTTACAACCTCGACCGCGTCTATCTTTTAACAAAAAGGGTCCTGCGTAATCAACACCTACTCTAGAAAAAGGCAGAGTTGGTTGAACTCGTACGGCGGGTAAATCTCCCATGATTGGTTGAACGATTCTAGGATTATATCTGGTACACGTTATACATTTCTGAACAATTTTTCGCGCCAAATTTCTACCAGCGATAGGCCAATAACATTCACGAAAGTGAGCTAAAAGAAGTTGGGGTCCCGCGTGTAACAATTTTTTATGTTCATATTCGAAAATCAGTTTGGTAAGATAGTGATGAGGTATAAAATATTCGTATCCATTGTCGTTACCATCGTCAATAACTTCGGTCATGTGACCTAACTGTTCGTATTCCTTTAAAAAATCCGTATAAAGTTTTCGTAATGTTTCGTTCGACATAAGTTTTCTTTCTAGTATCAAAAATCGTTTAATTGCTGTTTCGCGCGACTCTCCGAGATTTTCCGGTGATTCCTTGAACGGAAGTGATACGATGAATCTGCCGTCATCAGAAGTAGATAAATGCTTAACAAAATGCGCTTCGCATGCTTGCTCTTCGACTGACAAAGGTTTTTTAGCTTCAAGTTCTTCTATTTCCCAAAACTTAGATAGACTATCCTCAACCGACGTATTTGTACTTAAATGACATTTCGAGTTACCTGTAGTTTTAGTAATCATAGAACCAGCAACTATCCATCCTAAACGAGTATTTTGTAAGACAGGTGCATGCATTCCAAGATTAATTTGGCCCACGCTTAAAAGTTGCCAGAATGCATCTGCTCCGATTAAAATATCAACAGCTTGAGGTACGTAAAAATTGGGATCAGCTAGTTTTATATTAACCGGAATATTAAAATTCTCAATATCAATAGGAGTGTCTGGAAGATCGGATGTGATTTTGTCTAATATAAAACAGGATAAATTAAAGGAATAATTACTATTTACTGATCGTATGTTTACATCGCACTTGTAATCAGCGTAAGACACCCTTTCGCTAATATCTGTTACGGCCAGTCTAAATTTCGTCTTGTTTAGTTTTAATTTGTCACAAAGATTAGAAGTTATGAAGCTTGATTGTGATCCACAATCTAACAGTGCTCGGACTGTCACGAATTGTGTATTATCTGACGTATTACATACTTGAACTTTCGCTGTGGATAACACTGCGTTGCGATTTGTTGCTAATGAGCAACCGGTAAGGCTGAAACCAGAGCCGTTTTGACCGTTCGAATTTCCATTATCAGGAACGCTTTCTTGAGTGACAGAGACCGCCGACTTTATTGTCTCTTTTGGTTCGTGTAAAACTGTATTATGCTTGTCGCCGCATACTTTACAACCTGACCATGTACAGTCTTTAGGTAGATGATTGCGTCTTAAGCAATTCATGCATAATCGTAACGCTTTAATTTTCGAAATACGATCTGTAATCGACATTTTAAGAAAATCGGGACAGTAAAACAAACTGTGATCCTTTTTGCAATGAAAACATGTATATTTCCCTTTGAAAGATTTGTTATCATCGTTCTTTTCTGCCTGACTTACAAGGCCTCGTGAATAGTTACCGTATTTAGATGTTTTCCGTATATCGCTTCGTTCGTTTCGTCTGTCGTCTGAGCCCTTAAAGTTTAACTCGATTGTTTCTAATACGTTCGCACGTTTTTTAAGAAATTCTTTAAAATCGTCTAGTGTAATAGAATCCTTATTTGCTCTTTGCCTTTCCCATTCGTGAGTCGTATTTTTGTCGAATTTACTAGAAATTATATAAATTAGCAAACTGTCCCACTTGTCAATAGATTCCCCTAATTGTTTAAGAGTTCCTAAATGTTTATATAAATTTTCATACAAAAATCTAATTTTATTTTCTGAGGCTACCGCAATGCTTTCCGTATTAAAAATAGCCCGAATATAATTTTGAATTAATAATTGTTTATTATTAAATCTATCGCATAGAGTAGACCAGGCAATGTTATAATTATCCGAAGAAAATTCTAATGCCTGAATAACCTGTGGCGCTGACCGATCAGGGAAGCACGTAAATAATGAAATTTTTGAATATTATTTATGTGTTCGTTATCATGAATGAGTGACTTGAATATATCACGGAATTCCATCCATGTTTCATAAGAACCATCGAATTTAGGTAAATGTATTTCGGGTAGTTTTACGCTTTTAAAGTGATTCGAATGAGAACTCTCTGTTTGAGCGGAGATATGTGATTTTGCATCATCATTAAATGTTCCCAAAATAGATGTAGCTTTTGCTAGTATGGCATGAAACCTATTTTCAAAAAGTTCTCGTTCAACTAATTGTTCTTCGGGGTTTTCTGTCGCGCATTCGATTTCACTTTGAACTTCGTCAAAACTGTTTAACAGGGTTTTGGCATTATTAATTCTTTGTTCTAGCTCTATTATTTCCGATCTATTTTTTGACGCTTCTGTAGCAATTCTTAAGGAATTCTCAAATGTCTCTAGGAATTTTTCAAAAACAGTTAGTTTGGCTTTGAAAATGCCACGTTTTTTTGTTAAGGCTGGCATTTGAGTTTCTGACATTTTAAACGCTTTAAATTAGCAAAATACAACAACTAATTATATGAAAGATAAATCAGAATTTTAACGTAAAGAATTCGAATAAATGGGCAAATACTTTTTGGAGTAATACAAATGTTAAAAAAACTTATATTTTAAAGTTGAATTAGGCTGTAAATAATCAAATAATGCTTATTTATTCACATAAACTGCATCGGTAATTAATAAGGGAAAGAAAGAAAAGGAACGGACTCATCCAGCTTTCTTGGACTCGACCACCTCGAAGTGTTAAAAGTTTCTTGTTGCTTCTGCTGCAATACTTCACTGGACGAATGTTTCTTAATGACTTGCACTTGTTTCAACTTTGTCGTATAAATTTCAGAATGTTCGTATATTTGTACTGTTTGTTTATTGAAAACAATTACAATAATATTGAAAACAATGTAACGTATTAGCTTGTCGAATTAAGGGTCGAATATCTAAAAGTCGAATATGGGTCGAATATCGGTTCGCAGCTCTTCGGCAATAAACGTCGGAACGCCTCGGGCTGCCATGGGCGTAACATAAAGTCAGGCCGGAACAATAAGTTATAAAGATATTCATTCAAAAAAAAATGAAGCAATGTGACTTTATATTACATCTTATTAAATCAAAATTTATTATTTTTTGAGTTTTTTTCTAACACAAAATATAAAATATTGCTAAAATTTTCACAGGTTTTATGGGATTTTGAATTGAAGAGATATTATTATCCGGCCTTTTATGTTATAAACGGGGAACAGAAATTTTGTATGTGCTATCAAACATTTTCTTCCAATCTCGATTAAATTTTTCTCTTTTATATAAATAATTGTTGTTACTGTAAACTTTTGTGTTCTGTGGATATGGAAGAAGACATTTATAGTGTCCGGGTTTTGCCTGCCCATAAGGATAGAAAGACTCAAAACCTATTTATAAAAAAGAAACTTTACAGGTATGTCATAAATTAGGATTAATAAAGACGATTAAGTTGATTTTTCAATGTAAAATTTGATTAATACAATGGTAATCAAAGAGTTGAAATCATTTGTAAATACTAAAAAATAAGTTAAAAGTTCAGTGCATAACTAATCAACAAAATGTAAGTTAATATTTTCTTGACTGTGTGATAAAAAATATGTGACTCTAAGCATAGTAGGTGGCTTTCGGATATAGCAAAGAAGGTGATTTATGATTATTTTTCTAGCTCGTTTGTAATAGCTTATAACCATCGTTATTTTAAATGGAAGTGTTGAGTGCTGGTGCAACTTTCTCTTTAACACATATGTAAACAACTTGGCCTCATTTCAATGATAAAAAATCAATGGTATTTGTGTCCAGCATCAATTATGAGATTATCTGTTTTTTTTATCAACGAGCAATACGAACGAATAACTTGTGTACATTAGTACCATAAGGGGGTTAGGAAGAGAGAGAATATGTGAAGGAAACGGACAGATAGATAAAGATGGTGTACCTTTGATTACTATTTATCTTGATAGGATTTGGAGTCGTTGGTCATATGACCATAATAGTATAGCCCCATCTAGAATAGTAAGTTATGGGCAGGGTTTTCATTAAAAACAAATCTTGTGTAATCCAGAGGGAAAAAAATGTCCTTCTCAAAATCATGTAGAGCTATTAAGAAATGTACTTAATCGTTATTGCTCCTTTTTTTGTTTTGTATATAAATATATATATATATATATATATATATATATATATATATATATATATATATATATATATATATATATATATATATATATATATAAATATTATGCAAAGCAGCTAAGTAAAATATCAACACATAATTATATTTACATAGGACAAAACACATAAAGTTTGCTGATTGGTCAATATCTCTTTTCAGAATTACATATTTGTATGTTTAGCAAATTCATTGGCTTATATCGATAAGACTACAAACTCAATTTGTAACGTTATTTACATTATAAATTAACGAAATACCAAGTTCCATTAGGTCATAACCAAGTAATTTTTTTTATCTACACACCTACCTCTTTGCTGCCTGTTGTGCAATTTAAGCGGCAGACTACTGGAACTGTTTTTATTTAGTAATGGACCAGCGAATAACGCATATTAGATTTTACCGATGAGTCAAATTTTGTGATGCTATCTCCTAGGCTGTAATGAGACAAACAATTGAGTTGAATTATACATGTCGCAACTTTGCAAATTTAGCGCAGCAAAAAAGTTAAACCTCACTGACCATGGTTATTTTCAAATTAGATCTATAATGACTGAAGAAATTAAATTCTTTAGTTAAAAGCTTCATCTGTTGCTGGTGACTTGATTTTATTAGTATTTTTTTTATATTCCGATGGCACCAATAATTGCTATAGTTAAATTGTTGGGCATGTACCGATGGACCATTTATTTTTCTTCAACTTAATACTAACATGTATACCTTTATCTCCGTTTTCTCAAAGATTGCTATCAAACAAAGAATGACCGATTTTTACGAGGATACAAACCAATTATGGTTTTTTATATAAAGCATAAATCCTATAGACACTTTGTCGCTCTATAAAATTTTCATTCGCAGATACTCCAGTAATAAAAAAATCGATGTTAATAATATTAATAAGGATAAATAAATAACATTAATACCTAATAATGGCTCCATTTAAATATTAGGAAATTTGTTATGAATAGGAAGCCATATTTTTTTTTGTTCTATGCTAAGTGAAAGTCAGTTTCAATATTTGATAATAATTCATTACAGGGTTTTCTATTTAATATAAAGTGCTAAAAATGGAATTGAAGATACCAACACTTAAATAACAATTTTGCCTACTATAAAAAAAACTAAATGTTTTACTATTGTAAGACAAAATGATCCCAGGTAACACTGATTCAAAAATTTTTACAAAAAAAGTAAACATCCGTGGTGTGAGAATTAAAATTCTAGTAAAAAGTAATTTCGGCAAAAAAATATTTGATAATTTGCGTCGTAATTTAAGATAAAAAAACTAAGGATTCAAGAGACGGTTAAATAACACATCCATAAAAGATATAGGTTGTTATATTAAAAAAAAATTATGTACCAAGTTTTTTTGGTCAACTTGTTTAAACTAACTGTTCAAAATGTACCCCCCTTTATTCCCATTAACATTTCGCCTATCAAGTTTACAGGACAGTTTTTAGTACAAAATGTACATTTTGTATAATAAAGCATAAGTTATTTTTACAAATATTTAAATGCACTTGAATCTAAAAACTGAAAATATATATTTAAAAGGAAAAGTAGA
Organism: Diaprepes abbreviatus; assembly: GCA_034092305.1. Lineage (NCBI taxonomy): Eukaryota > Metazoa > Arthropoda > Insecta > Coleoptera > Curculionidae > Diaprepes > Diaprepes abbreviatus. The sequence continues at coordinate 1,012,703 of JASJET010000117.1, forward strand.
GTAATTCTACAAATAGGCTGCTATATAAGAGTCGTATAAAAAGTACAGCAGTTGAAGGATTTTTAGGCAATGAAAAACTCTCTTTATTATTAATTAGCTCTCACACAATGTCACTAAAAGAATATGTTAAAATTCTAAATAATACGCGATTGTGAATTTTTGTATTAAATTTTAAGTGACAAAAATTTTATTTAATTTTTTCTAGCCTTCCGATTGGCCTTCCAGAAATTGATACGCTAACCTCACAATTAAACAGCCAAAGACGATTAAATCCTCCTAATTTATCATTTATTATCTAAGTATTTAATGATTTTTAACTATAGGAAAAATGGCTTAATATCAAGTGATGCAGCTTGATATGAATTTTCAGTATATCATGCACAATTAGAACCGATTTATTGATGAGACCTAAGAATAACAATAAGAAACCTAAAAAGATAAATGAATAAGAGAGTATCATGGCGTAATTATTTTAAATAGAAATAGTTTAAGTTACAAATATGTAATAATAAAATTGAAATATCTTATCATATTTCTCTTTGCTAAGTGTTTTTCTTGCCTCAAGTCTATATTTAGCTTTAGAGTAGATGTTTTCTTTGATGTTGTTTTTCTGGTTTTCTGTTCTTTTTGATCTCTAGCTTGAATTGACCTTTTGTTCTCGACCATTATTTTCAAAAATTGTCTCCTACTGAGCTCACCACAATGTTTTCTCATTGACCAGTCTGTTAATCAGGGCCTTCACTGTATCTTAAAAGATTTTGTTACTTAATGTATGTAAAACTTTTAAGAGATTTTCTAGATTCTTTCCCTAATATAACCCATAATAACTATTAATAGAATCATAAAGTATCAAGATAAAGGACCTAACTTCATGTTATAATTGAACTCATATTCACCCACTCATGCGTGACTCTTTATAAAATACACACACACACACACATATATATATATATATATATATATATATATATATATATATATATATATATATATATATACGAGAACATCAATTAGACTAACTCTCTTGAATATTTCCATGCTCTCTCGATTACATTATAGTTAAATGCTTTTATGGCTTACAATAAAAAAGCTGATCTACATTGCATCTCAGAGGGCGTTACTAAGTAGTATAATTATTTTGTTACATTAAATATTTTTTTGAATTCCTGTTTACGTACGAACAAATACAAATAATTCTACTTACGGGTTAAACAAAATTAATAATCTCGGAAAACCATTTAAATAAAACACTTGCAAAAATAGAAGTGAAATAGCGTTATTTAATTTATAAGTTGTGCATTTTTTATTATATAATATTTTTATTCAGTACATGTTGCTATTGAAAACGATTTTTTATTTACGACAAAAAATATATTTTAGTCTCATAATGAACTGAGATTAGATCATCTTGTTCAGATTACTTGAACCGTTCTTTGTAATTTTGATGGCAGAAAATATATTTGTAAAAAAGAAAGAAGATACTTTATTAAAACTTGTGAAATGTTTAATCGTTTTCAAAATAATGTTTTGCGAAAAAGTGGTTAAACGTGCTATTTTTTTTTCTTTTATGCAAATTTTATTCTTCTTGAATAAGTTTTTAAAGTTTCTGGCAGCAGGCTTGATAATAAGAAATTTGAAAAGCTGGAGTAATTCAGGCGGAAAAATGCCTGAAGTTCAATTTGCCTGATTTTTTCAGAACTTACGCGAGACCACTAACTTAGGGACAACCTCTTTTGTGTACTGGTTACTCTGTTACTTTAAGCATAGCGCAGGCAAATATTAGTGGAGTAGAACCGATGCACACGGCTCAGGTCGAGAAATATATCCCCTCTGAAGAGGCGCAGCTTGATGTTTGGCACATAGAAAACATGGATTAACTTCAACACTTGTTGAAACTACTCTCAGAATTTGCACTTTTCACATCGTAAGGAATAACTTTCCAAGACAAGGTGAGAAACGTCAAGGAAGAAAATCCATCTTTAAATAATGACCAAGTTGCTATTATTGATTTTGGAGCAGATTTATTTCAATCGAGACCTAATAACCACAATTCTTGCATAAGTAGTTTGATGCACACTATACTTAGAATAAAAAATCCTAGCGAATCAAATTTTTAAGGTAAATTAGAGAGTACGTTACATTTAGTAGATATTATTCATTTTAAGTTAACTTCGTAGGTAAAACTATTACCACATTAGCTGTAGTGCTAGCCCAAAATTTTTATAGTGGATTCTCTTTTTTACTAAGATAGGAGAAATTGAGTAGAGAAAGAAAATCCTTAAAGGGGCAAGTAGATTGGTTAATCGCTCAAAAATTTCAATTAATTATCTGCCCCGAGGATATATCTATGCCGGTTTTGTTCTCCAAGAATTTAGCAGCTCGAAAAAATTGAGCTTGATAATTATAAGATCATTGGATAACCGTTCTCATAGCTTGAAAAGGTGAAGACGAGACACGATATGTGACCATGTTTAATTTATAATCCTATACTTTGGAAATCTCCAAATAATATGCTAAAACTCTCTGTGAGAGTTAGATATAATGATCTCTCTAAACATCTATGTTATATAGGCGGTAAAGACCAACGGCCGAAGCGTCAAAGACAATTCGAAGTTTAGTTGTTTACCTTTCTGGTTGAATAATGTAGTGATGAGGAATATATAATTAAGGCTGGAAATAGGGCATAAATAAAGCAACATGAGCAGATTCAAAGTAATCACGCATGAATTTTTTATGATTATCGTAAAGATTAGGCAGAAGACAGCATTCCGAAAAACAAAACCTTGAATTTTAAAATGAAGGTAGAGGGTTTTTAATGGAGAGTTGAACTATATTACTACCATTATGTTCTTTAGTAAAGTAAGTCAACTGAATTTAAAATAATAAATTGACCTTTAACCAATTGCAAATGAGAAAATTTTTTAAAATGGTAACCCGTGACAAATATTAAGCAAGACGCACACCAAAGTGGTGAGCAAGTGAAAGTATTTTTCAACTTATTTCTCTTCCTTTTTGATGCCAATTAATAGTTTTATACCTAGGGCTCGTTCGGGGTGATATATTACAATCAGTGCTGGATCCAGTCGTTTTTGAAACATGTACAGGGTGAGTCAACGATTGGATGAAGTAGGTTTGTGCCTTTTCGGTGAAATTAACAAAGAAACTATATTAATTGTTTGATACAGTTTATTTTTACGCAGATTTTAAAAATATTTAGGACTCTACAGGGTGAGCCAAAAAACTAGGACAGCATAAAGTTGTATTTTTTTAAATTGAACCTATATACGAATCGTATTTTCGATTTAGCTTATAATTTTAAATCTTTTTTATTAAGGGTTTACTATAACAAAACTTTATAGTTTCTGAGATAATTAAGTTTAAAGAAAAAAAGTCACATTTTCAAGCATCAATTCAATCCTAAATAACGTTTTCAATTTTGTGACAAATATATTAAAGTTTGGAATTTGGCAAGGCCAAGGACAAGTTAACATAATTTTTACCTAATATTTGCAATAAAAGCTACAGGGTGTTGAACACATCAGCTCAAATTTGAACAAGTTTAAATGAATAAATATCTTTTTTTTAATGGTACACCCTGTATATTTTCATGTTATTTAATAGAGTAATAAAAACCCTAAAAGTTTTGTTCAATATATCCTATACCTATTTATAACAGTTTTTGAGATATTTCAGTTTATCTTATTTTCCATACTTTTTTACAGAAATAGTCTTCATTATCATAGTAGCCATGGCAAAAACAATGTAAAAGAACATTTTTCTGTGTGTCAAATTTATAACCGCAATCTCTTCTTTTGGTTTTTATGTAGTGTAGTTTGGTTTTTTTTGCATTCATCTTATATTGTAAAATGAATCTTCCAAAGAATGAGTTAATAGATATGATTTATACAATAGGAGAGGCTCAAAAAAATTGCCTTCTTGCTCAAAGAATTTACAAAATGAAGTATCCTGATCGACGCCAGCCTAATACCCATACTTTTCAAAACTTAATGCAAAGATTTGATTCTTCTGGTACTGTTGATTATCCAAAACGTAAAGTGGTCAACAAACCAGTAACTAATGAAGAAAAAGAACTACAAGTATTGTTAAATGTTCAGGAAAATCCTTATATTGGTAGCCGTCAGTTAGCAGCATTATGTGAAACATCACAATCCACCGCTAATCGTACTACCAAGAAATATAGGTATCATCCATATCACATGGAATTACACCAAGAATTGCATGGACAGGATTTTGAAAGTCGTGTAAACTTTTGTCGTACAATAAATGCGGAGATTCAATTAAATTCAAATTTATTATGCAAGGTAATGTTTAGTGATGAAGCTACTTTTAGAAGTAACGGTACAGTAAATAGACGCAACATGCATTATTATGCCACAGAAAACCCATTTTGGATTAGAGAGGTGCAACATCAAAACCACTGGTCATTAAATGTTTGGTGTGGTATTCATCATAATCGAATTATTGGACCCCACTATTTTAATGAACCACTAAATGGCCATAGTTACCTGAACTTTCTACAAGAAGAACTACCCCAACTGCTTCAAGGTCTCGATAGGGATGAGCTCGACAGTATGTGGTTCCAGCACGATGGTGCGCCTCCGCATTACCATCGTGAAGTTCGTGCGTTTTTGGACCAACGATATCCGCAAAAATGGATTGGACGTGGGGGTTTCATTGAGTGGCCACCAAGGTCTTGCGACATCACCCCATTAGATTTCTTCCTATGGGGTTATATTAAAAATAAGGTGTATGTTAATCGACCAACAACAGTGGAAGATATGCGAAACAGGATTAGGAATACCTGTAGAACAATAACGCCACTAATTTTGTCCAAGGTCCGAGAAAATCTGCAAAAAAGACTAAATTTGTGCATTGCACAAGAGGATCGTTTATTCGAACACTTATTAAAAAGAAATAATTAATCTCAGTATTTAATAGGTAATTTTTTTGTTTCAATTTAGTATAAAAGTAAATATGTATTTGCCTTGTCGTTATTGTTGTGTTAATTTTTTCACATTATGTTTAATTAAACTATTGCCGTTGTAATATAACAAATAATGTATTTCATCATATTTAACCACATTCTGTTTGTTTCTGTAGTTTCTTTTACATTGTTTTTGCCATGGCTACTATGACAATGAAGACTATTTCTGTAAAAAAGTACGGAAAATAAGAAAAACTGAAATATCTCAAAAACTATTATAAATAGGTATAGGATATATTGAACAAAACTTTTAGGGTTTTTATTACTCTATTAAATAACATGAAAATATACAGGGTGTACCATTTAAAAAAAAAGATATTTATTCATTTAAACTCGTTCAAATTTGAGCCGATGTGTTCAACACCCTGTAGCTTTTATTGCAAATATTAGGTAAAAATTATATTAACTTGTCCTTGGCCTTGCTAAATTCCAAATTTGAATATATTTGTCACAAAATTGAAAACGTTATTTAGGATTGAATTGATGCTTGAAAATGTGACTTTTTTTCTTTAAACTTAATCTCAGAAACTATAGTTTTGTTATAGTAAACCCTTAATAAAAAAGATTTAAAATTATAAGCTAAATCGAAAATACGACTCGTATATAGGGTGTTCTATTTAAAAAAATACAACTTTATGCTGTCCTAGTTTTTTGGCTCACCCTGTAGAGTCCTAAATATTTTTAAAATCTGCGTAAAAATAAACTGTATTAAACAATAAATATAGTTTCTTTGTTAATTTCACCGAAAAGGCACAAACCTACTTCATCCAATCGTTGACTCACCCTGTATATAGTATACTGCTATATTTCGACTATTAAACATCAACTAACGCTTTGTCTTCTTTTGATTAAGTAAGTAAAAATATTTTTTTCTTTTCTCAGGTAGATAAATTTGCTAAATAATTTAGTATAACCCATATATCATCCAACTTAAACTACCTGAACAATAAACTATAAAATGCGGTGATTAAATTTATGTCATTCAATTTGTTTTTGTGTGGTGAAGAGTATATTTGAGTTTTTTACTTTTTCGAAATATGTTTCGACTATGGGAAGAACTTAGTCATGGTGCGTTTACTACGTCCAGTAGTAAAATCCTAAAAGAAAGGTTTTAAGATGACAAGGAAATAATAAAAAATGTGTACCATGTTCTACTGAACAGAGGCTGGCTTACGAGTGTTGCTTTAAGAGAAATACGTAACTTGAACAAAACACCTATTTCCACAGTAAGCGATACTGTTTTAAAGCCTCTTAAGTGAGAAGAAAGCATCGTAACTAGGGGGTTCCAAAAAATTTTACGAAAGTGACAAAGACTTGATTCGAAGAAAAATTTACTCCATGTATGAAGAAAATGTAGTACCCACTCTAAATGCGCAACGTATTGCAGATGACACAAATATTTTCTATTCAGTAGTAAGTCTTTGAAGAATTGTATCAAAAATGGGTTTTAAGTACCGCAAAATCGGTAAAAGGCAAGGGTTAATGGAATCGCAGGGACTGCGATAGTGGCGATATGAATACCTCAGAGCTGTAAAAATGTCGATCGATTATATATGTCGACGAAACTTGGTTTGATACACATGACATGCAATCGAAAGGATGGGCCGATTCGTCTGGCAGATAGCAAACAAAAGATCCATCCAATAAAGGGAAAGAATTACTTTATTACAGGCGAGATCAGAGGCTGGATGGGTTCAAAAAACATTGGGGCCTTCTTCAAAAAACATTAAAGATTTTTCTTTAGATTACCTTGAAGTAACCACTGCTGACCTTTTTGGAGATTGGTTTAAGACTTGCTTGTTACCAAATATTCCTCATAATAGTGTGATAATTATGGACACTGCTAGTTACCACAGTTGCCAACTAAAGAAAGTGCCTAATTCAAGAATACCCTCTTATCATTATGTGTTATTATATTTATGTACGTACTATATAATTAATATTGGTTATTATATTTAATTTATTGTCTAAATATAAATATTTTTTTATTATATTAGTGTTTTAATAATCTGTTTAATAACAAATTAATGTAAAGAACGACTATTTTATGAAAATTTTCAAATCTGATTTTAAAAAATACTTCTGGGCTATCGCCTATATGTATTATTGAAGCCAAGAGCCAAACGATAGATCTTGAAACATATTTTGACTTAGTAGCGAAGTGGTACCTAAGTGGCAGGTGAAATCATTTAAGCCTATATAACCAAATTCGGCCGCGCTTATTAAAGTGGCGAGGTGAATATTTGTAAGTAGCGTAACGTCAGTCGGGTTCCAGTAGTCTTCGACGCGTATATCTAGTACCGCTAAGCTATTATTCCACTATCACACCACCTTTTTACTATTTTTATACCACTCAATATTCTTTTGGCATATCACTATCAAACTATTACAGTAGACGCCTTGCCCTAGAAATAGTGTCTTCTGCCCTTTTTTTCCAAAAGAAATGGAGTGGATTGTTCACTAAGATAAAAATGATTATATCATTTCATCGTTATTAATTTTATTTGACTTGGGCTCTGAAGCAAAACACGTGCTGTCTGATAGTGGCCGTGTGAATTGACTCGAAACGGTGCTGTGGCCTATTTTGGACGGTTTTTGGATTTTAAATTAGCTAGAACTACCTAGTGAGTTCCTCTTATACCACACTTACCACAAAATGCATCTTCCGTAATATCACGAAAATTAATATATTTTCTTAATGATTCAAACTCCATATCACTTTTCATTTGTTCCTTTTAACCATTTTAGGAGCGAATGTAATTTTTTTGATAAATTTTTGATACAAAAACAAAATTTTCAAAATTATTCACAAACTTTTAAAAATTATATTGATATCAAGATAATTAAAAGATGAAGTCTCGACCTTTTGCGATAAAATATACTGGAAGAAGTAAACAATGATTAATTAAAATTTATCGTTACTCAGAGAGTAAGATATTTAATTTTGGCATAAATTGGTATAAAATAGGTAGTAGAAAACTTCTACCATGGGTAAAAATGATATTGGTGCTTACGCTTTTCTCATTAAAAAAAATGATTAGTTTTTTATATATTACAGGAAATGAAGTTTAGGGGGAAATTTTAAGGGTGGTTTTACCTCCTTAAATAGACGAATAGTACGTAATATTATACAGATATACAGAGTGCCCGGGAAAGTGTGGGAAATCTCCTGAACATAAAGAGAACACGTGAAAGGAATACTGCAAATTCATATAAATTTTTTTCGTAAAGACCCCCTCTCCGGATATATGAGCTCTCAAACAGTTGCAATGGAATTAAGTTTTTTACACATAATTATTAAATCACCTGGTATATTTAAATTTTTTAATATGATGTATACCAGATAAGATCCTTCAAATTACTATACAAGAAAGTGTTGTGAATTATTCACAGCTGCAGGAACGGACTAGCTGTAACACTCATGACCCCATTTTTTTACGCCCTGTATGATAAGAATTTTGGACAACTTTTTTGCATACCTTAAATTATTGACTAAAAATGAAGTACTCTTCATTCATGTCGCTAATCCTAACCGTTTTCGAATAAACGTCATTATTAACCGACTTCTAAAAGAAGGAGGTTCTTAATTCGTCGAGTATGTATTTTTTTTAAATGTATGTACACCGATTACGCCGGAACGGCGGCACTGATTTGAATGAAATTTTTTACGTTATATTCAGGAAGTTGCTGCGGTGATTGGATGAAATTGGTGCAGTAATATCCAAGATGGCGCTGACAATATAGCGACCAAAAAAATTAATCTTGTTTGATTTTCTCCAAAATTGGTATGGGGGAATTTTTGGGGTCGTACATAACTAATTTAAAATTATTTAAAAGAAATTCAATATGGCGGATCCAATATGGCAGACAAAAAAATCAATTTGTCCGATTTTCTTCAAAATTGGTACGGGGGAGTTTTCGAGATCGCACATAACGAATCTGAAATTATTTTTAAAAAATTCAATATGGACGATCCAAGATGACGGATAATTCTACTCTCGATCTCTCGATTTTGTCTAAAATAAGTATTAGAGTATTGTTAGTGTTAATTATGAATTTAAAATATTTTTTAAAAAACTCAATCTGGCAAATTCGATATGGTGTCCTAAAAATTTCACATTTTTCGATTTTCTCCCAAACTGATATAAGGGGTTCTTGAGGGTGTAAATTATGAATTTAAAAGTATTTTTTTCAGGATTTAATATGCCAAATCCAAGACAGCAGACTGAAAATTTTTAATTTTTCGATTTTGTTCAAAGGTGGGACTGAATCGTTTTTGAGGATGTAAATAGCGAATAAGTCTAGAAATTTTAAATTTCCGGATTTATTCCAAAATTGATACAGGGGACTTTGAAGGATTTAGATTTAGATCAGATTAAGAATTTTAAATTCAATATAGCGGAAGCAATATGGTGGGTTGAAAATTTTACTTTATTCGCATTTTCTCAGATTTGGTATTAAACGGTTTTCGGGGTCTTGTATTACGAATAGGAAGTTAATTTTTTACAACTATTAGGTTGATAAGATACATTATATAACAATTTTACATATTCCAATTTTGTCTAAAATTGATATTGTGGGGTTCTTGAGGCGTATACAATCTCAATATGCAGTATAAAATATATCGAGATATGAAATTTACATGTCAGGTTCTTTAAATATTGAAAATTGATATTGTGGGGTTCTTGAGGCGTATACAAACTTAATATGCAGTATAAAATATATCGAACTAAGAAATTTACGTCTCAAGTTGTTTAAATATCGATATTGGAAGGTTTTGGGGCGTATATTACCAATCTAAAATTAGTTTGAAATTTAAGATAGTGGATTTACTGTGACAGACTGAGTATTTGTTTGACACAATTTTACTGATATTTGGAAAACTCTAAGAACTAAAGGATTTTTAGTGGATCATTTTAGGGTGATTTACAACTTTGGATAAAATGGGTACTTTTTTGTTACCTTGGTTGGAGTCATTGCAAGGTACACTAATCTCGATTAGTCCTTAGTTCAAATAATTTATGGATATCATAATGAATTCTAAAACTGAAATTAGAAAAATAAAATTATTTTAAAAAATGGAATCGACTTCTAAAAGTGCGCTAAAATAACTATAAATTTTTATATAAAATTGAACTTTTTGAAGTCGGCGCTAAATTATTTGTAAATGGAATAAATAACTACTAATATATACAAATTATGGTAAGAAAGCAATTACAAATAAAGTATTTTTAAACTGTTTATGTAAATCACATTTTGTCAGGTATTAGTTTGGCGCCGACTTCAAAAAGTTCAATTTTGTATAAAAATTTATAGTTATTTTTCATTTTTTAGCGCACCTTTAGAAGTCGGTCCAATTTATTTATAAAAATTTTTTATTTACATCATGTATTTGGTGTATTCGATAAAAGATACATCTATGTTCCTACCTTCAACCTTAAGAAAATTCGATCCAAAATTACAGTTCACCTCTTTAGTTAAACAAGTATAATTCTGTGAATTACAGTTCGAACTGGTTCGTAAAAAATGTGCGTTTTATTTTATCGGCACCAAAAACAAAGTATTGTTGTTGCAGACGTTGCTAGGTATGAAAGAAATAAATATCCTGCAGACCTTGTCAACTTTCACATGGCTGGCACATTGATTCTTTGCTTGGACATTAATTTACTGATTTTTGGATTTCGTGGTGAAACTAATTGTGAGATAATTCGAAATATGGAATACACGTTTATGGAATATAAAGATATGCATCTGATGTATGATTTAGTATCTTGCAATGCTTTGGAAGTCAGAAGATTATATCACGACAGATAACCTGTTTCAAACTCTTCTAGATAAGAATACATTTCAACGAGTTGACCAACATCTAAGAAAGAATGGTAGGCGATTCCATTTAATAAGGTAATATTATTAGATTTCTTCCTAATTTTAGGAAATTTTGGGAAAAGAAGTATTGATGCTGGTCAGGGAAGAACAGTACGTACACTGCAATTAGAGCAAAATATTTTAAATGCTGTAGATGACACTCCTTCAACGAGCACTCGAAGATTATCAGCGCAGTTTAATACGTCGAAAACAATAGAAAATATCTTTTAAAAAAAGTACATGAACTGATTCCGGAAGATTTTCCCCATAGAACGCAGTTTGCAAACTGGCTATTGGATCAGCAAGGAAATAATGTAAACTTCATTAGCATTATTCTCTTCACGGATAAAGTAAGGTTTTCCAAAAGTGGTATCATAAATTTACACAACTCACATGTATGTGCTGATGAAAATCCGCAAGAAACTATTGTTTTGCATCATAAATATCGGTTCCAATCAATTAATGTCTGGGCAGGAATCATTGTCAATTTTCTGATTGGACCATTTGTATTGCCGGTACGACTGAATGGAGAACTTTATTTGGAGTTCCTACAGAATGCTTTTCATGATTTAATAGAGCACTTACCACTTGAAACCCGCCGAAACATATACTACATACAAGGTGGAACACCATCTCATTTCAGTCTTGCTGTGCGGGAGCACCTAAATAACGTCCATCTAAACCGTTGGATAGGTAGAGAAGGACCTATTGTCTGGCCTCCTCGATCTCCCGACCTAACGCCTTAAAATTTTTACCTGCGGTAAAATACCTCAAAACCTTGGTGTATTCCACTGCGGTCGATAGTAAGGAGGAAATTTTAAGGCGAAACACGTTTCATAGTGATCAGATAAGGAACAATTCTCAAACTCCTTAGTTTTTAGTCAAAGTTAAAGGTATATAAAAAACGTTGTACAAATTTTTCATTATACAGGGTGTAAAAAAATAGTGTTATTAATGTTACAGCTAGCCCGTCCCTGCAGCTATGAGTAATTCATAACACTTTCTTGAATAGCAATTTGAAGGGTTTTATCGGGTATACATCATATTAAAAAAAATTGAAATATACCTATTTGTTCAATAATTATGTGTAAAAACTTGATTTCATTGTAGCTCTTTTGGAGCCCATATCTCCGAATAGGAGACCTATACGAAGTAGTAGAGCTATAAGCTGAAATTGTATAATTTTTAATTAGTATGATGTTTTCGAGCATATAACGCAACGCACTCGAGATAAACATTTCGACGGAGTGTGTTTTGTGTCAAGAAAATTATTTCATGAGTTATTAGTTTTAGAAATAATTTATCTTCAAAATTTTTTTCAAAAACCAAGAACAGCTGTAAATGAAATTACTTTTTTTTTAAGTACTCATTTAAATTTCAACGACTGAAATCATATCATTAGAATCATATATGTAAAAGTAATATATTAATTGCGATATCATCATTTGAGGATTTTATTGTAAAGAACAAGTAGGTTTAACAAATATTAAAGAGGATACTAAGTTGGAACAAATTTATATAAAAATTAGATATAGCGAGAGCCCCAGTATGTATTTTTTTCTAACAGTGCAAGACATGAAATGCTCAAGATGACTCAGGGAATCGATCCAATCTGCGCCGGTGAAAGACTAACCTGACCCCAGTTTATTAAGGACTAATGAAAAATCAGAATTTTCTGCGTTATTTACACATTCGATATCGTAAAATTTAAATTTAGAAACTGCTGTTATAAATAATAATTAATTATTTTATTATTTGCAACTAAAATTAAATTTTTTAAATAAAATTATTTGAAAATTAAATAATTGTCGAATAAATAACGTAATAGAGCGACAATATCCTCGTTCCAGTTCTGGAGAGAAGTTTCTCAATTTATTGCACTGTTAAATATATAGTTTAAACAATAGTTAAGTTAATGCTTAAGAAATAATTAGCTGGAGAATCAATTTACATTTTGGTCACCCGCGAGGGTGTCCTTTTAATATCAAACATGGGAGTAGGTGTTCGAACTAGGTTCCTTTTGCACGACAGTCAAATGATTCGTGCGGTCGCCAGTAGTACTATCTTTTTCATAGCGCTATGTAGGTATATGCTGCTCAATTTCTCGATGTTTTGCATATTATTTGGTGTAACGCCAGTTGTTGATTGAATTATGAAAATCGCCTGGACGCTATAAATTCCTTCGGCCTGTATATTTGTTTTTTAGGTCTCTGTATTTGAAGATTTTTTCATTATAATTCGTTTTTAGTACTGAATATGTGAGAGAACTTAGGAATAGGTGAAAGATAAATAGTATATATTCAATCAGTACATACTTTTTATTATGTTCCTCCTCTTAGACTCTCTCATTACCTTTTTGAATTACCTCGTATACGTTTTTATCTTTACCTTTAATTTGTAAGAGCATTAACCATATCTTTAGTTTTGAAATCGATTCAAAATCCTACCACTAGTGAAATGCTAGTTTAGTAAATGTATAGATGCGTAGATGAAAAAACTAAATTTGTTAAATTAAAAATCAAATATATTAAGTAAATATTAAATAGTAAATAGTAAATGAAAATTTTTATGCAGTTTGATTTACTCGAAGATATTAAATAATTAATTTTGTCTTTAGATTATAACACTAGTCTGATCAAAAATAAATTGGGGAAGAATTTTCAAGGATATTTGGATTATGAAGTAGACTCTGATGACTCGGAACTGGAAGAAGACACTGGTATTTTGTATAACTCAAAGTCGTATTGTTTATAGCAATAGACGATAAGGAAATGAAATTGTGTCACACTGCTATCAAGTTGTAATATATCATAAAAAAATTAAAACGATTAGGTGACGATTTACACTGTGATTTTTCTTCCACAATGTTGATAAACAAGAATCCAATTTGTTCCAATTTAAAAAATGAATATGTTTTTTAAAAAAAGACTAAAATAGAAAAAAAAGCATTGTATAAGAAAAAACAAGAAGTTAAAGTTCAGACATAATAATGTTCTACTTGTATAGAAGATACGACAATCGATAAAATATGCACACTAGTTGGTCGCTTGGACGAATTTTATCATAGGTTATATTCTTTTGAGTAATTATCAATTGATCAAAGTGAACAAAGTGAAACTGATAACTTCATGTTCTTTTGAATATGCATTTACTTGTCATTGGGCTGAAGTGATCATGATTACTTCAAGTGAAAGAAGTGAAAGTGATAATGACTCAAAAGAATAGCCCTATAATTGCATCTTAATTTAAACATTATATGTTCAAAGTGTCGTACCAAAATAAATATATTTAAACTTGAAGAATAAAATAGAAATCTTATTCTAATAGAATATGTGTTTTAATATTTAATATTTAGGTTTAATGCATAGTTTTTAATTTAACATTTTATTTTTTATAAAAATAAAAAAGATATACGAATTTTGTTGTTGTTTTTACTTTTACATAAGATAAAATTTATTTGTACATAGGTGTAAAAAAACGTCGAGGTTTCCTTAAGCCTAAAATTTTCTTGTATTAACTATCCTGTACACAGATTTCAAAGATCAATAAAAGTGGAAAAATCGTCTCAAATTAACCACCTACTTTTAAAGAATAATAAAATAAAATACTAAAGTGAGCTTAAAATAAAAAATCGTCTTAAATTGACCACTCTAAAGAAAGGTTTTAAATATTAATAAATATTAAAAATAATAAAAATAAAAAAATCTCAGAATAAAAAGTTATCTTAAATAATCAATCACCCTGTACACAAGTTTAAAAGAATATTTAAAATTGTACTTTTAAAGTTGAAAACTACCGGAATAAAAAGTTTTCCAAGTTAATTTTAAGAAATAATAAAAGTTATCATAGGTTTTAAAGAATATTAAAAACTATATTTTTATCATTTTGAAATTACCTGAAAAAAAAGTTTTCTAAAGTGTCTTTGAAAATTAATTAAAGTTATTTCAAATAATCTATATATATATATATATATATATATATATATATATATATATATATATATATATATATATATATATATATATATATATATATATATATATATATAACAAATATTGGTCTTATAAGTGCTAAAAAAGTATAACATACTTTTGCTAAATTAAAAAAAATCTACTTGTTATTTTTTTGACAAGGTATAATTATAATAATACTCCTTAGAATTTGAAAGCTAAATCAAAAAATCGAATTTTAACTTTATCTCTATGTTAAACTAGTATTAAGCACTATTAGAACAATTAATCACAAAATAGTTTAACACTATCCTTATTTTACACTATTTATGTATCTAAACTATTTTTACAGTTTAAATATCTCTCTCCCTTGGCAGTTGTTCTGGTACACTGAAACAAAGAAAAACTAATCAATATTTTTACACACAAAATTGAATAATAGAAAATTGAAGATATTTAAAATAAAATACTTACTTGCTCAAATCTAAAGTTGAATCCTGAATAGGATCAGATGGATTTGTTGGAGTTACGACATTGTTTTTTTCAAAGTACGTTGTTGATGTTAGGTTTGGGTCTTGAATATGTCTAGAGGGGTGATTTCTACTAATTACTAATATGTTGCACTCGAAAGATACACTTCTCCACATTTACTCTAACAAAATTGAAAAATAGAAGAAAAAAAACGTCCTTCGGCTTTGGATGAATGACCAATAATGACACAAAATTGGAAAGTTACCTCGCGAAACACACGTTTTTGTGAAAGTAGGTTAATGTTAAATTTTGACCTCAGGTATAAGAATCAGGGCTTCTAGAGGAGAAGCTTCACCCCATACTACTCTGCCTTTCTCCCTCACCAAGGTGCACTTCGTTTTTCCGGAATCCCACGAGGACTCCCAGTTCACTATGTAAATTTTTAATTTATCTTTAGGAGCGAGAACCTCGCCGATTTTTAAAGAAAAATTTCATATTATTCCTCACTTCAAAACTTACTTCTTGATAAATAATTTTTTTGGATTTTTTAGGTTTGAAAAGCTAGTGAGTTTTGTTAACACACTGTTTCTTAACAATATCTAACCAAATGATAAGCTAAACTGAATGAAGATCTAACCTAAAAAAAAAAATAATAAAGAAAAACAAATGAATTTTTTGAGTCATTAATCTTTTTTTGAGGTCATACTACTTTCAATGCCAACTTATGATAATAAAGTAACTTTGGAGATCAGTTTTAGTTAAGCTGTGCTCGCTTTAGTTCGGTAAAGTTTATATATTTAGTTTGTGTACTTTAAGTGAAAATAACTTAAAAGGTATGTTTTCTCTTTCTTCCCGTGCTTTTAATTCCCAGTTAAGTAGTGCCAAAATTAACGTAATTGATAATAAAATTATTCGACCTATTTTTTTTCAAAATGAAAATATGTTAACGGGACAAAAATTTTTTAGCATTATGGTACATAACATTGTGGAAAACAATTTAGAAAAAGTTAATTTAAAATTATCCAGGAATTGATCTAAATTTGTTAATTAATATGGAAAAATTTTCTGAGTTGCCAATTTAAACCCAGACACACTTCAAAATTTTCACACAGACAGATTTAGGAAACCCTAACGGTTTTTTTCAGGATATAACAAATATTTTACCGCAAAATTTAGAAGTTAACAATATTTTCACTCCAGAAACATTTTAACACAGGATTTGGATAACATGGACAATTTCAAAAGTTTAGTAGGTGTTTCGAAGTTAAACAAAAAATTTTCATCTTACTAAGATACTGTCAGTGACAATGACAATAACTGAAGTTCAGAAGTTTCTAAATTTTTTTTTAAGAATACCTACAATTACAAAAAAGATGACAATTTTGAATGAATATCAAATATTACCATTTCTCTTCTAACTCCTTTTAAAAATTCATCCGGTGAAGAAAATTGGGAAATTTTAAATTCTCAAGTTTCTCGGAGTAGTGTACTAATAATTGTACCTATACTTACAATTTCAAAATTTTAAATTCCCAAAATTTTCACGATTCTGATAGTAGTGAAGTTTTGGGAGAACCCACATCCACCTCTTCCGAAGAAAATCATGAAATTTGGTTACGAAAGTCGAAGAAACATCTGTGTCAAACTCATGATGGAATTTTTTGGCCACTACTTAAATCCTTCTAATGAAACCCATGATATGAAGACTTTTGATACATGCATTTAGTATTTTATTTAGTAGCACTGACTTAATACGGGATTAGATAACAGTGATTTCAATTATGGATCGATTTCAATTATGGAACTGAAATATAGAGGAAAAATGCTATGGTCAACATTCCAAATAAAAAGCGAATGTTGCTGCGTATGGGCCTTTCGTTGCGGTTTTCTATTAATCTACTTAAACAATAGAAATCCTAAAATCCCTTCCTCATTATTCAACACTTTTAAACTTTCAAGGTATTAATTTCCTTTTTAGTTTAAAGGTCAAAATACTAAATTTGAGTGTGTTGTGTTCTCATTTTAAATTTAGCACCATTAATTTTAAAACAGATATCTAAACATGAAGAAAAAAAATATAATGAAAGCAGACGTTTAGAAACAATGTGATGTATTGCTATTTTAAAAGAATAGATCTATTTTCATTTAATATCAAAATAGATAACTTTGTGAATATTAAGCCTAAAACTATTTCAGAATACATTAATACCAATAGAAGTCCCATTTGCTCTACATGTAAACTTCGACTATAGCCTTAAACTTTTAGAAAATAGTAATCTTAATAATTTAAATCCTAGTTCTCCATACACTAAGAAAAGGTCTGAACACGTTCTCTGTATATTTGCACATTATAAAAAAGGTTCGGTTGGTGATTCAATTTCCAAACAACGTTTAGAAATAAAAAAATTACTGATGCACTTTTATGCTTGTGTGTGATTTAAGATTAAATAAAATTTATTACAATATACAAGTATTACTACAGCGTCATTATCTAGTGAAAAGTTCTTAGTCAGGCAAAAATGTCACAATTTCAGAATAACACGAAGCCAATATATATATATATATATATATATATATATATATATATATATATATATATATATATGAATAGTTTGGTTATTCCGGGTTTCAATCCGTTCGTTCAAAAAATCGTTTTCACGACATTTCGCCAAAATCTCATTTGGCATTTTCAAGTGCGATTCGTCTCGTTACTCGCTGAGAACTCGCTCTCGAACTCGAGTTCTCAGCGAGTAACGAGACGAACCGCACTTGAAAATGCCAAATGAGATTTTGGCGAAACGTCGTGAAAACGATTTTTTGAACGAACGAATTGAAACCCGGAATAACCAAACTATTCATTCTACCATCCGTGAAAATCTACGATATAACATATATATATATATATATATATATATATATATATATATATATATATATATATATATGTAGAGCATTATTTCTTAACTTTACACCCCTGCTGCCGATTGTCTATTTGCTTAAAATATTTAAGAAAATACCAGAATTATCAGAAAAGAATTAGGTTTCGAAAAGTGCGTGGCAACATTACTTGATTAAATCAGATCATCCTGAAAGTTTCGAAAAACCGAAAATAAATGGTGAAAAAGATATGATTGGTTAAATCCCTTTGAAGTTTCTGATTTTCTATTCGCCATTTTCGCTTAAAATTACTCACTCGGGGGTTTTTGAAGTCGCATATGTAAAGATAATTTTAATTTCCCAATATCCAAGATGGTGGATGCAAAATGGCGGACCATAATCTTTTTAAAACTTATATTTTGCTCTGAAAATACTTAATATTTGTAATGACAATTTCAATTTTTCAATATCCAAGAAGGTGAATTTAAAATGACGGAAATTATCCTAGTTAAAAACTAATTATTAAGACCCTGCTGGGGTCGCTGAGAACAAAACTTACTGACTGGGCTAAAAAACTTTCAAAACTATTCGTGTACTATTTTATGATGATAAGGATCACCAAAAGACAAAAAGATTTTTGAATAGAAGAATTGATGCTGCTCCACCAGTTCCAGAAGTTCAGAAAAAAACTAATTTGTTATACCCAGTAACAAAAAAGAAATGGTTACGAAAAGATATTCTAAAGATTGTAATATATCGACATCCTCATATCAAGATTTTATAAAGCAGAGAGCGAAATCTAAAGTGGTATTAGGATCGTAGCATATAATGGATAAATTTTGATTAAGAGATTTTAAGATAAATAACCGAGCAATTTTTGATGCAATTGTTTTATTTTAGCTCTGATGTGTGTTTTTGTTAACCCATAGACATTTACGATAATTTGTTTAAATATACTCTAAAAATGACTGCTGAAAAAAAGTAAAAAAAAATACATAAATGACCACTAAAGTCATCAAAACACAACAAAAATAAAAATAATTTAAAAATATAAGAAATGAGATGTTAAGCTCTTTTTACAATCTCTTGACGACACCAAAAACCCCAAAAAAAAGATTTTCCTAAGCAAAATACTAGCTTTTAAAAAAATTAAGGTCCGTCATTCTGACCGCCATCTTGGATATTGAGAAATTGAAATTTGCATGACAGATTCACACTCATCAACCCCAAAACCCCCGAGTAGGCATTTTCACAGCAAAATATTAGCTTTGAAAAAATTATAGACCACGGTTTTGAATCCGCCATCTTAGATATTGGAAAATTAAAATTCTCATTACATATTGGTACTCCACGATCTAAAAAAATCCTAGTAAGTAATTTTAAGCAAAACTAGCGAATAGAAAAATGGGGGCTTCAAAGGGAGTTAACTAATAATAACGTTTTCATGATGATTTGATTTAATGAAGTTATGTTGGCATACACCATTCAAAAGCTTGTACTTTTCTGATGATTTTAATGATAATAAATTTTTTAACAAACAGAAAATGGGTAGCAGGAGTGTAACGTTGGGAATATATATATTTATATACATATATATATATATATATATATATATATATATATATATATATATATATATATATATATATATATGTATATATATTATGAATATGCAATGTCTTACGTTCTTCCAGAAAAAGAAGTTGTTTTGGCTGTTAAATCAAAAAATTGAAAATTTAGACTTAATGAATATACTCCTAAAAAGAAGTTGATTTATAATATTTTGAAAATTTACATAATAACGGATTTCCATTGTGCTCTGAAAATTACACACTTACATATTCTAAAACTTTTAAATTAAATCCCCATTTAAAACATAAAATTAAATACACTTTATTACAACAATATACTACATGTGGAATGAAATTAACAGAGTAATACAGTTTACGCAATCTTCATGTTAACAGAATATATTGATCTAAATTCAAAATTAAGAAATGAATCCACAAAGAAATTTTATAAAAATTCCTATAAATTGACAAGTAATAGTATTTACGATAAAACTATGGAAAATGTTAACAAAAGAAAACATATGCTTTGGTTGTCCAATGGACGATGGTGCCGAAAATTTAACTGCCAAACCATCATTTGTTGACCTCACAGTATTTTCTACGCACCTAGTAGTGGTTTAAATGCAAAAAGTGCAAGTATAATATGATTAACCTGCTTGTGTGGAATTTTCTATTTTAGGTATATTAGAAACTGTAATGTGCGACTTTTTTTTAAGGTTTTTAAAAATTTTTATATATTTAAAATATTAAATTCTTATATATAAATAGATTTCTTTATTTGGAAAATTTGGCAACTAATGCCTGTGATAATATTGAAAGTCACTGTTGAAATTATCTTGTTGTTGGACAGCTTAAAGAAGAATGATATGCTAATGACAAAAGATTTAAAACTCCTAGTAGTCATGGCCATTAGCATGGGTTCACCAGGGTATTCTTCTTTTTTAATAATTTATAGAACATTAAAATGATTTTTTAAAAATTTTCCTTTAAAGTCAAAAATTCTTTTCAAAATTTTCAGTTCTAAAACTTAAGTATCTATTCTTAAGCTTAACTCCCTAATTCATTAACTGGATCTTACTTTAAAGCCGGTCTAAGTTGGCAGTAGAGCGTTTAAACTGACGAGCACAAAAATAAGTCAGACACATTTTGAACTTTAAAGATAAAAGATTGTTTATTTTCAGGAGACAACTAATCTCTTTTACCAGTATTAAAGCTTTATCTCTTGGCTTTTATCATTAATATTCCTATAAAACAATTATTCATTGACATATATAACATAAATTATAAAAATATCATAAACCAAACACTACTAGGCATCAAGAAAATCTAACTTCCATGGCAACTAGATCGGGTCTAAGTCTTAAAAGTTCTTAGTGAATCTGGCTTTAAGTACTTAAGAACATAGTAAAATTTAATATCGTGTCAGTATAAATTATATCATTGCTAAGTTCAAATTTAATATTTGTTTAGAATCTTCCGAAAATGAAATTTATAACCAATTATATAGAAGTTAGAATAACAGAATTTCTTCTGGAAATGCAAATTAAATTAAAAAGTGTTAGTCCGTTCGGAGTTCTATTATTAATCTGTTCACAGTGTTTGTACATGTTGTTACTGCGGTGCAGAAATATTTGCTAGAAAAAATAATGATTGTCCAATTGAGAAACATTATCGTCCGTGTAGAAACCGTGATTTAATTGAGTGTTTGTGGCTTGCAGAAAAAAATAAAAAATATGAACCTGTGAAAGTGAAAGAAAATACGTCAATATCATTAGTTGTATTAACAATTCTATTAGCAATATTTGTGTCTATAATTTGTAAACTTATTTTATAACTCTATTAAAATTTATAAATTGTAGGAAAAATTTAAACGGCTCATTCTTATTTTGGACATTGCGGTTTTAAGGATATATCTTATTGTTTTGTTTGTTTCTAATATACGTATGAAATTTTAAATAGTTTTAATGGTATCCTTTATAAATCACATTGTTTTGCATTAAATTTTAAATAATACTTTATATGTACTTTGAACTGCAAAGGTAATGTATGGAATGATATTGTAACGAGAACCACCGAATACTACCCTGTTCTTTATAGAAATACCATCTAGAAGCTTTGTTATTTTTCTAGTGAGATTCTAGACTTTTGTTCTAGCATGTTCTGTATGTGTATATACGTAAGCAGGGTATAAAATAGGAGTAAGTTGTAATTTAACAGTAAAAGTGTAAACAATTATTTATTAAAGAATTGAAAGTAAATTTAGTTATTATTCAGATCCAGTGAGTTAAAAATAGATAGAAAAACCGTAACAATCGATATTAGAAGTGAGAATTATCACTATATTTCCATAAAGTTCTATTTGTAAACCAGGAGAGAGACAAAAACCTCACTGTTGGATTTTTCATCAAGTAAGAAGACCAGGCTAGTTTTGGATAAAGTTCTAAAACGTTTTATATTAAAACACAAAAGTATTGTAAAAAATGAACTACGACATCGAATTTGTCATGAATAAAAAAGCTTAGAATCGAATTTTCGACAAAATACTACGAAAGCAGAAGAAATAACGAGAAACTGACTTAATCAGCGAATTTGTGATTAAGAAAGAAGCTAGAACCAAGTTTATGAGAAAGTTCTAGAAAATTATATCAGGGAACTAGAAAAGATATCGAAAAACTTACTTCACCATAGAATTTGTCATTAAGCAAAGAGCTCAGAACCCAATTTTCGTCCAAGTTCTAGAAAATTCCATTTGGAAACTAAAAGAGATTGCTTTAAAAGGAATTCATCATCAAATTTAACATCAAGAATGTTTAGAACCTAGTTTTCAGCAATATTCCAGAGGTTTCTCTGGTAAATAATGGACCAAAAAACAGCGAAAATGGAGCAAATAAATAAAGCACTGGCTGATTTTATTGAACGTATAGAAGAGCGTTGCCTTAAAGACAAATAAGTAGAAGAACATCACCAAAAAGAAAAAAAAAACATCGACAGAAAGGAGAACAATATCGCTTGAAATATAAACAAGAAAAAGAACAATATCGTCTGAAAAAAATTAAACCAAGAACGTAGCCAAAAAAGAAAACGGGAAGAGAAAAATTCATCAAAAAGAGAAACAGTAAGAAAAAGAACGTTGCTTTAAAGTCAAACAAGGAGAAGAACAACGTCGCCATAAACAAATTCGCATTAAAGATCAAGATAAAATTTAGAAATGGATACAAGAGGTCACTGTAAAAGAACAGAAAACATTCCATCAAATTATACTGGGACAAACGTTTAAGAAAAAGATAGGCGAAGAGCGACAAGACATAGAAGAGGTACAACAAGACGTGAAAGAAATTGTAGACGGGATATAATAAAAAGTCCACCAAGAAGTAAATAGTATTGAATCAACTGTGCGACGGGACATGGAAGAAATGCGACAAGAAGTGAAAGAAGTAATTGTCTGATTAAATAATAAGCACCGGACAGAACATCAAGCCCCGAACTTACGACGGTCAAACATCTTGGATAATGTTCAAATGCAAATTTCAAGCTGCCGCTGTTGCAAATAACTGGACAATGAAGAGATTGCTGCTGCATTAGTAACTGCATTTCGTGGCCAGCACTAGAGTTATTGCAAACCATTGCTACAACCCAACAAAAATACTATGAAATTCTTGGAGCTGTAGTGGAAAGAAGATTTGAAGATCAACATCCACGCGAGTAATACCTGCCATAACTCAAGTCAAGACATCAGAGAAATGGACGAAGTTTGCAAGAATATAAAACAGATATCCGAGGCTTTGTTCATCTAGCTTATTTAGTAGCTTCAGAAGAATTCATAGAAGAGCTTACGATTCATGATTTTATTGGTAGAATGAAATATCAAGAAGTACAACATATGTTGCGTATATACAAGTTTAGTTATTGTAATGAAGCTTTAGACAAGGCTTTGGTTATAGAAGCAGCCTATGATGAGAAGGCTAAAAATAAGAGCCTTTACCATGGAGGAAAACAAGAATTCTTCTAGTAAAGAACGAAAACTTCCACGGCTTTAGTCAAGTTGAAAATCATGATTCTTGGGTTTAGAACATGTCAAATTGCAATTATTTTTCGTTTCACCTTCAATTGCACGAGACATCTTCAGGTATCTTAATCCATGAGATTAGATAGATTAGATGTATCGTGCAATTGTAGGCGAAACCTCGTTATAATAATTCCAAATTCACACGGTCTCAACCCAAGAACCACGATTTTCAAGAATTCTTCTAACCTAATAATGGGGAAAATGTTATCTAAAATCCATAAGAAATTAAACACAAGAAGTGATACATATAGAAGATACCAGATAGATTGCTACAAATGTGAACGAACTGGCCTTATCATAGCTGTTGACACTGGTACAGCAATATCTCTGAAAAAGTCAAACTTTTTTGATAAATTTAAATTCCTGTCAATGTCCAGATAAGTAACGTGGAGAACGATAACTAGAGAAGTAGCTGATGTGATTGGCGAAATGCAAGGGGAGCCCTGCTGAGTGAATTGAATTACGCTGGTTTATATACACAGTATCCGGGACTTGGGGGGGTCAATGCGCGGCGCGATGTTGCCAAGAAGAAGGACTCGGGGTAAACCTAGACAATATCGAGGTGAGACTCCTTGCCGGGAAGGACTCGTCAATATAAGGGAAAAGTTAGATACCTGGAAGTAATTGTTGATCCACAACTGAGCTGGCATGATCATATTGAAGCTCAAACCAAGAAGACCATATGTGCTTTCTGGGATTGTAAACGAGCCTTTGGGTGCACATGGGGGCAGACACCGAGAGTGCAATTTTGGATATACACAATGGTTATCGTACGCGGCTGTTCTATGTTGGTCTTGTACAGCAAAGTGCAAACACCGTGAACTTGACAAAATCAAAGAATGGCTTTTGAGGACTGCCCCACTAGGACGCTGGAAGTCCTGGTGAACCTGCCCCATCTCCATTTCGACATAAAGAACGAGGCCCTAAAGACTATTTATCGTCTCAGTTACCTGGAACTTCAACGAGCAGGTACTCAGGTATTTTGAAAAGTGTGGTGGAGAGGTGTCCATCAATCCTCATTCAGACAGATTAGATGGCACCAATTTTAAAACCAACCAACCGTTTTTTGGTGATATTTCTGCCAAGTAGAGAGAATTGAGGGAGAGTAAAATCTTCCGAGGCATGGATCCTGGTGCTATACAGATGGATCTCGACAAGATGAAAGAGCTGGAGCCAGAGTGTTCTGCAGGAGCACGGGAGTCTTATAGTTCTACTCTCTCGAACAGCGTGCGACCTTCTTTACAGCGCAACCTTATGCTATTTTGCAGCGTGGCCATCTATGTGAGAGGGACATGAACATAAATAGGTTAATAAACATATGCTCAGCCAGTAAGGCTGCGATAATAGCACTGAAGTCCAGTGTCAACTTCTCGACTAGTGCCTGAGTGCAAAGATGTCCTGAATAGTCTGACAAGGAATGGTTGCAGAATCAGACTCGTGTGAGTCTCGGGTCATTCGGGAATACGCGGAAATGAGGAAGCGGACCGTCTTGCAAAGGTGGGGTCTGCAACTGAACCATATGAACCCCAATCAAAGAAAGTAAATTTATTGAGTCGTAGAAAGGAGCTCCTGGAATGATGTGTGCCAAGAAACATATAACTGGACCAAGCGCACGATTTAAGAGAGATCTCTCCTTAGGAAGGAAAGAGCTGCCAATTTTGGTGGGATTGTTGAGAGGATATTATCACCTGAGGGGCCATCTTTATAAGATCGTTGTCGTAAATAACTCGACATGCAGATAGTGTCTGGAAGAAAATAAAACTCGCTCAACGAACAGGGATAGAGACATTTTGTAGATACAATACAAGAAGGTATTATATCAAGCAACCGCAATACCGAACCAACTGAAGCACAAAGAAGATCATTTATAGATGACTGGACAAAAGTTTTGGATACGGATTCATTCAACACCTCAATAAACCTTGTGAATATCTGGTATCAAAGGCATTAGTCAACTCATACAATATCATACATTGTCACGGTTCAATTTTGCGCTTAAGTTTACTGTAGCTAATTCATTTAATTTAACCTTGTTTTGCAAATACTGTCATTATGGGCAACACAGTATCCTTTTTCCTTAAACATTTCCCAGGGATTCCTTGAAAAAGAGCATTTCATTAAATACAGTGTCGATTAATTTTATTTACCATTATTTTGTTCTACTTTGGTATTTTACTACACTGTACAGGTATTTTCTTATCAGTATGAAACTTACTGCTACCTTTTTTCTGAATTCAGATAGATTTTGTTTTTTTTTTCGGCCATTTATATTTACATTTGATGGGATTGTATGTATATTGGGTAGCAGAAATCAGGAAATTTCTATTGATGCATTAATTTATATTTCTTGAATTTAAAAATAGCTAATGGGATACTTTTTAGATTTATTATTCTTGTTTTGAGTGGAAAATGCCAATGATTAACGAACTGGCTTAACTAACAAATGCATTTCAGTCGACTGTTGTTGCCCAGTGTCTTTCTTTTTGAGCTGTCATTTCTTTCACACGTGGCAATTGAACGAACTTAACGGAAGTCGATTAGTGCGTAAGCTGGGCCATCGTTATAAATTAAGGCCATTTTACCCTGATTTTTCACTTTTTCCTGGTTTGATTCAGCCGAAGCAGCTGCAGACTTCGGTCTCAATTTTTAGTAACCCAGTTTTTGGGATTCTGAGATGGAAAGTCGAAAATTATTTTGAATATTTGAATTTTGGTGTAACGTATCTTTTGCCAGGTTGGCAGTTATGGCTTTTTTTTCTCGGGATAAACCTGGAAACAGTGATTTTGGGCAGTTTGCACGTGTCAACGAAGGAATCAGTCAAAACCCCAAAAACATCAGGTAAGGAACCTTAAATTAACAACTATTAAAACAATCCTGCATGGATTTTTTATATTTTAAAAGATTTCAGCTCAAAATTGATTTTTACCAAGTATAATTTAAGCATTATTTAAAACCAACCGTTATGTTATTCTCATTTAGATCCAAAATTAACCACTTTAGAATATTACTAAGATATATTTTGAGACTTCAAGGCCGACCGTTTTTTTTGTTACAAATGTGTAGTTTTTGAATTTTTAAATTTGTACGTTTTTGGGTTTTTTATTTATATCTGCTATCTTGAAGTGTCTAATTATTTTTTCCTTTTATTATCAGTAAGAGTTAATTTTGAGAACACTTTTACTGGCAATTGTAGTTTACACTATGTTTTGCTAGGTTTTTGTCTCCTGGACGTATCACGATATTCCCAATTTTTAGTTAAATTAATTTATTCTTTCTTTATTAGTAGTAATATTAAAGTAGTTTGTATTGTATCCAATCTTAGGGCCCTATTCTTGCTCTATTATTTACAAATTTAAAGTTTTTGCATCGTGTGATATGCTCATGGCGACATTAATTTTGACTCCAGTGATCTTTCTTTTTAATGTGACTGACTCCAATCCTTGAGTGCTAGAGACTGGCTTATTTAGTAAAACTGGACATTCTTTCCTATTTTCTAGTTTTTTAATAATAGTTAATTTCTAAACGCGTATTTAGGCTTTTCACATTGTATTGCTAAAATTAATATGATCAAATTTTGAGTATATCTATTTATTTTGTTCTTGTATTAGAGTTGGTTAAAACGTGTTTTATTTTAGCCAGGTTTTAGCCAATTTATTTGAAAATAATTGATATTAATAAACCAAGTATTGTAACATCATCAGTGGTCTAGAGTTATGAATTTTAGGTCCAGTTTCGTGTGACTGATTTAATTGAAGAACGGATTATATTCTGTGGTAAATTTTTGTTTAATATTTTATTAAAGTAATTATTGGTAAATTTAATTATGGATTGATTAATTTTTTTTATATATACATAAGTAGTTTTTTTTTTATTGTAATGAACCTGTTGTTGGATCTTTGCTTGATTATTTAATATAAATAACTGAAGTCATATTGGGAATTTTACTCGTGCACCTTTATCACATTATTACTCCGACGTAACTCGAGTTCAATGATTAGAGCAAGCTACTACTCTAAATGATTGTTTAAATTTCTATTTAGATTCAATATTTCTTATGCTATTAATTTGTGGTTTACCTTAATGATTTTTTCTTTCTCTTTGTGGTATGAATTTGAAATTTTAGATGTAATTTCTTAACACTTTGGCGGTAGTTAATTTATTCGCTTACCCTAAAATAAATATGACTTGACTTTAGGCATTGCTATTTTATTTTATTTATCTAAGGGTCCACCTTCGGGGTAGAAGAATAACAAGGTCACCTTGGGGGTAGAGAAAACCCAGTCTCACTCTCTGGGTACGAAAAACTCAGGACCACCCTCGGGGTAGAGGAAAACCCAGTTGCACTCTCTGGGTATAGAAAATCCAGTTCTACCTTCCAGGAACCAGAACAGTCCACTCTGGGTGAATTCTTCAGAAAAGAATCCTTTAGTGACCTCCTTTTTTTATGAATAAAGAATAAAATTAGTATTAAGCCTCTCTAGTTTTATTTGTTCCGCATTTTGCAGTGCGTTAACTTTTTATTAATATTTTGTGTAGAAATTTTTTTTGAGCCAAGTTTGAAAGTGAGATTTTGTCTTGACTACAGGAAGCCTTATGACGTCATTATGAAATGAACTGTCCACTTCCTAGAATTGGCAACACTTCGATAATATTAGTCACAATGTTTCCTCACACTCAAAATACAAAAAGAGAAAATTGCACAATTTAAAAGAAAAATGAAAATCTTAAAAAATTTTATTGCTAATTTAAAAATATGAGAATCCTATCCTGCTTCCACCAGAAACATTCAAACAAGCAGAATTGATATTGAAATTTCATTACTACATCCATTAGAATACCGAGTGTACACTACTTTATAATTTTTCTATTGTAGTCAGGAAAAGGGCAATTTGTTTATGTTAAAGGAGAAGAAAAATTAAATTTTATTAAAAAATACAGTACTAAAAAAATAATTGGGTTTGATAAAGAGCCTGTTTTACATTGTGCACTGTCCAATGTTTTATATAGGTTTGAAAATTTTTTTATGAATGAATTTTGATTTATTTACATCCTAACAATTATATTCCGACATAAATTTACAACGCTGTTTACACCAATTTTCCTAATTTCTTCAAAGCTAAAAAAATTGTCTTTTAAAAATCACTACAAAATTCTGCGGTTTTTTAAAAAAAGTTTGAATGATTTTTTTCATATTTTATGTGAAGAATAAAATCTTGACCATCACTTTCTTGTTCTGTCTAAATAGAGAGAATTCTAATTCTAATTCCTAATAAACACTCCAAACAACTCTCTCACTAAAAGTTCGACTTAAAATACTAAACATCATCAATACCTTCTGCCTTTATGAATCCTGCTAATAAAACTAGAGCAGTAATATAACGTTAGAAAAAATGAAAATTTCAGTAAGTAATTAATAAATCTGCCTTATTTAAATATTTGCTTTCAGGTACAAAAGGGAAGAATATGTAGAAACAGTTTATTTATTGCAAATGCGACTCTGGTCCTATCTCCATACGCGCTTAGACCACCTTATGTTCTCGTCAGTGGAGCTGTATCGAACCGAGAGCAACATTCGCAGAAAACAGCTGCTATTTAAATTATAAATTCAGATACATGTCGACAGAATATTAAAAATCTGCCGATTTTAATGTCAGACTGAAAAATATCGCCTGTCGAAAAGGCATCTATACACTGACTGGAGTATTGCGAAATTTTCAGTAAGAAATAAATAAATCTACCGTGTTTAGA
This sequence comes from Diaprepes abbreviatus, assembly GCA_034092305.1. Classification (NCBI taxonomy): domain Eukaryota; kingdom Metazoa; phylum Arthropoda; class Insecta; order Coleoptera; family Curculionidae; genus Diaprepes; species Diaprepes abbreviatus. The sequence goes on from JASJET010000117.1 coordinate 1,042,256, forward strand.
TATTTGCCTATAAGTTATTCTCCTTTCAGGCAGAACTCTGGTTATGTTTCCATGCGCGTTTCGACCACCTCATGGTCTCGTCAGTTTAATATCCTCCCGATATGTATCGGAATATATAGTTTATGTAGCAGTTGTTCCCTGCGAATGTTGACCAGAGTTCTATTTGCAGAAAATAAACTGTTATATATTCTTTCCTTCTCTGATTGAAAGGAAAATAACTTGTAGACATATATTTAAACACGGCAGATTTATTTATTTCTTACTGAAATTTTGATTTTTATTAATTCGTAATACTCCGGTGAATGTATAGATATCCTTTCGACTGGCGATGTTTTTCAGTCTGACATCGAAGTCAACAGGGTTTTAAAATTCTGCCGACGTGTATCGGAATTTATATTTTAAATAGCAGTTGTTTCCTGCGAATGTTGCTCTCGGTTCGATATAGAAACGCATGTGGAGAGAAGACCAGAGTTGTATTTGCAGGAAATAAATTGTTTCTATATATTCTCTCCTTCTCTGCCTGAAAGGAGGACAACTTATAGGCAAATATTTTAACACGGTAAATTTATTTATTTCTCACTGAAAATTTGATTTTAATTGTTTTCTACTACTCCGGTGAAAGTATAGATGTCCTTTCGACTGGCGATGTTTTTCAGTCTAACATCGAAGTCGACAGGGTTTTAAAATTCTGCCGACGTGTATCTGAATTTATATTTTATATAGCAGTTGTATCCTGCGAATGTTGCTCTCGGTTCGATACAGCTCCACTAACGAGACTACGAGGTGGTCGAAATGCGTATGGAGAGAGGACCAGAGTTGTATTTGCAGGAAATAAACTTTTTCTATAATTTCTTTCTTTTGCTGTCTGAAAAAAGAACAACTTATAGGCAAATAACTTTTAAAGCTACAGACATCGTCAAAAAAACAATTTAACTTTAATATTTCACTTATAAATTGTGAAATATTATTAGTTTTAAAATAACGTTCACACAATTTTCTCGCGTCTAGATGATTTTTTTGATATATCCAAATATTATCTAAATCAAGATGGACCACTGTCTACCGCATAATGTTCAGACTCAAAAGTTATTTGTTTAAATGTTTTATGATATATATATATATATATATATATATATATATATATATATATATATATATATATATTCATTAACGTTTGAAGTAGAAGAAATATTTTTATTTTAAGATATTTAGACCTTTAAAACTATATTTTTATAATCAAAATTTTAAGAAAGGATGCACGGATATTATAACTATTGAACTTTTGCAAGTTTGAACGAAAATATACTGAGAGCACTTAAGAGGAGGAATTTGATATAGAGTATATATTCATTAAGGTTATACTCTTTATCATCGTCCTTCTCTTAGGCGCACTCATATATTCTCATTGCTGCCATTAGATTGTGTTGATGGGAGTGGAGACATCGACTACCGTTGCTCGGTAAGAAGTTTTATATAATAAAATAAGGCTATGTCTGTAAGCAATAACTGTCCGGTTTGTAAGCTCAGTTTGATTTCATTAGAGCTTAAACACGTTATTTCCAGTATACGTTACGGGTGGTTTTTAAAGTACGTCACTTTTTTTCTTCGCAAGAGTTATAGCTTCTGTGCCAACTCTTGATGGAATATTTTGGTTGCTAAACTTAAGAATATTTCTATAAATGATTCGTTCATACTTTTGTATCCTTATTGTCTTATATGAGTTACATCTCGTAGAATTTAGAGAATTCAGACCACTTGACTGTGTGGTTGTTGGTAGGTGAGATCATTGTGAACTTAAGGACATGACTTTAAATATTTTCTTTTGTATCTGGATTGCGACAGGTTCAATATTCTTGCTGGAATACATTTGCCGATTACAAAATCGAAAATAAGTTGCTTCTTGCAACCCATTGCATGTCTGGTACATTGTTTTTGTTGGATTGTAATGATGTTGTTTTGGCCACAGTATACATGGATAAGTTCTGTCAGGCAAGATATTATCACCTTTCACGGTACTTAAAAGAAAGTGATTGATAAAATTGTTATGTAATCGACTTAACTAAATGGATTTCGCGCTCTCTCTAATGGTCGTCAAGATTTTCCAGCTATAAAATTTCTTGACAATGCTAGAAATTTCGACAGCGACAAACAGCTCGAAATACATCTGACTGTAGTTAACATTGGTGTTGACATATTTTATTATTCCATATACTTAGCCAAACTACCCTTCAGGAAATATTTACTTATCTTCGATATCAAAATAATTCAGCTATGGGGTACGGTTCAAAATGTCAGTCCTAAGTGTCTTTAAGGTCTGCTACATTTCCAATAAGTTTCCGGATAGTTCAAGTGGTTGCAAGTATTATTGCCTTTTTCATTGCCATATATGAATGAAAAAGACATGGTTTCATCCTGTTCCAAACACCATCTGCACGTCGGGTAGTCTTCGACACCGATTCTATGAAGATGGCCCCTGAAGTGGCAATGTCCTGTCAAGAATCCCACCACAATTCGCAGCTCTTTCCTTCCCAAGAAGAGAAGCTCCTTAGTACACCGTCCACTAGGCCCATTTATATGTTCTTTAGCACAACCTCATTCCAGGAGCTCCCCTCCACGATTCAATAAATTTGCTTTTCAGCAACGATTTTGATTCCCTTTTGCCAATAGCAATTGGGACAGGTAATATTGGTTGGGGTCCATACAATTCAGTCACCAAACACAACTTTGCCAGAAGGTCTGCTTGCTCATTCCCGCGTATGCTGGAGTGACTCGGGACCCATACGAGTCTGACTGTGGAACCGTTCCTTGTCATACCATTTAGTACATACTTGCACTCAGATACCAGTCGCGAAGTCACTGAACTTCAGTGCCAATATCGCATATATTTATTACTCCATTCCCGTCTATGTCCCTCTCACAGAGATGGGCATACTGTAGAATAGCATAAATTTCCGCGGTGAAAATTGTCGAACATTATCCGAGCGGGTAGTACTCCCTAACTCCTGTGCTCCTGCCGAATACTCCGGCTCCGGCTCTTTCATCTTGTCGAGATCCATCAGTATACCACCAGGATCCATTTTTTGGAAGATTTTGTTCTCCCTCTCAATCCTCTCTACTTGGCAGAAATATATTCAAGGAGAGGTTGGCTTTTAAAAGCGGCGTTATGTAATATGTTCGCATGGGGAGTGATGGACACCTGCCCAACGCGCTTTTCCAGACACCTGAGTAGTCGCCCGTTCCAATTCCAAGATGTCCCAGGCAACTGAGACGATAAACAGTCTTCAGACCCTCGTTTTTTATGTATAAGTGAAGAGGAGGCAGGTTTACCAGGACTTCCAGAGCCCTGGTGAGAGCAGCCTTCATCGCGATCAATATTCCTACACAAGCCATTCTCTGAACTTTATCAAGTTGAAAAAGGTGTTTGCGCTTTGTTGTACTACGCCACCATACAATAGCGCCGTACGTTATCATGGGGCGGATCATCATAGTATATATTCAAAATAGCACTTTAGGTATCAGTCCCCATGTACACCCAAAGGCTCGTTTACAAGCTCAGAAGGCAGATATGGCTTTCTTGGTTCGGGACTCAACATGATCATTCCAGCTCAGTCGTGAGTCCAGAATTACTCCCAGGTATTTAACTGTCCCCTTAAATTGAAGAGTCCTTCCAACTAATGTACTTGTGGGAAGTCGTCCCATCGTTTCGCGATCCAGAGGGCCCGCATCATTGGCCTCTCCAGGTCTCAGACTAGGGCACAAAATGACTAGGTCATCAGCATAGGCCTGTGTATACAGACCGGCATCATTCAGTTCACTCTACAGGCTATCCACCACAAGGTTCGACAGCAAAGGAGATAGCACTTCTCCCTGTAAACAGCCCCTACTTGACAGTGCTTAACAGTTACATTGTTAAGCTCAGCATATATTATTTTCTTAGTTAGCATTGCTCTGATCCATGCGACTAGTGTCGGTTCAGAGCCTCGTCGTTGTAGAGCATTGCATATCGAGTCGTGAGACGTGTTGTCGAAAACCCCCTCGATATCAATAAAGGTACCTAAGGCAGATCATCCACACAACAGCGCACTTTCGACTCTTGTGACGAGTCGGGGTAGCGCCGCATCTATGGATTTTCCTCTCTGATAGGCAAATTGCAAAGGATGTAAAGGATATTACTCCATTTCTTCCTTAATATGTCGATCCACTAACCTTTCTAGTGTCTTTAATAAGAAACTAGTCAGGCTGATAGAATGGAAAGACTTAAAATTTGTGTAGTCTGTCCTTCCTACCTTGGGAATAAAGACTACTTTTGTTTCCCTTAACGCCATTGGTATATATCCCAAGCTCAAACATGAGCGGAATAGTTTCACCAGACGGCTTATTATAATATCGGAGGAATTTTGTAGTAAAGCTGGTAATATACCATACTTACCAGGTGACTTGAAAGGGGCAAAAGTTTCTATCGACCATTTCACCCTTTCATATGCCACTATTGTTTTAACTAACTTGTAGTCATGATGTGCTCCATTCTTTAGATTCGCCCTCATATGAATTTGAACCTAGAAATTGCACTCCTAGTAGCTCTCCTAGGGTATCCTCTTCTGTCGTGACCTCCTTCAGGAAGAGGCAGTGCTCCAATCTGGGTACCAGTATATCTAGATTGTATTTTACAAAGGCGGGATGCTAAGGGCATGCTTTATATGCTCTCGCAATATTTCTTCCACACGTTCCTTTGTGAGTCCCTTATTTGCTTCTTGTATTCACTCTGGTCAGTTTTATATTCTTCCCAGTATTTTTCAGTTCGGTATTTTAAAAAGTTTTCGCACATTTTGGAGTTTATTGGCCTTCGTCTTATTTGACAGCTTGCCTCAAATGAACCCCGAAGTGCATCACTGATTTGTTCGGTAGCGATTTCCAAATCAGCTTGATCAAGGTATCTTGATAAGAACCCTATGACTCTGCTCCCCAGCTCCTCCCGAAAGAGGTCCCATTTTCCGCTATTGCAGCATCTTGTTCAACGTCAATTTCAGGATGTGTCGGTGATCCGACAACAAGACTTCCAAACCAACTTCCTACTTCTTTACCAAGTTCTGCATGTTTGACAAATAGTTAGATCTGTGGCAGACTCTTCTCTTCTTGAAAGAAAAGTAGGCATGTTCCCTCTGTTAATAAATTCCAGGTTGTTAATACTGAGGAAGTCCAGTAAATCTCCTCGCCTGGGATCGATATCACTACACCCCCATAAAATGTGATATGCATTGGAATCGTAGCCCAACAGAAGTGGTAAGAATTCCTCCTTGTTATATTTTACCACCTAGCGTGGGGGACTTCCTCGTCCAGCGGGAAATTATGCTAATGCCACAACATAACTTCCACCAGATTTAAGAGGGATTCTCAAAAGATTCTGATCTTCCAGTTTCTTCCTTGTCACTTCTTGTGACACCATAAAATGGCTTGCATTCTACTCCTTCCAAAACTTTTTTGAATCCTCATCGATCCCGATAACGAGCCGAAGTCCCTTAGGTTCCTCTTTTCGCTCCCAGATCCTCCAATTCAAGAGTGTCCAGGATTGATCTTTCCAGACGCCTCAAGGGCTCTTGGTTGGGCGGGTTCTTGATGAAGAATGGCCCAGCACAACTTGAAAGTGGCCATCTCGGTGACCACCAGCTCATCTCCCAGGGCCTAATCCTCGCCCGTTGCGAGGGTGTGCGTGCGTGTGCGTGTGCGTATGCGTGTGCGTGTTCGTGTGCGTGTGCGTGTGGGTGTGTGTGTTTGTGTGTGTGTGTGTGTAAGTTTTACCTCTCCTTTGTCAGGGCTTGGGAACGGTCATTATAGCTATATATAGTGCTTGTCGACAAGTTGTGCCTTCCCGAGAAGCGCCTAACCAGCTGCACTGGGCAGAATTCATAGCCTCATATAAGAGTTCACTAAGTCCCAATCCCTTGCTATTATCCGAAGGCTATTTCAAATTACATCAGTTGTTAATAGAATTACAATAATCATTCTTACGCAATTCATTCCCAATGGTCGACGTATTTGTACCTGCTGGTCTCTGTAATTGTCACTCTTCTCATTATGCGTGTCTATTAGAATATTTTTTCGGATAGCGAATTCAATTATTGTTGCTTACTTAGATATTTTATGTAATAAGGAAATGGCTGATCTTAGGGATAATGCGATATCAATACAACTTGAACATATTAGTCTCCTCTATAGTTGTCGGCTTGAAGTTGTAGTAACGGAATTTCTTTACAAACACTCTTACTTTTCTGCTAACTCTTAGCATATGCTATTTGCTTCTGCACTCTATCTATGCTTGTACTCCGATGAGGAAAATGCTTTGCATTCTTCAATTATGAGTTAGTTATCTTTAACGTTCGACATCCATATCTGGATCGAAAGGTTACTTTTGATGTATTTCAGATAGATTCTCGTTTGAATAACTTAATCTTGAATAGCTGTTATGAAGATTTCGGATTCTAGAAATATGTCGCCTGCTCCAGTAAAGAAAACTTTCTAACCTGTAAAAATACGATTGTTTATTCAATTATTTCGTAGTCTAATTATTTACCAATATCCACAAATTCTATTTTGGTGTGTTATATTGGTAATATTTTCCAGGCAAAGAGCTTTCGCAATCTCTCCAGAGAATATTCATTAATTCCATACATTCCCAGAAATCACACTGATGGAGCTCTGTTGGGGCTCTTTCCATGTTGTCGAATCCTAAGTGATATTATGGTACTCTAAATTTCCCCTAAACTTCCGCACAGTTTCAATGGCCTCAAGTACTTTTTTGTATAGCCTTATACAGGTGTTCGCTAAGACCCAATTCCTTGATATTTAGCACAAGTCTCTTGGGTATTATGCCGGTTATTGATAAAATTATAAGAATCATCAGGACGCTATTCGTTCCCCGTTTTCGACATATTTGTACCTCCTAGTCTTTGTATTTAACTTACTTCGAATTATGCTTGTCCCTTGGATTGTTCTTGTCAGGGACAGTACAGCTTGAACTTGTTGTTCTCCGGTATAGGTTCAAGGGTGTATTCATAATAAAAGACTTTTTACACTTGCAACAGTTTAATTTTTTGTCAATTCTTGATAAATGATCTTGGCAGCTAAATTGTGCCTCTTCTTGTACTCCGATGCAACAAATGCTTAGTATTCTACTTTTAAGTGCTGAATTATCTTCGATATTTACATCGGCATTGGATCAAAAGGTCTATAATTATGTACTTCAGATAATTTCTCGTTGGGATGATCTGATCTTTGATAGCTAGTAGGGAGCCTTAGATTTCAGGAAACATTTGCTCTGACGTCAATTAGTAGTGCGACGCTTATTTGTCGACATTTTTTTTGCTGCTTGAAAAGACTTCTGTAGCAAGGTTTGAAGTTTTTTTTGGTCTAGTTGTTGATGCGAAATTAATTCATGATCCCTAAATCTCCACAATATTGAATCATCTCTCTCGTATATTGCCCGGTGTAGCAAAGAAGTCTCTACTAGCTAGTAAAAATATGAGTGTCACTTTGTTGATCTAAGTGCTTACGAATATTCACCAATCTTCTTCGTCTATTGTATCGTGGTAGAGGATGATGCTTATATACCTTTGTCTTTTAAGTTTCCTTGACAGATTTTTTATGTCTATTCTGCTCCAATTTCGAATGAGTAACTGAGTGTAAAGCACGCATTGGTGTTGTGTGCCGTAAAGATTTTTATTCTTTATTAATTATACTGTACCTGCATTACCAATCTTATGAACTCGTTGGGTACATCAGTCTCCATAGTTCACTGGTCAATTTTTTTTTGCCTGTTTCATATCCCAGTAATTATATTTCTGTTCTGTCTCTATTACGACAATGGTTTGACTGTTCTCTATATTAAATCATCCCGGGTGTATCTTTCCTCTGGTTGTGTTTAAAATGCGATTTTTTTCAATGCTGAAGAACACTTCTATATCTCCGGAGAAATTCTCCGCCACTTTGAGGAATTGTTTCAGCTGATTTTTGGGGACAACGATGAATTTAAGATCATCCATTTACAGTAGATGATTTAGTCGTGCTATGCACATGTGGTGGCGTTTAAATAGCGTGATAGTGAGTTTATGGCTAGGCAGAACCATAGTAGGCTTTAAGAATCTGTTTTAAATGTTCCTCTTTGTGCTCAAAATGTATACATAGACTCTGTATATTCTCACTATAGCTGCTAGCACTGTGTCGAAGGACCTGTAGTACTCCACATAGGTGGCGAAAAGTTTCCTTTGGTTGGCATACGCCTGACTGTATATGACCGAATCTATAATAAGTTACTCATTGCAACCCATTGCGCTTCTGGCACATATATTTTTTTTGAATTGGAATGATGTTTTACTCGCAGTGTTCATGGAAACGTTGTATCGTGCAGGATGTAATCAACTTGTACAGCGTGGGAATGCAGGTGATTGGCCGTTAAATACATAAATCTTATATATTATGCTGATCTCTCGGCAAGAGATATGTGACTCCTATAAGAAACAACGAAATTTTCTGTGAATAAAGCCAAAAATCATAAATTTGAAGAATCAGTCGTTGGTGCATAACTGCAAAACTTTTTAAGCCACTAGATTTGAATATAGTTAGAACCAATGGTTTTCCACCTTTAAAGTTCCTTGATGATGCTGGTAATTTCCCTGGTGGTGAAAGGCTCGAATTGCATCTAACTGCAATCCTGACAGATTTGATGTTTTTATTAATCAAGTTAGCATTGGTGTTGCGGTGGATGGTTGCAGCTAGTTGGCTTCTCCACAACTCTTCTACTTCTTTTGAATTCGAATATTCATTATCTGCCACGTTTAACTTCAGAGAGAAAATCTGCAGTCTCGGAAAGATTTTGTTTTGGTGTGTTAAGACATTGTTTGGTAGTACTGTTAATTTGGTCATATTATCTGTGGTATTGAGCTAGACTTAATATTTCTTACACTTGTTTCAGCAGTTTTCTTTTTCTAACTCTTCCGATATACTGCTCTATATATTTCCGAAAATTTTAGATCATTTTATTAAATCGTTTCTACCACTGCGGGATCCTAGGCTGTGGGATTGAGTAGTCTTTTCGTTACCTCGTAGTGAAGCTAACCTCCATAGTTTCAGCTGCTGCACTTGAAGCGCACTAGATCAGCAAAAGTAGATGTTCTAGCGTAGGTGCCACTGAAATATACCGAGTTTTTTTAAATGAATTTATGTTGGTGGTCTGTTTAAAGGGTTGTTTCTATCATATTCTAGCACCACCTTAATTATTTCAGTGAAATTTTCTATCAGAGTTCAGCGTTGTCCTCTCGAATATTGTTATTTGTTTATTTTTCTACCTCGGTTTTTGGCTTTGATTCAGGTTCAGCGATTTCTCCATTGTTATCGCCAGTGCCTCTGATCTTTCGCTTGATTTTCATTTTCAGGATATTAAATTACAATTCTGGGCAGAGTTTGACTAAGAGAAAAACCAAATGTTGGTCTGCTATTTTATGTTGAGATACTTCTATGTGTGTGTCTGCAGAATTCGGCGTGAAGTTGCTGTCTATAACCAATCATATCTCGTTCTAGATGAACTACTTTAATCATTATTGACTCGTTCTTAGACACAGTTTATCCGTGTCGATGCATGCTCTTCCCATAACATTTCTGACAGTTCGAGCGGTCCCAAGCGGCACTGCCTTTTGCATAGCTTATACAAATGTTCGCTAAAACCCAATTCCTTGATATTAAGAAACTCTTCGGTACTACACCGGTTGTTATTGGAATTATGGGAATCGTCTGGACGCAACTCATCCTCTACTCTTTATATATTTATATCTGCAGAGTTTTGTATTTGGCTATCTTCTCATTATACTTGTTTCTTAAATTGTTGTTAGGATGGTGACTTATATTAGTGTTGCTCGATTAAATGTTTTATCCACTAATATGAGGTCTGACCTATTATATGCAACTGTATGATCCGTAAACCCATTTCGATTCCAGTACAGCTTGAACTCATTGTGCTGCAGTATAGGTTCCCAGACTTTTGATGGACGGTCTTAGCGGCTGAATTATATCTCCCCTTGAACTCTTACGCGGAAAATATTTGCCATCCTCCTTTTATGTGGTGGATTGTGTCTGTTGTTGGACGTCCATATCGGCATACGTCGTTCTGGATCGTGAGGTCTTTAATTATGTATTTCAAATAGCTTCATGGTATTCATTCTATTCTTGGTATTATTTTAATCACGGTGGTGGCTTTTTTAAATCATATGACGAGCATGAGCTAAGTTATATGTCTAAATGTTGCATGAATTTTCTTACTGTGCTTGTTATTGTGGTGTGTTGAGGATTACTGAATTTAGGATGTAACTATAGACGAATTTCGGAAAATTATTTTGGGATATATAAATATTTTTGTTGTTATTTCTGTGATGCGCATTATTATTGAAATGATGTTATTATATCTTGCTTTCATTTATGTTTTAGATTAACTGAAAAAGATGTATATTTTTCTAATTTTTTTCATTTCTTTTTATTATATATAGCATTACTATCACTGTGTAAGTCTATTTTTGTGGTTTATCAAGAATTGTGACATCATTTCTACTAAATATTATTTTTACAGAGTTCTCTTCCATTAAAGTTTCAAGCTTTCATTTTTAAGTTTTATTATGGCTATGAATTTATATACAGTGTTAACAATACAAATAGATTAACAAATGAGAAAATATTTAAACCTCAAAATGACAGATAGTTAAGCCTTTTTGGTTTAACAGAATTTTTTAAGGAAATCTAGTGAATATTTTTGGATTAAGCCATGAGGTGCTTATTCCGGGTGGATGATCTATACTACTATCTTATGTTTAACTAGAACTTTAGATAAAATACTCTCATTCTTTTCAGGGATCAATCATTTATCCCAAAAATACTCAAATACATATAATCTGTGCGAACCGATACCAGGTTATCAGGTCCTAGAACTTCCGAATAGTTTGGGCACTCGAAAGTAGTTATGCCTTACATATAAACCTATATAAGTATTCGTTAATGTCGAGGCCCTTGATATTATGCAGCAGTTGTTATCAGATATATAGGAAACACCTACAGGCTATTTATTTTCCAATCTATTGGTTTTCTACCTCAAAATCTCAGTATTTGGTGACCTTCTTATTATATTTGTCCCTTAAATTGTAGCTGGTGGAGATGGTAATCTAGATTTTCTTTTCACTAAAATAAGATTTGATTTATTATGAGTATCTATCTGGTCGGTAAACAGAAGTCTATTTCAGGATTGTTACATTTAGATTTCATTCTATAATTAATTCTTATAATCTAAATATTTGGAGCTTACCTTATCATTTCGCCACTAGTTACGGATAACTAATGTTATTCTATAAAAGTTATACGGTTGAAAGCGTGGAATACCTTATAAATACTGTTGTTTGCATGGAGACTTCTCTCAAGAAATTTTATAGCGCGGAATCTTTTTCTGATGATCAGGGAAGCGTGGTAGTATTACAGGTTTTCGGTTAGGTATATTTCATCATTTAAGGCCATATTATTAACGTTTGCTCTCATTAAAACATTAAGAGGGTGACAATATTAAATGTAAAAGACGTAAACAAACCGACGTGAAAAGAAAGATAGGTTTAACTTTAGATATCGTCAGTGTATCTTTTTCGCATACTCTCGTGTGGCCTGCTTGTAATATATTATTGAAATAGTATAGTTGTTGAGAAAATATTTATTCTTTTTCGGAGGAAATGTGAATTATTTTCTGGCTTTGTTATGACATTTTTCGTGACGTTATAACTGTAATATTCCCTAGTAGTTTGTGGCTTTATAATCAGTTTAGTATGGTTTGGATTTGGACTAGCTGCAGTGGAAACTGGGGTTTACTAACTCATTTGTGGGGATCATTTACACGGTTTGGTCGGCCATTTTACTTTACTTGCTAAAATATACACTTCAACATGGTCCATATATTTAAAGAATGTATTAAAATCCCGAGCCTCCGAATTTTGCATTTCATATGAGTAAAATTACGAACAGACTGCAGAAATTAAAAACTCTTCATACATTTCTCTAACTAAACTTTACATATTAATTACTACGTTAAAATTAAATCCTACACTTTAATTTCATTTAACACAACCGGATCTTCAATGAAACTAATCAGTTTTTCCAATTTATGACATGCATTGGCAGTCTTTTCATATTCAAAAGCCAAATCACAATAGCGCAAAGCCTATTCTGGTCAACTTTTGATTGCATCATTGAAGTAATTACTTGCCGTTTCAGTGAACTCATAGCCCAATATCTTTATTGTCTCTTGCAAATCACTATTCATATTTTTCACTTATTTTTACACTCACATACACTTTTTTATTGCTGATGGTGGCTCATCTATATAATGACGATATATTTCTTCATAGCGAATGTAATAGGGTAAGTTCAACTGTAGTTCCTTGTCACACCGATGTGGCACTCGCAGTTTATCCCAAATTTGCTGTAAACTCAGTGAATCGACATAAGTTTTTAAATATTCTAGAGGAAAAAATGCTAGATCGCTTTATTCAAAATCACACAAACTTGTTAAATTACTTTAATATAAACAAATTACTCTGTCGGCTTGCTCTATAATTTTAGATATTTCCTTATCTGACATTTCACATTGAATGAATGTAAATAGGCTCACACAATTTTATAGAAGAATTTGCAAGGCCAAAACTATTTCAAGATCATCCCAAATTATTAGAATGTACAAATAACTACTTCAAGGTCACACACCCTAGATGACCTCCAGCAAAATCAAAGTGATCTAAAGCAAGATCAGGGTCAAGGTCACACACACCATGGAGCACATAACATTTTCAAGGTCAAAATTATATCGGCGTAAGGTCGAATATCACTGCCAAGGGAAAGATCAACGGGGCCAAGGTGAAGGTCAATATCAAGGAGTGGGGGGATTGAGCGCTCCGGGTAATGACTACTACGAACGAAGCACTTGTACAAGTATTAAATGAAGTTATTTACATGTTACGAGTAACTACGTACTTGATTTAATAATTTATTCAATGTGTTTTACACGTGTAAAGTTGCCTTTAAAAACCCTCCATTGCTGATGAGATCCTTCAGTCTTTAATTTATTTTTTGACCTTGTGGAAGTTAGCTCTATTCTCACTACCCATGAACACAAGGGTGTCGAACGTCAATTCATGAAGTATCAAAATATAGCTACTAATTTGTTTTTGTGGCATTTTACCAACATTGTATGTTTTTTATTACATTCAACTCATTATTTTAAAATATTTTTTTTTCAGAAATAAGTCGATATTCATTACTTATAAAATAGTATTGTCGAACAAATACCTGAGATGACCGAGTGACACTTACGTAACTTATTTACTTTTGAAAACTTAATTAAAAAGTAGTCCACAGTCGCAATTTATCTACACTTGGTGAAAGGTCACAACCTACAGGAACAATTACCCTTACCATTTGAAATTTCACCAAGAATGACGTGACGATGATTTTGAAAGATGCATGAACTTTTACCTTGAAATGAATGCGCATCTGGAACCGAACCTCACCCTTTTTGTGGATATTTTCTCTGATGAGGCCACTTTTGGGGGTAGCAGGGCTGAAAAATAATATAACATGCTTTATTAGGCTACAGAAAACCTAATTTGGGTACAAAACATGCAACATCAGAACTGAAAAATTATAAGAAAAATTTTTTTAATGAACCGTCAAATATCTTACCTCAAATTATTGTTCAAAGAACCACACCAATTGCTAGAGATTGTAAATTTAAATGAGCATTGAGTATCTGGTTCAAGAAGGTTTTGCATTTTCGTATTACCATTGTGAAGTTCGGGAATTTCTTGTCACCAAAAACGGATTGAATGAGCGGGTTTAATACAATCTCCACTAAAATCTTAAGCCACATTGAGTGACATTAAGCCATTAGAGTTTTTTTGCAAGGTCATATTTTTCCCCTATAATAGCAGACATGCAATCAGCAAGGGAGCCATTTATCTGAACATTCTCTGAGAAGAAATAATTTATCGACATTAATTAGGTTATATCCGTAAATAAATGGAAATTTCAAATAAGGAATTAAAAATATATGTCAACTTGAGGAGTGGCAAAAAATGTATTTTTATTATTAAAAAGTTTAATATTTTATCAAAGTGTTGAATTAAATTCAACCAACTTGTGATTTAATTCCTTGTTTACCATGGCTACCACTATTAGTTTTTCACCGGGTGAGGGTTCGATTCCCGCTGTTACCTTGGGTGTTTGAGTATCGGAATAAAAACAATAATAGTGTGTATATGTCAGTTGATAGGTACGAAAACAGATAAAGAGTGAAAACTCGCGGTTAGTTGAGTGTCGAAGACCGTGGTTCAGAACCCACCTTGAACTGTAAATACAGTCGCTAAATAGTCTCTATTACTGATGCGACTTTAATTCAAAATAAATTCGTTTTATTTAATTTCTTTAACAATCCATAAAATCAATAAGAAAGATACAGGATGTGCTCTTTAAAAAAATGATAATCTTTAATTTTGATTTTTGCGGATGTGGACTTTCATCTTAAACACCCTGTAATTCTTAACTTAATTTTTTTCTTTACAAGACAATACTTCTTGCTCAAAATTAATTAGTTATTAGAAAATAGGTGTCAGAATTTTTTTTTAACTTTAAACTCCTTTATGTCAAACGCTAAGTAGTTAAAGTCAGTCAACGGTATAATAAAAAAAGTTTAGAATTACATGTATAGTCAAAAATAATATTCTCCTAATGGGTGTTTCATTAAAAAAACTACATTCTATTCTATTTGATTTTGTATACATCCAATTTTTTTTTCGAAATGGCTAGTTAAGTAACAAACTAGTGAATTAAGTTTATTAATAAATTTAACCTATATATAAGGTTACAGATTTACTCCATCCAGTTGCTGACTTACCCGGTATATACCCAGCATAGCTACTATTTTTTCATTTGGCCCTCATTTGAGATCCTTTTTGTAACCAATATAGGTAGTGGAAAAATACCTTCGGTCGATAATAACTTACTCCTTATAAATAATTGCGCATTTGGCACTTTCATTTTGCTGAAATACATCAACGCTGTTTTATTCATAGCGGGCATGAATACGATGTATTACGAGGGATGTGATTACCTTATATAAAGTGAGAAAGCAGGTGACTGACCTATACTCAGCCGGATCTTGTATATTATGATGATTTTTAGCAAGATATGCGATACACATTTTGTAAGAGACAATCGCACTTTCTATAGGTTTTGATCAGTTATAACAGTTAAGCGCTGAGGTATACCCAGAAATTTTAAAGCGAGAAGGTTTGGACTCGGTTAAGATCCTGTGGTTTTGAATCCTATATGAAAGTTTCTTTAACGGTGAACAGTTCAATTATTATCGAACTTAATAGATTTGGTGTTCGTCGTTAATCCTGACTGATCCAAAATTCTTGTGCCAATATTTGAGCATTTGTGATCTGGTATGTCAGCTGATTTAACCTTGGTGCAAACTTTTTTCTGATCACTCGAAAATAGCATGGTCCCACTTTTGATTGCTGTTGGCTTTACATATCGACAAAGTGTCGAGGCATTGTTGGTTGGCTAATATAATTCATTCGGTCTTGTTGCAAGTGTTATTGGACTCGACTCAATATTTTTTGTACTCGGCTCTGCACTTTACTTTTTCTAACCCCATTAATATATCCTGTTAGTTGCTCAACGACCTACCGCAGATGGTCTATCTTTTTATTCAACATTTTTTCTCTATCGTCCCCTATTATGTAACCTAAATAATATTACTTTACTCTTCCTAACGTTAAGATTATGACGCAATTGCACATTTTATCGATATTTCTAGTTACAACATTGCTTTCTGATGCAAGAGCATGATTTATTTATGTTTCTTAATACAATACCTTTTATTTCCAGTTATACGAGTATAACATCATTTTCATCATTGCCATGTAATATATGTTGGAATCTATATGATAAATAAAAACTTCCCCTCGGATTAATTGCTTTAGAAAATTTTTTTAAAATATTTTTTATTGAAAGAGGATTTACTAATTATTGTTTTGTGTAGAAAATAACGCAGTACCCAATTAGGGAATTAGCAGTATCGGTTTTGACGATTTTCCAATCTTTGCCGTAATACAAATTTAAAACGATTTGTTTTGAAGTAATCATATGTGTAAAAACCTACTATCAGTAGATTTTAGTACGACAAAAAGGAGAGATTTGGTAAAATTGAATTTATAAGTTAATTTGTTGAATTTAAATATTTGAAATTATGTTTCTGAGTTCTGTTAAAAGTCATAAGACTTCTAAGTTCTTGGACTGGAAAGTATAAAAAAACATATATTTTTATTGGATTTTGAAATGTTAAAACAAAGAATTTAAAAAATTTTAAAAACTTCTTTATCTTAGTTATTTCAAAAGCTTTTAAGACAGAATAATACAATTTTATTTAGCGATAAATACCAAAGAAATTTTTACTGGGAATGGTGTCACCTATTTTACGTAAACAAATGGAAAATCTTCTATCCCAAATTACATTTTAACCTATTAATTATCATTGTTATTAATTTTAAAAATGTATAATTACGTTTAAAGTTGAATAAATATATTATAATTCCTTCAGCGAAAATTTTATTCAAAGGTGGTATCTCTTTAAGCTCGCTGCCATGACTAAGACACAGGAAAGAGGCAGGAAAATTAATGTAATTAATGTAAATTGTTTTTATTTTAAGAAGTGTAATCAGTCTCCGTAAAATCCAAATTAATTAAATAAATAAAGAGCTCTATCTCTTTGGCCGTTTAAATGAAGTTGCTTTGCATAATTATTAATGAGTTTTGTGTAAGCTTGGTAACTATCTTCATATCTTTGCATAATAAAGTAAATTTAAGCAAATTTGTTTTAAATTCTACAGTTTTGCTTTTAGTTTCAATCTTCTAAAGAACTCGGATTATGAATAGAATTGTCCGTATTTTAAAAATGTCATTTCTTTTCTTCTACAAGTACGAATAAATTTGTTATCTTAATAACATATATTGAAAAACCTATCTCATAAATTTATCAAAAGTCCATTCACATCGTATTCATATAAATTTGTCTAATTTTAGTCTCTAAATAATTACAATTTCATTTAATTGCAATTATATTTTGTAATCTGTACAATTTTAACTTTCATTTTGAAATCTAAAATGTTTTTGTAGCGTTGAATGAAAAATGTGAAAATTTATCAATAATTTTGGTACAGTTATGAATGTTTCATAAATATTTTATAATTTAAAACATAGCTTATTATCAACTTTGAATATTAACATATCGTATAGCTGTATTAGTGACTCTGGTTTCACAATACGTAGCGAAATAAAATGTTCATTTAGTCATAATTTTTAATATGTACTATAAATAAATAATTGATGGTTCTATCTGATTCCATTAGAAACAGTATCCATTTACTAATTTTAAATAAAACATGTTGCAACTTATCAAATTTCTCTACTTTCTTTGTACAAAAAAAAAAAAATAAAACGAGCCTGCCCCAGAATAGAGTAATGACATTTCCAGAAGTGTTAAATAGGTAATTTTTTTTCAAAATTAGTCAAATTTGTGATATGTTTTTAGAAATATTTCTGGTTAATTATGCCCGCATTAAACAAAAAATAAATGTCTATTGGTTAGGTGCATCAATATACTGAAAAAGGAGAAGAGGAGAAAATTTCCGTATGTCAGTTGTAGATAAGTTATCAAAATTAGGAGAGAAACAAAATTAAAGTTATACAAATGAATTCTTAAAAATCTAGTAAATCAAACGCATCAGGCAAATAAATACAATAGAACTCTAAACGATCACTAATAGTCAATAAAAATTCTAATTTGGAAACCTATTCTCACAAATTGGTAAAATATAGTAATACCTAGTATACCTGGTAAATTGAAGTAAGATCATCAAAATGATCTAATGACTGTATTTTATATGTAAGCTTACTGACAAATATTCTATAGTTAGATTCAGTAGAATTAAAAACTTGAAAATAGACTATTTAAGTAGGTACAAATGCCTAATACTTTAAAATATATTTTTGTAACAACAATATTTCATATTAGATGTGGTTCTACGATGATTCAATATACCTATCCTGTAATTTTTATCGACATTCTTTATTTTTTGCGACTTTTAAATCCGCATACGTTATTTAGTTTAATTTTAATGGAAGGAAGGGGAAATAATATTGTCAGATAAAAGAATTTCTGCTCAGTTTAAAAAATGTAGATATAAAATATTAGAATTTATCTTCATGTTAGGTGTGAATCTGATATATACTAACGGATAGCAATATTGAATATTTTAACTATTGTTTGAAAGTAATTTTAAATTACTGTCGTAAACTTCTATATGTAGTAAGATTTTTCATCTTATATGCAGAGATACTCATTTGTTTTAAAATTCTTGTGCAGCAAAATTCACTAAGAAGATTAAAAACTTGGACCCGATCTAGTTGTCATGGAAGTTTCTAGTTGAACAGTTTCATTTTGTTTACGATATTTTTATCATTTGTAATACATGTGTCAACAAATAAATACTTATACAATTTTGCTTGACTTATTTTTGCAGTTGTCAATTTAAACTCTTTATTGTCAATTTAGACAGGTTTTAAAGTTAGTCCATGTTAGTAAATTAGGGGAATATTTAATTTATATTAACGACACTTCCATATGGTGTACAACCAGGACAGGAACAACTATGGTTCTACAAGTTAACTCTATTATCTTATATGAGGTGAGAGTAAATAAAATTTTAAAGACTAAATTTTTTGATAAATAAAAATTTTTCTAGTAGTTATGATTTTAAAGTAAGATTGATTAAAACCATAAAATATCGTATTACTGAACCTCTAATAACGTTAATTAATCTTGATCTAGATCGAGGAATACTTCCAAAAATTTTGAATAATATAGAAAACTACAGGCCAATTTCTACATTTTCATATAGTTATTTTTCAAAAATATTCGCAAACATTATTCATTCTAAAATAATGTAATTTTTAATTAAATATAATATCATATATAAAAATTAACATTAATTCTTGTCGATTTGCGCCACTGTCATAGCATCTCGCCATTTATTAAATTTTATTTTTTCTAGCTTGGATCAGGGAGATATGGGGAATATAATTTCTGATCTATCCATAGCCTTTGACACATTCAATACGACCCTTTATACATCTAAACATCACAATATAGGTATTCGTTGTAATTTGTTACTTTTGATTGGATCGTATTTATGCGCCAGTGAAATGAAGACAAAGTATGGACCAGTATTGTTGTTATCGAAGCCAGTTATACTGGAGTTCTCCAGAAATCGGTTCTTGGGCCGCCTTTGGTTTTCCTTTATATTAATGATGTCCTTACAATTCTTGATGCTGATCATGTAAAGTCTCACTCAAAGATTAAAAGTAGTTATCAATAATATGGAAACTTGATGTCGAAACAACTCTCTCTCTCATTGCCCTCAACACCTCTGGGTAGGTCTCATCCATCTAGAAATTTACATCATTATATTTACCTATGTCTTGGACTATATTATCGGGGAATGAAAATAAATTTGAGGCTTTTAGAAATGTTTACTACAATACATAATTCTGATTAAAAATATTTAGATGTTGTAAATATGGTTATTGTGGAGCAAAAATATTTGCTTAGAGATTTGAAGATGGCCTTACTGAAGAATATTATAAGCATTGAAGAGATGAACAGTTTTGTCCGTCTGTTATGAACATATCAGTCTACCATGAAAAGGTCTGTCTGTCTATTATGAATGGTCTATAATGATTTATCTGTAACAAGTAAGTCCGCCTGTCTCAAACAGGTCGATGTGCTTGTCTGTTACAAACAGATCTGTGTGTCCATGACAGATCTGTTCATTCAGAACAGGTCGGTCTATCCAGGACAGGTCTATCAGTCCGGAACAGACCTATCTATTTAGGTATGGTTTGTCTGTCCAGTACAGACCTGTTTCTCCATTCTGGATAGACAAACCTATACAGACAGACTTGTATCTGACTTTAGTAATTTTAAAATAATTCCGATAATGACTACATCTAAGCCCTAGGCCCTACAGGGCACCGTATCCTTTACAATCTTATTGAAAATTAACTTTTGTTTCTAGCTATTTTATTAGGTTCCTCTTGTTGGTAAGTAAAACTTTTTTAAAATCAAAGGATATAAATTGAGCTGCCGAAATAAAGACGTGTCATTTTTTCACGATTCAAACTTCAATTTAGGTTTACAAATACTCAGGTTATGGCCAGATACAATATAATTTTCTTTAAGTATTGTTACGTTTTTAATTTTCCTGTCTAATTTCCTATCTAAAATATAATAATTTTTACGCTTACCTCCTCCATCATTTATGTGTTTTTTTTTTTTTTTGGGGAACATGTTTACGAATGAAAGAAAATATTGGCAGTATATCTTGTTTATTAGTATTGGGTTTACAATTATGGTATTATAATTGATGGTCATTGTTTGATAGTCCTTGTCGTTGTTATGTTTAGTTCGTAAGGCTTCTCTCCTTTGTACCTAAAATATAGAAAGGTATTAGTCTTGTACACAGTGGCTCGATATGGAACATTTAGTTAGAAATTATTAATTTAAATTGTATTTTGCGGTTATTGTTACCTTCATCGAGAGATCTCGAGTGAGTAGATAATCATTTGGCTACAGGATCGACAGATTTCTGAGTGGAACCTCTTTGGATCATGTGGGATCTTCCAGGCAGTTTAATTTTCCCATTGTATCAGTTATCGTATAACTATTAGAGACTCTATTAAGCTACAACCAAAAAATCACATAAGTGTCAAACAAAAATAAACTTTAAGGTTAGAATCTATTCGACTTTTCTTACGAGACGGGTTTACTTCAACAAAGCCTTTTTGTTGGTATAAATTTTTGAATGTACCACAATTTTCTTAGTTAATTGCTAACAAAATTTCTTGTAATAATTTTAAAATTTCGAATTTTTATTTTTCATTGTTTTGAAGGTTTGTCAGTTGTCATTAACATCGATATACAGATTCCTGTATTTTTTCCCGCCGTTTCCTTGGACGTTTTTCTGGGGAGAAGAAAAAAATCATAGAGTGATAAGGACACTTTCATTGCAGAGTTGCACCTGGAAAGGTCACTTAGCAATTTTGTTAGATTTTAATGTAAAAGATTTATAGTTAAAGGTTACTTTGTGTACTTTAAAAGCTGTGTGCTGATTTGGTTTGGTCAGTTCGGGACACAAACCCGATATCAAATTTTTCTATTTTTTCTTTTCCACCACAAAAAGGCTACCTAACATCACTGGTAAGTCTTTGTTTTAGTTTTTGTTTTAATTCTTAAGTATTAATAATTGTGGGTATGTTTAAAAAAAAGGAATAAGATTAGACGTAGCCTACCTCATTCGTAATCTAAAAAAATGAGTTCTTTCTAAGTCCATCTTTTGTTTTATGTCTTTTTTTTCTTTTCCTCTTTCGTTTTTCCTTTTGTTTCCTTCTTACTGATTTCTCTACGGCACCTGCCTTGGCTGCTGTACATACCAGACCACTCGGGCCTTCTTGCGGATATCTCTACGGCACCTGCCTTGCATGCTGCACATACCACCACATCGAGTGATCCAGAGCCTCAACATCAGGACATCAAGAACCCGCCGTTAATCAGGTTTTATGCGTCTGTGTCGTTTCAGGAAATTATGGACTTTTAACCTGTTTAAATTTTGCCTTCGGTAAAATCTATAAATTTAAAGACATCATAGCGTTTTATTTTCTTTTGTATATATAATTATTAATCAGTGTACCTACCTCTTTAAAAACTATAGTGTTTCCTCATATGGTACAACTTATTGAATCGTGCAACCATATGTAATTGATATCTCCACGTATGTAAGGGGCACATCTGTAAACTCCAGTAAACAGGCCTATTTGCACGGGTAGAGTGCACTCAATAATTATGACTTTATACCTATTTATTTACTATAAATCACTTTTTCATAGTTAGTATCACGGCCAAAAATAACGAATTAGAATATAGTTACTTTGTTAAATTAATCTTTGAAAGTGTAAATTGTCAAAAACCACCTGCTTAAACAGCTTACTCTTTTGACCAGAGAAGCGCTGGGCCACACAGCTCAATTTACACCGTGAAACGTAAATAATAAAAGATACTTGTTTTCGAATTTTTTTGGGTGTTTTCTTGGCGTTAAATTAGATTTCCTGTTTTGTTTCTAGATCGGTCTCTGCCTTAACCTTTGGGGCACCAAAACAGGTGGCGCATTTTACCTCGACTATTCTCCGTTCCTTTGGGAGCTAGCCGGATGAACTCTAAAAGGTAGAGACTATTACAGAGCCACCTGATTAAATTTAAAAATATAAAGTAGACCATCAGACATCAAAAAGTTTTTATTTATCTAACAAGACTTAAACTTATTAATTTACAACAATCTATTTTCTTTCATTATTACAAATTTAACATCCTCTTCTCTGATTTTTTTTTTCTACTTTTACAGTATCTCTAATAAATTGTTAGGATAACAAATGATATGCTTGATTTGTTGGGTGGTTGCATTTTCGATTTTGCTTGTAGTTGTACCTCCTTGTCAATTTCTCTTCCGGTTCGGCTATTTTATTTACCTGAATTTTCTTTACATTCTTACACTACAAAATAAACGTTTTATGTTACACTTGGTTATCACTATCTCACCTCTATTTATGTTACTTTACTTGGTATTCATTAGACTGTGGACGTCTATATTTATTTCTATTATTGTTGAATTTACTTATACTTGTTTCTAGTTAAATCGCGGTTTTCTAGCCTACTATTTAAGTGCAATTCTTGCTTCCTTCTTTCGTGTGTCAGTTTTCTTGAAATTCGTTTGATCAGTTCCATAAATTTTGCTTTGTTTATAATGTTGTTTTCTTTGAGGTTAGATTTTCTGTCATTCGAGTTTTAACTGAAGATGCTTTAAATTACCCCATTTTGAGCTGTTTTGGTTTTATTATTTAAATCCATTGTATAGTAATCGTCATATTTTAATTAATTTTCCCCATTTTCTAGTTTAATTTTAAACCCTGTCAATGATTTTTTTTGTGTTGACTTCCTAGGAACACACTATCTGTCTATTTAGTAACTTGCTTTGCCGTCCCCAAACTTTCAGGAAATTGATAATTTTTATGGAGAGGAATTTGACAGGAAATTTATTAATTTCTTGGTCTGCATCAGTAATGGCCGACAGGAAGTGTATTTCATTAATTACTTACTTAATATTAAGCCGAAAATGTTAATACCTAATAAATTGGCCGATTTTTCAAATTTATTTCAGGCGACTGTGGTTATCTAGGAACTCGCATAGGGTCACTTTTACTCTGCCATCTCTTTAAACATTTTGGATAGTTTTGAAGCAGGGAGCGTTGCGCGTATGCGTGGATCTTTGATATAAATAAGGCCAAGGACATTTGCCTGGATTTTTACTATCCTGCTTGAAACAAGTAAAGCGCTATAAACTTTTTACATCATTTTATATGGTCTTGAAATTTTCGGGGGAAAAATAATTAAAATTGTTCCGATAATTGAATTTAGTTGTTTAGTTACCTTGTTTTTTACCCGATTGCTGTTTATTGAGTTATTTTTGATGGAGTAAGTTTGGAGATGCGAATTTTAGCAGTAATGTACGTTTCATGTTTTCTTCTACGTTTTATGTTCTTGTTTACTTTTTGATGAAAATCTTTAGTGTTTAATCTACGAGCAGTGATATTTAACTAGTACTTACACGCTACTGCATGGTTCAGTATTGTAGCCTGATTTGTACGAAGCCACACAGCTAGCAGTCTTATAAGGGCAATCTTAATATTATTTTTATCATTAATTTTAAATTTTAACAATTTGAATAATTTTCTAAATTAAAATTTATTCATTCTTTTGTAAGAAGTTGTGCTATTTTTATGTATTCTATTCCTTGATTATGCAATAGACAGGGTTTGCGTTATGTTTTGGGCTAGTAGATACCAGGCGCTGATCCAAGGGGGGGGCGGTGGGGGCGATCGCCCCCTCCCCCCCAAGAGCCTTGAGTTTAGGAAAATAGATCCGATTTTCCCTCTTATACTATAGTTTATTCAAGAACTAGAGAGAGTAATAAATCGTTTTTTACCTTTTTTCTTCTTCGCAAACTACATATGTTTTTTAGACCATAGTCTGTGGCAAAATCTGTTAGACACATATATTTTTCATAGGAATGGGTTAGAAATTTTATAATCCAAAATACCGGTCTATAATAATGGACTATTTGGGTTGGATAAAAATAGGTATTAGGAAGTGTGTGTTAAAAAGGATTTTAATCCTTGTCATAGGCATCGGAAGGGGGTTTATTTTGTCACTAAGTATTTATGGCATAGAAAATTATTTCGGTAATAAACTTAAAATAAAAAGTTTTTATATTATTATTTTATTTCTTATAATTTCTTAATAATTCACATACATTAGAAAATATAAATAATTTTGACATTTTTAATACAAATTACAACTGTATTTATATTATTTTTAATTTTGGCATAGAAACCGTTTAAGGCACATTCAGACTAAAATGTAGCCTTTTTCTCTCAAAAAATTCTAAGTTATAATTTAAATACTTACAAAATACCCATTGTCAAAAATACAAGAAGTTAAACATATATAAAAAAATAAATTCGTCCATATAATATTAAATTTTTTTTGGGCTATCGGTCATTTTATTATAAATTAAAAATATTTTTAGGACATTTAACGTTTCAGTTTATTTATTTTTTAAACCATCTGCAGAATAACAATTAAACACTAAAAAAAGATTCAAATGTAATTAATTTTTATATATTACAGAAAATTTAAATAGTAAATTGTGTATACGCTGGTAAACATTACGTATATAATTCGTAATCAAAGTCAGTGAAGCTATCTTCGCTCAAATTAATTATAATTGGTTCCTTTATCTCACCTATCATGAGATAGAGTTTCCACAACCTATTTTATTCTTTTATTATATGGATTTTTCCCAATTTTCGGCAGTAACTTTATTCAAAAAAATGTTTCAAAAGGTCAGTTAAATTACTAATTTTGTAAGTTGTGTTATTTCTAGCAACTCTACCTTTTACTTGAGAGAGATATTTTCTTCTCCAACGGATATTTTCCGGACGATCTATAAGAACAGATTTCCTATCTGGTTTTTCCCAGTAAAAATTAAATTCTCTGAGCAATTTTCACAGCTCAGTTATTTTAATTTGAGGTAAATCCCGATCTTCATTGATTTTAGTTAGAAATTTGTCGACGGTTGGGATCTGCTTCTCATAATAAAATGTATGTACAACTCCTTTTATTGCAGTTTACATCTCTTTTTCCAACGAGGTTTTTCGTCTGCCTGTGATCGAATGTGGCTTGGGAGTACTAACAATTTCAGTCGTTTCTATCTCCTTCAGTATTCGATACATAGTAGATTTTCCAACTCCTGTCATGTTGGAACACATCTCAACAAAGCTTTTAACATTATTATCTACATATTGATATCTTAAGGCACCATAAACATTCATCGTAATAAGTTTCTCGTTGAGGAAAAAATGCCCTTTTTTAACGATTTTGGAAAAAATATTGATGTGGAAGCTATATCTTTTGGGTATCCTACTAATGTCACATAATATATGAAAACAAGCACAAACAAGATTAATCACTAAGGACACACTGTAAGGTGTACTTTGCTCACTGACAGAAATTAAATTGAACTATCAGAAACTTTATTGTTGCAGTAAATTTGTAAAAGCTTATAATATCTAAATAAAACTAAATATAATTAGATTTACGGCAGTCCTCAGTTACCTGCGGTACTGGAGCAGGTACGTTGGAGGTTTCGGTAACAGTTTTATTACTCTCTCTAGTTCTTGAATAGAGTATAGAAAAGTGTGTGCTTGCTATCGTCTCTCCCCTTCCCAAGAGCTTTGAGTTCAGGAAAAAAGAGCTGATTCTGCCTTTTATACTAGGAATGTGTATGCTGCTCGCATCCTCCCCCCCTTTTGACAACTTGTTTTTTCTTATGATCACCCCCCCCCTCTTAGAGAGCTTCAAATTCAGAAAAATAGCCCCAATCCTGCCTTTTACACTAGAAATGGGAATGTTGCTGGTGTCTCTCCCCCCTCCCCCCTTCGACAACTTGCCTTCGCTTGCCATACTGTACTTTTGTGATGTCACCGCCCCCCCCCCCCCAAAGAGAGAGGCTGGATCCGCCCCTGGTAGATACTACAATTTGTAACATATCAAATTTAATTAGATCCTCTTATATAGTTTAATAATATCATTAACATCTATTGCAATTTGTAACATATCAAATTTCATTTGATCCTTTTATATAGTATAATATCCTCATTAACATCTATTGTAATTATATGTACATAGAACCTAGCTTCAGATGAAGTGATATTACTGATTGACCACGGCTACTTTTCGGTATAGATGTTAGCTTGACATATTTGCTCGCTGGCGCCACTACTAACTTTCTTTATTTATTTAAGTAATTCTTTTAGTATTAAAGTTTTTTCTCACTTAACTGTGAAGTTTTGGCGTAAACTAGCAGCATAGTAATTTAAAAGTTGATAATTCTAGAGTGGAGACATAGTAGACTCAAGAACAAGGGAAACATATGTCATGGTTAAGGATTGCATCGAAAAGGTACGAAAATATAATCTTACTGATTGTAATTTAGAATTTAAGTTATATCCTGTGTCGAAAGACGCTGAACCTGTTGAATGAGTAGAAGAGACTATAAATCAAATTATTGAAAAATCACAAAGAATTTACAATTATAGAACCATTTCAACCAATTACCAACTCAACTCGACTGGTTTTAACACGGAATCGTTCTGTCTTAGTGTAGTATCTGTTAAACAGCCGCCAGGAAGAGGGAGAGCTAGAAACTATAACACTTTTGAGGAGTGTCTTAAGCGACGAGGCATCTTTATGATTAAGAACAAAAACCGAGTCTTCAGCTTTGATATTGGTTTTGGCTAGTATTGAAAATATCGTGAACTTAATAAAGTTGAAAAGGATACTGAAAAGGTGCAAACTAGCAGGATTATCACATTGTTGATAAAAACAGAGATAACTATTTCCGAAGAAGGACCTAGAATTTTTGAACTACAGATATTCCAACGATATTTGAGAGACTACAAAATTGTTGTCTATAAATATGAATGAGATGTAATTTTTAAAGGCCCTAAAAAACTTAATTTTTTACATCGAAACGGTCATTATATTATCAATGATTTTCAGGGATTACTCTTTAACAGCTGCCAATACTTGTATTTGTGATTATGAAGACTGTCCCGTTCCTTACAGGTTGCTTTCAGTCTCCAAAATGTGCTCTTGATCAAGTTAAACTATAAATGTCAGTTGCCATAAGTATTTTAGGAGTCATCACTTAAAAGGTGTTTCGTAAAAAATCTACTATCTACTATTTGCACTGAAGTTAGAAATTGTAAAAATTGCTTCAAAGTCGTAAAAGACAAGAGGCAGCAAACTATAAATATATATATATATATATATATATATATATATATATATATATATATATATATATATATATATATATATATATGTATATATATATATATATATATATATATATATATGTTCATGAGGCTTTCACGGATTCCCCCGTGTGAGATGCAATAGCAGTGGATATATCCACATTATGCCGTTGTAGTGCTGAAATCACATTCAGCAAACATATAACTATATGCAGCTCCGTGCACGAATGAAGTAAAATGCAAACCGTAAATGCAAACTTCGTTCCAACCATATACTTTTCGTGTAAGAGGTTGCACAGTTTGAACAAATTGCTAGGGAAAACAATTTATCCTATTCCACCACCATCCAGATGATTGTCTACCTGTACCACCATACCGAGAAGAAAGTCAAAACTTACCCTCCCCGCCACAGCGATACAGCAGAGGCACATGTTTCGTCTCTAATAGACTCATCAGGGTACCGACATGCACCTGGCTGTGCAAAGGACAGATCAGAAATAAGCATGCAAATACTGAACGCGGCTTCGCGGACCTCCCGCCGGATGGCGTATTAATGTTTATGTGGCTTGCACGGATTCCTCCGTGTGAGATGCAATAACAGTGGATATATCCACAATATGCTGTTGTAGTGCTGAAATCACATCCAGGAAACGTACAACTATATGCAGCTCCGTGCATGAATGAAGTAAAATGCATGCATACTGCCCAACAATAATAAAATTTAGGAAACTTTATTATTTTTCTATGAATTTATTTTTTAAATTTTCAAAATATTGCCAAAATTTAATTAAAAATTAGTATTTATTTGTTGAACGCCAGGTAAAAAATAATAATAATAAATTATAACTATTCTCTACCAATCTTAAATATTTTCAATTTTCAAATTATCTATATAGATATAGATGTGTTCCTACCAGTAATTTGACTCCTTCTCAGGTGAATTCAGTTGTTTATCAGATATCAATCAGATAATCAATACACAGAATGATTAAAACACAAAATATAAATTTTTTTAACAATATAAAAAAATGGCACAATATTATTAATTATTACCAGATGAAAATAAATGGTCAATACTTTTATCTTTCAACCAACACTAGTTCTAATTAATATTACTTATCATTTACTTTTCTCTACCATGCATTGTCTTTTAACAACTTGTATCACAAATTGGCAACGTTTTAGTTTCGTAATCGTCTACTAGATGGCTGTAGTGCAGTTTTAGATAGAACGAGTCGTTTATTTCTTAAAATAATATTTTTTTAAACAAATTATCGTGTTCTGTGTTGTGATTCAACTAGTTAATATAGTTTCACATCTAATATTGATGATTATAAATATTATTTTTATTCTAACGGGGTAGTATAGCAAACTATAATTTATTAATTTAATTATTTTTATTTTAAGAAGAGTTAGGTTATTACTGGATGCTAGTTTTCAATGTCTACGAAAAATTAAAGGCTTTCTACTGCCTTATCTAATATAAATACCTTGTTATGTTTCCTTTTACTTGGTCAAAATATATTATAAAACACAATTCCAGAAATTTTATTTATTTTTTTCTTTAAAAACTTCCAAATCACCAAAAATATTTTAGTTGTCTTTTCCTATAAAGTAAGGAAATAACAAAATATTATCCAATCATTATTGAGCTTACAATAAATAAACTTTAGAGTTTTCTCGACATTTTGATATATATTAAAGCCTCTTTGGCACATTATTTCTATATTAAAGTTGATAAAAATTAACACTTTGCACATTAAAATTTATAACAATTTAACTCAAATTTTCTTCGAAAAGCTGTAAAATGTTTATTGTTGCTTTTAGTATTATTACTCTATTATTCAACAAAATTTTCTTAACATATTAGTGCCAAAATCGCTTAAAATACCCTTAAATTACTTTATAAACTACTTAAATCTATCTTACATTCTACAGTTTTACATAAATTATGGTTTTAATTTCTACATAATTTCTTTAATAATTCTTAAAACTAAACATTCTTCTTATATTTCGTACATTAATGTTTATTTATCACTATTCATGGTTTTCGTCTTTTGTGTCTTTCTCTAACTAGTTCAATACTTTTTACATAGTTTTTTTATTAACTGTAGTTTTTATAGACAAAAATATGTCATATTTTTGAAGAATATACCAATTCTCAATTAATTTACTTAGTCAAGAGTTTTGGAATTTATGAAATTTTTTTCGTCTGTTTCTTAAGACTATATCTGTTCATATACATTACATATTAAACAAAACATCTTATCCTATCCTTAAATCTAATTTTATCCAATTCTAAACCAAATTTACTGGCATATTAACTATTAAAATATGTAATTTAAACCTTCTTTATATCACAAATAAAACTGAGTCTTAGCACTTATTTATACAAATAATAAAAATAAAAAAATCTCAGAATAAAAAGTTATCTTAAATAATTAATCACCCTGTACACAAGTTTAAAAGAATATTTAAAATTGTACTTTTAAAGTTGAAAACTACCGGAATAAAAAGTTTTCCAAGTTAATTTTAAGAAATAATAAAAGTTATCATAGGTTTTAAAGAATATTAAAAACTATATTTTATCATTTTGAAATTACCTGAAAAAAAAGTTTTCTAAATTATCTTTGAAAATTAATTAAAGTTATTTCAAATAATCCATATATATATAGATTCTTGTGTGGTTATTTTTTTGGGGTTTTCAGTCCCTTTTTTATAATTAAAACACAAGAAAGTTTTCCTAGTAGGGGAACATATATTTACACGTCAATGTAACGTTTTGGCTGGAACTTCCCTAGCCTTTTTAAAGCATCGTACATTCAAATTACTGCAAGAAAATATTACATTTGAACACGCTACTATTATACATATTAATTAAAATTTAATCCTACGTTAATTTGGACTCTCGCATCAAAATAAAACAAAACGCAGACGGAACAAAACACTTTAAAATTATAAATTATACTGAACTTGTCTGCCGGAAGGTTAATTTTTTTCAATAGTGTTTTTACTTCTCGCGTTAATAGATAAGGATAATATACTTAACGGTGACAAAAGGTGGCTGTTTGTTAAAACATGTGGATAATTTCTATTTAAATAAATTATTATATATTTTACTTAATTGTCTCGGGTCAGTTTTTCAGTTTACAGCGTTTTTATTTTTTTGGATTTCTATCATGCCATAGAATTCTCGTTTTTTATTATGATTTTCGGTTCTTAAAATTTTGATTTTTTCAAAGTTAAATTTATGATTAGTTTCTGTCATGTGGTTAGTTAGGGCTGTTTTATTTTTTCTGTCAAATTTATGTCCATTGATTCTATTTTTTATATATTGGCTGGTTTGC
Source organism: Diaprepes abbreviatus (assembly GCA_034092305.1). Classification (NCBI taxonomy): domain Eukaryota; kingdom Metazoa; phylum Arthropoda; class Insecta; order Coleoptera; family Curculionidae; genus Diaprepes; species Diaprepes abbreviatus. The sequence continues at coordinate 1,073,221 of JASJET010000117.1, forward strand.
CCTATATACACCGAATCACAAGCACGGAATTTCATATACGACATTACTCTTTTTGTCATTTGGAATTTTTGTTTTGTATGTTATGCGAAAAAGCTTTGGGATGTATGAAAGCGTTAGATATTGTTGGGTATTATTTTTGTTTCTTTTTATGAAATGACTACTTTTATTATAAAATCTGTTTATTCTCTTTTTAAATATTGACTCAATTAGGTTGTTTCGGTAACTGTTTTTTAATAGTGCTTCCTTTGCTGTTTTAATGGCATTTGATCGAAAATCATGATGGGTTAATTCACGATCGGCAAGACTAAGTTTCACACCATTTTTTTTTGAATAATGGATGCATTGAGTTGTAATCTAGATATCTTGAAGACCGAGTTTCCTTTGTGTACCATTCGGTTCTAATTTTGTTCTTAGTATTGTGCAAAGTGAGATCTAAAAAGTTAATTTTATTATGTTGTTCTATTCCGATGGTGATTTTTAATCTGTTATTGTAGCTGTTAAATAGATTAAGTACATTTTTGTATTTAATTTTAGGCACTGCAGTTATGCAGTCGTCGACATATCTATAAAAGAATGGAATAGAAAATTTTAATTGATGTATTACTGTTTCTTCGAGATCTTCCATTACTATTTGTGCGATTACACTTAAAATGGCAGCACCCATTGCGCATTACTCAATTTGTCTATAAAAAGTTTTCTCATATACAAAATATATTGAGCCTATGGTTAAAGTAATGGCCTCCAAAAACTCATCCTACGGTATATCGGTGAATTTTTTAATTTCATCCCACTTTTTTTAAATAATTTGTTTTGCCAATTCTACAAGAATATTTGTATAAAGAGACACTACATTAAGTGAAATTAGTATATAGTTGTTAGGTAAATTTATATTCTTTATTTGTTTTTAAAATCCCACGAATCTTATGTAGTATTGGTTTTTATTGATTATGTTTTGTAAGATGTTTTTTAAAGATTTTGGCAGGTTTTCAAAAGGTGATTGTATGCATGATACAATGGGACGTAGTGGTATGCCACTTTTGTGAGGTTTGGGTAATTCATAGATTCTGAGAGTAGTGAACATAATCCGATCCTCTTCATCCCCCCATTCTTCGACCTTGACCTTGACCTTGCCCCCCCTCTTTGGCCCCGCCCACATGTCCTTGTCATTGACCTTGAAAGTGCACGTGTGCTTTGTCCTCGGCCTTGACCTTGTGTTCAAGGTCGCGTGTGTGACCTTGACCTTGACTTTGGTCGAGACTACCTTGACTTTGTTGGAGCAAGTCGGCAGAGTAATTTGTTTATATCAGAGTAATTTAAAAAGTTTGTGTGATTTTGAAGAGAAGGATCTAGCATTTTTTCCTCTCGAATATTTAAAAACTTGCGTTGATACGCTGAGTTTACGGCAAATTTGGGATAAGCTGCCAGCGCCATATCGGTGTGACAACGAACTACAGTTAAGCTTACCCTGTTACATTCACTATGAACAAATATATCGTCATTATATAGATGGGCCACCACCAGCAATGTAAAAAATGAGTGAATAATATGAATAGTGCTTTGCAAGAGACAGTAAAAAAATTGGGCGATGAGTTCACTGAAACGGCTAGTAATTATTTTAATGATGCAATGAAAAGTCGAGCAGAATGGGCGTCGCGCTATTGTGATTTGGCTTATGAATATGAAAAGGCTGCGAATGCATGTCGTAAATATTGCAGCAAAACAATAAATTTACAAGACTTTGTTCGTGAAATAAAAAAGTTGGGGTTTGGTGACTGTTTGGAAAAACTGATTAGTTTTATTGCAGATCCGGTTGTGTTAGATGAAATTAGAGTGTAGGACTTAAGTTTAACGTAGTAGTAGTAGTTAATATGGAAAGTTTAGTGCGAGAAATGTACGAAGAATTTCTAATTTCTGCAGCCTGTTCGGAATTTTACGCATTTGAAATGCAAGATTCGGAGGCTCAGGATTTTAGTGTATTTTTTAAGTATATGGACCATGCCGAAGTGTGTATTTTAGCTAGTATAGTTTGTAAGAATTTTCTAAGAAATAAAAAACAAACAATTATTATTGAACAAATTAAGAAAATTAGGTTTAGGTGATAATGTTACACGTATAGAAGAATGGCAGAAAAAAAAATCAATCAATAAAGTACATAAAATGTAGTTATTTGTTTCATTATATTTTGTCCTTGAAGTTATCCTTATACCAATTTAAATGTGTGACATCATTTGACCTTGAATACTCCTCCCACTATTTCTATCGTTAAGCTAGCCCCACCATTGTTACAAATCGACCTTGAAAACTCGCTATAAAAGGTAGTGGGAAAAGAAGTGACTTCAAACAGTCGCAGATATCAGTGGCATAAACATCAAATATTGTGTTCGTGTAGTGTTCTGAAAGTGGTTTTATATTCACGGTAATTTTTGGATTTATATACCATTTTTTCAATAATGAGTATTGCAAAAGAAACTCTAGATGAAATTAATGAAATGTTTAGCAAAGATTTCGATGTTTTAGAGAGAAAAAAGGTTACCGAAATGATTGTAGGCAAAGTGTATAAAATTGTAAAGATGGTTTCAATGACTACACGATTTGGTAAAACTCTTTTAGTGGCTTTACACGATGACGGTGATAATAGCACATTCGAGACTTTTTTGCCAAAACGTGTGGCCGAAACACTATCTGACGATATTGTAGATATTATGAGTAAAACTAAAAGTAAATACACGCTAACTTATTTGGGGCAGGGCACTACAGTTTTTGGAAACAATACTCGAACATTATAACGTTTTGGCTTTTTGGAGTAAATTGTATGTAAATTGTTTGAAAAAAGGATGTAATTAAATTTAAAATATAGTTGCACATGTCAGAATATTTACGCGTGTTAATTATTTCTGTTAAAGATGTCTGCTGATGCGACGACGACGACCGCCAACGAATATGTAGATAGATACATATTTTGGTTGGGGAGAGAATTAAGAAATATGGCTCACGATATGTTAGATGTAAATGATTGGTCGCATATTGATGCAACCAAAGATCAATATAAGAACGAGATCAGGGATGCAATCTATTTTATGGCTGGGACACACTTGTGCGACAAATTTTTATATGGTTCCATAGACATGGATACATTTTGTGCTGAAATGGTTGAAGAAGAATTAAAAGAATACCTCGTCAATATTCCACATTTACCAGGTGAGCTTGCTGCAAAATATGAATTGGTTTCTGCAACAGCAACAGCCCAAGACGTTGACGATCGAAATAGTGTCGGATGGAATAGAATTTTGAGCAACGAAAATGAAGACATGGAAAATTAATTTTTTATAATTTTTGTATTTGTGCAATTAAATAACTGTAAATAAATATCTGCTACAATCACAGTTTGGTTTTATTTCTTTTATAAACATACCAACCCAGTAGATCATAGTCAGTGTTTCTTTTTGTCAGCTGAAATATTTAATATAAGTAGGGCAAATAAAAATAAAATAGTTTAGTAAAGATTGAAAATGAGCCGAGGAAACAACACAATTGATAAATTTGGTCGTCAGAAATGTAATGAAAAATATCATATATTATCTGGGCTACAAGGGATTGGTTTTAAACTTACAGCGGATGGGCAGTATGATATGGGTGGAAAAATCATAACCAACTTAGGCGAACCTAAAGATGATGACGATGCTGTGACAAAACACTTTGTTAATAGAAAGTTTTACAATTTTGCAGTTGTAATGTGTGACATATTTAACAAGGATGTCCTCCCCATGATATACCAAAATAATAGTGAGCTTAAAACAAAAATTGAAGTTATTCAGAAAATACTCTCTCATCAGCCTTTAAATGACTCATTAAGCGCACTGTCGTACGGCTCAACTTCAAAAAAAGTCTAAAAAAAGGGCAAGCAGGTTAAAGAATAGGAGAACGCACTCCGAGTGGCATAGCCGTCGGTGAATTGGACCTTCCCTCCAAGAATATTGGAATGTTATTTATGTGTATGATGTTTTATTGTCATTGTTTTTAATGATGAAGATTGAAATAAAAAACTTTATTTTACAATATATTGTTTATTTATTTTACATTTTAAATTAAAAATATAGTCATACAATATGTTATTTAAACAATGTTAGCTTTATCTATCCAAGAGTTGAAGTGGTTGGGAAATCCTAGCCATTTGACAAATAATTGATCGGTGTGATTTTTCTTGCATTGTCTAAGAACCTTTGCTACTAGATAAACGCCAGGACTGCTTGTTTTTTGTACTTCTGATTCGTAAAAACACCCTCTTATAGGCTGACCTTCTAACGATTCCAACAAGTAAGCAGGTGGATTTGTAACGTTAACTTTTACAACTTCAAACAATTCGGTTGACCAAGAGAGCGTATATCCTTTCTCGAATAAGCTTTTGTACTTGCTAATACGCACAATGTCACCCATGGAAAACTTTTTAAATAATCGTATGCTTTAATTTGTGTTTTTTCTTGCACGTCTGCAGGCTTCATTCCAATGGTGCGATGTTTCGAAAGGTTATAGGTTTTTGTTACTGCCGATAATATATGTATCCATTTGTAAGATCCTCTTGTCGAGAATGGTTTATATAAATTATTTTTTAAAGTCCTTATGACTCGCTCCACAATTGCAGCTTTCTTTGTGCTGTAAGTGGAATAATGATTTATATTATATTTTTTCATCATGGCTTGAAAGTTTGTATTATAGAACTCCTTTTCTTGATCATTTTGCAGATTTGTTGGTGTATATGATGCCTCTTCAATGATGCTTTTCATCGCATTAGTAACTTCTATACCAGTCTTGTTTTTTATGGTTTTGGTTTAGACAAATTTAGAGTAACAATTTATACAGACCAAAATATAACGATAACCACCGTTTTCCTCAGCATACTGTTGCATTTCAGCCAAATCAATTTGCCACAAATCTCTGTAACCTTTTATTATCGTGCGCCGTCTTACAAAATTTTTTCTAGCCGTTCTATGTAGTTCATTAACAATTTTGATTTTTTCTAGACTGGGCTCCATATTATTAGTAATATTAAAGGTTTCAGATCGAAGGAAGAACTGAATAATATCATTAAATATTGAGCTTAATATATTATATCTTCTTCTCGTAATTCCTCTATGATTGACATAATTTCATTTTCGTGTCCGGTGTGACCGGCCATTTTGGAACTCCACAACAAACGTAAACGATCCACCAACTCTTTAGCTTTGTTCCAGTAGACATATTGAAATTTTTTCGAAGATAATTTATTTTTTGTAGGTAACTGTAGTTTTTCAGAGAGATTTTTTCTTGTAATAGTATCGCCTAATTTTGTGCCCATTATCAGAGGTTTAATAATTCGTAAATATTTGTTCCATCTGGTCTCCCGTAAACCATCACTTTTTTTAAAATTGTTATAGACAGCACTCGTTGATTCCAAAATTTCCTTGTACGTTGAAATTACATTATCACTTAATTGTTGTTCCTTGCCTACACTTGGAGGTGTTTTAAGAAATAACAAATCATAAAGTGCCGGTGATCCACCATATTCTGCAATATTTTTCCCTTTTTTGTATAAGACAATATTTCCATTTCGAAAACGCACCTCTAAATTACCAATAAAATTTTTGTTATAATCTGTTTTTGAACCAAAACGTACACCATATACAGTATCGTATAGAGATGGTTTCGAATGTAATCCTTTCAGGTGTGCGTTTAACGTATCGGAAGTTGTGGTGTCAGCGGATGCGAGAGATGTATTAGTTGATGTCGAGGGTGTATCAAACACCGATTGCTAATATCTTCTTTTGAAATGCGATGCTGCTGCTGCTGCTGAATAGCTGTGGAGATTTGAAAGGAATGTGTAAGTTGGGGAAAACCTGATATTTGAGTCGACTGCACTGATGTACTGGGACTATGTGACTTTGTAGCTGGATAATGTTGTTGCTGTTGTTCTTGTTGTTGTTGTTGTTGCTGCTGCTGCTGACGTTGCTTAACCACATCAGATATTGTTGCCAACGGCTTAGAAATGGGTTCGTAAAACTTTTTCAATTCCACAACATGAAATTCTTTAGCCGCTTTAATTTGTTTAAATTTTTTTCTGACGGCATTGGTAGCTTCCACTAGTTTACGTTTTAAGTCGATCGCGTTATTCATGATTTTAACAAAGGACGTTTCAACAATCAAATGAGTGTTTTCTCTTATTATTACACTAATATATAGCTATCAAATCCTTTGCGGTATCTTCCCGATTTCACATTACTGTCTTTATCAATTACTAAAAATCCATACTTATTATCCCAACATTTTGAGCACATTTCTTGAAATTGAGTAAAAGTTAGATCCGGTGAAACGTGGTCGGAAAATATGTGTTTCATATTCAACTCATCTTGTTTAAACATAAAAATAAAATTGGCATTGTCTCGCACAAGCTGTTTAGGCATTCGCGAATATGTTTGCGCTAGGTAAAAGGAGTCGATATTTTTATGACGTCCCATGCTAAAGTACGATCTTATAACATCTTGTTTTTCACATATAACATCATCAAAGATAACTATATAGTTTGGTTTTGCATCGGACGGTTCCACAATATTACTGGAATCACTAAAGGCATAGTAGCCTAAACCTTTGATGGGTGCTAAAATTTTCCTTAAATACTCATATTTCGGTTGATACAGAGATTTCGAGTAAATATAGACATTTTCGAAACGTAGCCCAAGGGGGTGTGTAAGCAGCGAAATCATGACATTAGTTTTTCCACAATTGGATGGACCAATTAACAGGCCGCGAATAGAGGAAGGAAGTAGAGGACCGTGTCTCTTCATTATCTTCTTTTCAAATCCAAGTCCGACTTTTTCATCGAGATTGTCAATAGGAAATTTTTGTTTAAGATCGATAAGTCAAACGAAGTGGACGGTCTCACGTTTCCAATAAAACTGGACACGGTATTGTGAATTCGTTAATAAATAAATTACCATTCGAGGAACACATTCCTGGTTATCAATATTGCGGACCTGGAACAAAAGTAATAAAATGTGTAACAAGAGGTGATCTAGGCATTAATCCTTTGGATGCCGCAGGCAAAAAACACGATTTAGCTTATTTACATAATAAAGACAACATAAGTGCGAGACATCGAGGAAGGTGTTAATAAAAATCGACATGTTCGGAAAGTCAGTTTCGGAACAGCTATTCGACAAGCAGTTCGAAAGAAATTATTAAAAGCTGTCGGCAGCACATAGATCGATAAAAGCGGCAGGTGGCAAAAGGAAGGTTCGTACACCGAGAATAATACCGATTCCTAAAACTGGTGGAATATTACCATTAATACCAATTTTTGCCGGGTTATCAGCTTTGGGTTCATTAGCCGGTGGGGCAGCGGGAATTGTGCGCGCCATAAAAGCTGCAAAAAAAAGCAGCGAAGATAAAACCGGTGCCGGCCTGTATTTAAAATCGAAAGGAAATGGTTTGTTTCTAAAGCCATATCGTAAAGGTATGGGATTATTTTTAAATCGTAGATCAAAAAACTAATTGAATCCCTACCTCGAAGACCACTATCTAACATCGATATAGAAAAATATGCCAAAAAGAAAAAATAGGACACTTTCGATGCGTTTATATGAGGGATTCATTACCTAGACAAGGTCCTCGACGTTACGAAGCAGCAATTGTGAATTTGGATAGTACGCGTGGTGCAGGGACTCACTGGGTAGCTTATAGAAAAAATAATTCTAAAGTAACACATTATGACATCTTCGGCGATTTACCCCCACCGATCGAATTGGTACGATATCTACAAACGGGATCGGAAACATTAAAAATTATTTACTATACATACGATCGTCAACAGGATTTTGGAACAGTCTGGTGTGGACATTTGTGCCTAAAGTTTCTTGTCGAATCATCAGCGTAAAAGATGTCATCATCGTCACCATTAACACCGTAAATGGATCGCAATAACTTTACTAAAATATTGCAATCACTGAAAGCATTTCATCTAGCCGGTGGATTAAGAAAAATGACCGTGAAACAGTTAGAAAACATGCCCAAGGAAGTAATGATTGCATTAGCCCCAAATGAAATTCCATTCGTTTGGGAAAAGTTGCCCGAGCACCTCAAAAGCGATATCGATATATTAAAATATCAGTGCGGTTGCAAACATTATTTCAGCAGCAATTTAAACGAGGTTACGGCTGATGAGGATCTTACGGCTAGAAAAATATTTTGTTGTTATTGCAAAATCAGCGATGTGCGCATAAAAGCAGAAAATAGCATAAAAACATCACTATCTAATATAGTGAGAAAAGGTGTGAAGATGAATCTTTTTAAATGTTGCCGCTAAGAATTAAACCGAGATGTGTGATGTTTTATGTCTTATGTCTTATACGTTCACACTAACAGGACACTCGAGCGTCTTAAGCGCCGATTTTTATCCACCAGTCGAATTAAATAGAGAAAACAAATATGGTCTGGCATTGCTGGGATTTTACACATACAATTCAATTTTTAATGTGCACGAAAGCAACAATAAGTTTGCCTACATGAAGGAGGGTTACACCACCGAGCCGATACAATTGCAGATTCCACCTGGGGCCTATGAAATAGATGAGATAGGTAAAGCTATGTCGGAGGCTTTGAGGATTTCAACTGAAGAAAAGAACGATGAAATCTTTTACTTGGTCGCTAATAATAATACGCTGAAATGTGAACTGAAATCCCAATATACTATAGATTTCCGGGGAGAGGCGAGTATCGGTAAAATGTTGGGATTTAATCATACAGTGTTAAAAAGAGACAAAAAGCACGAATCAACCGAGATGGTGGAAATAATGAAAGTACGCATCATACGCGTAGATTGTAATATAATTTCCGGAGCATATATGAATTTTGTGGAAGGTCATACCTTGTTCGAATTCGATATCGACGTGGAGCCCGGTTACAAAATCAGTAAAGAACCACAAAATAATATTTATATGCCGTTAATGCCGGCAGGACGTCAGTTTATCGACAACATTACTCTTCGCATCTTGGACGATAGGGGTGATCTAATCAATTTTCAAGGCGAGAAAATAATCGTGAAATTGGAACTGAAGAAACTTTCATAGAAATGGATTTTTGCTTCAATCGTCAATTGTGTGTGCTGTCGACTAAGATGGGGGAACCGCCGAAACATAATAAAAGTAAAAGAAGAGTTAACGTCAAGGTTAGTCGTCGTCCAGACTTTAGATCACAAACATCTCAACAGTTAGCTGCCGAAGACTATAAATTTTTAAAATCAATCGGTCTTAAAGTGCGAAAATGATTTCCACCACCAGCGATAAAATAGAGGTTTTCTCCGAACCCATCTTGGACAATTCCATTATTAGTCTAGAAGAGCATACGTATAAACCATACAGATCTCAATCATTCAACAATTCGGATGAAGTCCGTATCCCCATTAATTTTCAAGATATTATACTGGATATCGCCGAAAGTTACATATATATCGAAGGAAAATTTAAACTCATAGACGCAACGAAAAGATGTTTTTTATCAATTAATGCCCTCGCATTTTTGTTCGATGAAATTCGCTACGAGATGGGAGGTGAGCAGGTCGCCGTGGTTCGTAAACCTGGAGTTACAACGACATTAAAAACCATGGTTTCATTCGGAAGTTTGCAACAAAGATCTCTCATGACGTGCGGATGGGGTCTCGATGAAGCAAACCAAGATATCGTAGACACGGCAAGTAACGTATTCTCCGGGAATTTACCCTTAAAATATCTTATGGGATTCGCCGAAGATTACGCAAAAGGTGTTTTCAACGTAAAACAAGATTTTATTATGATTATAGCTCGCACTTTTACCAATTGCTACGTCGGCGAAGTAGAGGCAGAAATTAGTATCGACAAAATCGAATGGAAAATTCGTCACATCATTCCAGACGACAAGCAAAAATTGAAAATACTGTCTCGCATTAATAAAGGTGGAAACAATGCCAGTGTCCAAATGGCATATCGTAAATGGGATCTGTACGAATTACCAGCTTTAAGACAAACATCTTCCGACGTGTGGGCCTTGAGAACGAGTACAAGTCTGGAAAGACCGCACTATATAATCGTCGGGTTTTAAGACAGCAATAATTGCGACAAGAAAGAAAAAATCGCAACCCAGTTTACCCACGCCGACGTATGCGACATTAGACTGTATCTGAATTCAACCGTTTATCCCTACGAAAGATGGAATTTAGATTTCGCCAAGAAACTGTACGCAGCAGCCTATTACAATTACGAAAACTTCCAAAGCAGCTACTACGGGCGCGAAATAAACGATCCGATGATAACGTTCGCGGAATATATGAAAAACCCCGTTTTTATTATCAATTGCAGTCATCAACCAGAGGCGATTAACTCATCGAGAGTGGATGTGAAATTGGAGTTCCAAACGAGAAAGAATAAATTCCCCAAAAACACTAAAGTGTACGCATTAGTTATTCACGACTCATTTTTTAGTTATAATGTATTAAACGGTTCGGTGACCAATAAATCTATATTTTAATGTATCTATTATATGTAACACAAAATAATGTTAAAATAAGGTACTTGAATCAATAAATTTGTAATGAGTGAAGTAGTAGTTTTATATTTATTTGAAACCTAACAAAAAAGAAGCGGGCGGAAAAGCCCGCTCTTTAAGAAAGGAGTACGGGAGTTTAGATAATGGTGGTTTATTAAGTGGAAAAAAGAGCTTAAATAACACAAGAAAAAAATTTTAAGGCAAAATATGAAAACAACGATTTAGAAAATTTGTAGGAAAGTAACGGTTAGGAACAGGGAAAAAAGTTATAGGAAAAAACTATAGAGGAAATCAAGTACCATAAGTAAGCATTTTTCTCGATAGTAAAAACGTAAAAAAATAATTTTTTTCAAAAAAAAATTGAAAAATGGTGAATGCGCGCTAAAGTTGAAGATTTAGAGCAAAATAATATTAGGAAATTAGAAAGAGAATTTTTTTCTACATATGGTAGTAATTTTTCAAAATTCGGAAAGATGAAATTTGAAGAAAAGGGTTATAGTAAGTTAGTAATTTGGATTTTTTAAAGCGCTGTAGCTCTGGAACCATTCAAGATAGAAAAAAAATAAAAGCACTTCGATAGCCCAAAATTTTGAGGAGAATGCGATGGTGTACAAAAAATTATATTTTTTTTTTTTTTCGAAAATGCTGAAGACGCGCTAAAGTTGAAGATTTAGAGAAAAACGGTATTAGGAAATTAAAGAGAGAATTTTTTTCTACATATTGTAGTATTTTTGAAAATTCGAAAAAACGAAATTTGAAAAAAAGGGTTATAGAAAGTTAGTAATTTGAATTATTTAAAGCGCTGTAACTCCGGAACCGTTCAAGATAGAGAAAAAATAAAAGCACTTTAATTACCTAGAATTTTGAGGAGAATACAATGGGGAAAAGAAAATTTGGAAAAATTCGAAAATCAAGAAAATATAGACTAAAAAATTCCAAAAATCTATAGAAAGGAAGTTCGACGGTCTCATGGGAGTATCGGAAACTTGTAGGGGAAGGTTTGGAAAGTTGTAGAGGTTTTTTATAAATCCGCCCCTTCTCCTGGTTGTCTATGCCCTCCCACCCCCCCGTTTAACGACGATTTGTCTCGTAGCTTAAGTGCCAAGTTATATGCTTGAGAACCTATGAAAATGTTAACACTCCAAACAAGGTTTCTATTATTTTTTTTTTTGTTATGTATTCTTCACAAAATATTAAGAATAAGTCTTTATCTAAACAAAAAAAAAACAAATCTAATTCCTTATTTAAAGTTTTTGAAAAAATCAATAATTCTACAAGCTCTCACCAATACACAACATTTAGAATCCGTTGGTGGGGTGGGGGTAGTTCCATATATATATGAGACTGGGCCAGTTACACAGTCATATATTCATCAACTCTCATACGATGAACATGGAGGAAGAAAGACCCGCCAGCAGAGGCTCATCTATCTTTAATGATGACACCGTCGCCGACAACGTTGGAGACCTTCAAGTCTTCGACGACGAAGAGGTGGATTTTGAAATTGACGTCCTACGTTGGGACGACTTGGATGAGCCGATTCCGCTAGTGTATGACCACGATCCGGGTCTCGTGGAATTAAACGATGAGGGCGATTGGGTCTTACAAAGACTCGAAACTCCGTCGCCGCAGCCAGAGCCGGACTCGACGGAAGATGCGGTGCTGGAAATTCCAGCATCACCGACACCCGACGATCCGCAGGGCCCCTGCGATTCGTCAAGCGGGTGGTCGACCAGCGAGGATGGGACACCATAAGCCCCACACTCTCCCTGGCCCTTTTTAAGGGCACACAACAACGGTGCTTTTCAGGACCACAAAATACTTTGATCGTAGTTTTAGCACATATTAGTACTTTGTTACTAATATTGTATGTATAGAATATACAATATTACATACAAAGTATTAAAAGTTTAGGTGCTGGTGGAACCCAGCTAAATCGTTCGTTCGTATTTGAGAGCAAAAACAACTTTTGGTCTCAATACGTAATACGACATTTGTTTTCACCTCCCACCATTAATTTGTCTTTATATATACGACCACCAATACTTATTGCAATCATTTTAGTTCAACATGTCTGCGAGTGAACAGCAACATATCCAATGCCCTGTGGTAGATTCTACCACAGAGAATTGTCTCGAGTGGGAGTCGGACGATCCCAGATGGGATGAACTTTGGCGGTTCATAATCGAATATGCTGAGGACAGCACCGCCACCACCGCCGTTGATGATGACGGGCCGTGCGACTCCACAACACAATAAAGAGTCGCATGTTTTTACAACCAAACGGTCCTTTTCAGGGCCACAAAATACTTTGATCGTAGTTTTAGTTGGTTATAATACTTTGTAACCAATATTTTGTTTTTTTTTTCATAAAAACATACAAAATTGAGATGCAAAGTATTAGAAGTTCTGGCGACAGAACCTTAACTTCTTAAACCGAACCATGTTTTAGCATACTTGTAAATATTATCAAAAAATATTTACAACTATTGCTATTGCGTAGTTTTAGTGGATTATTCACTCTTTTATATTATCTAATATTATGTGGGACAGGGCCTATATGAAATAACACACAAAAATAAATTTTCAAGTCATTTTTATTCTCTTTATAAAATATAAAAATCTGATCAAAGAATTTTTTTTATTAACTACAATATATATATATATATATATATATATATATATATATATATATATATATATACATATACATATATATAAATATATATATATATATATATATATATATATATATATATATATATATATATATATATATATATATATTTACGAACTTAATACTATAAATTAAAAGCTAATACCTACAACTACTTAACACCTACTACATAATTTATTAAAGTCCTCTAATTGTCTTTTATACCGCACACATTCCATCTTTTTTAACTGTAATTGTCTTTCCAGTTCTAAAATGTCACTCTCACACGCACTCACTTTTTTCACTAAGTTTTTTTCATTCGATAAATGTCTGATAGTTTGCTCTTCTGAGAGTTGGTGAAGTCTTCAACCCACTCCGGTTGCGATGTCTCGGAACATATTAAAGAAGAAGAAGCGGTTTCGTTTGGTGAAGACGACGATGACGACGACGACGACAACGAAGCAGCGGAAACTTCATCGCCTTCAAAACACCGCTTAAACCGCTTCTTCATAGGTTTCCGGCACCCCAATATCGGCGACAGTGGCGCTGGGGAAGACTTTACCTCCGACACTACTTCCTGCTCTACGCTGGCCGGTGTTGGTGGCGTTGGTCCATCGGGGCCTTCTATCACTTTCACTTCTACCGACAACGGCTCTTGTGGTGCTGTTTTCAGGAAGTCGGGTAATGGAACAGGGGTGGAGGGATGCTAAAAGTTAAACTTCTTCTTCTTTCCTTGTCCCACACCTTTAATCGCCGAATAAAAGGTTTTTTTATCGGCGATTTCCGACGTCCGCATAGTCAAAAGCTTCTTTAATTTAGAAGCTTTCGGAGAAGAATCCCTGTTAGGCCGAGATGGTTTTCGCACAACCACATCACTTATTATGTTGATTTTCAGCTCCTTCTCCTCCGTCCAACATTCGAGGAATTGCGCAGCCGACTCCACCAACTCTTCGTCGAGACCATCATTCAGGGCTCTGTCTTCGGCATCTTCTTGCTCTCTGCCACTTCCAAGCCACTAATGTTTTCCAACATGCCTTGTTGCGAACCGCAGCTCACGTCAAGAGCATCCAAAAGAGACCTTACACTCGATGACATCTTCGATATTACAACTCACACTATAACTATATCTTACTACTGCACTGTTTGGTGTTCTGACGAACTGTGAAGAGCTCGAGCCAGCAAGTCTGTTTTTATGACCATTTCCCCCACTACACCTCCTTTATTCCTTTTGTTCGATGCATTAAGTATAATATTTAAACTTGTCAGATGCAAGGCCAAGACCAAGGCCGACGTAACCGACAATACCAGGGTTGTTTTCAAGGTTGTAATTTTCATGAATTTTTTTTGTCCCTGTCAAGGTTATTTTAAAAGAAACATATAAATATAGTACTAAACTTGTCAGATGCAAGGCCAAGGCCACGGTCAAAGTACCCGTCAATGTCAGGGTCGTTTTCGAGGTTGCAATTTTCAAGGATTTTTTTTTGGTCCTGTCAAGGTTATTTTATAAAGTAACACATAAATAAAGTACAGCGATTGAAAAGTACAACATATTCAAACATCATGTTGCCAACTGATGAACAACCTAGTGAAGCAGCCAAAACATACAGTCATATACCAAAAGCTTTTTATTTAACTTGTCATCATTGTAAAAGACTAGGTATCTGCTGGCGAAATGATCTTACGTACGACTTCAACTACATTGACCTTTTCAGGGTTATATTTGTACAATGCAGCTTTTGTGGACTAGTTTACTACCAGTTCAAGGACATTAATGAACGTACCATCCAGAGAAGAAATTGGGTCATAGAAGAAGCTTACCTGTACAGAAGAAATTAACATGTATTTTATTTCTTAATTTTTAATTTTTTTGTTTGTTATATTTTTTTATTTTTTTAATAATAAAAAGTAAACTCAATCTTTTGTTATATTTTAATTTTTTTTTCAATAAAACAATAGTAAAATGAATCTGTATGTGTATTTATTAAACATCACCTAAAATACGTTTTGCAATCCATATTTTTCTGCAGAGTCCGTTTATTAATGAAATAGAACCATATATTAGGGTGAAATCTAATGGTTTCAAATCAGTCTCACATAACAATGTCAGAAGTAAACACTATTGATAAGTTCGGTCGCAAAAGAAAATTTAAGGATTTTAACTTTATGCGAGGTCCTTCAGGAATAGGTTTCAAATTTACACCTAATGGAGATTACGACATGAGAAGCAAAAGATTGTGCTATTTAGCAGAACCTCTTGAAGGAGACGATGCGACCACACGAAATTATGTTGATAATAGCCTTGCTCAGTGTGTGCAAGATACGCAGAAAGCTTTACATGACTCAACAATTGTTATTAAAGATATATTCAGAAACCAACTTGAAGGTTACGTACGCAAGAAATTAATTGAAACCGGTCAGGAACTTAGAGGATACATTGATGATACTGTTATTGCAATATATGAACTTAGGCAAGACGAACTGCGTGATGAACTTAACTCTAGAATGTTGAAAATTGAAAAGACTATGGAGGATCTTGTCATCAAACCTGTTTCACATTAAACATTTACTCGTAGACCTGTGCGTTTAATTTACTATTAGACAAATTTTTCCACAATAACTTTTACAGTTTGTTATTTGTCGACACTTCATTATATTTATAATTTTAAAATAAAGGTTCAATAAAAAAGCAATCAAGTAATGAATACATGTTTTTTATTTAAAAAAAAATAATTACAATACTATCGTTACATATTAATGTTGTATGTTCAATAGAAATAATAAAAACAATACAAATAATGAAATATGTAATTTCCAGATTACGTGCTGTCCTGACTTAGAAATGATTCCAACACGGTGACTAAATTTGCTAAGTTTTCTTCCGGGTCTGTTTTGTAAAAATCTATGTCTGCATGCCCCCAAGGTAGAGTTTTGGTTGAACTGGGAATTACATAACGTTTATCATCGCTATGTGACAATGCTACTTTATTTATTATGTTGGTATAAATGTTATGTAATTCACTTCTAAATGTCTTCATCTTTCTTAATATCAAACCACCCCGTTCAACAATTCTTTGGTAGTCTTCCTGATGAAGGTCTTTCTCGATAACACATTTTTTGATACCTTTGGCTTTTTTTAATTCATTATTAATGGACTTTACATAATAAGCCTTCGCGCCGGTACCATAAAAACTTATTATCAGATCACCAGGAAACTCATCTTTCATTCTACCAACTACAGAATTACTTTTAATTATGTTGAAATTATTAATTTCGGGGTAATTTGATGTATCAAATTTTTCGGGGTTTTCTGATATAGTTTGATAGAAGTTTTCCGTATACACTTTTAATATAAGCGAGTCAGTATCGGTGTAAAGTAACGAAGCATGATCGCCAAACTTGGATTTAATAAAATTTTAATAAAAATCGTATATTACAGTCTTTGATATATCTAATATGGAAAATCCGATATAAATTGGTTTATTGTACAAAATTTTAACTTTATTCATATGTATAACAATAAAGTTCTCGGTAAATATCGAGCTACTATTGAAATTGGGGCGGGATATTAGTGTTCTAGCTCCATTTCTGCCTACGCTGTTATCCCAATGTGTTACTAATTTTATATCCTTTCGATTTTCCACATTTTCCATTGTTTTACCAAATATCGCGTTATTTTTTAATTTAAAAGTGTCCTTCGCAAATTTTGTGGTGGCCTTGTTACGTAAATTGGTATTAAAATCAATATACGATTTTAGCCATTTTGATTGCTTAAACTGTAATACTCGATGGGTTTGCATTACCACTAAGTCGTTAGCGATGGCTTGTTTTAAAGTTCTATAGTGTACAATGTATTTTTTTTATCTTGTAAATTAGGAATTAATTTCGGTAATTTAGCGTTTTCTGTTGGCGGTATGATATTTTCTACTAGAAATGGAAGATCAGAATGTGCATCATGCAACTCAGTCGGATAATGCACATCCACTTCCAAAACGTAGCCATGTAAACTATCATCACCAACAGCCATAATATTTAAATCCAGAATTTCGCGCTCGCTTAACCATCGAAAACCACCATATGGTAATGCTTGTGACATACTATGACCATATAGATTTGTAGCATCAAGGTATGTTATAAATGAAGAAGGTTTTGTTGGGTCATAGTCTGGTAAAAAAATATTATTAGCGATGTGCTTCCTTTCTGTACACTGGCTTATGCCGCCGCGTATACATTTCTTAAAAAAATGTATAATGTCTATATCAGTTAAGAGCTCTAACTCTACCTTAGTCATACGCAGCATACAATCAAATGATAAACTTGGAAGGGTATAGTATTGTGCTGGATGAAGTTTATCGAATTTTAAACAATTATTCCGAAATTGCTCAAAAACATGACACAATAGCAACACATCTGATTTTAAATACACTTCCGAATAGTCCCCCAAAGTTTTACACCCAAACAAGCGCCATACTTCTTTTGCTCTTCTATAGCTTTCATCGCTAATATGTTCTTCCCGTAAATTATCATAAAATTGATCTTTACTTGGAAGACATGTATTTTCCATTTTTTCTATAGAGTCAATAAAGCTATAGGGAAAAACACCCTTTTGACGCATCAAATTAAATTGGTTGATATTTGAAAAATGTTTCCGCGTTTCAATAAAATCGTCGTCGTTTAGACCGCTGCCTAAATATTCCAAAGACGTTGACAGAAATTTAAAACTGTCAATAAATCGCAACTTTAAATATTTCCTCTTGACTTTTCCACATTTACTATCAAAATAATCGTGCACATAAATGCTTTTGGTAAATGATATGTACTTTTCCTTACTTTGAGCCAAAACACCAATTTTATCCCCATATTTACATAACTCGTTTATAAATAAATGGCTGTCGTAGCCGCTTAACTTATGAAATATGATAAGGATAAAAGAGGGTAATTTATAATTTAAATTACAAACGGAATGTGCAGCACCAAATCTTTTTGCACCAGTTGTGTGACAGTGGTCTCGTACTTTAATCTCACCCTCTTCAAAAGGGCCTTCACATATACCACATATTTTAGCATCATTAAACTCCCTTTTTTCTTCAGGCGTTAACGGTTTCATAGGCTTAATGTCTTTTAAATATGTGTTGTATCGAGCCCTTAAATCACACTCGATATGATCCACAAAGACTTGAGCTGCATTATTCCCACGAAATAGCTCAAATTTCGAAAGTGAGTCGTCAAAAGAGCATTTAATTAAATAAGCCAAAGAATATGGTTCATGTTTAAAACTTTTTACAGTGTAAGAATTTTGTGGGTTTGGTTGTACCGTTTCAACGGGTTTTAAAACAGATTCGAAATCTGCATAAACCACGAATGGAACGCGCATTTGCTTGTCTATACCCTCGAATTTTAAAATATTTTCCGGCACACTCTTTCCAAATTTATCGATTTTTAAATCCACTGAGGGTGTTTGCGTAAAAATGTGGTTACAATCGTAGCTTTGACGTAAAGTTAAAGCTGACGGTGTACTAAAATAAATGAGACAACCATCACAGAAATATATTTTATGTTGTTGACAACTAATTTGACTTGAAACTAAACGTGATAAATCCCGAATCCAACAATAATGACTCTTTGAACAAGTCGTATCACAAAAATGTTCACCGCCATCTTTACTACTACAGTCTTTTGTAATTAACAATAAATTTACATGTCTATCCAACTTTTTTGACGCATACCTCAGTGGACCAATAACTTCATGTATTACTTCATTATTTTCATATTTAGATTCCAGACCGTATACGTTAATTGATATGTTGTTCATTTCCTCAAATTTTTTAATGTCACGTAATTTTACTGGAAAATCCATACCTGTTAAATTTAGCACTCTAGAAAAATGGGAGTAGGATGTCTTCTGTGAAGGCGCTGCTGTTGGAGGAAACAATGCTGATGTTACAGCCCACGCAAAGCAAAATTAGCCCTGGTTAATCACATTGACGACAGCTCCTTTCTTTTCAATAGAACACGGCAACTTGATGTATGATGAGCCACCCATAGGCATATACTTGTTGATACTAACTTCCAAGTATAAAATTCGCACAAGAGCCCATCCTATAACAAGAAAAATAATATATAAAAATCAGTTTAATATATCGGGTTTTGATTTTTCCATACCTGAATCTTTCTCCTGGAACTCTGTCGCCTGCGTTTTTATTAATTCGGTGAAAGAATGATAAACGGCATCCAAATCACTTTCTACACTAATTATTTGATTAGCAGTGTTGAAGGATTTTTCACTGAATATTTCTTGTGATGGAAGCATGTACTCGCCAACAGCTGTCATGTTAACTTTTAAAGCATGATACACACGCAATAAATTTTTAACAAGTTCCACCACCTTGGATTTAATGTCTGCAAAGAACATTACGTAATCGGAATGCTCCATATCACTGCTAACCCGATAGGTTGCAATTCTCCTTTTGAAGGCACATTCAACGAGTTGCACACCATGACATACCGGCAAACATGAATTATTTTTATGTTGTTGTGTTCGTTTATGCGCTGACATATGATTTATTGGAACATCTACATTACATGTAGCGCAATTAATTACCGGAATCGTCGATGTATACTCTTCAATTCGGAGACGTTTTCCTCCAGGCACTTCATTAAATCTCGCCGCACACGATTCTCATTTATGACGTCTCATATTATAACTGTTAGTAAACTTAGAACCGCAATTTTCACAACCATATGCCATGATTTGTCAAATATTAACACATGTACTACCTATACAAGTCAGAGCCAACTGGTGAATGAAACTGCCCCATACCTTATATAAAACCATTCAAGGTCACCCCAAACCACGTAACATATCTTCAAGGTCACACACTCAAGATACCCCCCCAACAAAGTCAAGGTCGTCTCGCCCAAGGTCAAGGTCACACACACGACTTTGAACACAAGGTCAAGGCCAAGGACAAAACACACGTGCACTTTCAAGGTCAATGTCAAGGACATGTGGGCGGGGCCAAAGAGGGGTGGGGGCAAGGTCAAGGTCGAGGAGTGGGGGGATGAAGAGGATCAGGTTATGTTCACTACTTACAAGATAAAAAAAATACATTGTACACTATAGAACTTTAAAACAAGCCATCGCCAACAGCTTAGTGGTAATGCAAACCCATCGAGTATTACAGTTTAAGCAATCAAAATGGCTAAAATCGTATATTGATTTTAATACCAATTTACGTAACAAGGCCACCACAAAATTTGCGAAGGACACTTTTAAATTAAAAAGTAACGCGATATTTGGTAAAACTCTGGAAAATGTGGAAAATCGAAAGGATATAAAATTAGTAACACATTGGGATAACAGTGTAGGCAGAAATGGAGCTAGAGCACTAATATCCCGCCCCAATTTCAATAGTAGCTCGATATTTACCGAGAACTTTGTTGCTATACATATGAATAAAGTTAAAATATTGTACAATAAACCAATTTATATCGGATTTTCCATATTAGATATATCAAAGAAAACCCCGAAAAATTTGATACATCAAATTACCCCGAAATTAATAATTTCAACATAATTAAAAGTAATTCTGTAGTTGGTAGAATGAAAGATGAGTTTCCTGGTGATCCGATAATAAGTTTTTATGGTACCGGCGCGAAGGCTTATTATGTAAAGTCCATTAATAATGAATTAAAAAAAGCCAAAGGTATCAAAAAATGTGTTATCGAGAAAGACCTTCATCAGGAAGACTACCAAAGAATTGTTGAACGGGGTGATTTGATATTAAGAAAGATGAAGACATTTAGAAGTGAATTACATAACATTTATACCAACATAATAAATAAAGTAGCATTGTCACATAGCGATGATAAACGTTATGTAATTCCCAGTTCAACCAAAACTCTACCTTAGGGGCATGCAGACATAGATTTTTACAAAACAGACCCGGAAGAAAACTTAGCAAATTTAGTCACCGTGTTGGAATCATTTCTAAGTCAGGACAGCACGTAATCTGGAAAATCCATATTTCATTATTTGTATTGTTTTTATTATTTCTATTAAACATACAACATTAATATGTAACGATAGTATTGTAATTTTCTTTTTAATAAAAAACATGTATTCATTACTTGATTGCTTTTTATTGAACCTTTATTTTAAAATTATAAATATAATGAATTGTCGACAAATATCAAACTGTAAAAGTTATTCTTGAAAAATTTGTCTAACAGTAAATTAAACGCACAGGTCTACGAGTAAATGTTTAATGTGAAACAGTTTTGCTGACAAGATCCTCCATAGTCTTTTCAATTTTCAGCATTCTAGAGTTAAGTTCATCACTCAGTTCGTCTTGCCTAAGTTCATATATTGCAACAACAGTATCATCAATGTATCCTCTAAGTTCTTGACCGGTTTCAATTAATTTCTTGCGTACGTAACCTTCAAGTTGGTTTCTGAATATATTTTTAATAACAATTGTTGAGTCAAGTAAAGCTTTCTGCGTATCTTGCACACACTGAGCAAGGTTATTATCAACATAATTTCGTGTGGTCGCATCGTCTCCTTCAAGAGGTTCTGCTAAATAGCACAATCTTTTGCTTCCCATGTCGTAATTTCCATTAGGTGTAAGTTTAAAACCTATTCCTGAAGGACCTCGCATAAAGTTAAAATCCTTAAATTTTCTTTTGCGACCGAACTTATCAATAGTGTTTACTTCTGACTTTGTTATGTGAGACTGATTTGAAACCATTAGATTTCACCCTAATATATGGTTCTATTTCATTAATAAACAGACTCTGCAGAAAAATATGGATTGCAAAATATATTTTAGGTGATGTTTAATAAATACACATACAGATTCATTTTACTACTGTTTTATTGAAAAAAAATTAAAATATAACAAAAGATTGAGTTTACTTTTTATTATTAAAAAATAAAAAAATATAACAAACAAAAAAAAAATTAACAATAATAAAATTAAAAAATAAAGAAATAAAATACATGTTATTTTCTTCTGTACAGGTAAGCTTCTTCTATGACCCAATTTCTTCTCTGGATGGCACGTTCATTAATGTCCTTGAACTGGTAGTAAACTAGTCCACAAAAGCCGCATTGTACAAATTTAACCCTGAAA
Source organism: Diaprepes abbreviatus (assembly GCA_034092305.1). Classification (NCBI taxonomy): domain Eukaryota; kingdom Metazoa; phylum Arthropoda; class Insecta; order Coleoptera; family Curculionidae; genus Diaprepes; species Diaprepes abbreviatus. The sequence continues at coordinate 1,095,553 of JASJET010000117.1, forward strand.
AGGTCAATGTAGTTGAAGTCGTACGTAAGATTATTTCGCCAGCAGATACCTAGTCTTTTACAATGATGACAAGTTAAATAAAAAGCTTTTGGTATATGACTGTATGTTTTGGCTGCTTCACTAGGTTGTTCATCAGTTGGCAACATGATATTTGAATATGTTGTACTTTTCAATCGCTGTACTTTATTTATGTGTTACTTTATAAAATAACCTTGACAGGACCAAAAAAAAAAATCCTTGAAAATTACAACCTCGAAAACGACCCTGGCATTGACGTGTACTTTGAACTTGGCCTTGGCCTTGCATCTGACAAGTTTAGTACTATATTTATATGTTTCTTTAAAATAACCTTGATAGGGACAAAAAAAAATCCATGAAAATTACAACCTTGAAAACGACCCTGGTATTGCCGGTTACGTTGGCCTTGGTCTTGGCCTTGCATCTGACAAGTTTAAATATTGTACTTAATGCATTGAACAAAAGGAATAAAGGTGGTGTAGTGGGGGAAATGGGCATAAAAGCAGACTTGCTGGCTCGAGCTCTTCACAGTTCGTCAGAACACCAAACAGTGCAGTAGTAAGATAAAGTTATAGTGTGAGTTGTAGTATCGAAGATGTCATCGAGTGTAAGGTCTCTTTTGGATGCTCTTGACGTGAGCTGCGGTTCGCAACAAGGCATGTTAGAAAACATTAGTGGCTTGGAAGTGTTAAGTCCGGGGGTATTCGAAAATTGGAACGGCAGGGAGCAAGAGGATGCCGAAGACAGAGCCCTGAATGATGGTCGCGACGAAGAGTTGGTGCAGTCGGCTGTGCAATTCCTCGAATGTTGGACGGAGGAGAAGGAGCCGAAAATCAACATAATAAGTTATGTGGTTGTGCGAAAACCATCTCGGCCTAACAGGGAATCTTCTCTGAAAGCTTCTAAATTAAAGAAGCTTTTGACTATGCGGAAGTCGGAAATCGCCGATAAAAAAAACCTTTTATTCGGCGATTAAAGGTGTGGGACAAGGAAAGAAGAAGTTTAACTTTAAGCATCCCTCAACCCCTGTTCCATTACCCGACTTCCTGAAAACAGCACCACAAGAGCCGTTGTCCGTAGAAGTGAAAGTGATCGAAGGCCCCGATGGACCAACACCACCAACGCCACCAACATCGGCCAGCGTAGAGCAGGAAGTAGTGTCGGAGGTAAAGTCTTCCCCAGCGCCACTGTCGCCGATATTGGGGTGCTGGAAACCTATGAAGAAGCGGTTTAAGCGGTGTTTTGAAGGCGATGAAGTTTCCGCTGCTTCGTCGTCGTCGTCGTCGTCGTCTTCACCAAACGAAACCGCTTCTTCTTCCTTAATATGTTCCGAGACATCGCAACCGGAGTGGGTTGAAGACTTCACCAACTCGCAGAAGAGCAAACTATCAGACATTTATCGAATGAAAAAAACTTAGTGAAAAAGTGAGTGCGTGTGAGAGTGACATTTTAGAACTGGAAAGACAATTACAGTTAAAAAAGATGGAATGTGTGCGGTATAAAAGACAATTAGAGGACTTTAATAAATTATGTAGTAGGTGTTAGGTAGTTGTGGGTATTAGCTTTTAATTTATAGTATTAAGTTTGTAAATATATATATATATATATATATATATATATATATATATATATATATATATATATATATATATATAAATATATATATATATATATATATATATATATATATATATATATATATATATATATATATATATATATATATTGTAGTTAATAAAAAAAAGTCTTTTATCAGATTTTTATATTTTATAAAGAGAATAAAATGACTTGAAAATATATTTTTTGTGTGTTATTTCATATAGGCCCCTTCCCACATAATATTAGGTAATAAAAAAGAGTGAATAATCCATTAAAACTACGCAATAGCAATAGTTGTAAATATTTTTTGATAATATTTACAATTATGTTAAAACATGGTTCGCTTTAAGAAGTTAAGGTTCTGTCGCCAGAACTTCTAATACTTTGCATCTCAATATTGTATGTTTTTATGAAAAAAAAAACATAAAATATTGGTTACAAAGTATTATAACCAACTAAAACTACGATCAAAATATTTTGTGGCCCTGAAAAGGACCGTTTTGTTGTAAAAACAAGCGACTTTTTATTGTGTTGTGGAGTCGCACGGCCCGTCATCATCAACGGCGGTGGTGGCGGTGCTGTCCTCAGCATATTCGATTATGAACCGCCAAAGTTCTTCCCATCTGGGATCGTCCAACTCCCACTCGAGACAATCTTCTGTGGTAGAATCTACCACAGGGCATTGGATAGGTTGCTGTTCACTCGCAGACATGTTGAACTGAAATGATTGTAATAAATATTGGTGGTCATATATATAGAGACAAATTAATGGTGGGGGGTGAAAACAAATGTCGTATTACGTATTGAGACCAAAAGTTGTTTGTGGTCTCAAATACGAACGAACGATTTTGCTGGGTTCCACCAGCACCTAAACTTTTAATACTTTGTATCTAATATTGAATATTCTATACATACAATATTAGTAACAAAGTACTAATATGTGCTAAAACTACGATCAAAGTATTTTGTGGTCCTGAAAAGGACCGTTTTTGTGTGCCCTTAAAAAGGGCCAGGGAGAGTGTGGGGCTTATGGTGCCCCATCCTCGCTGGTCGACCACCAGCTTGACGAATCGCAGGAGCCCTGCGGATCGTCGGATGTCGGTGATGCTGGAATTTCCAGCACCGCATCTTCCGTCGAGTCCGGCTCTGGCTGCGGCGACGGAGTTTCGGGTTTTCGTAAGACCCAATCGTCCGCATCGTTTAATTCCACGAGACTCGGATCGTGATCATACAGCAGCGGAATCGGCTCATCCAAGTCGTCCCAACGTAGGACGTCAATTTCAAAATCCACCTCTTCGTCGTCGAAGTCTTGCAGGTCTCCAACGTTGCCGGCGACGGTGTCATCGCTAAAGATGGATGAGCCTCTGCTGGCGGGTCTTTCTTCCTCCATGTTCATCGTATGAGAGTTGATGAATATATGACTGTGTAACTGGCCCAGTCTCATATATATAGAACTACTCCCACCCCACCAACGGATTCTAAATATTGTGTATTGGTAAGAGCTTATAGAATTATTGATTTTTTCAAAAACTTTAAATAAAGAATTAGATTTGTTTTTTTTTTGTTTTGTTTTTTTTTTGGTTAGACAATAAGACTTATTCTTAACATTTTGTGAAGAATACATTACAAAAAAAAAATTAATAGAAACCTTGTTTGGACTGTTAACATTTTCATAGGTTCTCAAGCATATAACTTGGCACTTAAGCTACGAGACAAATCGTCGTTAAACGAATATCTCGCCCCATAAATGACGATTACTAAACTACGATCAAAATATAATATGGTCCTGGAAAGGACTGTTTTTGTGGCCCTAAAAGGGCCTGGGGGAGGGTCGGGTGCCTACCGTGGAGTAATACCCAACGATATTAACATCGACCTAGATGCAGCTCTTGGTCTTCTCATTGGCGGCACCGTCGCCGTCGCTGGTAGTGTCGGTGTTGCGGGTGGTGCCGAAGGTGCTGCTCCTGGTGCGGTACCCCCGCACTCCTCACACTTGCATAGTTTGCCGGGCACGAATGTCCTGACAATGCCAATGATCTTCTTTGGTGTATCTTCCATCTTGACGGTCGAACGTGTAATGATGAAATAATTTTAATACCGGCCTCTATATACATTCAAAAAGTTGGAGGCGGTAAGGTGGAGTGCATATATGCATTATATATAAGTTTGAGAATAATATGATTTTATAACTCACCGTATCTCTGTTATGGACACAAACTACCCCCCTCCACTTTTCTAGCATATAGTACTAAACTTCCTCTACATTTTTTTCAAATAAATTTTTTTGATATTTCTAACCATTACTTTGCTACATATTTACAAAAAATGAAAATTATGCATATATTTTAATTATTTTCAGGCAAGGTAAGGAAAATTTTGAAAATGTTTTGACGGAATGGTAATAAAGAAGAGTTGAAGTATATCACACTATTTTTCCCGATGCGCTAATATAAAAAAAAATTTTTCGTCTCATTTTGGCTGGGCTCTGGCGTTGTAACGGTTGACGATAAAAAATTGGAAAAATACATATATTGTGGGAAATTTTCTCTAAAATCCAAAAAAAAATTTCCGAAATTCTGTCACGGCAAATTAAAAAAAATCGATATTTCAAAATTGCGAAAAAATGGTGAAGGAGTCGGGCAATCGCTCTGAAACTATGAAAAATGAACTTCTCCACCCTGTGTTGGGTGGTGAGCCGGGGGGTGGAGGAGATGTGTGGTGCGCAGCGCGTTAGCGCAAGAGCACCACACTAAAAAAAAAAAACTCTAATGACCTCCCCTACAACTTCCACATACTCCCGTTCGGCGCTCCAGCCTCCTAACTTGAGAATTTCAATTTTTTCGTCTAAATTTTTTTCATTTTTAAGATTTTTCAAATTTTTTCACCTTTGTATTCTTCTCAAAATTCTAGGTAATTAAAGTGCTTTTATTTTTTTTCTATCTTGAACGGTTCCCGAGCTACAGCGCTGTAAAAAATCCAAATTACTAACTTACTATAACCCTTTTCTTGAAATTTCATCTTTCCGAATTTTGAAAAATACTATCATATGTACAAAAAAATTCTCTTTCTAATTTCCTAATATTATTTTGCTCTAAAACTTCAACTTTGGCGCGCATTCACCATTTTTCAATTTTTTTTTTAAATTTTTTTTACGTTTTTACTATCGAGAAAAATGCTTGCTTTTAGTACTCGATTTCCTCTATAATTTTTCCTTATAACTTTTTTCCCTATTCCTAACCGTTACTTTCCTACAAATTTTCTAAATCGCTGTTTTCATATTTTGCCTTAAAAATTTTTTCTTGTGTTATCTAAGCTCTTTTTTCCACTTAATAAACCACCATTATCTAAACTCCCGTACTCCTTTCTTAAAGAGCGGGCTTTTCCGCCCGCTTCTTTTTTGTTAGGTTTCAAATAAATATAAAACTACTACTTCACTCATTACAAATTTATTGATTCAAGTACCTTATTTTACCATTATTTTGTGTTACATATAATAGATACATTAAAATATAGATTTATTGGTCACCGAACCGTTTAATACATTATAACTAAAAAATGAGTCGTGAATAACTAATGCGTACACTTTAGTGTCTTTGGGGAATTTATTCTTTCTCGTTTGGAACTCCAATTTCACATCCACTGTCGATGAGTTAATCGCCTCTGGTTGATGACTGCAATTGATAATAAAAACGGGGTTTTTCATATATTCCGCGAACGTTATCATCGGATCGTTTATTTCGCGCCCGTAGTAGCTGCTTTGGAAGTTTTCGTAATTGTAATAGGCTGCTGCGTACAGTTTCTTGGCGAAATCTAAATTCCATCTTTCGTAGGGATAAACGGTTGAATTCAGATACAGTCTAATGTCGCATACGTCGGCGTGGGTAAACTGGGTTGCGATTTTTTCTTTCTTGTCGTAATTATTGCTGTCTTAAAACCCGACGATTATATAGCGCGATCTTTTCAGACTTGTACTCGTTCTCAAGGCCCACACGTCGGAAGATGTTTGCTTTAAAGCTGGTAATTCATACAGATCCCATTTACGATATCCCATTTGAATACTGGCATTGTTTCCACCTTTATTAATGCTAGACATTATTTTCAATTATTGCTTGTCGTCTGGAATGATGTGACGAATTTTCCATTCGATTTTGTCGATACTAATTTCTGCCTCTACTTCGCCGACGTAGCAATTGATAAAAGTGCGAGCTATAATCATAACAAGCTCTTGTTTTACGTTGAAAACACCTTTTGTGTAATCTTCGGCGAATCCCATAAGATATTTTAATGGTAATTTCCCGGAGAATACGTTACTTACCGTGTCTACGATATCTTGGTTTGCTTCGTCGAGACCCCATCCGCACGTCATGAGAGATCTTTGTTGCAAACTTCCGAATGAAACCATGGTTTTTAATGTCGTCGTAACTCCAGGTTTACGAACCACGGCGACCTGCTCACCTCCCATCTCGTAGCGAATTTCATCGAACAAAAATGCGAGGGCATTATTTGATAAAAAACATCTTTTCGTTGCGTCTATGGGTTTAAATTTTCCTTCGATATATATATGTAACTTTCAGCGATATCCAGTATAATATCTTGAAAATTAATGGGGATACGGACGTCATCCGAATTGTTGAATGATGGAGATCCGTATGGTTTATACGTATGCTCTTCTAGACTAATAATGGAATTGTCCAAGATGGGCTCGGAGAAAACCTCTATTTTATCGCTGGTGGTGGAAATCATTTTCGCACTTTAAGACCGATTGATTTTAAAAATTTATAGTCTTCGCAGCTAACTGTTGAGATGTTTGTGATCTAAAGTCTGGACGACGACTAACCTTGACGTTAACTCTTCTTTTACTTTTATTATGTTTCGGCGGTGTCCCCATCTTAGTCGACAGCACACACAATTGACGATTGAAGCAAAAACCCATTTCTATGAAAGTTTCTTCAGTTCCAATTTCACGATTATTTTCTCGCCTTGAAAATTGATTAGATCACCGCTATCGTCCAAGATGCGAAGAGTAATGTTGTCGATAAACTGACGTCCTGCCGGCATTAACGGCATATAAATATTATTTTGTGCTTCTTTACTGATTTTGTAACCGGGCTCCACGTCGATATCGAATTCGGACAAGGTATGATCTTCCACAGAATTCATATATGCTCTCTTTTTAACACTGTATGATTAAATCCTAACATTTTACCGATACTCGCCTCTCCCCGGAAATCTATAGTTTATTGGAATTTCAGTTCACATTTCAGCGTATTATTATTAACGACCAAGTAAAAGATTTCATCGTTCTTTTCTTCAGTTGAAATCCTCAAAACCTCCGACATAGCTTTACCTATCTCATCTATTTCATAGGCACCAGGTGGAATCTGCAATTGTATCGGCTCGGTGGTGTAACCCTCCTTCATGTAGGCAAACTTATTGTTGCTTTCGTTAACATTAAAAATTGAATTGTATGTGTAAAATCCCAACAATGCCAGACCATATTTGTTTTCTCTATTTAATTCGACTAGTGGATAAAAATCGGCGCTTAAGACGCTCGAGTGTCCTGTTAGTGTGAACGTATAAGACATGACTAACCATTAAAACATCACACATCTCGGTTTTATTCTTAGCGGCAACATTTAAAAAGATTCATCTTCACACCTTTTCTCACTGCATTAGATAGTGATGTTTTTATGCTATTTTCTGCTTTTATGCGCACATCGCTGATTTTGCAATAACAACAAAATATTTTTCTAGCCGTAAGATCCTCATCAGCCGTAACCTCGTTTAAATTGCTGCTGAAATAATGTTTGCAACCGCACTGATATTTTAATATATCGATATCGCTTTTGAGGTGCTCGGGCAACTTTTCCCAAACGAATAGAATTTCATTTGGGGCTAATGCAATCATTACTTCCTCGGGCATGTTTTCTAACTGTTTCACGGTCATTTTCCTTAATCCACCGGCTAGATGAAATGCTTTCAGTGATTGCAACATTTTAGTATAGTTATTGCGATCCATTTGCGGTGTTAATGGTGACGACGATGATGAAATCTTTTACGCTGATGATTCGACAAGAAACTTTAAGCTCAAATGTCCACACCAGACTGTTCCAAAATCCTGTTGACGATCGTATGTATAGTATATAATTTTTGATGGTTCCGATCCCGTTTGTAGATATCGTACCAATTCGATCGGTGGGGGTAAATCGCCGAAGCTGTCATAATATGTTACTTTAGAATTATTTTTTCTATAAGCTACCCAATGAGTCCCTGCACCACGCGTACTATCCAAATTCACTATTGCTGCTTCGTAACGTTGAGGACCTTGTCTAGGTAATGAATCCCTCATATAAACGCCTCGAAAGTGTCCTATTCTTTTCTTTTTGGCATATTATTCTATATCGATGTTAGATAGTGGTCTTCGAAGTAGGGATTCAATTAGTTTTTTGATCTACGATTTAAAAATAATCCCATACCTTTTCGATATGGCTTTAGAAACAAACCATTTCCTTTCGATTTTAAATACAGGCCGGCACCGGTTTTATCTTCGCTGCTTTTTTTTTACAGTTTTTATGGCGCGCACAATTTCCGCTGCCCCACCGGCTAATGAACCCAAAGCTGATAACCCGGCAAAAACTGGTATTAATGGTAATATTCCACCAGTTTTAGGAATCGGTATTATTCTCGATGTACGAACCTTCCTTTTGCCACCTGCCGCTTTTACCGATCTACGTGCTGCCGACAGAGCTATTTTAGATGCATTCATGACATTTTTTTCCAACACATTTTTACTTCCGGCTTTTAATAATTCCTTTCGAACTGCTTGTCGAATAGCTGTTCCGAAACTGACTTTCCAAACATGTCGATTTTTATTAACACCTTTCCTTTTTGTATGACGTGTGCCTTTACTAGATGTTTTTTTGTTGATAATGATGATGGTACACCCATATCAAAACGTTGTTTTCCTTTCATAATGTTCGTAACTAACCAAGCTGCTGTTTTTTCACCTAAACTGGAATCTTTCGATTTTACTCTATTCCAAGCACTTTGTTCGAGCTCGTAATCCGCTCGATGTCTCGCACTTATGTTGTCTTTATTATGTAAATAGGCTAAGTCGTGTTTTTTGCGTGCGGCATCCAAAGGATTAATGCCTGGATCACCTCTTGTTACACGTTTTATTACTTTTGTTCCGGGTCCGCAATATTGATAACCCGGAATGTTTACTTCGAATGGTAATTTATTTATTAACGAATTCACAATACCGTGTCCAGTTTTATTGGAAACGTGAGACCGTCCACTTCGTTTGACGCTCGGCATCTGAATGATAGTTTTTGTGAAAAATTGCCTATAAAATATCAAATTTTCCTAAGATGCGCGTTATCGATCTTAAACAAAAACTTCCTATTGACAATCTCGATGAAAAAGTCGGACTTGGATTTGAAAAGAAGATAATGAAGAGACACGGTCCTCTACTTCCTTCCTCTATTCGCGGCCTGTTAATTGGTCCATCCAATTGTGGAAAATCTAATGTCATGATTTCGCTGCTTACACACCCCCTTGGGCTACGTTTCGAAAATGTATATATTTACTCGAAATCTCTGTATCAACCGCAATATGAATATTTAAGGAAAATTTTAGCACCCATTAAAGGTTTAGGCTACTATGCCTTTAGTGATTCCAGTAATATTGTGGAACCGTCCGATGCAAAACCAAACTCTATATTTATCTTTGATGATGTTATATGTGAAAAACAAGATGTTATAAGATCGTACTTTAGCATGGGACGTCATAAAAATATCGACTCCTTTTACCTAGCGCAAACATATTCGCGAGTGCCTAAACAGCTTGTGCGAGATAATGCCAATTTTATTATTATGTTTAAACAAGATGAGTTGAATATGAAACACATATTTTCCGACCACGTTTCACCGGATCTAACTTTTACTCAATTTCAAGAAATGTGCTCAAAATGTTGAGATAATAAGTATGGATTTTTAGTAATTGATAAAGACAGTGATGTGAAATCGGGAAGATACCGCTAAGGATTTGATAGCTATATATTAGTGTAATAATATGAGAAAACACTCATTTGATTGTTGAAACGTCCTTTGTTAACATCATGTATAACGCGGTCGACTTAAAACGTAAACTAGTGGAAGCTACCAATGCCGTCAGGAAAAAATTTAAACAAATTAAAGCGGCTAAAGGATTTCATGTTGTGGAATTGGAAAAGTTTTATGAACCCATTTCTAAGCCGTTGACAACTATATCTGATGTGGTCAAGCAACGTCAGCAGCAGCAGCAACAACAACAACAACAACAATATTATCCAGCTACAAAGTCACTTAGTCCCAGTACATCAGTGCAGTCGACTCAAAGATCAGGTTTTCCCCAACCTACACATTCCTTTCAAACCTCCATACCTATTCAGCAGCAGCAGCAGCAGCAGCATCGCATTTCAAAATAAGATATTAGCCAATCGGTGTTTGATACACCCTCGACATCAACTAATACATCTCTCGCATCCGCTAACACCACAACTTCCGATACGTTAAACGCACACCTGAAAGGATTACGTTCAAAACCATCTCTATACGATACTGTATATGGTGTACGTTTTGGTTAAAAAACAGATTATAACAAAAATTTTATTGGTAATTTAGAGGTGCGTTTTCGAAATGGAAATACTGTCTTATACAAAAAAGGGAAAAATATTGCAGAATATGGTGGATCACCGGCACTTTATGATTTGTTATTTCTTAAAATACCCCCAACTGTAGGCAAGGAACAACAATTAAGTGATAATGTACTTTCAACGTACAAGGAAATTTTGGAATCAACGAGTGCTGTCTACAACAATTTAAAAAAAAATTATGGTTTACGGGAGACCAGATGGAACAAATAATTACGAATTATTAAATCTCTGATAATGGGCACAAAATTAGGCGGTACTATTACAAGAAAAAATCTCTCGGAAAAACTAAAGTTACCCACAAAAAAGAAAAAATTTCAATATGTCTACTGGAATAAAGCTAAAGAGTTGGTGGATCGTTTACGTTTGTTGTGGAGTTCCAAAATGGCCGGTCACACTGGACACGAAAATGAAATTATGTCAATCATAGAGGAATTACGAGAAGAAGATATAATATATTAAGCTCAATATTTAATGATATTATTCAGTTCTTCCTTCGATCTGAAACCTTTAATATTACTAATAATATGGAGCCCAGTCTAGAAAAAATCAAAATTGTTAATGAACTACATAGAACGGCTAGAAAAAATTTTGTAAGACGGCGCACGATAATAAAAGGATACAGAGATTTGTGGCAAATTGATTTGGCTGAAATGCAACGGTATGCTGATGAATACGATGGTTATCGTTATATTTTGGTCTGTATAAATTGTTACTCTAAATTTGTCTATACCAAAGACATAAAAACAAGACTGGTATAGAAGTTACTAATGCGATGAAAAGCATCATTGAAGAGGCATCATATACACCAAGAAATCTGCAGAGTGATCAAGGAAAGGATTTCTATAATACAAACTTTCAAGCCCTGATGAAAAAATATAATATAAATCATTATTCCACTTACAGCACAAACAAAGCTGCAATTGTTGAGCGAGTCATAAGGACTTTAAAAAATAATTTATATGAACAATTCTCGACAAGAGGATCTTACGAATGGATACATATATTATCGGCAGTAACAAAAACCTATAACCATTCGAAACATGTCACCATTGGAATGAAGCCTGCAGACGTGCAAGAAAAAACACAAATTAAAGCATACGATTATTTAAAAATTGTACCTAAAAAATTTAAGTTTTCCATGGGTGACATTGTGCGTATTAGCAAGTACAAAAGCTTATTCGAGAAAGGATATACGCCCTCTTGGTCAATCGAATTGTTTAAAGTTGTAAAAGTTAACGTTACAAATCCACCTACTTACTTGTTGGAATCGTTAGAAGGTCAGCCTATAAGAGGGTGTTTTTACGAATCAGAACTACAAAAAACAAGCAGTCCTGGCGTTTATCTAGTAGAAAAGGTCCTTAGGCATCGCAAGAAAAATCACACCGATCAATTATTTGTCAAATGGCTAGGATTTCCCAACCACTTCAAATCTTGGATAGATAAAGCTAATATTGTTTAAATAACATATTGTATGACTATATTTTTGATTTAAAATGTAAAATAAATAAACAATATATTGTAAAATAAAGTTTTTTATTTCAATCTTCATCATTAAAAACAATGACAATAAAACATCATACACATAAATAACATTCCAATATTCTTGGAGGGAAGATCCAATTCACCGACGACTACGACGTTATCTTCAAGGCTATGCCACTCGGAGTGCGTTCTCCTATTCTTTAACCTGCTTTCCCTTTTTTAGATTTTTTTTGAAGTCGAGCCGTACGACAGTGCGCTTAATGAGTCATTTAAAGGCTGATGAGAGAGTATTTTCTGAATAACTTCAATTTTTGTTTTAAGCTCATTATTATTTTGGTATATGTCACATATTACAACTGCAAAATTGTAAAACTTTCTATTAACAAAGTGTTTTGTCACAGCATCGTCATCATCTTTAGGTTCGCCTAAGTTGGTTATGATTTTTCCACCCATATCATACTGCCCATCCGCTGTAAGTTTAAAACCAATCCCTTGTGGCCCGGATAATATATGATATTTTTCATTACATTTCTGACGACCAAATTTATCAATTGTGTTGTTTCCTCGACTCATTTTTGATCTTTACTAAACTATTTTATTTTTATTTGCCCTACTTATATTAAATATTTCAGCTGAGAAAAAGAAACACTGACTATGATCTACTAGGTTGGTATGTTTATAAAAGAAATAAAACAAAACTGTGATTGTAACAGATATTTATTTACAGTTATTTAATTGCACAAATACAAAAATTACAAAAAATTAATTTTCCATGTCTTCATTTTCGTTGCTCAAAATTCTATCCCATCCGACACTATTTCGATCGTCAACGTCTTGCGCTGTTGCTGTTTCAGAAACCAATTCATATTTTGCAGCAAGCTCACCTGGTAAATGTGGAATATTGATGAAGTATTCTTTTAATTCTTCTTCAACCATTTCAGCACAAAATGTATCCATGTCTATGGAACCATATAAAAATTTGTCGCACAAGTGTGCCCCAGCCATAAAATTGATTGCATCCCTGATCTCGTTCTTATATTGATCTTTACTTGCATCAATATGCGGCCAATCATTTACGCTGTCTAACATATCGTGAGCCATATTTCTTAATTCTCTCCCCAACCAAAATATGTATCTATCTACACATTCGTTGACGGTCGTCGTCGCATCAACAGACATATTTAACAGAAATAATGAACACGCGTAAGTATTCTGACATGTGCAACTATATTTTAAATTTAATTACATCCTTTTTTTCAAACAATTTACATACAATTTACTCCAATGAGCCAAAACGTAATAATGTTCGAGTATTGTTTCCAAAAACTCTAGTGCAATGCCCCAAATAAGTTAGAGTGTATTTATCTTTAGTTTTACTCATAATATCTACAATATCGTCAGATAGTGTTTCGGCCACACGTTTTGGCAAAAAAGTCTCAAATGTGCTATTATCACCGTCATCGTGTAAAGCCACTAAAAGAGTTTTACCAAATCGTGTAATCATTGAAACCGTCTTTACAATTTTATACACTTTGCCTACAATCATTTCGGTAACCTTTTTTCTCTCTAAAACCTCGAAATCTTTGCTGAACATTTCATTAATTTCCTCTAGAGTTTCTTTTGCAATACTCATTATTGAAAAAATGGTATATAAATCCAAAAATTACCGTGAATATAAAAGCACTTTCAGAACACTACACGAACACAATATTTGATGTTTATGCCACTGATATCTGCGACTGTTTGAAGTCACTTCTTTTCCCACTAACCTTTATAGCGAGTTTTCAAGGTCGAATTGTAACAATGGTGGGGGTAGCTTAACGATAGAAATAGTGGGAGGAGTATTCAAGGTCAAATGATGTCACACATTTAAATTGATATAAGGATAACTTCAAGGACAAAATATAATGAAACAAATAACTACATTTTATGTACTTTATTGATTGATTTTTTTCTGCCGTTCTTCTATACATGTAACATTATCACCTAAACCTAATTTTCTTAATTTGTTCAATAATAATTGTTCGTTTTTATTTCTTAGAAAATTCTTACAAACTATACTCGCTAAAATACACACTTCGGCATGGTCCATATACTTAAAAAATACACTAAAATCCTGAGCCTCCGAATCTTGCATTTCAAATGCGTAAAATTCCGAACAAGCTGCAGAAATTAGAAATTCTTCGTACATTTCTCGCACTAAACTTTCCATATTAACTACTACTACTAGGTTAAACTTAAGTCCTACATTCTAATTTCATCTAACACAACCGGATCTGCAATGAACCTAATCAGTTTTTCCAAACAGTCACTAAACCCCAACTTTTTTATTTCACAAACAAAGTCTTGTAAATTTATTGTTTTGCTGCAATATTTACGACATGCATTCGCAGCCTTTTCATATTCATAAGCCAAATCACAATAGCGCGACGCCCATTCTGCTCGACTTTTCATTGCATCATTGAAATAATTTCTAGCCGTTTCAGTGAACTCATCGCCCAATTTTTTTACTGTCTCTTGCAAAGCACTATTCATATTATTCACTCATTTTTTACATTCACGACACTTTTTTATTGCTGGTGGTGGCCCATCTATATAATGACGATATATTTGTTCATAGTGAATGTAACAGGGTAAGCTTAACTGTAGTTCCTTGTCACACCGATATGGCGCTGGCAGCTTATCCCAAATTTGTCGTATACTCAGCGTATCAACGTTAGTTTTTAAATATTCGAGAGGAAAAAATGCTAGATCCTTCTCTTCAAAATCACACAAACTTTTTAAATTACTCTGCCGACTTGCTCTATAATTTTTTCTTTAGATAGTTCCGTATCTGACATTTCACAATGAATGAATGTAAATAGACTCACAAAATTTTATAGAACAATTTGCAAGGTCAAAATTATTTCAAGATCATCTCACACTATTACAGTGCACAAATAACTACTTCAAGGTCACACACCCAAGATAGCCACTAACAAAGTCAAGGTCGTCTCGACCAAGGTCAAGGTCAAGGTCACACACACAACCTTGAACACAAGGTCAAGGCCAAGGACAAAGCACACGTGCACTTTCAAGGTCAATGACAAGGACATGTGGGCGGGGCTAAAGAGGGGTGGGTCAAGGTCAAGGTCGAGGAGTGGGGAGATGAAGAGGATCGGGTTATGTTCACTACTTCTGAGTGCCAAAGAGTTATGAATTTTAAGTTATTTAGCAGTTTTTGGAGGGATGAAAGTTTTATTTTTCCAACAATTGATTATTTTATTATTTTTTCTTTCATATATGTTAGTTGGATCGTTTTTCATATTTTTGTAAGTAGTATTATCTGCAAGTAAGTTTTTCATTTCTTTATCATATTCCGTGCAGTACATTACAACAGTTTAGTTGGATTTATCAGGTTTTAAAATTATTAATTCGGGGTGCTGTTTTAAAATAAAAACTTACAATTGATATTCCAAAATAATGTGTGTAAAAAATTTATTTCTAAAACTTTGAATTTACTAATTACAGAAAGTACCAAAAATATAGCTTTGTTAAGGGAGTAGATAGCACAAGACCCAGAATGTTTGAATGATACACTTCCTAAAGCTTTATTTGACAAATTCATAGATAGGGATAATAAAAAGACTGAAAGAATTTTCTTGGAAATTAAAGACAATAATATTAAAAAAATTAACGGTTTAATGGATAGGAAAAAAATTAAAATTGCAACCACGATTAGAATGGGTGGAAAATTTAACTGATGTAGAATTGCCAGATTATGCTCCTGAAGTTTTGAATTTATGGCCAAATTTTGCTATTCCGATAGAAAAGGCAAACCAGCTACCAATCTCTGACATAATTTGTAACATTGGAACAGCATTCGTAAATCTTGATTCCGTCGCAAAGGAAGACATTAGAGCAAAATGTTGTAACAGCTTAACCAGCTACAGGAATACCTTTAACAAACATAATAACAAAAAACAAAATACTATTCTAAATAAAACAAGCAAAACAAAAAATTTTTTAAAATAATTAATAATTTTAAAACCTGATAAATCCAACAAAATTGTACTGCACGGAATATGATAAGAAAATGAAAAACTTACTTGCAGATAATACCACTTACAAAGAAATGAAAAACGATCCCACTAACATATTTCAACGAAAAAATAATGAAATAATCAATCGTTGGGATAATAAAACTTTCATCTCTCCAAAAACTGCTAAAGAACTTAAAATTCATACCTCTATGGCACCCAGAATCTATGGATTACCCAAATTTCACAAAAATGGCATACCACTAAGTTCCATTGTATCATGCATACAGTCACCTTTTGAACACCTGTCAAAATTTTTAAAAAACATCTTACAAAACATAATCAATAAAAACCAATACTACATAAAAGATTCGTGGGATTTTAAAAACAAAATAAAGAATATAAATTTATCTAACGACTATATACTAATTTCACTTGATGTAGTATCTATACAAATATTCCTGTAGAATTGGCAAAACAAAGTATTTCAAAAAAGTGGGATGAAATTAAAAAATTCACCGATATACCGTTGGACGAGTTTTTGGAAGCCATTACTTTAACCTTAGGCTCAACATATTTTGTATATGACAAAACTTTTTATAGACAAATTGAGTAATGCGCAATGGGTGCTGCCATTTTAAGTGTCATCGCACAAATAGTGATGGAAGACCTCGAAGAAACAGTTATAAATCAATTAAAATTTTCTATTCCATTCTTTTATAGATATGTCGACGACTGCATAACTGCAGTGCTTAAAATCGAATACAGAAACATACTTAATCTATTTAACAGCTACAATAACAGACTAAAATTCACCATCGAAATAGAACAACATAATAAAATTAACTTTTTAGATCTCACTTTGCACAACACTAAGAACAAACTTAGAACCGAATGGTACACAAAGGAAACTCGGTCTTCAAGATATCTACATTACAACTCAATGCATCCATTATTCCAAAAAAAAGGTGTGATACTTAGTCTTGCCGATCGTGCAATTGAATTAATCGATAATGAGTTTCGATCAAATGCCATTAAAATAGCAAAGGAAGCACTACTAAAAAACAATTACCCAAACAACCTAATTGAGTCAATATTTAAAAAGAGAATAAGTAGATTTTATAACAAAGGTAGTCATTTCATAAAAAGAAACAATAATAATACCCAAAAATATCTAACACTTCCATACATCGCAAAGGTTTCGCATAACATACAAAACATATTTAAAAAGGAAAATATTACTATATGTCACAAAGCTCATAACTTATTGAAAAATAATTTTTCCAAATTAAAAACAAAAATTCCAAATGACAAAAAGAATAATATCGTATATGAAATTCCATGCAACAACTGTGATTCAGTGTATATAGGACAAACAAGCCAATATATAAAAAATAGAGTCTATGGACATAAATTTGATAAAAAAAAAATAAAACAGCCCTAACACATGCTGAAAACTAATCATAAATTTAACTTTGAAAAAATCAAAATTTTAAGAACTAAAAATCATAATAAAAAACGAGAATTTTATGAGATGATAGAAATCAAAAAAAAAATAAGAACGCTGTAAACTCAAAAACTGACACGAGACAATTAAGTACATTATATAATAATTTATATAAATAGAAACTATCCACATGTTTTAACAAACAGCCACCCTTTTGTCACCGTTAAGTATATTATCCCTATCTATTAACGCGAGAAGTAAAAACACTATTGAAAAAAATTAACCTTTCTGCAGACAAGTTCAGTATAATTTATAGTTTCAAAGTGTTTTGTTCTGTCTCCGTTTTGTTGTATTTTGATGTGAGAGTTCAGATTAACGTAGAATTAATTTTTAATTAATATCTATAATAGTAGCGTGTTTAAATGTAATATTTTCTTGCAGTAATTTGAATGTACAATGCTTGAAAAAGGCTAGGGAAGTTCCAGCCGAAAAGTTACATTGACGTGTAAATATATGTTCTCAACTAGGAAAACTTTGTTGTAATTTAATTATAAAAAAAGGACTGAAAATCCCAAGAAAACCCTCCAAATAACCACACAAGAATCTATATATATATATATATATATATATATATATATATATATATATATATATATATATATATATATATATATATATATGTATATATATGTGGCATTCTATCTTTATTGCGTCTTTTCAAAAAAACGATCTTATTGCAACTATTGGAAGGAGTGATGTTAAACAAATTTAAGCCGTGTATGTTGGTAGAGAATTTAATTCTCAACCTGGGTATCGTCTTCAAATTAGAGAATTCGTCTTTTTTTTATTCATTTTTTTACAAACTTCGTACCTTGTGGGACTCCTTTCAAATTCTAAACAATATCAGCTCCACACGAATGTATATTGTACATTATTGCTTCCGGCGCAATTGCCAAACTTTTATTTTTTATTAAAGTCAAGGAATAAATATAATATATTTTTGGATAATATTGTAATAGTGGTGTAGAAACAGCCACCTGAGGAACATCTCACCGGTAGTTTCCGACGCCAAGAAGATTCAAATATCAGAAATTACGTTATAGAAAGTATGTCAAAGAGTGTCTGTGGAACCCACTGATAAGTCCACTGCCGGCGTCAGAACGAAACACACGGGATTTTATTGGTCGAAAATTTGCAAATCGTTCTCGGTTACGATGAATTTCAACTATATATTCAATAGCAGTTTATTTAAGATTAAAATGGATAACTTAAACACAAGGACTGAGACTCTGATTTGGTCATCGAATTCTCATGATTATTATATGTCATTTATTAACATTAGTTTAGGTTATCTAATATACAGGTTTACTGATTATAAATGGATTACTCATCTAACTCATTAATTTAATAAGCTTCATGAAGATGTAATCGTAGTATATCTAACGAATTTTTTACAAAGATAAAAGAAAAACAATCAAACGTTAGATTTTAAATTTATGGGTGCATGTCCAGCATCGACAAAGTTTAAATACCTCAAATCAGATGATAGTATAGAGGATGTTCCCTTAAAAAATTTAAATTTTATGTCATATATCCAAAACCTGATGTTTCATTGTTTTTCTTTAAAATTTCTAAAAAATTCTTTAGAAACGCTACCAAAAGAGTTAATGGGTGGCTCATTTATAACGATACACCCTGTAGATGCAGAGGAGATCTACAAGTGAGATTACCTGTAGCCTATATTTATTTCCATATTAAAAAAATGGATGAACGGTGAACATTCTTGTTTGTATTATTACAAAATAGATCGGCGTGACATACATATTGACATTTTATTCAAATATAATGAAGCATTAAGAAATAAAACATTGACAGCAGAGGGCTTAAACTGACAAGAACAACAATAAGCCAAGCAAACTTTAAACCCTAAAAATATAGGCATAAGAAAATCATTTTTTTTATTACTGAACCGACAAAAATGGAGAACTTTATTTATTTTCGAGATAGAACTATTTCTCTTACATACTTCAAGGCTTTATTGCCAGGTTCTTATCCTTAATATCCCTATATAATCATTTATTGGTTGATTGTAAGCAAAACAAAATTGATCGACTATAAAATTTAATTTCCATGGCAACTAGATCGGTTATAAGTTTTAAATCTTCTTATTTAATCTGGCTGATATACTTCCGGATTCACTAAAAAGTTTAAAAATTTAGACCTTATTTAGCTGTGATAAAAGTGAGAACTGCAGTTAACCAGTTTACATCGTAAATATCACCAAAAATATCGTGTTTCACTTGCAATAAAAAACGAGGGGAAAAATCTTGGAACTGTTAAATAGAGAAATGTTTTTACGGAATTGAGTAAAAGTTTTCATTGTTACCAATCTGTATTTCCTCATCATAGGTTCTTTTCGGAAAAACTTCTATATTTCTAGTCAATGATGAACATATTCAAAACTTGACTGGATTAGTGTTGCATGTGTCAATTTAAAGCTTTTGTTGTCAAATTAGTACGGTTAAAAATTAGATAACTTTAGTGAATTAGAATGGTAGATTTTATACATTTTTTACGGGTATTTTTGCTCAATATACAAGGAACGATACCTTCTTTAGAGACAACACCTACTTATAATCATACAATTAGCTTTGCGCTTACTACTCAAAAGTAAAATAAATATAGTTCTTAATAACTAATCATCAAAAATTCTATTAAAATAAAAAATGCGTTATGTTGACACACAAATAAGAAATATAAAGTTATAAAAAACATTAAAAAATCTGCTCTTTTCTTTTATAAAATATAGAATAAATATTAAAACTATTACTTTTTTTCTTGTATTCATTCTGCTTAAACACTTTTATTTTGGTTGTCTTTATTTTCCATCAACTTAATATATTTTTGATTTTCACATTCTTGCCTATTCGAAAAATTCTTCTTTCCCTTTTTTTGCGCGGTGTATAAGAAAATGGATTATGAGGTTTTCCTTGGTTTAAATTTAGAGCAGACGTAGCAACAATATCGGGAGATGTGGATAGAAATGGATCATCGAGATTTGGTAATATATTTTCATCAATATCGCCTTCAGCATCACTTTCGCCGTTGTTACTATCTAACAAGTTTTCTTCCAATATTAACTTAATCGAGAGTTTTATTTTAAATTCATCAGGTACACCTTTTTCAATATGATTCAAAGCTTGAAAACTTTGGCTGCCATCATCTGGAACTCTATATTGTAGTGAGGACCACCTGAGTACTAATCCTGTTCCTTGTAGCAATATCATCTAGAAACTTTTATTAGTCATTGTGTAGGGAGATTCTGCACTTTTATTCTAGTATGTATTATAGGTGTATATAAGTAGAGAGAATATCAATTAAGAGTTAGTTAAAATTTAATAATAAAAGTGTAAACAAGTAGTTATTAAACTGTTGAAGTGAACAGTAGTGTGATTTTTCGAGCAGAGTGAGTCAATATAAACAGGAAAAAATCGTAAGAACTGGTATCAGAAGCAAGGATTATCACCGAATTTCCGGAAAATTCTATTTGTAAAACAGAAGAGATAAAAAAACTGTCGGATTTGTCATGAAATATGATGACAAAACTAATTTTAGATTTCTTAAACATTCTATTTTGAATCAAAACATAACGAAAAACCGAATTTACCATCTAGAACAAAGCCTAGAATCGAATTTTCGACGATATTCTACAATATTCCATTTGGAAACTTAGAAAAGGTAGCGAGAAACTGACTTTACCGTAGAATTTATAATCAAGAACATTTACTTGGAAACTAGAGAATATCTCGAAAAACTGTCTACACCATCAAATATGTCCTCAAGAAAAAAATATAGAACCGAATTTTCGACATATTTCTGGAACATTATATTTGGACACTAAAGGATATAGTAAAAAACTATTCACCATCGAATTTGTCATAAAAAAAACAGCTCAGTACCGAATTTTCGACTAAATTTCAAATCATTCTATTTAGAAACTAGAAGATGGCGAAAAAGTGACTTCACCATCGAAAAAACAAATTTGGAACCGAATTTTCGACATAGTTCTAGAACATTCTATTTAGAAACTAGAAAAGCTAGCCAAAACAAACTTCACTATCAAATTTAATATAAGGAAGAAGTTTAGAACCGTATTTTCAACAATATCCTAGAAGTTTCTATGGTAAATATTGTCGAAATGGAATATATAGAAGAACGTCGCTCTAAAGACAAAAATGAAGAAGAAGAATGCCGCCAAAAAAACAACAAGAAGAATCACGTCACCGAAAGAAAACAAAGATCAATATAAACTTTGCTAATGGATAAAAGGGGCCATTGTAAAAGAATTAGATAAACGCAAAAGTTTAAGAAGGAGAGAATTTAAGTGTAACAAAACATGAGAGAAGTACGCCAGGAAGTTAGTAGTATTGAATCAATTGTGTGGAACAAGACATAGGAAAAGTGTGACAAGAAGTGAAAGAAGTCGTAGACAGGAGAGAATCTAAAATGAAGAACCTTCATACAGAAATCAATAAAATAAAGAAGCATGGGCTCTTCTAAGCACTGGAGTTCTTGCAAATCATTCTACAACTCAACAAATAGAGCGTATGTTGCGTATAAGCAAGTTTGGTTATTGGAGTAAAGCCTTGGGCATGGTTTTGGAAATAGAGGGAGCCTATAATGTGTCAAGACCAAAAATAAGAGCGGTTTCCAGAAAAGAAATCAAGGATTTATTGAGTCAGATAGTGGAGAAAATTTTATATTAAATCTTTAAGAAACCA
Source organism: Diaprepes abbreviatus (assembly GCA_034092305.1). Classification (NCBI taxonomy): domain Eukaryota; kingdom Metazoa; phylum Arthropoda; class Insecta; order Coleoptera; family Curculionidae; genus Diaprepes; species Diaprepes abbreviatus. The sequence goes on from JASJET010000117.1 coordinate 1,117,594, forward strand.
AATACAAGAAGCGATACTTTACACTATAGAAGAAACCAGATAGAATGCTAAATATGTGGACCCAAGTGTTGGCCAATATCGAGAATGCCCCCTGAGTTATTTTTATTCATAGCCTAAGAAAGACCGCCAATATTCTTATAATTGAACGATGTCAATGTTACGCCTTATATCATGACTGTTGATACTGGTGAAGCAATACCTCTGATAAAGTCAAACCTTGTGGTAAAATTAAAATCCTACCTTGTCCAGAGGATCAACAATGGGAACTGTAACTGAAGAAGTAGATGCTGTGATTGGAGAAAAGTTTGTGGAGCTTCAACTTGGAAGGCTAAAATTAAACTATTTGGTGTTAGTTGCTGATGTAGAGGATGAGCTTTTTCTGGCTATAGACCGAATTCGTCAGTATGGATTTTTCTTCAACAACAAGCTTATCATCCTAAAGTTTAGCACCAAAGAATTTATTCTGTCTATGAAATACAATACCGACATAATCAGAGACGTTGCCTAGCAAGAAAACCAAAATAAAGGGAAGTACGGAGAAGATCGTTTACGAAAGACTAGACAGGAGTTCTGGCAGCTACGTCGAATTTGTACAACACCTCAACCAGCCCTGTAAATTTCTAGTAGCGAAGGCAATAGTCAATTCAAATGACATCATATTAATAAGAGTAATGAATATTCTTCCTATGTCAAAATTATTAAAGAAGACGTAGTAGCATTATACGAGCCAATTAAATGTTTGGTATAATGTGAACAACTTGGCCAATATATATGAATGTCGTGATATAATGAACTTATAGAAGAGCTTCAGACATATTCAAAACATCTTTCGTCTCAAGAATTTGAAGAAGCTAAGACGTATATAAGGAGGCAAAATGATGCTTTTGAGGCAAAAAATGGTAATACACGTATGACAAACATCATCTAGCATGATATAAATACTGTCAGTGCACAACCAATAAGGCAGCCATCAAGAAGACATCCCATAGCCCAATGCCAGGGTGTGGAGTTCTATGTAGACAAAATGATGAATGAGGGGACTATAGAAGAATCATCTAATCCTTGGTTATCTCTTATAATATTGGTTTGTTTTGACTACAGAACATTCAAAGACGTTACTAAGAAAGACTAAGCGTTGGTTGGATCACAATAGTTTTCTACACTAGATCTAATAAGTGGATATCATTGGCAAGTAGGCATTCAAAATAAAGATACGGGAAAGACTGCTTTTTCCGTTGACACTGATCTCTATGATGTTATGTCAGATAGAACTGCGAGGTCTTACATGGAAAATAAGTCTATGATGTCATGGTTATGGGAAAAATATTACAGAATCTACGGGGAGAGTTTGCAAGAATTAAACACGCCAAACGCCAACCATCGACTTAACCTCAAAAAGTACTTACCATTTGAACAAAAAGTTGAATTTCCTGGGCATGTAGTACTCCACAATGAAGGAAAAAAGCAAATAATAAAAATAGACGTCAACCACATGACCAATATAAATGGAGAAGTTTTCTACGGTTATACACATACTATAATAGATTCATAGAAGGTGTTGCCAATATTTCTTCACCCTTACATAAGCTCATTGAAGAAAAAATTCTTTATTAATGAACTTCTGATATCGATAAGCAAGGATGCATTATATTCCAGTCCAATTTTAGGCTATCAACAAGATCATGAAAAATTCATATTGGATATTGATGCCAGCAACAAGGTGGTAGAAGCTGTATTGTCTTAGATTTAGGATGGCCAAGGACGAGTTATTGAATATTTCAGCGAAGTGCATTTAAAACTGGAAAGAAATTATTATGCCACGAGGAAGAACTGATCGTCATCACCAAAGTTGTCCACCGATTTCATAAATATTTGTGTGGACAGGAATTTTTGATAAGGACAGACCACGTAGCTATTAAATGGCTCCTAAAGATGAAGCAACCTAAAGGACAAATAGTAAGCCTGAAAAACTCCTACAGTAATATTTTCAAATCAAACATAGACCATAAAAATTGCATAATAATTCAGATGCCCTTTCAAGAAGGCCGTGTAACGAAGAATGCAAGTACTGTAGCAAAATAATACAAAGAGAAGTGTATCCTATTCAGAGAGTCACTTTTGTCGTTGATCCAGAGTACAGCTCAGATGAGAAAAGATTAACTTGAACACGTGACATTTCTTCAACTTAAGGAAACTAATGTTAGTCATCGAAATTAGAAAGGTATAGGTCAATGACTTACATTTAATGCACTTTGGGTTTAGTGGGACCACTATCGATTGAAAAACCTTTACTAAAGAGATCCTGGAAACATACCGATGGCAAGGAAATCAGAATTCAGGTGTACCTAGAAACAAACTTACAGTAGTTTTAGAAGAAATTCACAATGGAAAATCTGGTGCTCATTTAGGAGTTAACAGTACTTCAGAAAAACTTCAAGAAAGATTTTACTGGGTTAATTATTATCAAGACGTAAAATTATGGTATAAACAGTATTCTACATGTGCAGTCAGCCATGGTTCAAGCACAAGATCTAAGGGAAAAGTAAAGAAATATAATGTTGAAATATCTTTTGAACGGATGGTTATTGATAAACCTGAGTCCTTTCCAGAAACAGATAGAGGCAAAAAATAAATCTTGTTTGCTATTGACTATTTCAGTAAATGGCTTGAGGTATTTGCTATCCAGTAGCTGAAGATTTAGTCAACAATGTGTTCGACCGATTTGTAATTTCTTTGGAGCTACATTCTGGCCACGGAAGTAATTTGAATCTAAGCTTTTCCAAGACTTTTGCGAACTACTTGGCATCGAACAACAGCAGAGCATGAGCTAGGAGTTAGTTGTAATTTAATAGTGGATGAATATAAAAAGAATGAAATCATAACAATCTAAATTTCTAAGTACTGTTGGAGTATGGCTCATACATGTTACCAGTTGTTAGATTTCATTATTGAATGAAAAAATTGAGTAAGAGTGGGAAGTGTTTTCCAAGGCGAGCGAATGTTATTGATGGCGGATTTTTTGCTCTACAACGATGGGAATGATTTCTTAATATTTTGTGCCCCACCATATTAGTTAATGAATTTGCTTTTACGGGCAAGTAGCTATTTTTTGTTGGAACAAAATTTTCTCTTACATTAAATAGAATATTAATATGTGCCTGACTATCGAAACTAAATAAAACTGCCACTCTTCTACCTCTCTTGCCTCTTATAACCATATTTTAAAGGATTTTTTATAGAATATGTTCAGACAAAGATACAACTTTGATAAATTCTTTATTAGCGCTCATTTCTTAAGAATTCATATTATTAACATGTAAAGGCATTCTTCACAATCTTCTGGAACGTTTTTGTTTTAATAATATTACTCTGCAGTAAAAAGACTCTACCAAGTTATTATGGAATATTTATTTTCTGTTAGATTTTTTAAATCTCATTATCATTAGGATTTATTAAATTGTGTCATCATATCTTTAAGTCAGTAGTTAATGAAATGAGTTAATTTGTAATTTTATTAATTTTCAGATTATTCGCGGCTTACGATAAAACCTCAAACCTCCAATTTGATTTAACGACGCGAATTAAAATTTTATAGCTAGCTTCTGCTTCAGCAAAAGCGATAGAAAAATAATAAATATGTTTCCTATAAACATTTAATTTAACACTGATTTAATGAATATTCATCGTAAGTCGGAGATAAATATCTTTTTATTATATCAGTATTAGTTAGCTCAAGTCTTGTCAGTTCAGTGAGGATTTTGCACAGCTGTCTTATCTTTGTCGAAGCTACTTATATAAAATGCTCTTCCCTGTGGGTACTATATACCTTGGCCATAATTCGCAAATTAAAACACCATTTTTCGCTTGTCTGCACGCATCTGAGGAAACACATCTTCTGATAATTTTGTCAACTATTTTGTTAGTTGCCAATTTTGATTGACATGCAAATGCGTATCATCTTAATCCCGCCCGATTTTTCCGCCATAATTCACTGGACGCAATAAAACAATATATGCGCGACCAGTCAGATACCAAATAAAGCAAATATAAAATTATTACTTAAAATAAACTCCAAGGTCACTCCAATAATCTATAAATAGAATGCTACGTTGCCAAACATCGGTCGCAATAATATTAAGAAAGTGAAAGAACAGCGTAACAGCTATACAGAAATATATATTTTTACGCCTCTATACGGAAGTTCGCTGAACTAACATTATACACTTGCTTTCAATGTGATACTATTGTTGAGTCCAAAAAAATTTTGTAAATATACTTTTATTTCATCAGTCTTAATAGATGGCGCGGAACTGAAAATATATTCAGAAAGATCATGTGACAACCAATGAAAAAAATTTAAACTCACCAAGCGCGGGAAACCTGAAAAAACAGCGGTCGAATTATTGCGTCTGGTATTCAGACGTAATAAATAGATGATCGCAATAATAACCGTAAATGGTCAATGTACGGCTGCAACAATGATAGCAGGCCAAATATATATATATATATATATATATATATATATATATATATATATATATATATATATATATATATATATATATATATATATATATATATATAAATATATATATATATATATATATATATATATATATATATATATATATATATATATATATATATGTATATGTATATATGTGGGGATATTTTTTGTAAAATATGCAAACCTTAATTTCCTGACAAACACTTTTGTTACATTTAAATTTTTCTCGAGACACTGACAAACCTAAAACAAAAGATGTAGTTTTTGTGTTTTTGCAATCTGGAAACCAGTCACGTGGAAATCTGAATTAACAGTTCGCTTTTGCACCAGAATCATTGTGTATACAAGCAGTGTTGTGATAAATATATAAATGAGACACAATTCTTTACTTTTGTAGAAAATGAGGATTTCGATTCAAAATAACAAAAGAAGATTCCTCCGAAATGTTCATCCAACATTTATGATAATTAAGAAAAATTTTAAAGATATAGTAGTTATCGCACACAATGGTCAAGCTTTTGACGATCAATTTATCTTAAACTAAAGTTTGACAGAAACAGACAAGTTACCGGAATTAATTATGAGAGACACAATTAAGTTTATAGGCAGCTTAAATTATTTTTCGATGCCTATTAGTAAGTTACCTAAAATTTTTGGACTAAAAGATGATTTTAAAAAAGAATATTTTCCACACAGAGCAATATTCGCAGGAAACCACCAATATATAAAATATAAATTCCGAGAGATATCCTGCCGACATGTCTCGGAATTTATATTTTATATAGGGGTTGCTTTCTGCGAATGTTGCTCTCGTTTCAATATAGCTCCACTGATGAGATCATGAGGTGGTCGAAACACGTATGGAGAGAAGATCAAAGTTGCATTTGGAGGAAATAAACTGTTTCCATTGCAGCATTTAAATTTACCCATTTGCTTCAATTCTACGTGTAGTAATATATGATATAATTTGCATATTTTTACGTGAGTAAAAGTTAATTATATATCCTGTAATACATCGAATTCGTTTTTGATTCACAACTCTTTTTCGTCTTATAGTGTATCATTCTTTGAGAGTTTGATAAATGCTGTAGTTTTATATGACATTATCTGGTATGAATTTGAAGGTAATAACTGAACGAAATATTTTATTTTAATAAATTTTCATTTATTTACATTCCATGTCACTTTCAAAAAATGTAAAGTTATAATCAGTAATAGTTCAATTAGCATTGGTTTTGGATGTATATATGATTCTTCTAATACGAGCACGGCATGTAGAGTATGATTATTTATGGTTTAATATGCAGTATAGAATTTGTAATATTTATCGAACTTTATTTTAATCATGATTAATAACTTCGGGCTGTTTTGATTATAATTTTTTTTTGATAATTTTCCAAGGCTTATCGATATTTAATTTACTACCTGCCGTGTAAGTTCAGAGCTAGATGAAAATGCTCCAGGCTGAGAATAAAGTTGGCAAAAATGAATATCAAATATCACTAAAATTTGTCATGTGAGGCTGTGATGAGAATTTTCCTTTTTGTTTCTTTTACGATTGAACCGTCAAAAGCAGCTGACAGATTTTGTCATTGGTTCTGAAAGGGCAGAAAGCCAAGTGAAAATCCGTTTTTTGAATAGTCCACTAATTAATGCGGTAAAATTTTGCCTTAATATTTAAAAAAAAAAAACGAATTTTGTTTTAGGGCCTTTCCGGTTTTGCTGGTTTTCCTAATTTTTCTACTTTCTGACTTTTCTGGCTTTTTTTTTTCCTGTGTCCTAGCCCGTATTTCTACATCAATTTTTGACCTAAATTATCGGGCTTAACTTTCATTTGGTTAGTGGGTTGGGATCAACCTTAATTGGCTCCACTTAACTACAAATAATCACCACTAAGGATCCAATCATCATCATTAGATTAAATAAATGGAAGTGGTTGATATAGTGTACATAGAGAAACACAAGGTAGGAGAAAAGCGTTAATTTAAAGAAAAGAGACCTGGACATCGAGGACTTTTTTAGTACATTCACATATAATATAAATTCATTCACATATAATATGATATAAATTGTAATAAGATCTTGGTAATTCATTTTTTATAAAGCCCACTTTCCATACCTATGGCAATTAAAAAGGTTCTAAACGTTTTGCCGCCAATTTACTACATAATTTTTAAAAATTAAATAACATCTAAACTATAGTTACCGAGCAAGAATATTTAAAAAAATTGTAGGTATCATTCCTTCTTTATGTATATATACTTTTTTACTCAGAATAAAATAGAACAGTTATTGTGTTTTAAACAGTCGTTTTATTATGGAGCTGTACACCAGCAATACAGCAAACTAACATCATTCCTGGAACCCATGTGTTTTATCACTAGGTAAGTACCACAAACAATTTAAAATAGGTGACGCCTACTTGGTAATCAAAGCAAAGTATAACTGTCTCTAAAAGAGATACGGACCTAGCCTCCGACATATTGAGCTGCCGTACGCATCCGTTGCTGTATCCTATAAGAAGGTAACAAGTGACACTATATATTCTTTCCTTTTTCTCTACCTGAAAGGAGAATTACATATGGGCGACTAAAGTTCCTCTAATTTTAATTATATATATATATATATATATATATATATATATATATATATATATATATATATATATATATATGAATAGTTTGGTTATTCCGGGTTTCAATCCGTTCGTTCAAAAAATCGTTTTCACGCCGTTTCGCCAAAATCTCATTTGGCATTTTCAAGTGCGGTTCGACTCGTTACTCGTCAGTTCTCTCTCTTCTTAGTTCTGTTTTGTGGCGCGTAAATAAATAGTGCTGATGGCTCTCTGACACGGGAACAGGCCACATACAGTTGGCCATGTAAAAAACATGTATTTTCGATTTATTTATCGACATTGCAAATGCAAGCCGCACTGGGAATTGTATCCGTTTAAAGTCGAATGGCATATCGTTCGGAATCATGGGGATGCGTGGAATCAAAACGTCTTCGCCTTTGTGCTTTCCTTTTAAAATTGTGGCTTCGATGACGATGTCCATTAATTTCTTCACCGCAAGCCGGGTGCCATTATAAAGACGTGGTTGGTTTATGTTCCGCAACATAATGACTACCGACCCGACTTTGAATTGCAGAGTATGAGGTGGTAATCCAGGCAATTCCAGCGAATTTAAAAATTTCGTTGGATGGTTGACGATATCATCTTGGTTAGTAACGGAATCAACTGATTTGTATGTTATCAATTCGCCAGCTATCTTATTTTGAATCTGAAAATTAATTTCGTTGCCATCGACATTTTTTGCAGCCAATGTAACACGTTCGCTCAACCAAACATGATTATTATAATTTTGAGCAATGTTTGGGAACACCATTTCGATCAGTCCGGTCTTTGATTCAGTATATTGACAAAAATTGGCAGGCAATGTAATGTATCTAGAAGATATGTCAACAGAAATATTTCCATTACAAATGTCGAGCAATTGTTTGGAAAAAATTTCTGCAGACAGGTCGTTCTACAATTCGACTCGCATGTTCATATTCAGATTGAGTGCATTGACATGATTCCATAAAATGGACGACTTCCAGTATGTATTAAATTCGTCAGCTGCCTTTGAAAGTGGAATTACTGGCAATGTTTGGCTAAAATCACCTGCCAAAAGAATCATAGCACCACCAAACCAGTTTTTGGTTGTTTCTTAAATCTTGCATCGTGCGCTCCAATGCCTCCAAAGATTTTTTATATGCCATCGTGCATTCATTCCAAACGATTAATTTGCTTTGCTGTAGCACTTTGGCCATCGCAGAATCCCTTGAAAGATTCCAAGTTGAAGTTTCATGGGTTTGCATGTTCAATAGCAATTTGAGTGCTGAATGAGCTGTTCGACCGCCTTCCAACAACGTAGCTGCAATACCTGATGAAGCAAGTGCAAGTGCAATTCCATTTTGCGATCGAATCGTTGCCAAAATCAATGATATTAAAAACATTTTTCCAGTTCCACCGGGAGCATCTAAGAAGAAAAATCCACTATTTCCATCGTTCACTACTTTCATGAGCGTATCGTAGGCATATTTTTGTTGCTGATTTAAAAGGGGAACGTTTCTTTGAACGGTTTCTCCCAATGCCTCGGAATCGTATAGGGTTTCGCGTCTCAACTCTTGATTAAAAAATGCGTAGTGCATTGGGCAACAGGGCGTTGTCATTCCTAATCGTATTAATCCTTTGTTGGTAAGCATCATGCACATATCCTCAATTAATATTAATGCTTCATTGTAAATTTCTTCGTTCATTTGCAAATCTGCATTCGATGTTCTTAGACGCATCTCATGCAATATATCTTCGTCCATATGATATTTATATTTGTTCCACAAGTCAATCGATGTTGATGGAAAGCATGTAGACAAAATTTTAGAAAATAATGTTCGTATTTGTTTAGCCTTTGACGAAGTCACAGCATCTTTGAGAGTGTAGTCCCAATGAGAGTCATTTTCTAGCAATCCCAAACATTGACATGCTTCTCTGTATGTGCCGCACAATACACCGTTAACAGTTAGCAGATGTTGAAATGATGTTGGGCCATGACCATACACTAATAGTAAACTCAAATAGAAACACTCGTCTTGGCTGGGATGGACTGTGTAAAGACGTCCTAGTGCATCGATATAGAAAATACTTGTGGGTAACCTGGAACTGGCTGCCCTTGTTTTCGTTGTTGAAATTTCTTTAATGATTGATTCCAGGTATAATATCTTGGCATTTCGGAGGAAAGCAGTGTTCGGGCAAAGTCATTATTCTGACACATTTCAAAGAAGCTGGTCAATATTTTCGATGGCGGCCTGTCAGCTCGTTGTAATACGTTCTCCGTTGTAAAATACACTCTTTGACCATTTTCCAAATGCACAGCCAAGTGAACAACCGTAGGGTGTCTTTCATGTATAGCTAATGAAAAAATACGCCATATCGCTTCGTTACTACTTACGTAGCGGCCCATTTAAAATTGAGTGATTTCATCGTTGGAATTTTCGGCAGCAACTCCGAACACAGCCATGTCACTACTTTTGTTCACATACTTGCAAATGTATTTAATAGATTTTACGAAATGACAAAATTCCACATTTATGTGCGCTTTAAATGTCTTGGACAGTAACAGCGAAAACGGAACAACCCAACGATTATCAACTTCAACGTCCTGTTAATTCATTTTGACTATTGTTGCCCTTTCATTGCCATCAGTGGATCAACCGTCATTACCAGTGATAGTTTCTGCTACTAATTGTCTTGGATAGCGTTTTGTACATTTTGCGTCAACCGTACACGGAGAATTGAGATTTAATATTCCACAGGCATCATGAATCATATTTTTTGTAACAACCTCATGTAATAGTGGATCTTCTTTATTATCGGGAATTTTCGCTGATATCACCTAATCAATTTTATTAGGTCTTATCCTCTCAACTAACCAAATAAGAATATGTGCATGTGGCAATCCGCGATTTTGCCACTCAACTGAATACATCCAACAGCGCGTCTCGCCGAACACGCGGTGCTTAATAATAAAATCCATTAGTGATTTTAATTTTTGTTTGAACACCCTTGCGGTGGTGTCATGGCGATCAATAAGTGATTGACCAGGAATAATTCTTGTCGAATTTCTGTCCACTGCGGATTGCACGTGAACGTGATAAACGAATCTGGTGTACCATAATGAAGTACATACGACTTGTTATCTTGGGCATATTCATGCATATGTCGCGGACTTCCGACGTACGTTGCTGGGAGAATAGTCATTCTGCCGACATTCTGTGCGTTTCCGTCAGTATTGATGACATCCCGAAGATGAATGTATTTCTCGGAACGGAGTTTTACCTGGTTCAACCTGATAAATGTCAATCGCTCAGTTTCAACTTTGACGTACATATCCACAGCATATTGATGAAATAGAAGCCGACATTTTTGTTAGTTTCGGCCCCTGTAAATAAATTTTTGTGTTAATAAGATAAAGTAACGTTGTGTATAAGGAAGATTAGTAAAAGAAGGTTAGTTACTTATCTGTAACTGGATTTATCATCTTGTTTGAAAAATGATACCCATCTTCACCTTGCCAAAATAAGATATAATGCATCATATGATCGATGTGTGTGAAACAATATCTCGGTATTCTAAATTTTCACCAACTACGACAATAGCGACTCCATTAATTGTTGGCGCATTAAAACTTTTTGCGTGTTGTCCTGCAGGCGTCTTATCGGCGCTGATGATAATTTTGTGGTTATCAGATGGCATGCGGTCTAATGTGGTCTGGAATAATGCAACCAATTCGTTGTATTGATGGAAAAATGTTTGGAGTTATTCCACAATTTGTCTTTTCACCGAATTGTTGTGTACAACGCTGATCGACTTGTCTTGCTGAATCACCTATAAAATAAATTTGCAAAAATTTGAAGTTACTATCCGGAGTTGGTAATAAGGAACCTGTTCGATGATATATTTGACCCTGAATCTGCAAGAGTAGATAGGTGTAATATAGGTAATTGTATAGCGAAGTGATGTACCGCCATGTGACTGGCAAAATACGTTGGCAGCATTGATATTCCCCCATTAACCTCTGTAAACACACTCATTTCTTATTGCTTTTGGCAATTTAGATCTACCAACGTACTTTATACCGTGTTAATTAAAGGCTACCAACGCATTTTGCACCAGCCACATGGTGGCAAAAGTTTATTGTTTCCTATTATACTTCCCTTGAAAGTAGGCATAGAATTAGCTCGAATATCTTTTGTTGCACCAAATGACGTCATTTGAAAGCAATTATTGTACTGCTGGATATGAGTCACAAAATATATAGAATCTGGCCCATTTCCGGAAACTAATGAATGTAGAGGCTCTGGTGGCGATACCAATGGCGTCAATTTGACTTTGCCACTGGCGCGACACAATCCAGGGGCTTCATTTTTAAACTTAAATGACTTGCAATGTAGACACACAACGTTCATTTGTTCAATAGCAACGATTTGCTGTGAACTGTAATCGATTGCCACATTATAATTGAATGCAGCTCGATGACATTTCTACGTTGTTGATTTCGATTCCATCGATTCCTTTCAACTTCATTTCGCGCTTCGCGTTGCTCGTCAGCTTGACTTGCTCGTATATATCTTTGACTTGCAAAATTGCGAGTTCTGCGACCTATGTTGGTACGTCTAATTGGTGGCATTAGATATATGCTTTTGAGTAATTATCACTTTCAGTTCTGTTATTTGAAGTAATCATGATCACTTCGACTCAATTACAAGTAAGTGCATATTCAAAAGAACATGGAGTTATCAGTTTCACTTTTTTCATTTTGATCAGTGATAATTTACTCAAAAGAATACAGCCATTGTAGACCCTCTTTTCAAAAAACTCACTGAACAAACTGAAAACTGGATAAATGTTCCGATGGAATGGACTATGTACTAAGAAATGAATAAAACATTTTTTGATCGATAGATACCCGCGATCGATGTAGTTGTTAAACGATATTTACGGCGCGCGAACTGTCAATTGCAAACCAAAGTTATACTGTGTGATTTGTGTTTATAGTCTCTTTGTATATATTTATTCTTACTCTATGTTAACTTTACTTGTCTTGCTTGTTTTTACCTCTGTTGCCACTAAATGCCAAAAAATCTAAATTTTTCACGGTAAAACTTTCCCTACAGCTCAAACCGTCTATTTTAATTTAATCTACAGTCCACACAAAGCTCTCCGTCGGCTATATTTTTTTACGGCGCGCGAACTGTCATTATAAGCTTGAAGTTTAAGTAGTCGTCAACTTTTCGTACGCAAGAACTGTCATCATACGCTTGAAGTTTAAATAGTCGTCAACTTTTCGTGTAATTTTCCAATTTTATGCCCAATTTTCTTTAATTTTCCAATTTTATGCGCTATTTTCTTAAATTTTCATTTCGTAAGAACCTTCTACAAAGTATTAGAAAACTTATTAAAAAAAGATGAAAGAAATCAGTAAAGTCGTTTTTAAGTTATGGCGTGACCAAGGGAAATAGGGATTCATTCTTATATATATATATATATATATATATATATATATATATATATATATATATATATATATATATATATATCAAGCAAATCGGGAGACTGACTTTTGTAGCTCAGCAGAAATTAATTTTCCTTGCAATAGTACCGTAATTGCATTGGTATTTGTTAAGAAGTCCTAAGCATAGAGGAAAAAGTACTTTTGCCTTTTTAACGATTATCGATATCCACGTATTTATTATTATAGTATTATTTTAAACTGCATATTTAACAGCTATTGAACCACATTAGACGTTTTTCGAATATATTTTCATGATCTTAAAGATTCAGTCTGCTATGTTGGATCCGATTTTTATTTTTAATGTTAAATCCGTGCTTTCAACTCACTGTGTTTTGACGATCCCGCCTACCATCTTTGCTGGAAGCGAGAAAGCAAACTACGATACAACAGTATGCTTTATTTCACTTCTTTAACATGGCTAAACGGGTTGTCCATCGCTTTCTGCTACATTCCCTTTTTTAAGAGGTTCTGTTTTGGATTTTCTACACCTGTATATATATATATATATATATATATATATATATATATATATATATATATATATAGATTTACAACCACTCTGTTAACCTAGCCTCCTGGATTAATATATACAGATCTACTAAGGGGTGAGTATGTATTTCTCTCGGTTCCAGGTTTGTTGGCTCGAAGGTTTGTTATCGTCTTCTTTCCAGTGAATTACAGTCACATATGATATGTTTTACCATTTTCTCGGCTTGACCACACAGACTGCCGCCGAGGTCTCCGCTATACAGGTTAATTTTATTCAGATGTACTTCAACGGCCATGTGTCCCGTTATTATACTTGTAATAGCTTCCAGTTGATTTCTGCTCATTTGGAATAGTTTCTACTGATCAATTGTTTGACCGCTTCTCGGGCTGCACACCGCGGCACCTCAAAAGCCGGTTTTGAACCAATTTATTGAGATAATGAGCCAGCTCTCGCTAGCTCGTCAGCTTTTTTGTTTCCATGTATGCCTTCGTGTGTTGGTTTTCCGAATGATTCTGGCCAGTCAGGTTGCGAGATCTGCTGCGCGTCATCGGCACTGTTGTCAGTGTTTAGTGTTGCGTTGCCAAGTTTTAATCTTTTTCGTTATTAAGTGTTACTGGTTGATGTTTCGTAAGCAGATTTTTCCAAGTATTAGGCAATCGCTGGCTATCATCTCTGCTATGTAAGTTGTTGGGCCTCTTTGTAATTTCGATCGCTTCCCTTATAACTCTTGTAGACATCTCGACAACATTTTTGTTACTGAGAAATTTATCTTATGTCCTGTGTTTAACCAGTGTTGGGCCAGTGCAGAAGGAATTGTTTTTTGCTTGACAACGTTTATATGTTCGTCTCTTCTGGCGCTTATTTTACGGTTAATTTGGCCTACGTCAGATGAGCTGCATTCTCCGCATGGAATTTCGTACATTCCCTGGTTTTCTAGAGGGATAAATTCTTTAGGTCTGTGGAAAAAATGGCTTCAATGTTGTGTCTCCTGAGAATTTTTGCGATTCTGTCTGTGGTGCCTCTGACATAAGGAACAGAACTTTGGAGCTCTTCTCTTGGTTTTCGCGATTTTTCAGGGCTAAGCGTTTGTTTTTTAGAGCCTTGTCTATATATTCTTTTTTATAACCGTTTTTTGTTAGGGCGTCTTGCAGTATGTTCATCTCCTTGTGGTAATTTTCTTGATCTGTTAGGGACTGCTATCGAAACGCAAGTGATTTCATTATTGCAAATAATTGGGCGGAGTGGTGATGTGCATCGGCGTTGAAATATCTGTTGGTGTGAGTAGGCTTTCTGTAAACAGTGTCCGAAAGCAAGCCATTCTCTTTTCTTTTCAGTAGGATGTCTAGGAACGGTAGTTTTCTTTCCTGTTCTGTCTCCATGGTGAATTTGATTTTTGGGTGAATATTGTTTATGTGATTTAGGAAACTTTTGAGATTTCTTCTCCATGTTGCCAGATAACGAATGTGTGCATCTTCGTAACGCAGCGACAGGCGTAGTTTGTGTGAAGAGGTCCCTAAAGCTTTTGATTCGAAGTCTTCCATAAATAAGATAGCGAGTGCATGAGATCCAATAGGGCCTTCATAAGTAAAATAGGTGTTATCAAGATAGTGTCTAACTAATTCGATGATATATTTTGGCAGACTGTATTTGTTTTCTATTACAAAAAGAGCTTGTTTGACCAGTACTTGCCTAAAAAGTGATGTCACGGTCCGAACTAATTAGAAATTATTTTTCTTGTAAACGTATTTTTTTGTTATTTCGCAAAAATGTTGCGAGTTTTTAACGTAGGAGACAGTTTTTTTGACGAAGGGTTGGAGAATGGTGGCTAGATGTTTTGTTAGGGCCTGAGTTGGAGAGCCAACAAAGTTTACTATTGGTGTCAAGAGGACTCCGGGTTTGTGTATGTTGAGAACGCCATAAAGTTTAGGACATATGGATGATTTTTCCCTTGGTGTGATCTTCTTCTTTATTTCTTCGTTAAGTGGAGATGCTCTGATCAATGTTTTGGTGGTCTTTTCTAGATAAGTGGTATGAGCTTTGTTTATTAACTTGTAGGCAGGGAGTCCATCTTTTCATGATAGTCTGTTTTGTTTAGGCCCACTGTCGAATTTCCTTTGTCAGCCGGAAGTATTATGATCGAGGTACCTTTGCGCAGGTCTTGTAAGGCTCGATGTTCTTCTGCAGATCGATTACTTTTTGGAGGTTGTGCTTTGTACTGTAACGAAGTTACTAAATTTTTGAGCATGAGTATGTTCGCCGGGATTTAATTTATTTACTATACATCCAAAAAATTTGATTCTTGCGGGAAAAGATTGCTTAATGTTTCAATATTGCCGGTATATAATTAGATTTGCCGCGAAATGCGATTTTCCGGTAGTTTTCAGAGTGTCCGTCCATACTAATCGCGCGCCGTATTCAGCAGTATTGTATGCGCGATCACCGCACACCGCCACTCATCGGCGTAGTGAGAGCTCGGGCCGACTACTTAAGTTCGAGCTGACCATCATTTTGCTTAGAACTGCACTTCTCCACCTGGGCCCACAGTCCCATCGGACTGCTTGGGTTGCCTGCCGGACCGCGTCTTCCTGGTCTAGCAATGTAGGTGAGGCTAGGCTTGTGCATATATGGTGTTTCGCCATCCACTTCCTTCCTTACGTCCTACCCCGCTAATAGCCAGCATTGTCAAGGACCCCTGTATGTTCGGGCAATGTTGTGTCATCTTACCGTCACTGCCGAGGACCCTTATAAGGACGGGCAGTATCGGTTACTTTCCTAATTTACTACCGCTATTGGTCGACATTGTCGAGGACCCTTGTAAGTACGCGCAATGTCGTTCCATCCTGCTGACGCTGTCGAGGACCCTTACAAGTACGGGCAGCGTCAGTTCCTTTCTTTCCTTCCTACCGTCACCTATACACACACGCACTGAATGCCGTCAGTTTTTTTTTGTTTCCGAATGACCAGGGATGTGTTTTACCGTAGGATGCCTTCCGATGTCCGTTGATAAGGGCGCTTAATAACTGTCGTCCCGACGTTTATCGTCGCCGCCATGTAGAGACGCCGCCTACCGCCGATCGATGCCGGGTTACTGTTAGACATACCGTGTATTCCGCCATCGGTTGAATTTTAGTACGAAGCGCCGTGAACAGCGTCCGCGGATTTTAGACACGAAGGGCGATAATTTGAGTATGAGCCGTCGTGAATAGCGTCGCAACCGTGCAGTACGAGGTAACGTAAATAACGTCGTAAAAGATACCGCCGGGTTACCGTCTCCAGCGCTACCGACTAGTACGAGCTACTGTGAATAGCTCTCATACCATACTCTTGCCCTCCAGACCATTTAAATGTTTATTTTGTTATACATCTTAGGTTGTAAGGTAGTTTTAGGCCATGCCTTTTTATAAAAGTATGAAATAAATGATACAGAATGTTTTAAAACCGTTTGTTTCATTACCTAGTCCCATTTTTAATATTTCTCCTGCCCGGTGCATAAGTTGGTCCTCGATCACATTAATCCCGAAGGTGGCGCCCGAGAACCGACCACCGAGTGGATGTTTTGACAATCGGACACTTAAGCCGTTGAACAGTTCAGAGAGCAGGGATATCCCGATTATAAGTAGATATCGTCAAACCGATTCCCCTGCGTTGAGCATTTGACCGATGACTGTCTGCACGAGAAATATCCACTGACCGATGTTCCGCTGCCGTAAGCAAAGTAGATCCATAGAGCACGAATTTCTCCTCTTAGGTAAAACCCGACACAGCGCAAAACGGCAGGTGTCAAAACTTCGTCAGATAAGTTGTGTTCGACTTCCGGCTCCTCCGTTGGCTATTTCTTTATTGGTGCTTTTGATGACTTCTTTAATCGGATAATTTTTCTTTTCTGTCTGTCTCTTATTGAAAAATTTGTTTCGCCTCTGAATTCCGATAGAGTGTCAATAGTAGACCATAGTGACACGTGTATAATGTTGCTTAAGCGAAGCCGTAATTTATATGACAGTCGATAGAATTTGGACTTGTTCTTGTCTGTTATATTCTTTCTCGAAGCAGGGCTAGACTTGTGTTCTTTAGTATTCTGTCTGTTTTAGTGTTTTTTATGTGATACTTAATCTTGCAGCAGGTCGGTATAAGGTGTTCATCTCGGTAATACAAAGGTAAATTATATATTAGAAAAATTTCATTTTTAGAGATTAAATATATATATATATATATATATATATATATATATATATATATATATATATATATATATATATATATATATATAGAGAGAGAGAGAGAGGTCTCGCAACCTGATTGGACAGAACCATTCCGAAAAGGAACGCGTCCGACGTACACACGGGTGCGACAGCACCCGCAGGCCTCAGTTCGCTCGTAGACGTCGTACAGTTTGCTGCCTTACAGTCCTGCAAGGAATTCAGACATACACGGGATGCTCGAAAACCTTCTATATATATATATATATATATATATATATATATATATATATATATATACATATATACATTCAATTTTGTTACCGGAAACAGTTAAGCAAGTTCAAGTTCAACTAACGAGACTGCTTGGATTCGCAAAGGCGATCGGCCTCGAACCACCTGCAGCTATGGTATATATACATAAACCTGTATATATATATATATATATATATATATATATATATATATATATATATACATATATATATATATATATATATATATATATATATATATATATATACATATATATATATATATATATATATATATATATATATATATACATATATATATATATATATATACATATATATATATATATATATATATATATATATATATATATATATATATGTATGAATATATATATATATATATATATATATATATATATATATATATATATATATATATACATATTAGTATTAGTACTAATCTCTGTATAACAACCTAAAATTATTCGACATCCGCTACAGATTATTGCAGACTTCTCAGATATTTTTAAAAAAGATCCCGGCAATAGCAGAAAGTGATTGAACATGAAGTCTCGAGGTACATACATTTAAATTTATAAAGATGTGAAGGTAAAATATGATTTTAATTATTTAGATTTAGTGTGTCTTATCATTGCGACGTTAATTACACTTTATATTTTAAAATAATGTCAACTAAAGTCAGTCTCTCTCTCTCTCTCTCTGTATATATATATATATATATATATATATATATATATATATATATATATATATATATATATATATATATATATATCGCAAACGATAAGACACACTAAATCTAAATAATTAAAATCATATTTTACCTTCACATCTTTATAAATTTAAATGTATGTACCTCGAGACTTCATGTGTTCAATCACTTACTGCTATTGCCGGGATCTTTTTTAAAAATATCTGAGAAGTCTGCAATAATCTGTAGCGTATGTCAATTAATTCTAGGTTGTTATACAGAGATAAGTACTAAGTTTGACAATTATTTAAAAATATTTTTAAGGGATTAATTTGTGGTAAATTTGGCTTAAATTGCTTATGTCTTGTTTGTCATTTACGACATATTGTTCTCTTTTTATATGAATCATTTCCTTTACTAGAAGCTTGTGACAATTTTTATCTTGCGTTAAAATTTTCAACAATTAGATGGTTGGGCAATAGACCCCAATAGATCTTCGAATGTTGCACGACTAGGCATGGAATTATTAGAAAAGGAAATCTTAAAAAAAAACTGACATACCAGTGATTTTTTCAAAAGATATATCGATAATTGTCTTACAGCTGTACCTAAGGATTAAATAGATAAAATTCAAAAACCTTTTAATAATTTTTCATAATAAACCAAAAGCAAAAATTCACAAGACATCAACAGTTTAAATAAAATATAAATTCCACTACTTGTCGGCAGGATGTAACTAAAATTTCCTTGATAGATATAAGTATATTTTGATGAAATAAACTGTAAACTGGGTATCCTTCATCTACATTTGCTAGTATGCTAGTTTATAAAATACAATATTACTCGCCCTGAAATAAATACCCGGGCATTGTACATTTACTTTCTTTTCATATCTGATACTAAAGCACATTCTTATTATATTTATTGTATAAAATAATTCTATCAACAGGATTTTCCGAAACCTAAGTCTTAAATTCCCCGACAATAAAAGGTAATTATTAATTTAATTTCACCTTGTAGTTCCCATCGTTATCATTTGTTTCTCTTTTGTGTTTCTTTAAAAGACAACATTATTTCCTGTGGGCTTTACCATAAGGCGGAGCCAAGACAATTTCACAATGTATTTAAATTTAGACGCGCTAGGCTCATCGAACGGAACAAATTGTAGTTAAAAAGGCTTGACCGCCATGTTTCATGGTACTACTTTTGTGTTGCGCCTTAATAATTATGTCAGAAAATGCTAATGAACTACTTAATTTATGTATTACCGCATTTAGCTGGCGGCTTAATGAAGAGAACCAACTTTAATGTGTAATGGGTATTTAAATAAACTAATGGTGTTTTACAAATAAGAGCCTTTTAGTTATTTTACTTCAAAATATTTGGTTTCATGGGAAAATATGCAGAAAACCAAATTCTATTGTATTGTATGTAGAGTAATTGCTAAAAAATGTATATTATGGAAAAACATATTTTTGGTTTGTTAAATTAACAAAATACAATCTCAGAAATATATTGATAAAAATTAAGTAGCAAATAAATATAACTATAACAACTGTAGAAAATATATAAAGACAATAACAATATTTTCGGTGGTGTACTTAAAACTCATAATATAGACGAAGATTTTTGAAGTTGCAGCTGTCGGATTAGATATTATGAATTAGGAGTAAAATTCTTTTTATACCTAAAGTACAGAGTGGATTTATAATACTAAAGCAATACGATTTGTATTTGTGACAAATTTAACAACATAAACTTTAAAACCAATGGAACAATTGTACACATTCAGAAAATATAAGAAATTAAAAATTGTAACTTTTACATCTCTTCCATCGTACATGGGCGAGATACAAATAACGATAGGGATAGACGACACCATATATTATTCCAAAAATAAGAGATGGCTAGCAAAATAGGAGAAAACACGTTTAAGTGGGCTCTAAACAATACAACACATGTACATGCTTTCAATATACTTGAAGATAGGCGTAAAGCGAAATTTTTTGCGTATCCAATATGCTCTTGGAAGGTTTATTAGTCATTATGAGAGAAAGTACTTTATATTCTGATTTTTATGAGCTTATAAATAAGATAAAATATATTAAATTAAACGATTGTACTTAGTCATGGCCATTACTCACCTATTCGATATTTATGGCATATGTAGAGAGCAATTTATTGAAGGGAGTAAGACATTACACTCAACTGAAATACTATATGGATAGTTAATAAAATAAAATATTTGCAAAAATTATATCTCTGTTTAAAATCGTTAGTAGAACTTATAAACTGACTTCGTGTTATTGGCATATTTTTAATACGGATTTGTAGTATTTTTATTTATGTGTAGCGTCTGTAGTCATGTAGATCTGTCGAGATAATTGCTACTAAAATGACTTTAACTAATATTCTAACGATATGGCTAAAACTATATGTATGTAATTAGCGTGATTATCTTCGGCCCTAAACGTCCAGTACCGTGAAACACAGAGCGTTGCCATTTTTCTGTCATTTTTATTTTGTCCGCTGAAATGCAGATTTGACTATACGTGATTTCTCTCGATCCCAATACCTTGTATTCAACGTGGCAACTATTTACATGGCGCACACAGATTGAAAGCAACCAAACAAAGCGAAATATTTCCTTGAAAGGGGAAATCAGAAGCGACGTTATGTTCTATGATATGAAAATCTGCTATTTTCTCTTGACCATCTAGTCAAGTTAGGTTCTCAAAGGACATGTCTTCCTCATGTCATGTTACTTAGTTATGTGCTTTCTTGTGTTATTCTCATGAAAAAGAGATAAGCTTTCTTTTTCCTTCTTTTTGAGTAACGTATTAAGGCTCGAAATAAATCCAATTATCGAAAAGAATTTTCGTTGCTAACTGCACGGTAATCTTCATTACGTCTATTTGTTCACTACAGACGTGTAGTCTCTGTTCGACAGCGATACGCTTCAATTTTTTCCTCATGACTCTTCAGAAAGTTAACCCTCCGTTAATCCTTAAGGAAGAATATATTAATATTCTATACAATTGCTAATTAGTAATTTAATCTTGTATATTTATTGTTATTATGTTGTTGGTAGCTCACTAATTTCATGTTATTTACTGAAATTTGTAAATTATTGCGTACGATCTGCGAAGCAGTCGTATTATTATTGAGCTTTGATAAATTATTTATTACATAATGTATATTTTTCTTCGATCTCTGGCCAAGATCACATTCATTAACTAATGTATTTTGTAGGAGATTTTTAAAAGCTTTGATGCATAAAGATTAATTTTAATTTTTATTTCAGGATATTGTGAATTTTGTTTGTAATTAATTACCTAATAGAATTGATGAGAGGCAATCTCAGTTTTTTTCTTTTTATTTCAAATTGAACAACTAATACCATTTTAAATCGCTCTTCTCAATTTTGTGATTTAACACAATAAAAGGTCCTATTAAGCATTGAGTGGCGCCCTGGTATGTATAAGTATTCCTTACACCACACCACGTGCTCCCGATAAAAAGCTGCCGTTCGATGACCTAATTATCACAGAGATAAAAAAATAGAAAAACTCACAAAAATAATAGAAAATATATTCATATATTTTAAATTTTAAAACGAGGTTACAGAATAATTACGAGTATATCACACTTGTGTTAATTACTATATATGTAAATGCAATTGTAACACTGCATATAGCCCGTATTTGAAGACTACAATATAAAATTGATTTTTCATGTAATTATAGCTTTGCACTGATAAAATTCGAGTTTCTAAAATTAAAAATATAAAAGAAAATTTAGGGTCGCCGGAGGAGGTTAACAAGTTACCTTCTTTCTCCTTTAGACGATTAAATCAAGTAGACACTATATTTTCTGCAAATTAGCCTCCGGTGTCATTTTATACTACCTAATAGTCACAACAATGAAGTTGTAATTAACACAATCACATCACAGCAAACAGAGGTACTCGCAAATTTTAAATTCTCGTTCCGCCATATCTTGACAGAACATTATATATTTCGGCATTTTTATTGCCAGGCTGTAAAATTTCAATTATTAAATAACTTACATTTCAGTAATGAGAAGCTTGAGAATAAAATAAAATAAGAAAATAAATTGCTACGGTCGTTGAGTGAGTTTAGCAAGTTACCTGTTTTCTTCTTCAGGCCGCTCAAGAAAATATAGAGGTTTATTTCCTGAGAATTTCACTCGGGCTTTCCGTCCATATGCGTTTCGACTATCTAAAAGTTTTATCAGTAGAACTATGCTGAACCAATAACAGAATTCACAGATAACAACTGCTTATCTAGAATTATCATCAACACCTATTTGCAAAATTTTTTAGAGTAATGCTGAAGTCTATAAAAATATATTGTGGTTATAAGTGAACCATAAAAATAATTCTGATTTTTAACCGACTTCTAAAAGAAGGAGGTTTTCAATTCGTCGAGTATGTATTATTTTTTATGTATGTACACCGATTACTCCGGAACGGCGGCACCGATTTGAATGAAATTTTTTACGTTATATTCAGGAAGTTGCTGCGGTGGTCCCATATTTTTTTAGATGAAATTGATGCAATAAAATCCAAGATGGCGCTGACAATATGGTGATCAAAAAAAATAATTTTATCCGATTTTCCCCAAAATTGGTGTGGGGGAATTCTCGGGGTCCTACACAACGAATCTGAAATTATTTTTAAAAAATTCATTATGACGGACCCAATATGGCGGAGAAAAAAAATTAATTTTGTCCGATTTTCTCCAAAATTGGTATGGAAGAGTTTTTGGGGTCGCACATAACAAATCCAAAAATTTTTTTTAAAAATGCAATATGGCGGACAAAAAAATCAGTTTTGATCGATTTTTGCCATTCGATTATGTGAATCACATTTTGTCAGGTATTAGTTTGGCGCCGACTTGAAAAATTTCAATTTCATATAAAAATGTATAGTTATTTTTCACTTTTTGGCGCAATTTTATAGGTCGGTTCAATTTTTTTTATAATTTTTTTTTTAGTTTATTGACCTGTAATCCTAGAAATATGTAAATTTTGAAAAAATCGACATCTTGGATTATAAAAAGGAATCAAATATTTTTAATTTTGTGAACCTACAAAATGTATAAGGCACAAATTGATTTATGTTTTAACTGCTCAAAAAATATTAAACGTCATATGAAAGAACAAAACTTTTTAAAGGATATAAAGAAGAAATTTTGAATTCGTTTTTTATTTAGTTATTACCCAAATCAAGAAAGGAATAAGTTTAAATGTAAATATAAAATTAACCTTTTGTGTCAGTCTATGAAATATGGAAATATACCTGTATTTTGGGCCTTAAAATAGTAGGAGGGATATTTTGATTAACTTCTATTTTCAAGTGGAATTGGATAAGTAGGTAATTATTTAGAGATCATCATTTCTTTGTTAAATTACCGGTACAAAAATACCCAGAGTAGTAAAATATGTTCTTTTCTTCACTTTCAGGCTTTAAATATTGGATCAACTCACATAAGTCATCGGGAACATATTAGTAATTTGTTTGTTTTTATATGTATATTTACGAGAACTATTCATAACATATAGTCTGCGTGATAATAGGATGTTTCGGAAATGGTTTAGATATAACTCGACATGTGATTTCTTTAGATAAAGTAAGAGAATGTTATGCTGGTAATATTCAGTGTTCAAAATAATATTGTTACGATTTTGTCTCTTTAAAATCGTTCACTGGGTTCGCAAAAAAAACCCAAAACTTTTCACTAATTCTTCCAATACTTATATTAACTACTTATTAGCACAGCTAAAACACAATATAACTACCACTTCTCAATATTCTCACTATTCAAACACAGCTATACAAATAACCGTATGCGTATCCTATCCCTATTTATATACATATGGAATTCCTTATAGAAATCTAGATCATAAAAGTTGAGGCCTATCAAAAAATATGACTCATCGATATAATATTCTTTTCGGCACATTATAATAAAGATGAATTCACCACATCGGAATATTTGTATAAGAGGGCGTATCAATAAGTTCCTTCTAGTCGTTCGTAACAATATATAATGAACCCATCTAATTCACACTCCTAGAGAATATAAATTCGTACAAATATGTCTTAATTTGTTTCTGTTTCGTGGTTTAAGAAGGTAATATTTGTTATAATTGCGCAAATATAAACTAATTAACAACCATTCATTGGCAAAATGCGATTATGTTTTCACTCCAAAAATATTTTAGTCATTTCATAGATGATAGACAAGCGCCTTTCTGTCAATATTTAGTGACATGTAGAATGCAAAATTTCTTACTCTCAGGATTTTATCAGCACATATGTCACTTCTAAACCGTAATAATATATCTATGTGTATCATCTTGTTTTCGGTTCCATCCGAAGTGGGTAACGTTGTGAAGGGGGATAAAAGTGAAGAAAAAAAATGAATATTTCCCGCTTCGTAAGCTATTTTTAATTCTAAAGTTGGAAAAAAGTTAATATTTGAACAAAAAGTCATACTGGGTGTTCAAAGCAGTTGAAAAATATGTAGTTGTATGTGCATTTGAAACCGCCATTTACCCAAGGTTCTTTGATGAGCCTTGTGTTGATATGATTCATCGTAGAATTTTGACTAGAGGCTATAAATATAACTTATCAGTGTTAGAGATTTGATAAGAGGCATCTAAGATGACGGTGTTCTTTAATTTAGATCTTACTTTAAGTTGCCTTTTTGAGGATCAAGAGTCTTCAGCGCCTCTAGAATCCTTTCGAGTTTAAGGCTTAATCTGAGACTGCAAACTACCTTAAGTTATTGCTTTTAGTTTTGTAGCCTTCACATGAGTGCCTTATGGTATTCGTCCTACGGTTTAGTGTCACTAGTTGATGCTGTTCCAGGATCTACACGTCGAGCTACCCTTGTATGGCTTCCTAAACCGGATTGTTCTAAACTTATAGTGAAGCTTACAGCCATTATTTTTGGGTACTACAGCTGATTTTTGATCCATCGAAAACATAATTTCCGTTTCGAGACCAGTGGAATATTTCTCGAGTGACCTCTACCATGATACATTAAGGTCTTTTGCGTCTTTACTAAAGCGGGAATCTCTTGATTTAAGGGGTCCCAGTTATTTGATGGATTTGTTATCACTATTTTAAAGTGTGACGATTCTGCTTCCCTACTACTTTGATGGCAACAGACACCTATATATTTCCTAGCCCCTCAGCGGTGGCTTTATTAGGACATACTATCATTAATTACTAAGGTCTATGGTAAGAGTTTCATCTGCAAAACTTAAATGGGTACTTCCAACGTTCGCATCTCCAGCTGCTTGCCGGCAAGCTCGCTGGGAAGCTTATCTTGACGATGGCGATGAGTCTACTTTTGTTTGTCTGTGGTCTCTTTATTTATAAGTTTTATTTTTAGAACATTTGTAATTTAAAAAATTATTTCAAATGGGCTTGTTGACTGCACTTTATCAAATATCTTGTAGTGCAAGTATCGTTTTATTTTAGAGACCTAATACTTTTCATTATTTTCAAATTTAATAACTAGGTTATAAATACAACACACCTGTGCTTATTCCAAAACACAAGTGTCAGTTAATTTTACTTTTTAAAAGAAAGTTTCTATTATTTTTAATTATTTAATAGGTCCATAATTAAGCAGTGGAAGGGAGGTTTCTAAAGACAAGTTAAATAGAAAACACACTTAATCTTTTGGGGTAGCGATCAGGTTATATATATATATATATATATATATATATATATATATATATATATATATATATATATATATATATATATATATATATAATAGTTTTTTACCAGTTTATATACAAAAACGATTTTTCACTAATCAAAATGTATGCAAATTTAGGGGTTTCTTGCGGGACGAATCGTGGATGGAGATATATGGAGTCGCTGGAGTGAACAATAAATTTAAAACTTTCTTTAACATATTTTTTTACCATTTTGACATGAGCTTCCCTGTAAATAAGTCTAGAATCAAAAATAATTCCAGCTGGGTTAATGCTGAAATAAAAATATTATTCTAATTACTACTATGTTTGGTACAAAATTACAAAATCTCCCATAGTCTATCAACAATACAAAATGAAACAAAAAATTACAAAACTTTTTTATCTGGTTATAAAAAATCAAACAATGAAAACCAAATACTTAACTCAAAAAATCAAATGAAAATAGCTTGGCAAATATTTAATTTTGAAACAAATAAGAAGATGACAAACTCAATTAAATTTCTCAGGTCTGCAAATGGAATGGTTGATGATCCTAATGGGATTGTGAGAATGTTTCGCGAACAGTTTGATTTGCCCAAAACTCCTGGTGGAGGGACACTGCCAGTGTATGCAATTGGAATATCCCACATTATTTTTAAATCCTGTAAATGAGCAAGAAATATTGACAATAGTAATGCGCCTACCAAATAAGTTTTCAGCAGGTCTTGACGAGATTCCTGTGAATGTGTTAAGGTACTCCACAGAGTTCATTTGTCGGCCATTGACAGATATAAAAAATGAATGCTTCTGTACGGGGGTGTTTCCTTCGGTGCTGAAGATTGCGAAGGTGGTACCTATTTTAAAGAAAGGGGACGGCCGGTGTGTGGAGAATTATCGTTCAGTTTCTCTACTGTCGTCTTTCTCGAAGATCTTCCAGAGAACCATTTTCAACCCAATTTGGTCTTTTCTGAACAATTTTGCGATTCTTTGTGATCAGCAATATGGCTTTAGAGCTGGTAGATCAATTGAATTGGCAATTTTCCGGACTATTTATTTATTGTAGAGAAAGTGGATAATGGTGAAAATGTGGCAGGCCATTATTTCCATCTCTCAAAGGCCTTCGACACCATTAATCATGAGTTGCTGGTTCAGAGATTGATTATGGAATCAGAGGCCAATGTACTTTTTTGTTGAAATCCTACCTATCCGAACGAAAACAAATTGTAAGTGTCCTGTCTGGTGGTAGAAGTTATTATTCCCATCTTGTGGATATATATTAGGGATCAATTGTGGGTCCGTTATTGTTTCTGCTTTATGTGGATAATCTTATAGATAGGCTCCGCGCGGGTACGGTTTGCCTGCATGCTGACAACACGTCGGTAATGTTGTCGGATGTGTCCATGTCTGTACTCTCCAAGGCTTGTTCGTGTGCTGCAGAGCAAATGCGCCAGTGGTATTGGGATAGCTTCCTGAGACCTAATGCAGAAAAAACTGGGCTTGTACAATTCAGTAAAATCGGAAATATTGAAAAATCATTATATGTAAAAATGAACCATAAATCAATACCCACAGTGGACAGCTTTCTGGGGGTATATCTTGATTCAGCTCTGAACTGGGGTGTTCATACTGACATGTTTTAGTCAAAACTAAATAGTACTTGTGCTATAATTCATCATTTGAGGGACGTGCTGACCACGGATTGTGTTCGCATTTTTATTTTGCCTATATACAATCATTAATTGCTTATAGTATATTATTCTGGGGATCATCCTCTTGAGCAATAAACATCTTTAGGGCCCAAAAACGCATTATAAGATGTATTTTAAAATAACATGAAGAATGTCTTGCAAACCTTTTTTTTTAAGAATTTTTAAATTCTAACTATTCCCTCATTATATTTTCTATTTCCTTTTATGTTTGTGAAGAAGAATCCTAATTAATTCCAAAAGAATTTCCATCTTTATGGAGAGTCTATGTTTATGGAAACCAGGAGCAAGGCTACTTTTTATGAAAAAGGCCCTTCTTTCAGGGCGATAAAGGCTTACAGATTGTTACCGCTACACATTAATAATATAAATAACAGGCACAAATTTAGAAAGGCAGTGGAGCTTCTCTTAAAAGAAAAGTGTTTCTATTCTTTTGAATTTTTAACTGTATTTGTTTTCAATTGTTTTAAAATGTTTTGTAACTTCTTTTAATCTAATTGTAATTATGATTTTATATGCTGATTTTAATGTGTTTTATATGAAAATTTTAATGTGTTTAGTTCTTCTAGCTTTACTCATCATTATTTACTACTAAGAACTAACTAGCTACTAGAACTGAATTGTTCACTGTTGCTTTGTGACGTTGCTTGTTTCATTTTTAATGATTTGGTTGGCAATATATATATATATATATATATATATATATATATATATATATATATATATATATATATATATGCCATAAAAATTGGAGCACCGAGAAAAGTTAATTAAATTTTTCACATATTTACCTTCTAAAAATTTTTTTAAAATTTCGACTCCTCCCTGAGGGTAAAAGGACTGTCCAGTTTCTTAAATAGGGTTTCTATGTTAAAACTAGGCAGCAGTGGCAGTAGAAAAATTAGAATACAGATACCTAATTACAAGAAGAAACATGTTTTTGAACTTTCGAAATTTTTATTTTGAAAAATCTATGCAAATTACATAAATACTGTAAAATCGCAAAGTAAAAAAATTAAATTTGGACGTGATTAAAAAACCTTTAAAGTTGACTTGTAGATTCCAATATTAAGCCTCTGTAAAACTTACAAACTTTATCTCGTTTTCAAATAGACACTCGCCCACAAAAGTACTCTGGGCGAATAGACACTGCAAAATACTTTAACTAATTGATCATACTTAATTTGAAATCTTATAAAAGATATGATCAGTCACATTCATCTAGAATAGCACTTAATTTAAATTAAGATAAAATAATCTGGCTCCAACTTTACTTTTAATACAGTGGCGATAGGAAAAAATCCTGTTCGACTAGTGTCGATAAGATATTTTTAATTAATTTGAAAGAAATATTTAATTAGTAATCGCAAGTATCTTGTATTTACTAAGGAGTGGATAACGAGCAACGGTAAAATATAATAAATGAAGAGATGATTTTTTTATTGACAGCATCTGATAAGATTAAGCGTAACGAATTTGTGTATGAGTTCGGAAGTGCTAGTAGACCGATTTATTGATGACTTTTTTAAATTTATTAAATCGATCCGTTCAGGAATAATTATATGGGTCATAAACTTAAAATCTATAAAACGTTTAAAACTTACAATCTATAAATAAAGTAAACAAAATAGTCTTTTATTCGTTGGGTTTATTAAATTTTATACTGTTTAAAAGTTTTTAACCAAGTAATATTAATATACCCTAATCACACATAACGTCTTATTTGATCCAAGTTCTAAATATCTAAATATTTTAAATGAACCAGCTATTAATACCTGCATGTATGGTAAACGTAGGAAATGAATTTTCGTATAGTAAAGCATAGAAATTAATATAAATTTGTATATTTCCAGTATTAGTCATTTATTACATGAACAATTAGTAAATAATGAAAAGTCTTATACTGACTGAATTTAGCGTCCGAACGGTTTGAATTGTTTATTAAAATTGCATGTAATAAATGACTAAAATTAAACAAGTTGGGCGCTAGCGTAACGTGGAATTTTAAACTTTTATAAGGCGCCAGTGAAAAGTATAATTTTAATATCTGCGGGCGCTAATGTAATAAAAAAATATTTACTAGTTTAAAAACGCCTCACGAATACAAGTAAAAGCCTCTAAGGTACTTCAGTTCAGACTTATCAGTAGTGAACATAACCCGATTCGCTCGATCCCCCCACTCCTCGACCTTGACCTTGACCTTGCTTCACCCCTCTTTGGCCCCGCCCACATGTCCTTGTCATTGACCTTGAAAGTGCACGTGTGCTTTGGCCTTGGCCTTGTGTTCAAGGTTGTGTGTGTGACCTTGACCTTGACCTTGGTCGAGACGACCTTGACTTTGTTGAAGGTCATCTTGGGTGTGTGACCTTGAAGATATGTTACGTGGTTGGGGGTGACCTTGAATGGTTTTATATAAGGTATGGGGCAGTTTCATTCATCAGTTGGCTCTGACTTGTATAGGTAGTACATGTGTTAATATTTGACAAATCATGGCATATGTTTGTGAAAATTGCGGTTCTAAGTTTACTAATATTTATAATATGAGACGTCATCAAAGAGAATCGTGTGCGGCGAGATTTAATGAAGTGCCTGGAGGAAAACGGCTCCGAATTGAAGAGTATACATCGACGATTCCGCTAATTAATTGCGCTACATGTAATGTAGATGTTCCAATAAATCATATGTCGGTGCATAAACGAACACAACAACATAAAAATAATTCATGTTTGCCGGTATGTCATGGTGTGCAACTCGTTGAATGTGCCTTCAAAAGGAGAATTGCAACCTATCGGGTTAGCAGTGATATGGAGCATTCCGATTACGTAATGTTCTTTGCAGACATTAAATCCAAGGTGGTGGAACTTGTTAATAATTTATTGCGTGTGCATCATGCTTTAAAAGTTAACATGACAGCTGTTGGCGAGTACATGCTTCCATCACAAGAAATATTCAGTGAAAAATCCTTCAACACTGCTAATCAAATAATTAGTGTAGAAAGTGATTTGGATGCTGTTTACCATTCTTTCACCGAATTAATAAAAACGCAGGCGACAGAGTTCCAGGAGAAAGATTCAGGTATGGAAAAATCAAAACCCGATATATTAAACTGATTTTTATATATTATTTTTCTTGTTATAGGATGGGCTCTTGTGCGAATTTTATACTTGGAAGTTGGTATCAACAAGTATATGCCTATGGGTGGCTCATCATACATCAAGTTGCCGTGTTCTATTGAAAAGAAAGGAGCTGTCGTCAATGTGATTAACCAGGACGAATTTTGCTTTGCGTGGGCTGTAACATCAGCATTGTTTCCTCCAACAGCAGAGACTTCACAGAAGACATCCTACCCCCATTTTTCTAGAGTGCTAAATGTAACAGGTATGGATTTTCCAGTAAAATTACGTGACATTAAAAAATTTGAGGAAATGAACAACATATCAATTAACGTATACGGTCTGGAATCTAAATATGAAAATAATGAAGTAATACATGAAGTTATTGGTCCACTGAGGTATGCGTCAAAAAAGTTGGATAGGCATGTAAATTTATTGTTAATTACAAAAGACTGTAGTAGTAAAGATGGCGGTGAACATTTTTGTGATACGACTTGTTCAAAGAGTCATTATTGTTGGATTCGGGATTTATCACGTTTAGTTTCAAGTCAAATTAGTTGTCAACAACATAAAATATATTTCTGTGATGGTTGCCTCATTTATTTTAGTACACCGTCAGCTTTAACTTTACATCAAAGCTACGATTGTAACCACATTTTCACGCAAACACCCTCAGTGGATTTAAAAATCGATAAATTTGGAAAGAGTGTGCCGGAAAATATTTTAAAATTCGAGGGTATAGAAAAGCAAATGCGCGTTCCATTCGTGGTTTATGCAGATTTCGAATCTGTTTTAAAACCCATTGAAACGGTACAACCAAACCCACAAAATTCTTACACTGTAAAAAGTTTTAAACATGAACCATATTCTTTTGCTTATTTAATTAAATGCTCTTTTGACGACTCACTTTCGAAATTTGAGCTATTTCGGGGGAATAATGCAGCTCAAGTCTTTGTGGATCGTATCGAGTGTGATTTAAGGGCTCTACACAACACATATTTAAAAGACATTAAGCCTATGAAACCGTTAACGCCTGAAGAAAAAAGGGAGTTTAATGATGCTAAAATATGTGGTATATGTGAAGGCCCTTTTGAAGAGGGTGAGATTAAAGTACGAGACCACTGTCACATAACTGGTGCAAAAAGATTTGGTGCTGCACATTCCGTTTGTAATTTAAATTATAAATTACCCTCTTTTATCCCTATCATATTTCATAACTTAAGCGGCTACGACAGCCATTTATTTATAAAAGAGTTATGTAAATATGGGGATAAAATTGGTGTTTTGGCTCAAAGTAAGGAAAAGTACATATCATTTACCAAAAGCATTTATGTGCACGATTATTTTGATAGTAAATGTGGAAAAGTCAAGAGGAAATATTTAAAGTTGCGATTTATTGATAGTTTTAAATTTCTGTCAACGTCTTTGGAAAATTTAGGCAGCGGTTTAAACGACGACGATTTTATTGAAACGCGGAAACATTTTTCAAATATCAACCAATTTAATTTGATGCGTCAAAAGGGTGTTTTTCCCTATAGCTTTATTGACTCTATAGAAAAAATGGAAAATACATGTCTTCCAAGTAAAGATCAATTTTATGATAATTTACGGGAAGAACATATTAGCGATGAAAGCTATAGAAGAGCAAAAGAAGTATGGCGCTTGTTTGGGTGTAAAACTTTGGGGGACTATTCGGACGTGTATTTAAAATCAGATGTGTTGCTATTGTGTGATGTTTTTGAGCAATTTCGGAATAATTGTTTAAAATTCGATAAACTTGATCCAGCACATTACTATACCCTTCCAAGTTTATCATTTGATTGTATGCTACGTATAACTAAGGTAGAGTTAGAGCTCTTAACTGATATAGACATGATACATTTTTTTAAGAAAGGTATACGCGGCGGCATAAGCCAGTGTACAGAAAGGAAGCACATCGCTAATAATATTTTTTTACCAGACTATGACCCAACAAAACCTTCTTCATTTATAACATACCTTGATGCTACAAATCTATATGGTCATAGTATGTCACAAGCATTACCATATGGTGGTTTTCGATGGTTAAGCGAGCGCGAAATTCTGGATTTAAATATTATGGCTGTTGGTGATGATAGTTTACATGGCTACGTTTTGGAAGTGGATGTGCATTATCCGACTGAGTTGCATGATGCACATTCTGATCTTCCATTTCTAGTAGAAAATATCATACCGCCAACAGAAAACGCTAAATTACCGAAATTAATTCCTAATTTACAAGATAAAAAAAAATACATTGTACACTATAGAACTTTAAAACAAGCCATCGCCAACGGCTTAGTGGTAATGCAAACCCATCGAGTATTACAGTTTGAGCAATCAAAATGGCTAAAATCGTATATTGATTTTAATACCAATTTACGTAACAAGGCCACCACAAAATTTGCGAAGGACACTTTTAAATTAAAAAATAACGCGATATTTGGTAAAACTATGGAAAATGTGGGAAATCGAAAGGATATAAAATTAGTAACACATTGGGAGAACAGTGTAGGCAGAAATGGAGCTAGAGCACTAATATCCCGCCCCAATTTCAATAGTAGCTCGATATTTACCGAGAACTTTGTTGCTATACATATGAATAAAGTTAAAATATTGTACAATAAACCAATTTATATCGGTTTTTCCATATTAGATATATCAAAGACTGTAATATACGATTTTTATTATAATTTTATTAAATCCAAGTTTGGCGATGATGCTTCGTTACTTTACACCGATACTGACTCGCTTATATTAAAAGTGTATACGGAAAACTTTTATCAAACTATATCAGAAAACCCCGAAAAATTCGATACATCAAATTACCCCGAAATTAATAATTTCAACATAATTAAAAGTAATTCTGTAGTTGGTAGAATGAAAGATGAGTTTCCTGGTGATCCGATAATAAGTTTTTATGGTACCGGCGCGAAGGCTTATTATGTAAAGTCCATTAATAATGAATTAAAAAAAGCCAAAGGTATCAAAAAATGTGTTATCGAGAAAGACCTTCATCAGGAAGACTACCAAAGAATTGTTGAACGGGGTGGTTTGATATTAAGAAAGATGAAGACATTTAGAAGTGAATTACATAACATTTATACCAACATAATAAATAAAGTAGCATTGTCACATAGCGATGATAAACGTTATGTAATTCCCAGTTCAACCAAAACTCTACCTTGGGGGCATGCAGACATAGATTTTTACAAAACAGACCCGGAAGAAAACTTAGCAAATTTAGTCACCGCGTTGGAATCATTTCTAAGTCAGGACAGCACGTAATCTGGAAAATCCATATTTCATTATTTGTATTGTTTTTATTATTTCTATTAAACATACAACATTAATATGTAACGATAGTATTATAATTTTTTTTTTTTTTTTTTTTTTAAATAAAAAACATGTATTCATTACTTGATTGCTTTTTTATTGAACCTTTATTTTAAAATTATAAATATAATGAAGTGTCGACAAATAACAAACTGTAAAAGTTATTGTTGAAAAATTTGTCTAATAGTAAATTAAACGCACAAGTCTACGAGTAAGTGTTTAATGTGAAACAGGTTTGCTGACAAGATCCTCCATAGTCTTTTCAATTTTCAACATTCTAGAGTTAAGTTCATCACGCAGTTCGTCTTGCCTAAGTTCATATATTGCAATAACAGTATCATCAATGTATCCTCTAAGTTCTTGACCGGTTTCAATTAATTTCTTGCGTACGTAACCTTCAAGTTGGTTTCTGAATATATCTTTAATAACAATTGTTGAGTCATGTAAAGCTTTCTGCGTATCTTGCACACACTGAGCAAGGTTATTATCAACATAATTTCGTGTGGTCGCATCGTCTCCTTCAAGAGGTTCTGCTAAATAGCACAATCTTTTGCTTCCCATGTCGTAATCTCCATTAGGTGTAAGTTTAAAACCTATTCCTGAAGGACCTCGCATAAAGTTAAAATCCTTAAATTTTCTTTTGCGACCGAACTTATCAATAGTGTTTACTTCTGACATTGTTATGTGAGACTGATTTGAAACCATTAGATTTCACCCTAATATATGGTTCTATTTCATTAATAAACGGACTCTGCAGAAAAATATGGATTGCAAAACGTATTTTAGGCGATGTTTAATAAATACACATACAGATTCATTTTACTATTGTTTTATTGAAAAAAAAATTAAAATATAACAAAAGATTGAGTTTACTTTTTATTATTAAAAAAATAAAAAAAATAACAAACAAAAAAATTAAAAATTAAGAAATAAAATACATGTTAATTTCTTCTGTACAGGTAAGCTTCTTCTATGACCCAATTTCTTCTCTGGATGGCACGTTCATTAATGTCCTTGAACTGGTAGTAAACTAGTCCACAAAAGCCGCATTGTACAAATTTAACCCTGAAAAGGTCAATGTAGTTGAAGTCGTACGTAAGATCATTTCGCCAGCAGATACCTAGTCTTTTACAATGATGACAAGTTAAATAAAAAGCTTTTGGTATATGACTGTATGTTTTGGCTGCTTCACTAGGTTGTTCATCGGTTGGCAACATGATGTTTGAATATGTTGCACTTTTCAATCGCGGTACTCTAATTATGTATTACTTTTTAAAATAACCTTGACAGGACCAAAAAAAAAAATCCTTGAAAATTACAACCTCGAAAACGACCCTGACATTGACGGGTACTTTGACCTTGGCCTTGGCCTCGCATCTAACAAGTTTAGTACTATATTTATATGCTTCTTTAAAATAACCTTGACAGGGACAAAAAAAAATCCATGAAAATTACAACCTTGAAAACGACCCTGGTATTGTCGGTTACGTCGGCCTTGGCCTTGGCCTTGCATCTGACAAGTTTAAATATTATACTTAATGCATCGAACAAAAGGAATAAAGGCGGTGTAGTGGGGGAAATGGGCATAAAAGCAGACTTGCTGGCTCGAGCTCTTCACAGTTCGTCAGAACAGCAAACAGTACAGTGCTAAGAAAAAGTTAATTGTGTGAGTTTGAATATCGAAAATGTCTAGTGTACGGTCTCTTTTAGATGCTCTTGACGTGAGCTGCGGTTCACAGCAAGGCATGCTGGATAACATGAGTGGTTTAGAAGTGTTAAGTCCGGGGGTGTTCGAGAACTGGAATGGCGTGGAGCATGAAGATGCCGAAGACCGAGCCCTCAACGATGGTCGCGACGAGGAGTTAGTTCAGTCGGCAGCGCAATTCCTGGAATGCTGGACGGAGGAGAAGGAGCCAAAGATAAATGTGATTAGTGATGTGGTTGTGCGAAAAGCATCGCGGCCTAGGGAATCTTCTCCGAAAGCGTCGAAACTGAAAAAGCTTTTGACTATGCGGAAGTCGGAAATCGCCGATAAAAAAACATTTTATTCGGCGAGTAGTGGGAATAGGGGGCTCCTAGTTGACCCCCCCACCACTTTTTTGATTGGTCAGCCAAGAATGACCTTGTTTCTGATTGGCTGCCCAAGTTCGCCCCCTATTCCGATTGGTTTCATAAACTCCGCCTCTTTTTGCTCCACCTCCTACCTCCTTCCTAACCACCACAGTAGTTGGAGGGGAGCTGGTAGCAGTTGGAGGGGAGCTGGTATTTTAAAGGACTGAATCTGAGCGAGCTACATTCATTTACAACTAGTCTTAAGCTTATATAGAAGATTCACCACTAATAAAGAACAGTGTTAAATTAAAAATAAGTGGTAGTTATGAACAGTGATTTGCAAAATGAAATAATCAAATTAGGTAAACAGTTTACTAAACTTCAAAATTCCGAATTAAAGAATGCAATGCTAAGGAAAACACACCCCGAGTGGGCACAGGTATATTATGAGACTGCCTTCCAATACCAATTAGCTGCAGAAGCCTGTTTAAATTATAGAAAAACCCAAAATTTGCCGAAGTTCTTTCATGAAATAAAGAAAATAGGATTCAGTTACTTTTTAAGGATATTGAAGGATTATATAAAAGATCCTGATATATTAAAAGAAATCGTGGAAGAGGAAGAGAGAGATAAAGAGATATTGAGAAACAGGGAGGTTTTAGTGTAGGATTTATTATGGAATTATTAATAAGAGAAATGTATGAAGAGTTTTTGATGTCCGCAGCCTGTTCCGAGTTTTATGCATATGAAGGTCAAGAAAGTGAAGCGCAGAATATTATAGTGTTTTTAAATTATATGGAACATGCGGAATTATGTTTACTAGCAGCTAAATGTTGTAGCGAATATTTAAAAAATAAAAATATAGATATTTTAATATGTAAACTTCAAGAACTAGGATTAAATAATAATATTTCATGTATTAAAACAATGTTAGAAAATAAAACACATAATTTGTAATCAAGTCTTTTATTACATAAAAAAATTGTTGTAAAGGTAATAAACATTTGATAATGCACATACACATGGTATTTTTTGATGATAAAAGCAGCAAGGATCCATTTTCTTTAGGGCGGGTTGTTCATCAATCTCGATAACTGGTTTCACGGAATACTTCTTTACGAAATCTGCCTTTTCTTCCCCTTTTACATAAACATAGTCCACCTTAGCGCTTAAATCTCTTATGATATCTCCACATTTGTGTAATGGTGTAAATCCTTCACACCATTCAATGCAATGGTAATTTTTTATTAACCACAGAGCTTGTTTGTGTAAATAGGATGGTAAATGACCCATCGGAAATGGAGCTTTGAAAATAAAATGACTTGTCTTTTGCCCATCGTACGCTGCTAATTCCTTTACAATAAATTTATTATTTTCAATTTTGAATCCTTGAAGATCTAGAATAAGTTTCATATTTTCAAATATTTGAATTTCTTGATCATTTCTACTTTTAATTGATATTCACTTATTTGTTTTTTTAATTTCTGCAACTGAAGTTGAAAATCTAATACTCGAACTGAAATCTCGTAAGACATTATATAAATGAAGAATTCTGGTTTGGCTACGTTAATAAATATCAAAATTGACGCGTGCGCTCTTAAGCGTAAGTAGCGGTTTGTTTAAAAAGAGTATTTTATCTTAAGGAAATTGTATTACAACTGTTTCACAATTTTTGTTAATGGATTGTAACTGAAAACTTTATCATGAATTATAACACAATATGCCGCTGTTTTAGGGGGAATTTTTTCCTTGGTTTCAAATTCAATTCTCATGGTTACTGGACCTGTTTGTAGTAAATCTCTTTGATGTGAACAATTAATGTAAACTATAGGAGCATTTTCTTTAAATTCTTTCGGATTAAAAATTGGTTCCACTGGAGAGTTATAATACCCTTGACGAAAGTCTGTAAACATTTCATACAGAGTAGCAAATTTATTATTTTCAAAGTCAAGTTGAAGATCATTGTAAGGATATCTTTCTGAATTTAAAAAGACATTCATATTTCTTAAATTACAATGATCAAATTTACTCATATCCATTTTTAGATTACCACGTCTATTTTTCTGAAAAGCAATTAGAACATGACGTGGCGTTTCGACTTTTGTAGATGTTTTTACGGGCCAGTTGTGCCTCGTAGTTTCCAATAACTCTGGATATTCAACTAATTCCCAGCTTCGGAAGGTTATTAGTATATCACTATTTTTGTCAATAATTTTGGTAAGTGCTAATTCTTGCGGAATCGCTACAGTAAGATGAGGAACTCTCCAACACAACTTGGTAATTTTAACTTTGGGTTTTTCATCTTCATTACTGGATAATAATGCATTTGTATCATCATTACTTCTTATTAGAATAAGTTCTTGTTGTGAATTAAGAATAATCTTATTATAATCTTCAAAAAATCCTGAATACATCTTTAATGGTATACATAATGAAACATTACCTTTGTCATCAGTCATAATTTTTTCTTTAGATTTTGTTTTCGGATACCAACCGGCATTTTCCAATTTAGCACTTTCATTTTGATTAAATGAAATATATCCCTTAAGAGTTGAAGTTATACCAATATCCCGAACGGAGTCAATAGTAACACCATTTAAAATATAGCGTAATTCTTTAAATAAAAATGCCGGAGCATTATTAATTAAAACAGTATTAGCTAAAGGGGAATCATCTTCTTTAGTTACTTGCAATTCCACATAAATTTCACTTTTGCAAGGTAAAGGATATTTTCCTGTTTGTTGCAAAGCAATTCTGATTTCATCATTTGGTCCGAGTTTTGTAGGATTAAAAGGATCGAAAGAAAGAATTTCCCAGCTTAATATTGATTCATCAACCAATACATTTTCTCTTACATTTAAATAATCCATTTTTATTTAAGTTTAAAACCCAAACTTTGAAGAAATTTTCTATTAGAAGGTGTTAACCTTTGGAAGTTTGATTTCCTACTAAAGGAAGTTGGTTTCTTTCTTGTCTTATTAATGTTTTTATTATTAAATTTTCTAGTAAAGTTTGCAGATTTATTGTTATATAATATTACCATCTTTAATCTACTTTTTTAAGATGTAGTCTGATGGTTATGGTTTCTTCTCTAAAATTAACCAAATCACCTTCCTGATCTATTATTTTAATGGCTATTTTATCAATTACTTTAACGGTGACTGGGAAATATATGACGTTTTGAGGTGACTCAATTATTTTGAACCCTGGAGCAACGCTCGGGAAAAATTGGTGTATTATATGAACAGGTTTCCCGTTTAAATATGATCCCTCTGCAATACTGCAGTCTATATTTATTGAATTTACTTTAATTATTTCCGCGGGAAAATCTGATATATGTTCAATGTTGGCTTCCAATCGCCCATTTTTAAACCCTAATAATTTACCAATAGTTCCTTCACGAAAAGTTATGGGGGCTGAACATTTAAGATGTGTACGTAAAGTATTATTATTTGCATAAAGACTAAAACTAATTTTATCCTCATCCAAGTGTTTTTTTAAAAAATCTGTTATGTCTTCTAATTCGTAGCTACCTGGGGGTATGGCTATTTCTAAATTTTCATCATGAATTAATACATTATTCCCAACATCAATATTGGGAATTGCATTAAATGTTTCGAAATTTACAAGACCGATAACATATTCAACATCTTCATCTAAATATATTGGAGGATGTAACTCTGATGTTAAAATAGCGGAATTGCCGCTAAGAACAAAACTATATGACATTTTACTTTAAAAATATGTTTAATAATAAACTAAAATTAGGTGTTACATATGGTTATAAAGAAATTTTAGACACAATTGACCACAATTTGTTTTGTTAAAGTTTTGATAACTGTTATAATTATAATTAACAATATTATTATTTTGGTCGCTATAAAAATATTTAATTAATTCAGAAGGGGGTCGCAAATTACCATAACTATCAAAATATATTATGTTTTTTCCTTTTTTTGTATATGCTATCCAGTGAGTACCAACACCACTGTGATTATCTAGATTGACAATTGCACTTTCAATTAACTTTATCTTTTTTGGTAATTTATCCCTCATAAAAATACCACGAAAGTTGGGAATTTGTAAATATTTAGCGTATTTAAGTAAATCGTAATTTGTAAGTGCTTTTCGAGGTATATGTTTTAGCAGTTTTTTGAATAAGGTTTCAAGTATAATCCACATCCTGTTTTATAGGGTTTTAAATAAAGTCCACTTCCTTTTTTTCCTACCGCAATGGACTCCATCATTTGATTGTGTCGTTTAGATTCTTCTAATTTCGCTTTGGCTGCTTTTGCATCATTTACTGCTTTAGCAATACCTGCAGCCCCTCCTCCAAGAGCACCAAGAGCAGACAAACCAGCAAATAAAGGTATAAGTGGAAGAAATCCGCCAGTCTTTGGGATTGGAATTACCCTTTTCTTTGGAGGTAAGACTTTACCAGTTTTTTTAATAGCTTTTAAAGCAGTTTGAATACTTTCATTTAGGTCTTTAAAACGTTTCCCCTTAATTCCTTTTCTAGCTTTTGAAATTACCTGAGATAATGATAGTCCTCGTCCTTTTCGAGTTTTTCGCTTGAACTTTCTTCTCGTTCGAAGTCCCATACCTAATTTTCTTTTAATTTTCATAGCACCAGTAATTCCTAGTGCAGCAGTTTTTTCCCCAAAACTAGAATCTTTAGCTTTGAACCTTGATAAAGCTTTGTCAGCTAATACTTTATCAGCTAAATGCCTTCTTTTTATATCATTTGATTGTGAGTAAGCAATATCGTGTTCTTTACAAGCCTCATCCAATAAATTTATACCTTTATCACCTCTTGACAATCGTTTTTCCAATTTTGTTCCAGGTCCACAAAAATTATAACCAGGAATATGCAATTCAAAGGGTAATTTATTTATTAATGAGTTTACTAAACCACTTCCTTTCCTTTTGCTGTTTGTCTTGTAAATGATTCGTTTATTATGTGATGGAAACATTATATATAGTTGCAATCCTAGTGATAACTAACCAGTTACATCACAATACTGAATATTAATAGTTTGTTTTATATATAAAATGAGAGTTGAGAAACAACCATACTCTATAACAATTAAGGATCATGAAAGTTCAGTGAATGGTTTTAGAAAACATGGAAAACTGTTTGAGGGAAATAGTAAAAGAGGGTTAATTATTGGCCCGTCAGGCTGTGGCAAAACCAATGTTATTATTAGTTTGATTGAAGATCCGAATGGTTTGCGATTTGAAAATCTGTATGTTTATTCAAAATCCTTATATCAACCAAAGTATAAATATTTGAGAACACTTTTTAAACCTTTGAAAAAAATTGGATACTATGAATCTGAAAATGAAGAAACAATTGTTTCACCAAAACAAGTTAAACCAAACTCTATAATAATATTTGATGATATAGTGTGTTGTAATCAGAATGTTGTAAAGGACTATTTTTGTTTCGGAAGACACAAAAATACTGATTGTTTTTATTTATGTCAAACATATTCTTCTATTCCGAAACAATTAATTCGTGACAATGCAAATTTAATTGTTATATTTCAACAAGATCGAACAAACTTAAAACATATTTATGATGATCATGTTAATGTTGATATGTCATTAAACCAATTTAATGAGTTGTGCTTAATATGTTGGAAAGATAAATTCGGATTTTTGGTAATAGACAAAGACTCTAATGTGAAATCTGGCCGATATCGAAAAGGATTTGATTCATATATTTACTTATAAAAATAAACGTTTGATGGTAAATTATACCAATCATGGATGAACGTTTAGCAAGAGAGCTAGTTAAATCAAGAAAAGCTGTTAAACAAAAATATCAGAGTTTAAAAAATGCGGAATTTGAGGCGCAAACTAAATTGGAGGAAACATATAAACCGATAACTCAACCCTTACAAGAATTAATTTCAACGATTGGTAAAATTGAACCTGTTGAAATAAAGGAAGAGCTACACACACCAATTAAAAAAATTTATGAAACACCACAGAAAAGATCAATTCAAACACTAACACCAAAGAGAAAATTACAATATGGAACATCAACACCAGAAAAAAGAAAGACGGGAAAAACTCCACTCCTTCCTACAGAAATACCATCGATTATTGACTGGGACGCGAGTTTAGCTTCAGCAAGTCAAATGCCATCTATACAACAAACAAGTATTATTGCAGAAACAAACCCTTCTTCAGGTTCACACTCCACAATAGGAAATCTTTCAGATATACTGGAACAAACACGGCAAACAGTTAGAACATTTGTTGATACAGATTTATATAAAGAATATTTATTAGGATTTGATGAATTACCTCGCCAATATATTGATAGCGGTGTAAAAGATGTTGAACATGAGTTTGATCACCAATATGGAATAGTTCATGATTTGGAAACCGAGAAATTCTTTTTGGGTTTAACTCAAAAACCTGTCGAAATTATTGGTAAAAACATCAAAATTGAAGGAATAACCTATACAGGTACACCAGGTTTATATGAGTTATTATTTAAAAAAGAACCAATAGGGTATAAAAAACAAGATTTGGAAAATTATATGGATATTTTAAAAAGAACCAATGCATACCGTAGAAATAATGATCCAAATGAGCAGGTGCAGGGGAATGGATCACATAAATATATTTCTATAATAGGACCTTATTTGCAAAGCAAAGGAATTACAAAAACT
This sequence comes from Diaprepes abbreviatus, assembly GCA_034092305.1. Classification (NCBI taxonomy): domain Eukaryota; kingdom Metazoa; phylum Arthropoda; class Insecta; order Coleoptera; family Curculionidae; genus Diaprepes; species Diaprepes abbreviatus. The sequence goes on from JASJET010000117.1 coordinate 1,160,524, forward strand.
AAAACTCTAAATCCCGAATCTCAACAAGCAGTCCAGGGATTTTTTGAAAGACGCAAAGCTCCATATAGAGAAAGTCGAGTGTCTTCAAAAAAAACCGGATTTGGTATAACTTTAAAAGTTAATAAACCTAATACAGATTACATATATTGGGATAATGTAAACGAACTTGTTGAGAGACTTCGACTATTGGTAGCATCCATGCTTGCGGGACACACTGGTCATAACAATGAAATTATTTCCATTATTGAAGAACTAAGAGAAGCGAATATTATTATATAAAAGGACATAATAGATACTTTTAAACATTTCTAAAATGACCATCGATAAATTTGGTCGTCATATTTCAAAAAAATCTGCTCTAAACACATTATTATCACTAGAAAATAAAATATTATCAAATGTTGAAGAGAAAATAATAAAAATTTTTAAAAGCGATGTCAAATATATTGAAAACAAATTAATTCAAAATTTAGATCCCGGGTTGAAAAGCGATGTTAATAATTTAAATAAGAGAATAAATGAATATGATAACAATATACAAAATATTGCAAAAAAGATTAAGTTATTTGAGGATAAAGTTATTCCTGAATATAATGACAAGATAATTAATTTGAAAAATACTGTTGATGGAAATGATGATGTAGTAGAAAAATTTTCTCAGAAAGTTTCTAAATATGCAAATGACTTTGACGTAGTGAAGTTAAAATATGATAAAGTTGATGATTTTGAAAATGAAATAAAAAATGAAATTACATCAATTAAATCAATAATTAAGGATACTTCAGCAATTGACAATGTCAAGAACAGTATTTCCAAGGAAATTACATCAAAGTTTCAAAATTTTACTAATTTGCTTAATGATAGAGTAGCAGAAGAAGTAAGGAATTTTAAGAAAATACATGACGTTATGGATAAAAATACACAAAATCTTGAAAAATCAATGAACACTCATTTCCTAATTCACAAAAAAGATACCGACAAAGTTAATGAATTTAAAGAACAAATTAAAGAATTTGAAATTAAAATCAATGCATATAAATCAAATTTACAATATTTAGAAGACAAATTGAAGGAGGATTTTCAAAACGAAAATGAAAAAATTGAAACAAAATTCAAAGATCAAATTACAAAAGATAATGAAAAAATCGAGGATATACTAAAGCAGTTAAACAATCTGAAAACCAAATCTGAAACGTCTTTTGACGAGGGAAATTTTACAAAGGCAATCGATGAGAAATTACAAAAAGAATTAGAATCCTTACTAGAAGTAGTGCAAGCTATAATAGAAGTTTCTAAAAAGGATGTATTAATTAAAATTAAAAATAATAGTTCAAAAATCGAGGAGACTTCTTTACTCATAAAAGAACTTGAAACATCTTATACAGATATACTACACAAAGCTGAAAAGACAGTGTCAGACATAAAAAATATAGAAAAAAAAATTGTGAAAATGACATTAGATATTACAAATGCAGAATTTCAATTAGGAAAAGATATAAAAAATCTAGAAGATAAATTAACAAAAGAAATAAAATCTTTAAACGAATTAGTTCAAAGAGCTGCTGAAGTTTCTAGAAAAGAATTTAATGATACAATGAATTATGCAAGAGAAGAAATGAATTCAACATTAGGTGGTTTCAAAAAAGATTATACGTTATCAAATGTTCTTTTGGAAACTAAATTTAATGTAAAAATGTCTGATCTTAATAACAACATCACCCAAATAAATTCGTCAATAAAAGAAATTAGAAATGAAAATAACAAATCATTTGAAACAATGGAAAATAAATTTAATGTAAAAATTTCTGATCTTACTAACAACATCACCCAAATAAATTCGTCAATAAAAGAAATTATAAATGAAAATAAAAAATCATTTGAAGCAATGGAAAATAAAATTAAAGAACTTACTAAAAAAAACTGAGATGATTTTTTTTTATATTTTACAACATCAGCGATAAAGGGCTTTTATAAACGGTTTAGAAGGAGGTAAAGTTATTTGTGGGATTTATTTTCGAGAGTAAGGTATAAATTAATAATGAGTAAAATTAAGCAAGACGTTGTAAATGAATTACATAAACCGGCGAGAAGGCGATATAGAAGGAGACGAACAATTGTAAAAGGGCTTAATGATCTATTTCAAGCTGATCTGATAGAAATGCAGCCATATGCGAAATTTAATAGGGGTTTAAGATATATTTTAATGGTAATAAATGTGTTTTCTAAATTTGTATGGGCAGAACCTGTAAAATCCAAAACTGGTAAAGATGTAGCAGCTGCAATGAAAAAAATTCTATTAACTTTAAAAACTCCCCCAACAAATCTGAATACTGATCAGGGTAAAGAATTCTTTAATCAAGACTTTCAGAAACTTATGGAGCAGTTCAAAATTAATCATTACAACACATTTTCTAATATGAAAGCTAGTATTGTAGAGAGAGTAAATAGAACGATAAAAAACAAAATGTGGAAAAAGTTTAGTTTACTAGGTAATTATAAATGGATCAGCTTTCTTAAAGAAATAATTACAGAATACAATAATACTAAGCATTCAACAATCGGAAAAAAACCAAACGAAGTTAACAAAAAGAATGAAATGGAAATCTTGAAATCAGCTTATACTCATAGGAAAACTGTGGATCCCAGATCACCAAAATTTCGTGTCAGTGATAGAGTACGAATAAGCAAGATTCGCGAACAATTTTCTAAAGGTTACACGCCCAACTGGTCAAACGAAATTTTTCAAATAAAAAAAATCCAGCTTACTAATCCAACAACGTATTTGATTCAAGATGGAAATGGGATAGATATTCAAGGAGGTTTCTATGAAGAAGAACTTCAAAAAGTAAGACACCCAAATGTATATCTGGTGGAAAAAGTGTTAAGAAAGAAAGGAAACAAAGTATTTGTAAAATGGTTAGGATTAGATAAATCTTATAACTCTTGGATCTTCAAGAGAGATGTGATGTAATAGTAATTAATGCTGTAATAATAATTGATGTTTGTAATAAAAAAAATGATTTTTTATATATATTTGTTTTATTTAAAAATAAGCTTATTACATAAACATTTTTTTAAATACAATATTCCTATAATCAGAGTCTAATATGGGATTTAAAATTTCTTCAGTCAATTTAATCCTTCTTCTAAAATGTTTTTGATTTATAAACTCTTCAGAAGTCATACGAGCTTTTCTGTAGGCGAAGTTCCAAGCAACCATCAGATGAATTTGGTTTCTTGATTCATCAATAGATACTGTCTTCTTCATAATAGTGCTTAGACTTTAATTTTTGTTCTAGTTCTTCGGGATGATTCAACAGCAGTTCCAGCATGGAGCACACATTTTCACTATTTAGATTTTGTTTTGGAGAAAGGACATTATATATTTTGTCAAAAGAATCTCCGTCGTAAAAATTGTTATTTCTAAAAACGTTGAAATAACGTCGAAAGTTTTGTTTTTGTAAAACATTTAGTCTATATTCTATAAGTGGAATTTGTTCCCATAGTCTGCACACAGTTTCATTTCCATAGTAAATAAAATCACAGCTTTTCACAATCTTCACTATTGGTAATTCACCAATCTTTTCAAAATGAATAGATAAATTTTGCAAATATATCGGTTCATTGAAAACATTTGGTGAAAACATATAATTTGTTATAACTCCTTGATATTGCAATAAGTTCTTCCAATCATCTTCATTTAATATCACAGACTGACCATTTTTACCACCAAGTTCAATGCATGGTAGAAAATCACTTTCCACCCACAAACCAATCACAGCATATTTAGAGTTAGAATTATTTAAATTATATTTTGTAGAATTTATAATTGTTTTTTTTATTTTCTTTTTTAATGGTGAATTTTCAAATATATTTTTACTCTGATTACTGAACATTTTAAATGATGTATTTCAAAAACTAACTGGCTATCTGCTTGCTCTCAAAAAACTAACTATCAATCCGTTTGCTCCTAAATTTTATACATTTTCCCTCTCCTCTCAAGTGGAGGGGTAAACTTATTTTCCCTCTCCATTTAAGAGGAGGGGATAAACTTTAAATGTCTTTATACTAACGAGAATCAATAAAAAACAAAATTTATATTATTTTTTTAACATTTATTAAATATTTTTATAGATATTTTTTCATGAAATACAATAAAATTAAACATGTACAAATAAATATTGCTGCTGTAAATATAATAACAAATATATAACAACAGACACAATGACAAGATTCTTCTTTTTTATTATTGAAAGGAATCCAATCTGAATATTGTAATGGTTTGTTTGTCATGGAATATTTAATTTTTATGTATGTATTTTCACACAAAGCAGAATCAGTTACATTATAGGTAAAAAAGTGTGAATTTCCAACAAGATATGTCATTTTCATCTGTTTGTAGCAGTCGGTTTCATTTTTGAGGGCATTTATACATATATCAGCCCTAACTGTATTAGGAATGTAATTTACATATATCACATTTCCAACAAGGGAAACTAAAACTATTAAAGATGCAGCAGTCATTGTTGTAATATTACTAACAAATAATGGTATTTCTATACAATATATATGTTTTTGGATTCAGTTTCCCCTCCAACTTTTAAAGCTTCAAAAACGACTTACATAATTTATCATCATATAAAATGATGTCTTTATAAAGATGAAAAATTACTAGGAGTAGTTAATTCTAATCGCGGTTTTTTATTTTTAGATCCATTTTCGTTTCCAGAACTTAAAAAAGTTAGAGTATCATACATCATTTTCATATCTTTATCAAAAAAATCTGTTTCCAAAATATCCTTATGTCCCCATGCAAGAGTTTTTGTGGAATTTGGTATACAATATCTTTTATCATCATGAGTTGTTAATGCCAATTTATTTAACAAATTAGTGTATATATTATGCATATCTGACTTGAATACATACATGGTGCAGAATATTTTGTCACCTTTCTCAACAACATCTTTATAATCTGATAATGTTAATTGATTTTTTATACATGATCTACTAACGCCTTTTGCTTTTTTATCTACACTATTTTTGGATTTTATACAATATGCTTTAGCACCAGTTCCATAAAAACTTTCAATGGGAATCCCTTTGTACTCATCTTTAAATTTACCAACAACTGATGTTGTAATAGGCATGCAATGAATATTTTGTTCAGAAAAATTAGAAGTATCAAATTGATCCAGATTTAGCTTCATATCTTCATAAAAGTTTTGGGTCTGAACTTCAAGAATTAAGGAATCAGTATCCGTATATAATAAATTTAAATTATTACCATATTTTACTTTTAAATACCCATAATAAAAATTATACATTACAGTTTTTGCAATATCCAGAATACTCATCCCAACATAAATTGGTTTATTGTATTCAATGCAAACCTGTTGAAGTTGAAGAGCAACTAGATTTTCAGAGAAAATTTTAAAATCCTTTAATTGAGGTTTAGAAATAAGTTTTTCGGCACTAAATTTATTACCCTGTCTTTCCCATTGAGATACTAATTTAATATCTGCTCGCCTATCAACATTTTCCATGGTTTTACCGAAAATTGAATTATTTGCCAATTTATAACAATTTTTATCAAATTTATTTTTAGATAAATTTCGTAAATTTGTATTTAAATCTATATATTCCGCTAACCATGGTGATTGTGTAAACTTAACTGCTCTGTGTATTTTTATGATTTTGAGTCCAAATTGTAGACATTGTTTCAGATATCGGTAGTGAATGATATAGTTATATTTATTATGTAAGTTTGGAATTAATTTTGAGTGGTTTGAAATTGGTGGTGTATATTGTTCAGGACAAAATGGGAAATCATTATGACTATCATGTAAATAATTTGGATATTCTAAATCAACTTCAAATATGTATCCTATAGATGATGTATCTGAAAGTTCGGATATATTTAAAGTTTCTATTTCGAGCTTAGGTACCCAAGCAAAATTTTTTTCAGGCAAATATTGTTTCATAGCATAACCATACAAATTTGTGGCGTCTAAGTAAGCGATATATGTTGTAGGTCTTTCAGGATTAAAATTTTCTAAGAATGGATTATTTGCTTCAGATTTGCGTTTGGAACAAGTGCTAACCCCACCACGAACACCTTTTTTGAAAAAATGAAGCATATCTGGTTCCGTTAATAATTCTAATTCTACATTAGTTAATTTCATCATTGCATCCCAGCACATAGAAGGGCTAGTGACATAATTAACAGGATCTAACTTATAGGTTTTAATACATGTGGATCTATAATTTTCAAAAACATCAGCCAAAAGTAAAACATCTGATTTTAAGTAAATATCGGAATAAGCCCCTATTGTAGAACACTTAAATAGATTCCACACTTCTACAGCACGACTGTAGTCTTGAGGAGAGATATTTTCATCGGTTAAGTTATTATAAAATTTATCAATCAATGGTAGAGATTTCTCATTTAATTTTTCGTTGGAATCTATGTAAGAGTATGGAAATACCCCTTTTTGTCTAATGTATCGAAATTCATCAGCATTTGAGAAAAACTTTTTAATTTCAAAACATTGTGAATCTTGTAGAGTTTGTGATAGTGACTCTAAAGACTCTGGGAGAAATTGAAAAGAATCTATAAAGCGTAGTCGCAAAGCAACTGGTTTCCGCTTTTCTGACACATCAACGAAAATTTCCTTACTAAAAGAAATATACTTTTCTTTATTTTGAGCTATAACACTAATATTTTCTTTATTATAGCAAAGCGATTTAATAAATAGGTGAGAATCATAGTTTTTTAAATTATGCAATACTATTGGTATATATTTTGGAGGTTTAAAATGCAAATTACATATTGAGTGGGCGGCTCCTCGATATTTACCTGTAATATGACAATGATCCCTACACTTTATGAAATTTCCTTTTGAAAAAGGTTTTTCACATACATAACAAATGCTAGAATTTTCATATTCAATCTGTTCCACAGATGATAAATCTTTCAATGGTACTTGATATTTTAAATATTTTTTATAAATTTCTTTTACATCATTTTCAATGTATTCAATAAATTTTATAGCACAATCTGTACCTCTATAAAGTTTAAGACACACAACATTCTCATCAAATGATGATTTAATATAATAAGCAAATGAATAGGGTATATGTTCAGCAGTTTTAATAGTATATGAGGTTGTCGAATCAGGTGTAGATTGTTGGCACTCAATGTTTTTCAAATAACATTCAAAATCGGCATAAATAACAAAAGGAGCTTTATACTGTTTCTGAATATTTTGAAACTTTAATATATTTGCAGGAATATAATTGCCAAATTTATCCAAAATCAAATTATCTGAAGGAAGCTCAATTCGAACAAAACTACAATCACGTTCTAAATGTGTGTTAAGTTTTTCATATGTTCCAAAATATTGAAGGCATCCATCACATAAGTATTTTTTTATTTTCTTTTTTGATAATTGTTTGGATACCAAGCAACCTAAATCCTTTATCCAACAGTAGTGGTTATTTCCATCATCAGAACTTATTAAAAGCAAATTAATATGTAATTTTTTCTTTTCATTATTATAATGTAAAGGACCGACAATCTCATATACCTTTTTATTATCCCTTAAAAATTTTTCAACTCCATATACATTTATGGACAAATTATTTTTTTCCTCAAACTTTTTTATATCTAATAATTTTACTGGAAATTCAATACCTGTAAAATCGAAAGCGTCTCTGAAGTCTGGATATGATGAGGTCTTTCGAGGATTACCGGTTGGCTGGTATGCTGCTGAAACCACTGCCCAGGCGAAACAGCAATTGTCCTCATTCATCACATTCACTATTGATTTAGAAAAGTGATGCATCTTAATGTAGGAGGAGGCATTCAATGGGTTGTACTTATTGATGTTGACTTCCAAATGCAGAATTCTTTGTAGAGCCCACCCTGTAATAGGAATTAAAAAATTAGTTCTGAATAATATTTGTTAGAGATGTACAAGTGATATTAAGAAAACTTAGCTCTTGAGATTAAGAAAACTTAGCTCTTGAGATTAAATAATAATTACCTGAGTCTCTTTCCGGCAATTCATCTGCTTTGGTTTCAATAATCTTGAATAAATCATCGTAAAGCTGTTGTAGATCAGTTGTATGGGTTACAATGAAGAACGGTGTATTAAATGACTTAATTGAAGTAGAGGTTAAAGTTGGAGAATAATATATTCCAAATAATTCCAAATTTACTTTAGCACATGTAAATTCCTGTTGACGCTGGCGTATTAATGTTTGCACTTTATTACCAACATCTTGCTGAAACTTTTTGATGTCGATGTGATAATTCTGCGAATATATTCTGTAGGAAGCTATTCGACATTTAAATGCACTCCTGATAATGTCAATTCCATTTCCATATTTTATGCAGCTCCTGTTTTTATGAATATTTGTCCTCAAGTGTGTGCTCCAGGAATTAGATTTGTCATTTACTTCACAATCTTGGCAAAATCGCATTGGAGGTCTTGAAAGTAGTTCATCAACTGAAACAATTATTATTTTTTAATTCCTCTGTAAACCTTTATTAATAATAAAAAAAAATTAAAAGGAAAATTATAGCTAAATATGTTATAAAAAAAATACTTACGATTAATTATATAATCTTCCAAGTTAAAGGTGTTTTCGTTATTAACAACATTTTCTCGAAGGTGGCGTACAATATGTGATTTTCTTTTAAATTCTCTTAAGCAGTGTGTGCAAAGGAGAGTCATTTTAAAATGGAATCGGTTAGGGCCGTGTCGCTTTTAAATAAATACAATTTCGATCTATCAAGACCCAATGACATAGAATAATTAGCAATTTTTTCAGCTCGCGCAATTTAGAAAACTTTTGGATTTACTTTTGAATTAACTTTTGGATTCACTTTTTAATTTGAAGAAAAACATGGATTTTTTTTAAAAAATATATTTCCCAAATTTAAAAGAAGATCGCCTTGTCGTTGAATACAATTTTTAACGTCTTTTAAAGTCGAATTAGATAAATTATTACATATATTATCTAAGTTTAAATAGGAATAAACCATTGACTTAAATCTAGATGTGGCACACCTTGTTTCATTCCTATTTAAGCTCGGCTTAGTTTTCTTATGTAGAAACTTATCTAATTCTCCAATAGCGACTTTATTTGTTGGATTGATTTTCGGAGCTGTTGTTACAGCGACTGGTAAAGAATTTTTTGAAATTTGTGCCCCTAAAGTTTGGGAACTAGAAATATCACCGTCCAATTTTGACTTTTTTAAATCTGAACAATCATTTGTTTCTGATAAAGAACGTTTTTTGGGTAAATTTTTTTCAATTAAATTTTCAGAACTTTGTTCTAAATTTAGGCCAGAAGGATTTTTCAAAAATTGATTTTGATTACAGGAAGAAATTAAGGGACATTGAGGCTGCTCATCTTCAAAATTTTCAGTATAAGTATATACCTCAATGTCCCCCACAATTTCGCCACAACTCAAATCAAAAACATCTACCGAATTTACTGAATTTCTGGTATAGCCAAATTTGGATGGTTGTTCAAACCCCTGAATAAAATTTTGATCCAACCCTTCAATTAAATTTTGATCCAACACTTTAATAAAATTATGCTGAGCTTTGGCTGAGACGTTTATAACAGTCTCAACGCTGTCGTTGGAATCCTCTGATGAATCTGACGATGCATCTGAAATTGGCGAATAGTGGGGGCGATAAACCTCTTCCATATTATTTTTCGAAAAACCCCCAATGCCAATCCTCTTATCATTATTTAAAGCTCCCTCGTTACCAACCCCATTATTATTATTGTTTAAAACCCCCTTATTATTTTGTTCCTCACAGCTCTCAAAAGTCTCCTGATATTCCACATCACCCTTAATTAAATTTTGCCCTGAGCTATTTTCACCAATTTCACCCCCTTCTAATATATCTAAAAGTTGTTCCAAATTATATCCCTCATTTATTTCAGAATTGTTAATTAAATTTTTCCTTAATATATCATTATTTAAATCATCGAAATTAATTGTTTCAAGAGGTTCTTGAGGAATATCAGGGATAATAGATTCATCCAAAACTTTTAAGAGCTGTGTCAAAATATCGCTTTCACCAATTTCGGAAGAATCGCCAGATTCAGATGAATTGTTAAATGTATTAATATCAATTTCCCTAAATTTAATATCTAGCTCCTCGTCGCTTAGCCCACAAAATGAACAATCAATCAAATCATGCACAAGGCAAGCGTCGTTTAAATCGAAGGCTGTTAAGTCGATGTTTTCAATTTTTACATTTAAAAATGACATTTTAAATTATAAATTAAAAAATAAAAAAATTATGAATCAATAAAAAAATCAAAAAATCAATAAAAAATCAAAAAAAATCCACAAAAATGAAAAATCAACAAAAATCAAAAATTTGCTTTTAGAAGATTAAGTAAAAATGAATGAAAATCCAAAGTATTAAGTCAAAAATATTAAATCAAAAATATCAAATCAAAAATATGAAATCAACAATACAAACCAAATAAAAATTAATATGTCACTACGTCACACAATTCGAAATAAATCGGACTATCTAGATATATTCACAACAGATTCGATAATTTTACAAGCGTACGCTAATAGCGAGATGTAAACTGAAGAGACGCTTCGTACCCAGCCGCCTTTTAAAGCAGCCAAGAGCCTGGTACCGGCTGGTACGGCGTGGCACTGCATGGTACGACGGGAACCGTGAGACCGTGAACTCGAGAGAGGTCGTTCAACGGTCGTAAGTTGTTTTGTTCTTAAGAAAATGACGAGTAAAGAGGAGAAGAAGAAAAAAAAAAAAAGTTGTTTTTGGAATAATATAAAAAACAGGTTTTTTTTTTTTTTTTTTTTTTTTAATTTTTTTTTTTTTTTTTTTTTTTTTTTTTTTTTCGTTTTTTATATTATTCCAAAAACAACTTTTTTTTTTTTTTCTTCTTCTCCTCTTTACTCGTCTTTTTCTTAAGAACAAAACAACTTACGACCGTTGAACGACCTCTCTCGAGTTCACGCTATCTTTGCCTTCTTCTTCTTCTCATTCTACGGACTGGTTTTGCCGCTGGAGGTAGGAAAAGTGGTATTTCAGTATTGTATATAAGGATTTACAGCGTCTTGACTTAGCATTCATTAAGTTTAAAGTCTCAAAATGAGTACGTTCATAATTATAACACTACAAGAGTTTCTGGGATTCTTGGAAAATCAGATCAATCTGATGGATCGTCAGAGTCCAAATTCCGAGAACACGGTGATGTGGCCGCCACCATCAGAGGTTGACTATTTAGATGAAGAATTTATCAATATGTTTGAGCCAGACCTGGATCCCGAGCCTATCGCCTTTGAGTGGGATCCAGACCGAGCAATGGATCTTCAACCTTTGATGATGGAGCAACAACAGCCTATGGAAGAAGATCGGCCACAACCTATGGCAGAGCAGCAGCAGCAACAACAGCAGCAGGAGCAGCAGCGGGAGCAGCCACAACAACAGCAGCAACAACAGCAGCAGCAGCAGGAGCAGCCACAACCACAGCAACAACAGCAGCAGCGAAGGCAGAGTTACCCTCGAAAGTGCAAGAGGCCACAGCAGCAACAGCAACATCAACAGCATCAGGAGCAGCCACAACAACAGCAGCAGCAGCGAAGGCAGAGTTACCCTCGAAAATGCAAGAGGCCACAGCAGCAACATCAACAGCAACATCAACAGCATCAGGAGCAGACACAACAACAGCAACAACAACAGCAGCAGCAGCGAAGGCAGAGTTACCCTCGAAAATGCAAGAGGCCAATAAATTATAAATTATAAATTGGCCTCTTGCAGAGCAGCAACCTCTTGCAGACAACAACAACCGATGGCAAAGCAGCAGCCTATGGCAGACAACAGCAACCTCTGGCAGACAGCAGCAATTGGCAACCCAAAATGGTATAAATTATAAATATGTATTTATGTATATATGTATATTTGTATTTTGGATATAGGAATAATAAAAAACAAAGTCGTTGAAGAAAATATTTTATTTTTTTCTATTTCTTATACAGAATCACACCTAATAACCAAGTTTCTTTAACTTGAAAGAATTATTATGAATAGGATGAATATAATTTTTTTTACAAGCATAGTAATGAAAACTAGGTTTTTTTTTTTTTAACATGGAAGAATAAATCATAGTCTGTTGTCAGGGAATTAAACCTAATTGTTCTTTATCTTATATATAAAATCTTATTTAAATGTCTTAGTTGACATTTTAAACTTAATATTAAAAAATACTAGGGTGAATGAATAAATTCAAGTGCAGTATCAAATTCATTTATTTAAAATTCAATTTATCGATAGGATTGATTGTGCATATTATGTAGAAAAAATTATTCTACACTGAAAGAACAAAATCATTAGTTCTTCAAATCTTAATATAAACAAATTTCTATTTATTTAGATGGCACCCTTATATTTATTTAACTTAAACTTAATATATATCTTATAACTTATATCTTACAACTTATATTTTATATGAAATCTTATTTAAATTAGTTGACATTTGAAACTTAATATTCAAAAACTACTAGGGTGCATGAATAAATTCAAGTGGAGTATCAAATTCATTTATTTAAATTTGATTTATCGGTAGGGTTGTTGTGCATATTATTTGAAAAGAATTATTCTACACTGAAAGAACAAAATTATAATTTCTTTCAATGGGAATAAATACAAATTCTTATTTATTCACATCATTCCCTTATATTTATTTACATAGTTTCTTATATTTATTTAACTTAGCAGAACAAAATCTAAATTCTTATAAAATATTTTAAACTTAAACTTAATATTAAAAACGCCATAGTGCATGAATAAGTGCAAGTGAAATAAATTTATTTAAAATTTGATTTTTCGATTAGATGGTTTTGCATATTCTTTAGTTCTGGTTTGTTACATATTATACATGCTTGTGAAGGAGTTGTTATGAATAAATCGTTTTCACACGTGTTGCATTGCAGATCTTTTTCGCAACATATAAAGGATCGTTTATAGTGGCTATTAACAAAATTATTTTTCCCATTTGGGCAATTTAAAGCATGTATATAGTAACATTCACAACATAAATTATATGCACCGCCAGAAGATGAAATAATTACGACATAAGATTGAAAAACGCACACTTCTCGCGTAAGGTAATTTGGTGTCAATGTATCACTTGCATTTATTTTTGCCACTTTCACGAGCCCCTCTTCTCCACACCCGTTTGGAACGCCATTATCCTCTATCCCATCATCTTCTTCATCTTCATCGTCGTCTTCGAAATTATTTCGATCAATAGTGATCAGAGAATCCTGTCTTGCGTGAAACTTTCCTCTTCCAGCCAAGTTAAAATGAGTTGTTTCATCTTTGTACATTGACTGGATCGTTTCATCACAAGCAGAATCTAAATATACATGTGTCTGATCCATTTCGAAGACTGTCCGATGAAACTCGATTCACTTGTTCACACTATTTTTTAATTTTACAACACTTTTTAATTGATAATGGCGGGCCGTCTATGTGGTGTTGATATAGTGGATAGTGTTTAAAACACGGCAAATTTAGCTGCAATTCTTCGTCACTTCTATAATTTTCCGGCAACCTGTTCCAAATTTGTTGTAAACTAAGTGAATCGACGAATGTTTTCAAGTAGTTGATGGGAAAGAAGGCCAAGTCTTGATCTTCAAAATCGGTAAGATTTTTTCCGTGTTTTTGGTAGGAAATTATTACTTGGCCTACACGTTCAATGAGTTGCTGTTGTTGTTGTTGTTGGTCGCTATTTGACATCGCGCACGAATGACTGAAGTTCGCTCAGATTCGATCGTTTAAAATACCAGCCCCCCTCCAACTGCTACCAGCTCCCCTCCAACTACTGTGGTGGTTAGGAAGGAGGTAGGAGGTGGAGCAAAAAGAGGCGGAGTTTATGAAACCAATCGGAATAGGGGGCGAACTTGGGCAGCCAATCAGAAACAAGGTCATTCTTGGCTGACCAATCAAAAAAGTGGTGGGGGGGTCAACTAGGAGCCCCCTATTCCCACTACTTCGGCGATTAAAGGTGTGGGACAAGGGAAGAAGAAAAAGTTTAACTTTAAGCGTCCCTCCACCCCTGTTCCATTACCCGACTTCCTAAAAACAGCACCGCAAGAGCCACTGTCAGTAGAAGTGGAAGTCATAGAAGGCCCCGATGGACCAACACCACCAACGCCACCAACACCGGCCAGCGTCGAGAATGAAATAGTGTCGGAGGTGAAGTCTTCCCCAGCGCCAGCGCCACTGTCGCCGATATTGGGGTGCCGGAAACCCATGAAGAAGCGGTTTAAGCGTTGTTTTGAAGGCGATGAAGTTTCCGCTGCTTCGTCGTCATCGTCGTCGTCATCGTCTTCACCAAATAAAACCGCGTCTTCTTCCGAGCCATCACAACCGGAGTGGGTCGAAGACTTCACCAACTCTCAGAAGACCAAATTGACCGACATTTAAGCCATGAAAAAACGCTTAGTGAATGAAGTGAACGAGTGTGCCAGTGACATTATAGAACTTGAAAAACAATTAGAGATAAAAAAGGTGAAATCTGCGCGGTTAAAAAGACAATTAGAGGACTTTAATAAATTATGTAGTAGGTGTTAGGTAGTTGTAGAGATTAGCTTTTAATTTATAGTATTAAGTTTGTAAATATATATATATATATATATATATATATATATATATATATATATATATATATATATATATATATATTGTAGTTAATAAAAAGTGTTTGATCAAATTTTTTATATTTTATAATGAGAATAAAAATGACTTGAAAATTTATTTTTGTGTGTTATTTCATATAGGCCCTGTCCTACATAATATTAGGTAATAAAAAAAAAAAAAAGTGAATAATCCACTAAAACTACGCAATAGCAATAGTTGTAAATATTTTCTGATAATATTTACAAGTATGCTAAAACATGGTTCGGTTTATGAAGTTAAGGTTCTGTCGCCAGAACTTCTAATACTTTGTATCTCAATATTGTATGTTTTTATGAAAAAAACATAAAATATTGGTTACAAAGTATTATAACCAACTAAAACTACGATCAAATTATTTTGTGGTCCTGAAAAGGACCGTTTGGTTGTAAAACATGCGACTCTTTTATTGAGTTGTGGAGTCGCACGGCCCGTCATCATCATCAGCGGGGGTGGCGGTGCTGTCCTCTGTGTATTCGATGATGAACCGCCAAAGTTCATCCCATCTAGGATCGTTCGGCTCCCACTCCAAACAATTCTCTGTGGTAGAATCTACCACAGGGCATTGGATGGGTTGTTATTGTTGTTGAGTCGCAGACATGTTGAACTAAAATGATTGTAATAAGTATTGATGGTCGTATATATAGAGACAAATTAATGGTGGGGGGTGAAAACAAATGTCGTATTACGTATTGAGACCAAAAGTTGTTTGTGGTCTCAAATACGAACGAACGATTTAGCTGGGTTCCACCAGCACTTAAAGTTTTAATACTTTGTATCTAATATTGTATATTCTATACATACAATATTAGTAACAAAGTACTAATATGTACTAAAACTACGATCAAAGTATTTTGTGGTCCTGAAAAGGACCGTTGTTGTGTGCCCTTAAAAAGGGCCAGGGAGAGTGTGGGGCTTATGGTGCCCCATCCTCGCTGGTCGACCACCAGCTTGACGAATCGCAGGGGCCTTGTGGGTCGTCGGGTGTTGGTGATGCTGGAATTTCCAGCACCGCATCTTCCGTCGAGTCCGGCTCTGGCTGCGGCGACGGAGTTTCGAGTCTTTGTAAGACCCAATCACCCGCGTCGTCTAATTCCACTAGACCCGGATCATGGTCATATAGTAGCGGAATCGGCTCATCCAAGTCGTCCCAACGTAGGACGTCAATTTCAAAATCCACCTCGTCGTCGTTGTCGAAGACTTGCAGGTCTCCAACGTTGTCGGCTACGGTGTCATCACTAAAGATGGATGAGCCTCGGCTGGCGGGTCTTTCTTCCTCCATGTTCATCGTATGAGGGTTGATGAATATATGACTGTGTAACTGGCCCAGTCTCATATATATAGAACTACCCCCACCCCACCAACGGATTCTAAATGTTATGTATTGGTGAGAGCTTATAGAATTATTGATTTTTTCAAAAACTTTAAATAAGGAATTAGATTTGTTTAGACAATAAGACTTATTCTTAATATTTTGTGAAGAATACATTACAAAAAAAAAAAAATAATAGAAACCTTGTTTGAACTGTTAACATTTTCATAGGTTCTCAAGCATATAACTTGGCACTTAAGCTACGAGACAAATCGTCGTTAAACGAATATCTCGCCCCATAAGTGACGATTACTAAACTACGATCAAAATATAATGTGGTCCTGAAAAGGACCGTTTTTGTGGCCCTAAAAGGGCCTGGGGGGAGGGTGGGGTGCCTACCGTGGAGTAATACCCAACGATATTAACACCGACCTAGGTGCAGCCCTTGGTCTTCTCATTGGCGGCACCGTCGTCGTCGCTGGTGGTGTCGGCGTTGCAGGCGGTGCCGAAGGTGCCGCTCCTGGTGCGGTACCCCCGCACTCCTCACACTTGCATATCTTGCCGGGGACGAATGGCATGACAATGCCAATGATCCTTTTTGGTATATCTTCCATCTTGCCGATCGAATGTGTAATGATGAAATAATTCTAATACCGGCCTCTATATACATTCAAAAAGTTGGAGGGGGTAAGGTGGAGTGCATATATGCATTATATAAGTTTGAGAATAATATGATTTTATAACTCACCGTATCTCTGGTATGGACACAAACTACCCCCCTCCACTTTTCTAGCATATAGTACTAGACTTTCTCTACATTTTTTTCAAATAAATTTTTTTGATATTTCTAACCATTACTTTGCTACATATTTACAAAAAATGCAAATTATGCATATATTTTAATTATTTTCAGGCAAGGTAAGGAAAATTTTGAAAATGTTTTGACGGAATCGTAATAAGGAAGAGTTGAAGTATATCACAATATTTTTCCCGATTCGCTAATATAAAAAAAATTTTTTCATCGCATTTTGGATGGGCTCTGGCGTCGTAACGGTTGACGATAAAAAATTGGAAAAATACATATATTGTGGGAAATTTTCTCTAGAATCCAAAAAAAAAATTTCCGAACTTCTGTCACCGCAAATAAAAAAATCGATACCTCAAAAATTGCGAGAAAATGGTGAAGGAGCCGCGCAATCGCTCTGAAACCATCAAAAATCGATTTTTTTTCCCTCCGCGGGTGGGAGGGTGGTGGAGGTGGTGGTAAACTTAGAAAAAAAAAAAAAAAAAAAAAAAAAAAACCTCCCCCTACAACTTCCACATACTCCCGTTCGGCGGCCCTAGCCTCCTAACTCGAGAATTTCAATTTTTTCGTCTAAATTTTTTGTCATTTTTAAGATTTTCCAAATTTTTTTTTCACCATTGTATTCTACTCAAAATTCTAGGTAATTAAAGTGCTTTTATTTTTTCTCTATCTTGAACGGTTCCCGAGCTACAGCGCTTTAAAGAATTCAAATTACTAACTTTCTATAACCCTTTTTTTCAAATTTCATTTTTTCGAATTTTCAAAAATACTACAATATGTAGAAAAAAGTTCTCTCTTTAATTTCCCAATACCGTTTTTCTCTAAATCTTCAACTTTAGCGCGTATTCAGCATTTTCAAAAAAAAAAAAAATTATAATTTTTTTACACCATCGCATTCTCCTCAAAATTTTGGGCTATCAAAGTGCTTTTATTTTTTTTCTATCTTGAATGGTTCCCGAGCTACAGCGCTTTAAAAAATCCAAATTACTAACTTACTATAACCCTTTTCTTAAAATTTCATCTTTCCGAATTTTGAAAAGTACTACCATATGTAGAAAAAAATTCTCTTTCTAATTTCCTAATATCATTTTGCTCCAAAACTTCAACTTTGGCGCGCATTCACCATTTTTCAATTTTTTTTGAAAAAAATTTTTTTTACGTTTTTACTATCGAGAAAAATGCTTGCTTATAGTACTCGATTTCCTCTATAATTTTTTCTTATAACTTTTTTCCCTATTCCTAACCGTTACTTTCCTACAAATTTTCTAAATCGTTGTTTTCATATTTTGCCTTAAAAATTTTTTCTTGTGTTATTTAAGCTCTTTTTTCCACTTAATAAACCACCATTTTCTAAATTCCCGTACTCTTTTCTTAAAGAGCGGGCTTTTCCGCCAGCTTTTTTTTTTGGTTTGGGTTTCAAATAAATATAAAACTACTACTTCACTCATTACAAATTTATTGATTCAAGAACATTATTTTGTGTTACATATAATAGATACATTAAAATATAGATTTATTGGTCACCGAACCGTTTAATACATTATAACTAAAAAATGAGTCGTGAATAACTAATGCGTACACTTTAGTGTCTTTGGGGAATTTATTCTTTCTCGTTTGGAACTCCAATTTTACATCCACTGTCGATGAGTTAATCGCCTCTGGTTGATGACTGCAATTAATAATAAAAACGGGGTTTTTCATATATTCCGCGAACGTTATCATCGGATCGTTTATCTCGCGCCCGTAGTAGCTGCTTTGGAAGTTTTCGTAATTGTAATAGGCTGCTGCGTACAGTTTCTTGGCGAAATCTAAATTCCATCTTTCGTATGGATAAACGGTTGAATTCAGATACAGTCTAATGTCGCATACGTCGGCGTGGGTAAACTGGGTTGCGTTTTTTTCTTTCTTGTCGCAATTATTGCTGTCTTGAAACCCGACGATTATATAGCGCGGTCTTTCCAGACTTGTACTCGTTCTCAAGGCCCACACGTCGGAAAATGTTTGCCTTAAAGCTGGTAATTCGTACAGATCCCATTTACGATATGCCATTTGAATACTGGCGTTGTTTCCTCCTTTATTAATGCGAGACAGTATTTTCAATTTTTGCTTGTCGTCTGGAATGATGTGACGAATTTTCCATTCGATTTTGTCGATACTAATTTCTGCCTCTACTTCGCCGACGTAACAATTGGTAAAAGTGCGAGCTATAATCATAATAAGCTCTTGTTTTACGTTGAAAACACCTTTTGCGTAATCTTCGGCGAATCCCATAAGATATTTTAAGGGTAATTTCCCGGAGAATACGTTACTTGCCGTGTCTACGATATCTTGGTTTGCTTTGTCGAGACCCCATCCGCACGTCATGAGAGATCTTTGTTGCAAACTTCCGAATGAAACCATGGTTTTTAATGTCGTCGTAACTCCAGGTTTACGAACCACGGCGACCTGTTCACCTCCCATCTCGTAGCGAATTTCATCGAACAAAAATGCGAGGGCATTATTTGATAAAAAACATCTTTTCGTTGCGTCTATGGGTTTAAATTTTCCTTCGATATATATGTAACTTTCGGCGATATCCAGTATAATATCTTGAAAATTAATGGGGATACGGACTTCATCCGAATTGTTGAATGATGGAGATCCGTATGGTTTATACGTATGCTCTTCTAGACTAATAATGGAATTGTCCAAGATGGGCTCGGAGAAAACCTCTATTTTATCGCTGGTGGTGGAAATCATTTTCGCACTTTAAGACCGATTGATTTTAAAAATTTATAGTCTTCGGCAGATAACTGTTGAGATGTTTGTGATCTAACGTCTGGACGACGACTAACCTTGACGTTAATTCTTCTTTTACTTTTATTATGTTTCGGCGGTTCCCCCATCTTAGTCGACAGCACACACAATTGACGATTGAAGCAAAAACCCATTTCTATGAAAGTTTCTTCAGTTCCAATTTCACGATTATTTTCTCGCCTTGAAAATTGATTAGATCACCGCTATCGTCCAAGATGCGAAGAGTAATGTTGTCGATAAACTGACGTCCTGCCGGCATTAACGGCATATAAATATTATTTTGTGGTTCTTTACTGATTTTGTAACCGGGCTCCACGTCGATATCGAATTCGAACAAGGTATGACCTTCCACCGAATTCATATATGCTCCGGAAATTATATTACAATCTACGCGTATGATGCGTACTTTCATTATTTCCACCATCTCGGTTGATTCGTGCTTTTTGTCTCTTTTTAACACTGTATGATTAAATCCTAACATTTTACCGATACTCGCCTCTCCCCGGAAATCTATAGTATATTGGGATTTCAGTTCACATTTCAGCGTATTATTATTAGCAACCAAGTAAAAGATTCCATCGTTCTTTTCTTCAGTTGAAATCCTCAAAGCCTCCAACATAGCTTTACCTATCTCATCTATTTCATAGGCCCCAGGTGGAATCTGCAATTGTATCGACTCGGTGGTGTAACCCTCCTTCATGTAGGCAAACTTATTGTTGCTTTCGTCCACATTAAAAATTGAATTGTATGTGTAAAATCCCAGCAATGCCAGACCATATTTGTTTTCTCTATTTAATTCGACTGGTGGATAAAAATCGGCGCTTAAGACGCTCGAGTGTCCTGTTAGTGTGAACGTATAAGACATGACTAACCATTAAAACATCACACATCTCGGTTTTATTCATAGCGGCAACATTTAAAAAGATTCATCTTCACACCTTTTCTCACTGCATTAGATAGTGATGTTTTTATGCTATTTTCTGCTTTTATGCGCACATCGCTGATTTTGCAATAACAACAAAATATTTTTCTAGCTGTAAGATCCTCATCAGACGTAACCTCGTTTAAATTGCTGCTGCTGCTGAAATAATGTTTGCAACCGCACTGATATTTTAATATATCGATATCGCTTTTGAGGTGCTCGGGCAACTTTTCCCAAACGAATGGAATTTCATTTGGGGCTAATGCAATCATCACTTCCTTGGGCATGTTTTCTAACTGTTTCACGGTCATTTCCCTTAATCCACCGGCTAGATGAAATGCTTTCAGTGATTGCAACATTTTAGTATAGTTATTGCGATCCATTTGCGGTGTTAATGGTGACGATGATGATGATGACATCTTTTACGCTGATGATTCGACAAGAAACTTTAAGCACAAATGTCCACACCAGACTGTTCCAAAATCCTGCTGACGATCGTATGTATAGTAAATAATTTTTGATGGTTCCGATCCCGTTTGTAGATATCGTACCAATTCGATCGGTGGGGGTAAATCGCCGAAGCTGTCATAATATGTTACTTTAGAATTATTTTTTCTATAAGCTACCCAATGAGTCCCTGCACCACGCGTACTATCCAAATTCACTATTGCTGCTTCGTAACGTCGAGGACCTTGTCTAGGTAATAAATCCCTCATATAAACGCCTCGAAAGTGTCCTATTCTTTTCTTTTTGGCATATTTTTCTATATCGATGTTAGATAGTGGTCTTCGAGGTAGGGATTCAATTAGTTTTTTGATCTACGATTTAAAAATAATCCCATACCTTTACGATATGGCTTTAGAAACAAACCATTTCCTTTCGATTTTAAATACAGGCCGGCACCGGTTTTATCTTCGCTGCTTTTTTTTACAGCTTTTATGGCGCGCACAATTCCCGCTGCCCCACCGGCTAATGAACCCAAAGCTGATAACCCGGCAAAAATTGGTATTAATGGTAATATTCCACCAGTTTTAGGAATCGGTATTATTCTCGGTGTACGAACCTTCCTTTTGCCACCTGCCGCTTTTACCGATCTACGTGCTGCCGACAGAGCTATTTTAGATGCATTCATGACATTTTTTTGCAACACATTTTTACTTCCGGCTTTTAATAATTCCCTTCGAACTGCTTGTCGAATAGCTGTTCCGAAACTGGCTTTCCGAACATGTCGATTTTTATTAACACCTTTCCTTTTTGTATGACGCGTGCCTTTACTAGATGTTTTTTTTGTTGATAATGATGATGGTACACCCATACCAAAACGTTGTTTTCCTTTCATAATGTTTGTAACTAACCAAGCTGCTGTTTTTTCACCTAAACTGGAATCTTTCGATTTTACTCTATTCCAAGCACTTTGTTCGAGCTCGTAATCCGCTCGATGTCTCGCACTTATGTTGTCTTTATTATGTAAATAGGCTAAATCGTGTTTTTTGCATGCGGCATCCAAAGGATTAATGCCTGGATCACCTCTTGTTACACGTTTTATTACTTTTGTTCCGGGTCCGCAATATTGATAACCAGGAATGTGTACCTCGAATGGTAATTTATTTATTAACGAATTCACAATACCGTATCCAGTTTTGTTGGAAACGTGAGACCGTCCACTTCGTTTGACGCTCGGCATCTGAATTACAGTTTTTGTAAAAAATTGCCTATAAAATATCAAATTTTCCTAAGATGCGCGTTATCGATCTTAAACAAAAACTTCCTATTGACAATCTCGATGAAAAAGTCGGACTTGGATTTGAAAAGAAGATAATGAAGAGACACGGTCCTTTACTTCCTTCCTCTATTCGCGGCCTGTTAATTGGTCCATCCAATTGTGGAAAAACTAATGTCATGATTTCGCTGCTTACACACCCCCTTGGGCTACGTTTCGAAAATGTCTATATTTACTCGAAATCTCTGTATCAACCGAAATATGAGTATTTAAGGAAAATTTTAGCGCCCATCAAAGGTTTAGGCTACTATGCCTTTAGTGATTCCAGTAATATTGTGGAACCGTCCGATGCAAAACCAAACTCTATATTTATCTTTGATGATGTTATATGTGAAAAACAAGATGTTATAAGATCGTACTTTAGCATGGGACGTCATAAAAATATCGACTCCTTTTACCTAGCGCAAACATATTCGCGAGTGCCTAAACAGCTTGTGCGAGACAACGCCAATTTTATTATTATGTTTAAACAAGATGAGTTGAATATGAAACACATATTTTCCGACCACGTTTCACCGGATCTAACTTTTACTCAATTTCAAGAAATGTGCTCAAAATGTTGGGATAATAAGTATGGATTTTTAGTAATTGATAAAGACAGTGATGTGAAATCGGGAAGATACCGCAAAGGATTTGATAGCTATATATTACTGTAATAATAAGAGAAAACGCTCATTTGATTGTTGAAACGTCCTTTGTTAACATCATGAATAACGCGATCGACTTAAAACGTAAACTAGTGGAAGCTACCAATGCCGTCAGAAAAAAATTTAAACAAATTAAAGCGGCTAAAGAGTTTAATGTTGTGGAATTGGAAAAGTTTTACGAACCCATTTCTAAGCCGTTGACAACTATATCTGATGTGGTTAAGCAACGTCAGCAGCAGCAGCAACAACAACAACAACAACAGCAACAACATTATCCAGCTACAAAGTCACATAGTCTCAGTACATCAGTGCAGTCGACTCAAATATCAGGTCTTCCCCAACCTACACATTCCTTTCAAACCTCCACACCTATTCAGCAGCAGCAGCATCGCATTTCAAAAGAAGATATTAGCCAATCGGTGTTTGATACACCCTCGACATCAACTAATACATCTCTCGCATCCGCTGACACCACAACTTCCGATACTTTAAACGCACACCTGAAAGGATTACGTTCGAAACCATCTCTATACGATACTGTATATGGTGTACGTTTTGGTTCAAAAACAGATCATAACAAAAATTTTATTGGTAATTTAGAGGTGCGTTTTCGAAATGGAAATATTGTCTTATACAAAAAAGGGAAAAATATTGCAGAATATGGTGGATCACCGGCACTTTATGATTTGTTATTTCTTAAAACACCCCCAAGTGTAGGCAAGGAACAACAACAATTAAGTGATAATGTACTTTCAACGTACAAGGAAATTTTGGAATCAACGAATGCTGTCTACAACAATTTTAAAAAAAGTGATGGTTTACGGGAGACCAGATGGAACAAATATTTACGAATTATTAAACCTCTGATAATGGGCACAAAATTAGGTGGTACTATTACAAGAAAAAATCTCTCGGAAAAACTACAGTTACCCACAAAAAAGAAATTATCTTCGAAAAAATTTCAATATGTCTACTGGAACAAAGCTAAAGAGTTGGTGGATCGTTTACGTTTGTTGTGGAGTTCCAAAATGGCCGGTCACACTGGACACGAAAATGAAATTATGTCAATCATAGAGGAATTACGAGAAGAAGATATAATATATTAAGCTCAATATTTAATGATATTATTCAGTTCTTCCTTCGATCTGAAACCTTTAGTATTACTAATAATATGGAGCCCAGTCTAGAAAAAATCAAGATTGTTAATGAACTACATAGAACGGCTAGAAAAAATTTTGTAAGACGGCGCACGATAATAAAAGGATACAGAGATTTGTGGCAAATTGATTTGGCTGAAATGCAACAGTATGCTGATGAAAACGATGGTTATCGTTATATTTTGGTCTGTATAAATTGTTACTCGAAATTTGTCTATACCAAAGCCATAAAAAACAAGACTGGTATAGAAGTTACTAATGCGATGAAAAGCATCATTGAAGAGGCATCATATACACCAACAAATCTGCAAAGTGATCAAGGAAAGGAGTTCTATAATACAAACTTTCAAGCCCTGATGAAAAAATATAATATAAATCATTATTCCACTTACAGCACAAAGAAAGCTGCAATTGTTGAGCGAGTCATAAGGACTTTAAAAAATAATTTATATAAACAATTCTCGACAAGAGGATCTTACAAATGGATACATATATTATCGGCAGTAACAAAAACCTATAACCATTCGAAACATCGCACCATTGGAATGAAGCCTGCAGACGTGCAAGAAAAAACACATATTAAAGCATATGATTATTTAAAAATTGTACCTAAAAAATTTAAGTTTTCCATGGGTGACATTGTGCGTATTAGCAAGTACAAAAGCTTATTCGAGAAAGGATATACGCCCTCTTGGTCAACCGAATTGTTTAAAGTTGTAAAAGTTAACGTTACAAATCCACCTACTTACTTGTTGGAATCGTTAGAAGGTCAGCCTATAAGAGGGTGTTTTTACGAATCAGAACTACAAAAAACAAGCAGTCCTGACGTTTATCTAGTAGAAAAGGTCCTTAGACAACGCAAGAAAAATCACATCGAACAATTATTTGTCAAATGGCTAGGATTTCCCAACCACTTCAACTCTTGGATAGATAAAGCTAATATTGTTTAAATAACATATTGTATGACTATATTTTTTATTTAAAATGTAAAATAAATAAACAATATATTGTAAAATAAAGTTTTTTATTTCAATCTTCATTATTAAAAACAATGACAATAAAACATCATACACATAAATAACATTTCAATATTCTTGGAGGGAAGGTCCAATTCACCGACGACTACGACGTTATCTTCAAGGCTATGCCACTCGGAGTGCGTTCTCCTATTCTTTAACCTGCTTTTTTTAGATTTTTTTTGAAGTCGAGTCGTACGACAGTGCGCTTAATGAGTCATTTAAAGGCTGATGATAGAGTATTTTCTGCATAACTTCAATTTTTGTTTTAAGCTCACTATTATTTTTGTATATCATGGGGAGGACATCCTTGTTAAATATGTCACATATTACAACTGCAAAATTGTAAAACTTTCTATTAACAAAGTGTTTTGTCACAGCATCGTCATCATCTTTAGGTTCGCCTAAGTTGGTTATGATTTTTCCACCCATATCATACTGCCCATCCGATGTAAGTTTAAAACCAATCCCTTGTGGTCCAGATAATATATGATATTTTTCATTATATTTCTGACGACCAAATTTATCAATTGTGTTGTTTCCTCGACTCATTTTCAATCTTTACTAAACTATTTTATTTTTATTTGCCCTACTTATATTAAATATTTCAGCTGAGAAAAAGAAACACTGCCTATGATCTACTGGGTTGGTATGTTTATAAAAGAAATAAAATAAAACTGTGATTGTAACAGATATTTATTTACAGTTTTTTAATTGCACAAATACAAAAATTATAAAAAATTAATTTTCCATGTCTTCGTTTTCGTTGCTCAAAATTCTATCGATCGTCAACGTCTTGGGCTGTTGCTGTTGCAGAAACCAATTCATATTTTGCAGCAAGCTCACCTGGTAAATGTGGAATATTGACGAGGTATTCTTTTAATTCTTCTTCAACCATTTCAGCACAAAATGTATCCATGTCTATGGAACCATATAAAAATTTGTCGCACAAGTGTGCCCCAGCCATAAAATTGATTGTATCCCTGATCTCGTTCTTATATTGATCTTTGGTTACATCAATATGCGACCAATCATTTACGCTATCTAACATATCGTGAGCCCTATTTCTTAATTCTCTCCCCAACCAAAATATGTATCTATCTACACATTCGTTGGCGGTCGTCGTCGTCGTCGTCGCATCAGCAGACATCTTTAACAGAAATAATGAACACGCGTAAGTATTCTGACATGTGCAACTATATTTTAAATTTAATTACATCCTTTTTTTCAAACAATTTACATACAATTTACTCCAATGAGCCAAAACGTAATAATGTTCGAGTATTGTTTCCAAAAACTCTAGTGCCCTGCCCCAAATAAGTTAGAGTGTATTTATCTTTAGTTTTACTCATAATATCTACAATATCGTCAGATAGTGTTTCGGCCACACGTTTTGGTAAAAAAGTCTCGAATGTGCTATTATCACCGTCATCGTGTAAAGCCACTAAAAGAGTTTTACCAAATCGTGTAGTCATTGAAACCATCTTTACAATTTTATACACTTTGCCTACAATCATTTCGGTAACCTTTTTTTTCTCTAAAACCTCGAAATCTTTGCTAAACATTTCATTAATTTCATCTAGAGTTTCTTTTGCAATACTCATTATTGAAAAAAATGGTATATAAATCCAAAAATTACCGTGAATATAAAAGCACTTTCAGAACACTACACGAACACAATATTTGATGTTTATGCCACTGATATCTGCGACTGTTTGAAGTCACTTCTTCTCCCACGAACCTTTATAGCGGGGTTTCAAGGTCGAATTGTAACAATGGTGGGGGTAGCTTAACGATAGAAATAGTGGGAGGAGTATTGAAGGTCAAATGACACATTTAAATTGGTATAAGGATAACTTCAAGGACAAAATATAATGAAACAAATAACTACATTTTATGTACTTTATTCATTGATTTTTTTCTGCCATTCTTCTATGCGTTTAACATTATCACCTAAACCTAATTTCCTTAATTTGTTCAATAATAATTGTTTGTTTTTATATCTAAGAAAATTCTTACAAACTATACTAGCTAAAAGACACACTTCGGCATGGTCCATATACTTAAAAAATACACTAAAGTCCTGAGCCTCCGAATCTTGCATTTCATATGCGTAAAATTCCGAACAGGCTGCAGAAATTAGAAATTCCTCGTACATTTCTCGCACTAAACTTTCCATATTAACTACTACTACGTTAAACTTAAGTCCTACACTCTAATTTCATCTAACACAACCGGATCTGCAATGAACCTAATCAGTTTTTCCAAACAGTCACTAAACCCCAACTTTTTTATCTCACGAACAAAGTCTTGTAAATTTATTGTTTTGCTGCAATATTTACGACATGCATTCGCAGCCTTTTCATATTCATAAGCCAAATCACAATAGCGCGACGCCCATTCTGCTCGACTTTTCATTGCATCATTGAAATAATTATTAGCCGTTTCAGTGAACTCATCGCCCAATTTTTTTACTGTCTCTTGCAAAGCACTATTCATATTATTCACTCATTTTTACATTCACGACACTTTTTTATTGCTGGTGGTGGCCCATCTATATGATGACGATATATTTGTTCATAGTGAATGTAACAGGGTAAGCTTAACTGTAGTTCCTTGTTACACCGATATGACGCTGGCAGCTTATCCCAAATTTGTCGTAAACTCAGCGTATCAACGCAAGTTTATAAATATTCGAGAGGAAAAAATGCTAGATCCTTCTCTTCAAAATCACACAAACTTTTTAAATTACTCTGATATAAACAAATTACTCTGCCGACTTGCTCTATAATTTTTTCTTTAGATAGTTCCGTATCTGACATTTCACACTGAATGAATGCAAGTAGACTCACACAATTTATAGAACAATTTGCAAGGTCGAAATCATTTCAAGATCATCCCACACTATTACAATGCACAAATAACTACTTCAAGGTCACACACCCAAGATGACCTTCAACAAAGTCAAGGTCGTCTCGACCAAGGTCAAGGTCAAGGTCACACACACAACCTTGAACACAAGGCCAAGGCCAAAGCACACGTGCACTTTCAAGGTCAATGACAAGGACATGTGGGCGGGGCCAAAGAGGGGTGAAGCAAGGTCAAGGTCAAGGTCGAGGAGTGGGGGGATCGAGCGAATCGGGTTATGTTCACTATTCTTATCTAATGCTGCTCAGGCCCATCTCAGGGTAGATTTACTGTTTTACATTTTTTATTATTTTTACCAGTTTTAACTTAACCTTAAACTAAATTCTATTGCCTGTGTAAATTTTGTAAATGTCTAAATCTAGAGAAAGGAATTTTGCTTTAAAATTTGCCTTAATGATTATGATAAGTCTGAGTTAAACAATCGCTAAGTTCAATTACTTAGTAGTATTCTAAATTAAAATCATAGGAAATAAAGCCAGGTAAATGAGGTCAATACATTATATGGTATACTCCTTCCCAGAAATAGACACAATTCTGGAAAAGACTATCACAGACGTGAATTGTTGCAAGCTCCATTAGGGACTATCTGACATAAATGAATAAAATCCATGAAAAAATTTTGTTAACAACTTACTCGAAAGTTATCCATGAGACGGCAGACCGCTCCAGTTAGTAAGCAAAACCATTACTTCAAATGGAGTGATACTACGTCGACATAACCTAGTGATAGAAGATAAAACACAATCTATCTTAAACTAGATCTTGAACTTCCACAAGTCCAATAATGCAAGAGACTATCTATTTAGCAATGTAAAAAAACTAGCCATATAAAAAAATTGAAAAAATAGCTACAAAAATAAAGAAAGAGAAAATTGATAAAGCAATGTAATATTAGAGTTCAAACGATAGATAATTAGAATCTGAAGTGATAGATAATTTATTATTAAATGCGAAAGTATAATATAGAAAAGAATTTATAACTGTCTTTTAAGTGGCTATAAACTAAACAAAGTCTAGCGCAGCAGACGGCAGATCGTTTTCAAGAATAAATAAGAACTGATATTCTAATGAAGGTGATACCACGTAGACGTGACTCAAATTTTACGAGCACGAGAATGAACCCTATCTCAAACGAGGGAACGAATTTCCAAAATTCTAGGTATAAGCAAAAATTTGTCATGAAGTGTTGCCAAAAAAGAAAACTTAAATTGTTAATTAAAATTTCAAATAATTTATCAGTGCCAAATTAAGTAAATTAAAAGTAAATTAAAGTAAACAATTATTAAACTGCTCACTCTCGGATTCTGAAAAGAACCAGCAAAATCTCAATTACTAAAAGGTAGAGCAAAATCAAATATTTGAAGTTGCAGCGCAAAACAGTCGACTCCGTTTCTCTTTACAAATTATTGGTTCTCCCTAAAAATCTATTTCTGTTAAATTGTTTGGTTAATTTTGCAAAAAGGTAACTATCATAATACAGTAATAAAGTCTAAATATTTAAATTCATTCAATAACAGGATCAGCACCATGCACAGAAGAATTACTCACCTGTTAGCCTTCTAAGCTAATGGAAAAGAAAAATTTGCTTAGTATTTTAAGCGATTAAAATTAGTAACACCCATAAGGGTTAAAAGATAGACACTCCAATATACATGTTTTCGCTCTAACTAGACATCTACCTGAGTAACTTTACAACTGGGTGCTTTAAGATGGCCTGTAAAGTAGATGGCTTCACCAGAGATGAAGTTGTTCTGAATTAACCCGGCGATTGATTCAATGAGAGACAAAAAATTCCAAAAGTGCAGCACAATAACCAAAACTCCATTATGATTGCACCAAAGCTGTTTCTTTAGTACTCTCAGTTCGCTATTCATTGCCAAATCCCTGAATTTGGGAAAGAAGTAACACAACACGCTTCTTCACGCTTTTGCGTCTGATAGCCAAAAAAGAAAGATTTTTCTAAAATCACTCTCACATGCCTTCCAACGCAAGTTGCAAAAAAAAATTAATAAAAAGTGTTCCAAAAATCCATTGGAAAAAAAATAACGTTAATCTTAAATAAATATTCTAGAAAATGTCATAATTTTTAAATAATCGGCTAGGAGTCTAAAAAGTCAGACAGAGATAAGCGATTTAAATCATAGTACTCTAAAATGTCTCGTCCTACAAAACGAATATTCTATAAGAAAAGCAATTCAAAATGGATTCGAATTGATTTGAATTAGTTCAAATTGGTTCGAGGGTGTCAATTAAAATATAATACTACCAAAAGTTTTTATTAGAAGAAGTAAAAAATTAATTATATTTGAACGACATATTTAACAGGTTAGCTGTTTAGACAACAACCCATACTTTAAATGCTCTCAAATAGACATGATTATTTATTTGTGACAGTTGGTATAGGAAAATAAACAAACATGCTGTGAAAAGAAAAATCAAAAAGAAAACAATCTAACCCTGTCCAATTCATAAAACATGAAGAAAATACATTTCCCAATGCGTGAAATATTTCCTTGAGGAAGCAAACGAGATTTATAAATTACAAACATAATTTAGTTGTTGATATGTAAACAAAAGAATCTGTTAGTTTAATTACAAATTTTAGCTATCAGCTAATAAAAAAACTAGCCAGACTTTTTATTCTTTACGGAATAACAAGTAAATTATATTAGTGAGTTTTTGTAAATAAACACAATAAAAAGCATTACCATAATAGTAATACTGGTTTTAAGTATTTTTAATACTATTCATAACTATAATCTGGTTTGTTACCGTTTACCACAATTTTCTTTTCTTTTTATTAAAAATAGAAAATAATGATGAATAAATATAACTACAAAAGTTTATTAACCATTATTACACATACATTACTTTTGATTACGAAGAGTAATAACAATACACTAAAACTATAGAAAAAATATATTTTAATAATCTACTATTTGACAATTAAAACCGAACTCATTCACCGAATTTTAAACAATTACAGCAAGATTCATTAAGAAGGTTTAAAATTTCAGCCCCATCTAGTTACCATAATATTTGGATATTCTGGTAGGCCACTTTTGTTTAGTTTATTATATTGTCATAATTTATATTACATATGTCAACAAATAAACCCTTATACAGGGATATTAAGCATAAGAAGCGATAAAGCATTAAAATATGTAAAAGAAATAGTTGGGTCCCGAAAATAAATAAAATTCTCCCTTTTTAACAGTTTAGAAATAAAAATAATAATTCTTTTATAATTGTGTTTTTAGAGTTTAGAACTTGCTTTACTTATTGTTGTTCTTATCAGTTTAAGCCTCCTTTTAAAATTTTAAAGTTAAACTATGTTAGTAAATTAGAGGGTTAGTGTTTTTTATTACATCTCAATAAAACTAATTAAAATATTTCCTGTTATCGCATTAGCTATAATTAATTATAAATAAACTAGGTTAGTAGAAAATCATTTCAAATGAGTATATAATCCTTTAATAAATACAGAATTTCTGTATGTTTGGATGTTGGAGTAGGGTAAAACTAGTTTA
The DNA here is from genome assembly GCA_034092305.1 of Diaprepes abbreviatus. NCBI lineage: Eukaryota > Metazoa > Arthropoda > Insecta > Coleoptera > Curculionidae > Diaprepes > Diaprepes abbreviatus. The sequence goes on from JASJET010000117.1 coordinate 1,192,167, forward strand.
TCAGCCACCTGTAAACTTAGGAAAATCGACTATGAGGAAGCACCTTATATAAAAAAATTTCATACTTACAAATATTTATAGATTTCCTAACTAAAAGGCATTCAGTTTTTCGTTATTTTTTTACATGATATAAACGGGACTAGGCAGATCATTTTAATTCTCCATAATTCATTTAAGAGATATATGCCTTTTTATTCAATGGAATGTTAGTTTACAAAACTGCCGTTAAATTTGAGATTGATGAAAAAGGTTAGAGACTACAATTTCTAATTTAATACATTTGGTTGTATTTGATATTTCCAAATACAGGAACATTTTTCTTTCATCAAAATTTGACAGCCAAAAAATACTTAGAATTTATTCATTAATATAGCAAGGAACGTATAGTTTAAACTTGATAGCACAAACGCGGGGACAGTTTATCAAAGTGAGAAGTTTAATCAAATTCCTTTTGTTGAGTAGCTTAACACCTCTAGAGTTTTTTGTGTGCTTAAAAAACTAAAGATTTAGTCAGTATATTAAACACGCCAATATGTTATATAAGTTATACCGGAGTTTTTAAGCAACAAAACAAGTGAATTTTTCACAAGAAGTGAAATTTGCATAGAACTGCAAGGTCAATACATAAATGTAATTTTATATATTGCAATTTTTATTTGTTGTTTAATTTGTCGGTCTAAAATCAAGAATATATTCATAGATCCTAATAAAAATACTGTTCTAGAGAAAATATCTTTTCATGTACTCTAAGTTGGTATATTGTTTAAAATTACTTTATAATAAATAATATTCAGTCTAAATGTTAAAAAAGAAACATGTCGTTGTATTACAGGAATTGCACTTGAGTTTTTGAGCAACGTTGTGAGTATTTCACCCAAACTGAAATTTGTACAGAGCGCAAAGGTCGATCCATAGGAATATGCTGTTGTATTCTAAGTTATTTTAGTATTTAAAAGGAATAAGGCTCATTTAAAAAAATTATGCGTTTATTGGCGGACTAACCTCTTATAATACTGTGATATAGAAACGAAATAGTAAGATACAAAAAAGATCTAAAACCTATGATTATAGCTAAACATTTACGAAAATAATCATTTTTCCTTATAGAATGTTTTATTGGTTCCTATTTGTTTTTAGAAAGGCCTATATTACACTATTACCCTTACTAAGTAGATTTTTTTCCTTTTTTGTCTTCTAAAGGACCATAGTTCATTGTCATTTTTCCTTATATAATTTTTCATTGTTTTAAAATAGTCTATATTACACTATTTTTTTCATTAAGTAAACTTTTTCCTTTTTTGTTTTCTAAAGAACCATTTGACAGATCATTAGAGAAATTTTTTCTTTTGTTGAAGTTATCTTCAAAGGCTCCCGTTTAATCCTCAAAAATATGTAATAGAAACTTTAAATTATCAATTTCTAAATACTTCTGGAAAAATAAATTTAACGAGAATAAAATTAAACACAGAATATTTCTTTAACTAAGAAAAAATAAAAAAATGTGAATTTTTATACTTTTACAAAAATCACAAAAACAATTTTAGGACCTAAAAGTGCTTAAATAAACATTTCTTCTTAGAATTAAATCGGGAATCATTTCCCGAAATTTGTTCAATCAAATACTTGTTTAAGATTCTTTATCGCCGTAATTTGTAAGAATACCTAAACCTACTGACGTCATAAGCGTCGAAAGAGCACTAATCAATTTTTTTTAATATTAGATAGTTTAAAAAATTACTCGTATAATTTTACAATTACAAATGAATTGGCATTTCTTGAAGTTAAACTATCCTAAAATAATAATTTTATTTCATTATACACTGTTAATAAATAAACTCAAGCATTTACCTGGAAATAGAACGAAGGAAAATTATTGATAGTTGTTAAGTTTTAGGATTTAAAGGGAAATTTACTGTACGAAAGGGCAATTTAAGTCAAAACTCTAAAATATTACAAGCTTTACAAGTTCCCTAATTTAATTCTAAATATATCAAGTTGCGACTAAGTAGAGCCCGATAATACCTTTTAGCAGTTAAAAGTTTCTGGCTTCCTGAAAAATTGTATCCTACGGCTTAAAACTTGAACTATTTAGTTAACATATGAGACTTTTTCTTTGTATGTTGATTTAAATGGTTTAAATTTATGGATAGATAAAGATAAAGTAAAGATAACGAAATGAATTACAAACATATTTCCAATTGTAGCTGTTGCTGTGTAAATAGAAGTGTTTAGGAGTACAAATAAATTTTAAAATTATACGCTGAAGTTAAACATATCTCACTGGAAAGTTGTGAAAACTTTAAGTTAGAAAAATAGTATTTTTTAAAAGCCATAATAATGTCGTGGTGAAAAAAAAACAAATATAGATTAGCTCAACCACAATTACCTTGCAAATTATATTGAAAGAGTATATTACTTATGTTAGGAAGTTTTATAAAACAGTTAATGGTTTGAGATAGTGTTAATTTATTTTATATTTATCTACAGGGCATCCAATGTTTTTAATACAAAGAATTGTTTGTATCAATTAGAAAACTTTATATTTAGATTCTACTGTTGGTTTTAGAAACGTTTGATGTAATATATCTAATATCAAGTTGTAGTATATAAACCATATATCTTAAAGCAAACACCTTTTATTTCTCCATTTTAACACTTTTTCTTAAAAATTCAAACTTCAAATATTAAATTTCTGTTGCTTCCAATTTTACTGGAGGTTAATATTTTTTAACCTACTTGTTTTATGTATGTACATCGATTACTCCAGAACGGCGGCGCCGATTTGAATGAAATTTTTTACTCTATTTTTAGGTAGCTGCTGCGGTGGTCCCATATCATTTTGAATGAAATTGATACAGTAAATTCAAAGATGGCGCTAGTAATGTGGCGGACAAAAAATTATTTTGTCCCATTTTCTCTTAAATTGGTATGGGGGGATTTTTGGGTTGCACATAACGAATCTGAAATTATTTAAAAAAAATAAATAAATATGGCATATTAAATAAGACGGATTAAAAAGTTTTCATCTCTCGATTTGGTCGAAAATTGGTATTAGGGGAATTTTGGGAATGTTAATTTCGATTTGAAGTCATTTAAAAACATCAATATGACCACATAAATTGTACATCTCTCGATTTTCTCCAAAATTGGTACAGGGGAGCTCTTGAGGGAGTAAATTACAAATTTAAAATTATTTTTAAAAGATTCGATATATATTCGAACTACAGTTTTACATTTTTGATTTTGTTCAAAAATGGTACTGGATGGTTCTAGAGAGTGTAAATAGCAAATTTAAAATTAATTTAAGAAAATTTAATGTTAGATGCAATAGGACGGTCTAAAAATTTTACATTTCCGAAGTTTGTCTAAAATTGATATTAGTGGTTTTCTGGGGTTAAAATTTAGATTAGGTTAAGAAGTTGAATTTTTTTTTGTGAAATTGAATATGGCGGATCCAATGTGGTTGGATGAAAATTTTTGGTTTTTTCAACTTTTCAAATTCGGTATTAGGGGGTTTTCGGGGTCACAGGTAATAAATCTGAAGTTAATTTTTACAACTTACTATGGCAGATTCAATATAGGGAATACAAATTTTACATTTTTCCGATTTTGTCCAAAATTGATATTTGGTGGGTCTTAGAGCATTTACAAACTCAATGTGCAAGATAAATTATGTCGGACTAAAAACCTTACATCTTAAGTTCTTTAAATATCGGTATTGGGAGGTTTCAGAGGTCTATATTTGTAATCTAAAATTAATTTAAAATTCAAGATAGCTCATTCACTATGGCAGACTAAATATCTGTTCGATACAATTCCATTCAAAACTGGTATTTGGAGAATTCTCATAATCAAAGAATTTTTAGGGGTTTATTTTAGTGTGGTTTACAACTTTGGATAAAACAAGTACATTTTTGCGACTTTGAAATCATTGCGAGGTACACTAATCTCGTTTAGTACTTAGTTCAAATAATTTGTGGATATCATAAAGAATTCAAGACTAAAAATCGAAAAATAAAAATTTTTAATAAAAAAATTGATCAGACTTCTAAAAATGAGCTGAAAATGAGATAAAAAAAAACGTAAAATTGCTATATAAAGTTTTATATCGAATTGAAATTTTTGAAGTCAGCGCCAAATTATTTTTAAACGAAACAAGTAATTACTACTATGATAAGAAAGCAATTGCAAATAAAATATTTTTTAATCTATTTATGCGAATCATATTTTGTCAGGTATTACTTTGGCGCCGACTTCAATTTCATACTAAATTTCAATTTCATATAAAATATATCTTTTTTTTCGATTTTAGCTCACTGTTAGAAGTCTGTAAATTTTTTGGTAAAAAACACAAAATGAAGGTAGATAGTTTTTCCGTTGGTATGTTGCAATTTGCCAAAATATAAAATGGATCATATTTCGATAGATCACCAACATTTAGGCGTTTATCACGTATCTAGCAAAAAATGTATCTATGTGCTTACATAATTCTTAGAATATACAAAGAAATTACCTATTTATATATTAAGTATATTTCTTTAAATCATTGTGTAAGCAAGTAAATATTCCTTTTGTGGTCATGCTACTTGTAGTTTGATAGAGATGCATTGCGCTGATACGTGCTATAGTAAACATGTCTAGAGTAGAACCACAGCTGGATAATGAGGCGCAGATTTGTGTGGATTTTTTTAATTCTTTTCGAGTTAATACGAGTGTCAAAGGCAAATATTTTTCTTTCGTTTTCTGAATTCTTAGAAGAAAAGTTAAAAAATGCAAATAGACCTAATATTCAAGTTTAAGTGAATCAAAATTGTCTTCTTTGGGCGTATGAAAATAGAAAAGTATTTTTTTTAATAACATTATTTATATATATATATATATATATATATATATATATATATATATATATATATATATATATATATATATATATATTGTATAGATAAAAAATAAAACCCAATATTGTTTTAAGATCACATGATAAAAACAATGCACAGATAGATTAAAAATCAAACTTTGATACTTAATAAATTTGTAATTACAGAGTTAAATAAAGTATCAAATAGAATTAGGTATAATGTAAGGTATTTTGTATAAAAAATAGAGTAGATAATAAGGAATAGTTGTAAGAAAATCTCAATAGATAAAAAAATGTTGGTCCAAGCAGATCATTTTCGAACTGTTTGTTTTGTCAAAGGTTTGACGTAGTTTCCTCTTTAGAGACATAAGTTCAATTAAAAACTGTGTAAAACATTGAACAAGAAAGAGGAAACATTAATGTAAATTAATATATTTATTTAGTTGAGCTATAAGTGAGTGAAAGCGTTAGATAACTAATAATCAAGTGCTACGCATTTATTCAAGGTCCAATATAAACAATAACATTGATACCTAAAAAGTGCGAAATTTACTATCAGTGCGGATATAGAAAAAAAATACACAATGATAAATAAAAAACATTCGTAAATGTTCCTTATGAAATATAAATGTAATAGTTTTAAGGTGTGGTAAACAAAATATGGCAAAATTACAACCATATATGATAAATATTTGGAAAATATAAGACAATTTTATGTAGATTATAAGATAGATTTAAGTTTTTTATAAGAAAAATTAGGTTTAAAATGTCTAGAAAATTTTATTTAATATAGATATATTAATATCTGGGGCAATAATAATAATTTTAGAGTTTTTGCGAACAAAATAGAGTCAAATAGTCATAAATTTCTATGTGCAAGCCATTTATTTTATTCAATTTTAATATATTAATAGTATGCCAAAGTGGTTGTAATGTATATCAAAGTGTCAAGAAAGCTCAAAAGTTTATTTTGGGCAAGTTCAATAATGCTCAACGATAGAATTTTGGTCCATTTATTCAACAAAACATATCAAATTCCAGTAAAATTTTATCAAATTAAAAACGTCCATAAATCACAATTTTTCAAGTTGGCAATATCTATCAAGTTAACTGATGTCACAATTTGAACCAATCAGAGCGGAGACAATTCATATGTTTCGGAATTTTATAAATATCTGAAGCGTAGAAATTGTCGTTAGAGTCGAAATAATCCAGTTTCTGAAAGCATCACGTTTGAGAGCTCCCGAAATCTTAACATAACCTCAAATTTTCATTTGTTTACCTACGTCATTGAAACAAAAGTGAACTATTTTGTTTTGTTTTTATTATAAGTGAGGTTATATGTTTGTTGACAAGTAAACAAGTCTAGTATTTCATAAAATTAAACTAAATTTTTGAATTTTGTCCTACGAATTATTTAATGAACTCTCAAATAACATCAAGTTCGGCAAATAGTGTTTTTGGAAAATACAGGAAAATAAAGTGTCATATTTTTGAAGAAGAAAACATTTGTTCAAGTGTTGGGAAAAATATTTGTAAGTTCCTTACTTCATAGGAAACTTTTACAAAATATTTTGGCTATATTTAAAAGACTTTTGAAGAAGAAAAGAATAAATCAATATACTGGGATTGTGTTTAATGAATTTGGACTAAGGTACTGAAAACAAATCCAAGGTATAGAAAATATCACAAGGTACAGAAAACAACAACAAAGGTATTTATAATAATCTAAGAAGGTGAATGCTATTAGCTCTTTGTAGAAAATAAAAAATAAAAAACACTAGCATCAATTAGAGTTTGAATGTTAAAATAAAATTATATTAATGAATGATAGCCTGGCAATCTAACCTGACAATATATTAAAAAAATATTAATCATCAATAATATATTATAATAATAAATAACCACTTATATCACATCACTGCATACGAAAATGTTTAAAAATTAACCAAATTTTAATAAATTAAATATGTTTAAAAGATTAAATTCCAGTAACGCCATCTAGTAGTAGGTTGCAAAATTGAAATATTAAAACGATGCCAAGGTGTGATACGGATTGTTGTTAAGGGATAATGCATGGCAAATATTAATAAATAAATGATAAATTGATAAGAAACACAGTTACATGAAATTTTATAATATTGTTATCACAATTTCATCCAAAATTATTGAAATTGTCCCATGTTTACGAATTTTTTGAATAAAATATTTATATTGTGTTTTTAATCTGTGTGTATTCATTATCTGGGAGTGATCTTTTAAAACGACTGAACTCACCTGAGAATAGAGTAGAATTAACAGGTAGGAACATACATATATATATATATATATATATATATATATATATATATATATATATATCTGTGTAACATCTTGAATATAAAAATTTCGGAAATTTAAATATTTGTAATTTTTATAATTATTTTTATCTAGCGCCCAACAAATTAACATTATGTACTTTTGATTAAATTTTGGCAATTCCTTTTTGAAAACTTTAAAATTCCAAAAAATTAAATAATAACCACACACCGAGAAAATCTACGATATAACATATATATATATATATATATATATATATATATATATATATATATATATATATATATATATATATATATATATATATATATATATATATATATATATATATATATATATATATATGTTATATCGTAGATTTTCACGGATGGTAGAATGAATAGTTTGTTTATTCCGGGTTTCAATCCGTTCGTTCAAAAAATCGTTTCCACGACGTTTCGCCAAAATCTCATTTGGCATTTTCACGTGCGGTTCGTCTCGTTACTCGCTGAGAACTGATGGTGGCCTCTGAACAATTTCGAGTTTTGTTTAGCTGGCTCGCTGCCTGATTGGATGGGCGGGTTCGCAGGCTCCTCCCCTCTCCCGAGTGCGATATATTTTGTTCTTGTATGCAGGTCTCTCGTGTACTAGTTGATTTTTGTTGTTTTCTTTCTTGATTTTTTATTAATGTTTTCCATGTAGATGAAAAATTTATAGCATCGTCTCGTTTATTTAGCTGTCCTGCTTTTTCGATTTCTAGGGCCTCTTTTATGACGCGTCCCTTGTAGTTCTGTACTGGTGCTATTTCTTTTGTTTTTTCGAAATCGATGGTATATCCGGTTGTTTGGTGATGTTGAAATAGGGTTGAGGTTGTCTGTTTGTTTTTGAGGCTATTTTTATATTCTTGGATTCTTGCTGATATGCGCCTGTTTGTTTGTCCTATATAAGTTTGATGACAATCTGCACATGGAATGCTATAAACGCCATGATTTTCAAGGTTGGTCTTGTCTTTGGGATTTCCCAGGATGTTTGCTATTGTTTTTTGTGGTTTAAATATGGGCTGTATGTTGTGTTTTCTTAAGATTCTTCTGATTCTGTTTGTTATTCCTTTTATGTATGGTATTATGGCTTTGTTCCTTGTTTGATCTTGGTCTTTGGTCTTTGTTGTAGTCTTCTCTAGTCTTTTTATGGCGTTCTTTAAATCTGCTTGTGAGAAACCATTCCGTTCTAGAGCTGTTGAAATGCGTCTTATTTCGTCTTGTTTTGTGTCAAGTTCTGTTAGGCGGAGAGACCTTGATACTAATGTGTTGACTACTGCCTGCTTTTGAGAGGGATGATGATGTGACGCTGCATTGAGATATCGGTCAGTATGTGTGGGTTTCCGATATACGCTGAAACCCAAGGTGTTGTTGAATTTCCTAGTTAATAGCAGGTCTAAAAGGAAGTTTCTTTTCTTGTTCGATTTCTAGCGTGAATTGGATTCTGTGGTGGATATTGTTCAGATATATGAGGAAATCGTCCAGGTTTTCTTTTCCATGTGGTCATATTATAAAAATATCATCAACATAGCGTTTCCAAAATATGGGTTTTAAAGGTGCCTTTTGCAGTGCCTCTTGTTCGAAATATATCATGAAAAGATTGGCTATGACTGGTGAAAGCGAGAACCCCATAGGTGCGCCATCTCTTTATTTGTATATTTGGTTATTAAACATGAAGTATATGTTCTTTAGGCAGTGTTTTGCAAGTTCAATTGAGTAGGCTGGAAAATCCTCGTTCATGGCGATTTTATCCAAAGTCTCATCCAGTGATATGCTTGGATATAGCGATTTTATGTCGAGGCTTGCTAAGATGTCATTTTCTTTGAGGTGAATGTTTTTGGTCATTTTAGTCAGATGCTCGGAGTTTTTCACGAAGGAATCCGCCAGTTCGACTCTTGGTTGGAGTGGTGCATTTGTTTTGTGTATTTTTGGTAAGTCATACAGTTTTGGACATCTGCTTGATTTTTCTTTTGGTATTATAGATTTTCAATTTCTGTACGTCGTTGGATCTCTGTTGGTTTGTTTGTAAGAGGCGTCTTCGAGAATTTTTGCATGTATTCGTTGGTGTTCATTACACCTGTGACATTTCCCTTATCTGCTGGTAATATTGTTATTTCCTTATTCTTTTTTAAGGATGAGAGGGCTTGATGTTCAGCTCGCGTTAAGTTTAAGTTGGGAGGCCGAATTGATTTCAAAATTTGCGCTATGTCTTGTCTGGCTTGTTCGGCATTTTCTTCTAGGATGTTTTCTAGGGCAGCTTCTATATTCGAAATTATCTCTTCTAAGGGGACTGTTTTTGGCATTACCGCAAAATTAAAACCTTTAGAAAGAACTAATTTCTCGGATTCTGTTAACTGGTGGTTGGAGATGTTATGGACAACTTTGTTGCAGTCCAGTGTTTGCTGTGTGTGGACAGTATTGCGTTGTTGTAGTGCCTCAATTGTTTTTTTGCCTTAAATTGCCGCACTTGAAAATGCCAAATGAGATTTTGGCGAAACGTCGTGAAAACGATTTTTTGAACGAACGGATTGAAACCCGACATAACCAAACTATTCATTCTACCATCCGTGAAAATCTACGATATAACATTTTACACCTTTACGGGGAGGAGAAGTAAATGGGCTTTACTAAAATGGTTACACTTCTCTAAAGAATGATGAATTTAGAAAACCTATTTATTTTGCTTTCGGTACAAAAACGAGTTTTCACTGCGAAATACTAGGATACTATAACATTGCGATTGCTAAATGCTTATAGTGTAAAAAATCATTATACCTTAAATATTTGTTGACAATTTGTATGGTTGTTCAAATTATGTAAAGTTAAAACATGTTATTTACTTTACATGAGTAACTGTGGAATAAATATTATGAAAAATATGAATTTAAAAATTTTATGGAACTCTATATAAAATTATTTTAACCTATTAGCTATCGACTTTTCGCAAGCTACCAAAAAAACCTAAAACACTTTTTTTGAAGAATTATCATATGGGCAACGAAAAAAGCTTCTCCGCTAAATATCTAAGTAATGATGCAGCATAAGGTTACTTCCCCTTCTTCTTGTATAATATTTTTATGTTATCATAAATTTCATCAAAGTTAACTATAGATCAAAATAATCATTCATTAATTGTTTTTTCATCAGCACTACTCCTGGTAAAAGTATTTTCGAAAATATTATATCGCAATGTGTATTTGCTAAAAATAATTAAAGGACGAAAATTTCGTTTCTGACAGCACTTTCCAACGGTGAATAGTGGGGAACTTATTTCAGTAAAATAAAACTGTTCCAGTGTACTTCAGACATGCATTATATTAGGGGAACTTCACTGCATATTTATCTTTGAGTTAATTGAAAGCATGTATCTGCAAAATTTTACCGTATAAGATGGACTTTTTGTAGGAAAGCATGTCGAAATATTGGCGATATAATTTTAAAGAATCTTTTTTGTTTTTCCTAAATTAAGCACAGTTTTGGTTCAGATTTACATCTAAAAACCATTTAAGACAGATTTTGATAAAAGAAAACCTTACGTTACAATATAAATCTATATGAAGATTGCACTAAATTTTAAACCGATAAATTAAATTCGAAGTGATAGAAAAAATTTGGGATAACAACTAATGAAATATATAATTCGGGAACAAATCCGTTGAAACCTGGAATATCCATATAAAAATACCCTATACGATCTGCAACCATTTTAACAAAACACTGCCACCCAAATTCACTCATAAAATAGAGCGATAATAGTAAGCAACTTTAGAGCATTATATTTCGCGAATTAGATGACTCTATTAAAAAAGTATACTTATTTAATTTTGTTTTTAAAGACCCATTCGACAGAACCCTACTGGTTTGGATAAACAAACAAGGCGAAATTAAATATTTAACTGTTTTTATTCAATATCCCATAAATTATATATTTAGTAAAAGCTACTATACGATTTTTTTTTCGGATTTTATAAATTCTGTGTTGGAAATTTGTAGGGGGAATATTTAAAATGCCATTATGAAGGATAATACTTTGCAAATGAAGCGCTTAACTAAAATATTAAGTTGTATTTTTGAAGATTTATTCACTCCATAGGGTGAACGAAAAATAATTTTTTTTCATTCCTATCAGTTTTTGGGTTACTGGAACGCATCTAACTATAAACTTTATTGCAAAAGATCAGAAGTGGACTAAGTTATAAGACTGTAATTGTAGATGGAAGGATAAATGGACGAACGGACAAAGGGGCGAATGGACGAGCAGACAAACGGACGAACGGACGAACGGATGAACGCTAAAATAATAAAGGGTTGAAAACCCTTTTCTCATAAGTGATTTGGCGGTTGACTAAATGAATGAGTTGGCATGAAGAACATGTATACATTATTTTTTTGTAATATATCACAAAATCAAAAGAGTCCGCGAGGTTCATCTTGAATCAGTCTACAACGTAACTCCAATGAATCCATTTAAATTCGAAATAATGGCACTATTGCAAATGAATTAAAGCTAAACAATGTTTATTTTTACACTGACTATTCCAAAAGTATTTGTTTGCTTATAATAGTTTCCAAGTGAAAAAAACTAAAAAAAATATGCCAATTAAATTTAATTTATACTGCTGAGAGTGTATTATTGGATCTTATATATCCAATTGCAATAACTACGATTTAGTGTGTATAAGTTCTAGTCTTGTTCGATAGGATACCACCTTACACTGTAGTTAGAACTTATCTGTACTCTAAAATCTAAAACTCTGTACTATCAATCTTTTTTTATGGCTTCATAATTGAATGCTTTTTGATTATAATTAATTTTGTTTAAGCCATGTCAAATATTTATTATCTAAATTTTTTAGACGTAACTAGTTTTATAAAACTAGGAAATTATTTATTTGGAAAAATTGAGAGCTAAATTTTATTTTTTAGAATACAGTAGTTTATAAACACTCTTAGCTCTAAAAAAATGTAGAATTAACCAAATACGTTTTATTTTAAGTTGTAAATACCGAATTTTTAGGGCTGAAATTGAATAATATATATTCTCTTATATATTTTACATTGGGGTCAGTAAAAACTGAAATTAACAATATCTATTATTGTTGTGGATTTTCGTGTGCAATTTTCCAATAATAAATTAACAAAAATGATCGGACAAAAGCTCAGATTGTAAAATTTTATAATCTAGTGTTTCTAGACTTGTAGATTCAAAAAATCTGTTTTAGCCAACTTCCCCCCCCCCCCTCCTCTTAGCTCTAACCTATTTTTTCTGTTACATATCATAAAGGGGTTGTTCTTACATTGCACCCAGTACTCCTGGGTAGGTCTCATCCATCTCGGAATTTACGTCATTTATTTACCTATGGCTTGGACTAATCTTATTGTAAATATCTTGGATATTAGAACTGTTTTTTCCTCTAGAAAAAAAAAGATAGAAAGCTATGAAAAAATTTTATATTTTAAAAAAAAAAGAGGACCTTGGAATTAATTTCAGCTAATTTATTGACTCTTACATTAACCCTAGTTCTTTTAAAAAGTTTTACTTCTTTAATTATAAAAACTCGCAAAAGTGCCAAACTTCTAAAATGTAGTTAAAAGAATGGAAAATACTAAGTCAAACAGTTAAATTGATACGGTTCTGAAATTCGCGAATTTTCTTCTTTATTTTTGGCATTCCGAACAGCCATTACCGTACGTTTCCGGACTATTTTTAAGGCAATACGCTCAATGACCGTTCAGGGAGCACCCTTTACTGCCGCTTGGGTACGAAACGCTTTTCTCTAGAATTTACTACACAAATTTTGACAGCGATAAAAAATTCTGTGTTCATACAGACTTTTTCTCCTCGAATTGAAGTCGATATTTTCTTGCGGTTATACCCATTATTTAAAGCAATCGGTGAGAGGATGAAAGTTTAAACTTTAATAAAAATTTATATGCGGAAGGATAGGTCGATATAATAACCCAAACTTTTAAAACTACCCTTTTTTATTGAAAAACAATCTATCACATAAGAACACTTCGATGTTTTTATAAAACCGTGAGGGAAATTAAATATTAGGTTTTCTCATCGACTTATTCATTTTTATTAAAAACGTGTTTTGTCTCTTATGAAGTTATTATACAATTCACATTTTTGAGATATATTCGATATAGTAGTCTTTTAATGGAACAATCGATTTACCTTCGATACGAGATTATTTTGACATTTAGTTTTGTTTCTAGACATGAGCCGGCGGGAGGATGTTCAAAATGATGGTGGAAATTCATAATTTCTTAGACTTCAAGATTTTTGTGGGCATAACTTTTCATTAAACAATTAAGGTATGAAAAAACAGTTTTTTTAAATTGCAGAAACAGTTATTGCTTTTTAAAAAAAGTTCCAAACAAAAGTTATGCTCCTTACTTACTTACAAAATAAAATAGAACATTAAAATCGGCTTATTTGCTTATTAATTACTGCAAGAAAACATGCTGAAATTAACACATCAAACAAACTTACCTGAAATGAAGTTCGATCTGGATTATATGAGGCCTCGTTGAAGTAAATAAGTAGAATAGGTAGTATCTCCGCTATGCGCTGAGTCCCACACAATTTTAAAGCAAAACAACCAATCCTACTGCTCTCCCTTCGGGACCTGCATTTCTGGTCTTCTCCAGTCTTCCTTAAAGCCTAAGTGGTGCAACAAATGGGAATGAAGTGGGGTAGGGAGGGACTTATTTACTTCCACGAGGCCTCATATAATCCAGATCGAACTTCACTTCAGGTAAGTTCGTTTGATCTGTTAATTATATTTCGGCCTCGTTTCGTAAATAAGTTGAATAGGTAGCTGTTTAAAGCAAGTTGCAACAAAATCACCAAATCGTTTATATCTCCAAATATGACAATAAATTAGACAAAATATAATTTTGGATCAAAGTTGCAACTCTGTGACCTAATTTAAGCTTTCTTATTTAGATTAAAATACATTTGCTTTCTATAGTATCTAAAAAAAAATAATAATATTTAAGCGGGTGCAATTTTATTCAAAACATAACTTAAAATAAATTTGTAATTTAACTTATAGTCTATAAATTAACAATTTAGGACAGAGGTGGCAAAATTATTCACTTCAATAATGGGTTGATTATAAAATCGTGCGAATGCGCTTGATTAAGTAGTCAGTCAAATTGTATCATATGATATACATTTCCTGGCTGGAGCTGAAGTGGACGCACGGCGCGTACTGTGTGCCGTGAATTGATTAATATTCAACCCAGTTCTTTTCAAAATTATTTTTAACCATCTACTTATCGTTTTGGAAGTGGCCTCGTAATAAGGTTTACTAAATGTAATAACGGAATAGAAAAGTGAGTATAATTGCCTCTTATTTTTGCTGTTTTTTCTAAATAAGTTAAGAGAGCTCTGCTAGGTAAATACATTTACCTAGATCGTAAAAAAGCAATACAAGAAAGGGTGGGATTCCGCCGATTCGTGAAGACTTTAATCTACTTGCTACTTTAATTTCAATCTTTGTGTCGAACTTAACTATGTCTTTTTTTTTCAATATTAGCTAAAATCTTTATCATCCGTCCTGTTGCAAGTGTTACAAGTGTTACTAATTTGTATTGTATGGTCTTTAAATATTTAAAAGCACCGCCGGGTTCAATGTATGATTATCCTTTGGTTAGGAGGTCTTAAGCCGTGAACCCCTTCGAAAAATCTGCTTATTCTAAAATCTGATGTAAACTTCGGCTCTAAAATTTGCGCAAGCGCTCGATAAGAATTTAGACTCCCAAAGGAAGCTCCTTTCTTGAACTGAACAGTAAGAAAATCTAGAACCCCTGAAACAGAGGCCGTAAATGAATCTATACCTTTATTTCTCCTAAAAAAACACCATTGCTTTAGACCAGCCTCATACTGTTTAACTGTACTGGTGGTAATGGATACCAAACAAGTTTTTAGGAATTTATCTGGTACGTTACCCAACTTTAATCCTTGTAAGATAAGATTCCGACCACCAGAGATATTTTTTTTTCATCGTGGGTGTGGTAATCCGCTGAAAGAAAGCAATTTTCCATTAGGAGAAAAAATAATAGGTTCTTGTTTTAGCATTGAACAGAACAGTGGATACCAAAGCTGAGAGGTCCAGAGTGGTACAATCTTGCTTTGTCATTTCTGATTCTTTGTAGCACTCGGATAATTATTGTGAATGGAGAAAAGGCATAAAAGAATAATTTATTTAAATTTAATATAAAGGCATCTACAGTAACACATTCTATATCCCCTGGTTATGATACAAACTTCTTGCATTTTAAGTTATGTCTCGTAGCAAAAAGATCGATATCTGGCTGCCCAGATCCTTTAACTATTTGGTGAAAAATAATGGTATTAATTTCCCACTCCGTTTTTTTTTTGATAATTCAAGTCGAGATTCTGTGTCAGCTATAAAGTTAACCTTAAATTTTATATAAGATGCAAATATAACAATATTTCGTGATTCACACCATTGCCATATCTTTCAAGATAAAAGGTTTAAAACTGGGTACTGTACACTTCCCATTTTATTAATGTAGGCAAGTGCTGTTGTGTTATCCACACGACACAAAATATTCTATTTCAACATGGTGTTAGCGAAAAACCTCAATGCTAAAGATATGAATTATTTTTTCCATCTGTCCAAACACACTAGTGCTTGATATATTCTGTAACCACCAATTAAGGTCTGTTTGTGTCGGAAGATAAGTTCATTTTAGCATTAAAATTACCTAAGGTATTTTTAAGTACTAAAAATATTTGACGTTAAAACAATTCGGTGTAAACCCACTCATATTTAACTGCGAGACAAACAGAAGTTAGCGTTCCAATGAATCTAGCACAATCTCGTAGGCATCAACTGGTTCTTATTAAAATTAATAATAAAACCAAGCCTGTTCAAAGTTACTATTGTGATCTTGATATTATCTAAACATTCTTCATAGGAATTTCCTATCAACAAGAAATCGTCAAGATATAAAACGGAAATATGCCCTTTATTTCTAAGATATGATAATACTGGTTTCATTAACTTTGTAAAAGTTAGTGGTGCAGAATTTAAGCCAAACAGTATACAATTATACTGATCCAGCTTATTGTTAAACTGAAACCTCAAATATTTTTTATAAAATTTATAAATGGGAATTAAAAAATATGCATTTTTTAAATCCAAGGTAGCCATAAAGTTTCCTCTTTGTATCACTTTCGTTACTGTCTTCTGATCTTCAAGTTTAAAATACGAGATCAATAAATAATTATTATTTGAAATTAACCGTTGGCAGCCATCTGGTTTTGATACTAAGAATATTTTTGAAAAATATTGGTTCTTACTTGGCTTAACAAGGGTTAACGGTTTTATTTCCAATAAATTTTGAATACAGTAATTTATTACCTTCTATTCAGCCAAAGACCATTTAGGTTCTTTAGGACTAATTTTTTGTTTGAGTTTTTTAATAAGGGGCAATTTGTAACCTCGGATACATGATAAAATAACTTGATTCGATGTTATTTTATCCCATTTGTTTACAAAAAATAACAGCATAAGGACTAACCTCAGAACGAGTTATTGATGATGATGATGTCACTGTCTGCCTACTTTTCGTCTGAAACTGCTCTGAGTTGTTGTACCCGGTTTCTTGAACTAATTTGTTTGATGATCTTGCTGGCTGTACCTCTGAGGATTATTTTGAAGTTGATAGGGAGCATTTTGGTACTGATGTCCAATTCAAGCTTCCTTAGCTGGCCGAGATAGACTTGTTGTGTTTAAGGTTTGAACAGGTTTCTCTATTAGCTTAGCCTTTCTTCTAGTGCCTCACCACCAAAAAAAACTTATTCGAGGGCACATCACATAGTGTTTTCTTAAGCGATTAATTTAAGTTGAGTAACATTAACTTCCTACGTGTTAATGTCTCTTTGTGATGAAAATCACAAAGCATGCGTCCTGCATCGCTAAGCAATGAATAAGTTCACGACTTTCCCCATTGTCCTCGGCCAGCAAAATAGTCATTGCATTGTCAATAGCTGAGATACTCGCCCCTAAGTGTCCTTGCTCCTGTGTTAGATATTAACCCTTACGTAACACGGCAGATGATACAGCAACATTTACTTTTGGATTTAATATGGATATTTTTAGGACACAAAGATTCTCTGCAATTGAATGCCTTTTCATTAATTCTATCTCAATGTCATTCTTTAGGTCATTTTTTAAAATGTCTATCCAACGTGACATCATGGCGTTGTGAACTGGTGATACCTGTAAGGAATCATGCGCTGGTTCAGTTCCCAATAATTGCAATAAGTCTTTACCTAAATTTGAGTCTGTCAAATCTTTCGCATGTTCAGTAAGGCTGCTCGTCTCAATAATATTTTCCGAGTCTCGAGAATTGTGTTCTTCATTTTCCAAGTCAAGATATAGAACACCATTAGTGTTATAGATATTCGTAATGAATAGGCCAGATAACCTCTCCTTCAAAAGAAAGGAGAAAAAAATGTGCCATCAAAAACACATGAATTAGGCTGGAATACGAAAATGGAATACGAAATTAGTGTGTCATCAAAAACACACATGATTGTTATCAAAAACAATCGAATTATTGTGTCTTCAAAAACACAAGGTGGTTGTTATCAAAAACAACAGAAGTAGTACGATATTTGTGTGTTATCAAAAACACATATGGTTGTCATAAAAAACAACGAAATTAGTGTGTCATCAAAAACACACATGATTGTTATCAAAAAAATCGAATTATTGTGTGTTCAAAAACACAAGGTGGTTGTTATCAAAAGCAACAGAAGTAGTACGATATTTGTGTGTTATCAAAAACACATATGGTTGTTATCAAAAACAATGAAATTAGTGTGTCATCAATAACACACATGATTGTTATCAAAAACAATCAAATTATTGTGTTTTCAAAAACACAAAGAGGTTGTTATCAAAAACAACAGAAATAATACAGAATTTGTATGTTATCAAAAACACATATGGTTGTCATCAAAAACAACGACATTAGTGTGTTATCAAAAACACACATGATTGTTATCAAAAACAATTAAATTATTGTGTTTTCAAAAACATAAAGAGGTTGTTATCAAAAACAGCGGAATGTAAAATCCCTTACCAGTAATATTTTCAATATTGCCATCTCCATTACTTAACAGAGAGTGGCGAGTCGAAAAATCATCCATCTTCAATAAAGCGTCTCGACTGCTTCGAGGCTGCACCTCTTGAGATGTACTACTAACACTCTGGGTCGCCTGAAAATCGTTCAATTGTTTCTCTTATGTCATGACGTTTCTGTAGCCATTAATCGTCCCTTGAACGGACGGCTATGACTTCTGCCTGTTTTTTCCTGTGTTTGGCCACATTATACTATTTATTTTATATAAACAACACGCGACAGGCGGCGGTCTTAAACTCTGGTACTTGCGAGATTAAAAAATCGATATTTGACGCACGAAAGGAACTACGTGATCGACTTGGCACACATACGAAGACTGGAGAAGACAAGGAATGCGGGTCCCGAAGGGAGAGCAGTAGGATTGTTTGTTTTGCTTTAAACTTGTGTGAGACTCGACGCATAGCGGAGACTATTTCTTTTGTTTTTTCGAAATCGATGGTATATCCGGTTGTTTGGTGATGTTGAAATAGGGTTGAGGTTGTCTGTTTGTTTTTGAGGCTATTTTTATGTTCTTGGATTCTTGCTGATATGCGCCTGTTTGTTTGTCCTATATAAATTTGATGACAATCTGCACATGGAATGCTATAAACGCCATGATTTTCAAGGTTGGTCTTGTCTTTGGGATTTCCCAGGATGTTTGCTATTGTTTTTTGTGGTTTAAATATGGGCTGTATGTTGTGTTTTCTTAAGATTCTTCCGATTCTGTTTGTTATTCCTTTTATGTATGGTATTATGGCTTTGTTCCTTGTTTGATCTTGGTCTTTGGTCTTTGTTGTAGTCTTCTCTAGTCTTTTTATGGCGTTCTTTATATCTGCTTGTGAGAAACCATTCCGTTCTAGAGCTGTTGAAATGTGTCTTATTTCGTCTTGTTTTGTGTCAAGTTCTGTTAGGCGGAGAGACCCTGATACTAATGTGTTGACTACTGCCTGCTTTTGAGAGGGATGATGATGTGACGCTGCATTGAGATATCGGTCAGTATGTGTGGGTTTCCGATATACGCTGAAACCCAAGGTGTTGTTGAATTTCCTAGTTAATAGCAGGTCCAAAAAAGGAAGTTCCTTTTCTTGTTCGATTTCCAGCGTGAATTGGATTCAGTGGTGGATATTGTTCAGATATATGAGGAAATCGTCCAGGTTTTCTTTTCCATGTGGTCATATTATAAAAATATCATCAACATAGCGTTTCCAAAATATGGGTTTTAAAGGTGCCTTTTGCAGTGCCTCTTGTTCGAAATATATCATGAAAAGATTGGCTATGACTGGTGAAAGCGAGGACCCCATAGGTGCGCCATCTGTTTGTTTGTATATTTGGTTATTAAACATGAAGTATGTGTTCTTTAGGCAGTGTTCTGCAAGTTCAATTGTGTAGGCTGGAAAATCCTCGTTCGTGGCGATTTTGTCCAAAGTCTCATCCAGTGGTATGCTTGGATATAACGATTTTACGTCGAGGCTTGCTAATTGGACATCTGCTTGATTTTTCTCTTGATATTATAGATTTTTCAATTTCTGGGTCTAGTTTTGAGGCTTTTATCTTGACTTTCGTAGTTTTTTCAAGGTACGTCGTTGGATCTCTGTTGGTTTGTTTGTAAGAGGCGTCTTCGAGAATTTCTGACATTTTTTGCATGTATTCGTTGGTGTTCATTACAACCGTGACATTTCCCTTATCTGCTGGTAATATTGTTATTTCCTTATTATTTTTTAATGATGAGAGAGCTTGATGTTCAGCTCGCGTTAAGTTTGAGTTGGGAGGCCGACTTGATTTTAAAATTTGCGCTATGTCTTGTCTGGCTTGTTCGGCATTTTCTTCAGGGATGTTTTCTAGGGCAGCTTCTATATTCGAAATTATCTCTTCTAAGGGGACTGTTTTTGGCGTTACCGCAAAATTAAAACCTTTAGAAAGAACTAATTTCTCAGATTCTGTTAACTGGTGGTTGGAGATGTTATGGACAACTTTGTTGCAGTCCAGTGTTTGCTGTGTGTGGACAGTATTGCGTTGTTGTAGTGCCTCAAATTTCTTCTGTTTTTTTTTGCCTTAAATTGGGTGTCTGATTCCGTTCTCCAACAGGATACCTTTTCTATGTCATTCCACAGAAGATGGTGGATTTTGTGGGTTAAAGCTAAGTGGAGATTGTAAAGTTCTGTTTCAGTCCTTGATAGAATTCTTCGTTTTTCTCGGATTTGTTCTCGAAGAAGAGCTTTTCCAGCGGTCTTAAGGATTGAAATAGTTCTTCTTGTCTTTAAATGGTACGAGAGTTTGGTGCAAGTTGGTTCTAGATTGTTGTTGTGGCATCTTATTAAGAAAGTTATATCGCAGAGGAGGGCTGATTTCTTGGATTTCAGTTTCTCGAAACGTTTAACATTTAAAAAGGTCTCCTCCCCGTAAAGGTGTAAAATGTTATATCGTAGATTTTCATGGATGGTAGAATGAATAGTTTGGTTATGTCGGGTTTCAATCCGTTCGTTCAAAAAATCGTTTTCACGACGTTTCGCCAAAATCTCATTTGGCATTTTCAAGTGCGGCAATTTAAGGCAAAAAAACAATTGAGGCACTACAACAACGCAATACTGTCCACACACAGCAAACACTAGACTGCAACAAAGTTGTCCATAACATCTCCAACCACCAGTTAACAGAATCCGAGAAATTAGTTCTTTCTAACGGTTTTAATTTTGCGGTAATGCCAAAAACAGTCCCCTTAGAAGAGATAATTTCGAATATAGAAGCTGCCCTAGAAAACATCCTTGAAGAAAATGCCGAACAAGCCAGACAAGACATAGCGCAAATTTTGAAATCAAGTCGGCCTCCCAACTTAAACTTAACGCGAGCTGAACATCAAGCCCTCTCATCCTTAAAAAAGAATAAGGAAATAACAATATTACCAGCAGATAAGGGAAATGTCACAGGTGTAATGAACACCAACGAATACATGCAAAAATTCTCGAAGACGCCTCTTACAAACAAACCAACAGAGATCCAACGACGTACAGAAATTGAAAAATCTATAATACCAAATGAAAAATCAAGCAGATGTCCAAAACTGTATGGCTTACCAAAAATACACAAAACAAATGCACCACTCCAACTAAGAGTCGAACTGGCGGATTCCTTCGTGAAAAACTCCAAGCATCTGACTAAAATGATCAAAAACATTCACCTCAAAGAAAATGACATCTTAGCAAGCCTCGACGTAAAATCGCTATATCCAAGCATACCACTCGATGAGACTTTGGACAAAATCGCCACGAACGAGGATTTTCCAGCCTACATAATTGAACTTGCAGAACACTGCCTAAAGAACACATACTTCATGTTTAATAACCAAATATACAAATAAACAGATGGCGCACCTATGGGGTCCTCGCTTTCACCAGTCATAGCCAATCTTTTCATGATATATTTCGAACAAGAGGCACTGCAAAAGGCACCTTTAAAACCCATATTTTGGAAACGCTATGTTGATGATATTTTTATAATATGACCACATGGAAAAGAAAACCTGGACGATTTCCTCATATATCTGAACAATATCCACCACTGAATCCAATTCACGCTGGAAATCGAACAAGAAAAGGAACTTCCTTTTTTGGACCTGCTATTAACTAGGAAATTCAACAACACCTTGGGTGTCAGCGTATATCGGAAACCCACACATACTGACCGATATCTCAATGCAGCGTCACATCATCATCCCTCTCAAAAGCAGGCAGTAGTCAACACATTAGTATCAGGGTCTCTCCGCCTAACAGAACTTGACACAAAACAAGACGAAATAAGACACATTTCAACAGCTCTAGAACGGAATGGTTTCTCACAAGCAGATATAAAGAAAGCCATAAAAAGACTAGAGAAGACTACAACAAAGACCAAAGACCAAGATCAAACAAGGAACAAAGCCATAATACCATACATAAAAGGAATAACAGACAGAATCGGAAGAATCTAAAGAAAACACAACATACAGCCCATATTTAAACCACAAAAAACAATAGCAAACATCCTGGGAAATCCCAAAGACAAGACCAACCTTGAAAATCATGGCGTTTATAGCATTCCATGTGCAGATTGTCATCAAACTTATATAGGACAAACAAACAGGCGCATATCAGCAAGAATCCAAGAACATAAAAATAGCCTCAAAAACAAACAGACAACCTCAACCCTATTTCAACATCACCAAACAACCGGATATACCATCGATTTCGAAAAAACAATAGAAATAGCACCAGTACAGAACTACAAGGGACGCGTCATAAGAGAGGCCCTAGAAATCGAAAAAGCAGGACAGCTAAATAAACGAGACGATGCTATAAATTTTTCATCTACATGGAAAACATTAATAAAAAATCAAGAAAGACAACAACAAAAATCAACAAGTACACGAGAGACCTGCATACAAGAACAAAATATATCGCTCTCGGGAGAGGGGAGGAGCCTGCGAACCCGCCCATCCAATCAGGCAGCGAGCCAGCTAAACAAAACTCGAAATTCTTCAGAGGCCACCATCAGTTCTCAGCGAGTAACGAGACGAACCGCACTTGAAAATGCCAAATGAGATTTTGGCGAAACATCGTGGAAACGATTTTTTGAACGAACGGATTGAAACCAGGAATACCCAAACTATTCATTCTACCATCCGTGAAAATCTACGATATAACATATATATATATATATATATATATATATATATATATATATATATATATATATATATATATATATATATATATATATATATATATATATATATATCTCGGTGTGTGGTTATTATTTAATTTTTTGGAATTTTAAAGTTTTCAAAAAGGAATTGCCAAAATTTAATCAAAAGTACATAATGTTAATTTGTTGGGCGCTAGATAAAAAATAATTATAAAAATTACAAATATTTAAATTTCCGAAATTTTTATATTCAAGATGTTACACAGATATATATATATATATATATATATATATATATATATATATATATATATATATATATATATATGTTCCTACCTGTTAATTCTACTCTATTCTCAGGTGAGTTCAGTCGTTTTAAAAGATCACTCCCAGATAATGAATACACACAGATTAAAAACACAATATAAATATTTTATTCAAAAAATTCGTAAACATGGGACAATTTCAATAATTTTGGATGAAATTGTGATAACAATATTATAAAATTTCATGTAACTGTGTTTCTTATCAATTTATCATTTATTTATTAATATTTGCCATGCATTATCCCTTAACAACAATCTGTATCACACCTTGGCATCGTTTTAATATTTCAATTTTGCAACCTACTACTAGATGGCGTTACTGGAATTTAATCTTTTAAACATATTTAATTTATTAAAATCTGGTTAATTTTTAAACATTTTCGTATGCAGTGATGTGATATAAGTGGTTATTTATTATTATAATATATTATTGATGATTAATATTTTTTTAATATATTATCAGGTTGGATTGCCAGGCTACCATTCATTAATATAATTTTATTTTAACATTCAAACTCTAATTGATGCTAGTGTTTTTTATTTTTTATTTTCTACAAACAGCTAATAGCATTCACCTTCTTAGATTATTATAAATACCTTTGTTGTTGTTTTCTGTACCTTGTGATATTTTCTATACCTTGGATTTGTTTTCAGTACCTTAGTCCAAATTCATTAAACACAATCCCTGTATATTGATTTATTCTTTTCTTCTTCAAAAGTCTTTTAAATATAGCCAAAATATTTTGTAAAAGTTTCCTATGAAGTAAGGAACTTACAAATATTTTTCCCAACACTTGAACAAATGTTTTCTTCTTCAAAAATATGACACTTTATTTTCCTGTATTTTCCAAAAACACTATTTGCCGAACTTGATGTTATTTGAGAGTTCATTAAATAATTCGTAGGACAAAATTCAAAAATTTAGTTTAATTTTATGAAATACTAGACTTGTTTACTTGTCAACAAACATATAACCTCACTTATAATAAAAACAAAACAAAATAGTTCACTTTTGTTTCAATGACGTAGGTAAACAAATGAAAATTTGAGGTTATGTTAAGATTTCGGGAGCTCTCAAACGTGATGCTTTCAGAAACTGGATTATTTCGACTCTAACGACAATTTCTACGCTTCAGATATTTATAAAATTCCGAAACATTTAAAATAGGAGTTGCGTCTTGTGGTTGAATAGACCGTCAAACGTAATCATTTTTTTTTATATGAACATGCCTGAAATTCTATAAATTCCGATGTGAAAAAAATAATTTTTTCAAGTATCATTTGATTTAAACTTTTTTTCTTATTATATATTTTGTTTCAGCTTAATTTGCTTATTCTCATTATAGTTGGCGAACAGTTATCAGTGGAAGCAGGAAAAACAGTTAGCATATGTCATGAATTGGCACAAGATAGAAATCGCCTTTTTATCACTCAAGTACGTCAAGAGATAAATGAAAAACTGTATTCCATGGCCACGCATACCTCCCAAAGAAATATAAAATTAAGTGCAGCAGGATTTTTTTCTGTGGATTATTCGATGATAGTTTTTATTTTAAGTAATGCTTCTGCTTACTTAATAGTGATCTGTCAATTGAGATTCCTCACCTCATATTCAAATTATGACTTGACATAAACCTCATTAAAAACATATCAACATTTTGGTGAAGAAGCTTATATATTAGTCATTAAACTCACGTTACACCTAGAGTGTTTTTCTGTACACAATGCACAAAACATAAGTAAAGCCATCACAAAAGAAGCAAGAAAGAATTTGTTTTCACAATGACTTTACTGAAGCGCTAAAAGCTTTTACAGTACAAGAAACCTAAAACTTAAATTTCATAAGCATAAAATGAAATTTCCTGCATTTTTTATACGCGTTTGTAGATTTGTTCTTGATAAACCACTCCAGCATATATTTAACTTGGGTCTAAGAACACAATATTTCCCTTCAGTATGGAAAAAAATCAAAGGTATGTCTAGTTTTTAAAAAGTTAACAGGCAGGAGATCAGTAATTACAGATCAGCTTCAATATTATGTAAATTTTGCAAAATTTTTTAATTTTTACTGAATGATTTTGTTTTTGCTATAATTAAAAATATGATTACTCCCTCGGAACGTGGCTTCTATAAAGGTAGGTCTGCTATTATAAATCTCATGAGCATAAGTCAGGACGGCTTTCGAACAGAGGTAATATATTTGGATTTTACCAAAGCTTTCGACTTATCACAGATTTCTACTTAGAAAATTTTCTAATTTGGGATTGTCAGGTGTTTGTTACTGTTTTCATAAGATATATTCAGTGGGGGACATCAAAGGAGAGTTTCTGTTTTATAAAGCAAATTGAGGTGATAAATTCATTTTTAAAAATAGTGATTGACAAAGAAAAAGTTTGTATAGAGTGTGTGTTGATGTAGCATCAGCAATGCTTGTATGGAAATCAGTAAAAAATTAAAGAAATTGCACTGCACTCATTTGCGCTTGCTACTAAGACCCTTCCAAAGCCTTTGCTAAACGTGCTCGATTATGTATTAACGAAATCTAATGATCTCAATACTCTGTTCAAAGAATTATGCAAAAATATGGATTCTCATCACGAAATTCCTTTTTGCTACACTTCTGTATGTTAGCTATCAACAGGAAACATTGTTAGCCGATTAATTAAATAGATTTTTTTTTAATTTTAAAAATGAAAGGAAAACAAGAGTCTATAATAAACTTTATTGATGAGACTAGGAACTAAACAGTAGCCTATATATCTGATATCTTAGATGATGATGGAGCTAAATTTGAAATTGCAGGTTAAATAAACGCACATTATTCACTTCGGGAGTTTATATTGAAACTTCATACTGACGCCGTAAAGAAAATCTTGGAAACTTTGCCATTTTTGAACACCCTTTGACCTAAAGTGAAGAACTAAAGACGGGAGTTGTAGATAATATATGAAAGAAACCAATTAGTTTCTGGGATTCTATGGATAAGAAGTTGCATTAATACGAAATCCACTTCCTGTGTCTTTGGATATTGCCAAAGTTCTTAATGAAGAGCTGCGAAATGACTTCTTACAAGTGTGATGTATAATCGAAGGTTTTCAGATATCCCGTGTATGTGCTGAGTCCCTCTCAGGACTATAAGACAGCAGACGTTTTGGTGAAATCTCATTCACCATTTTCAAAACTGTACGGCGTCTGCGGCCCTGTTGCTAGTGTCTTGCGTCGTTTTGCTGAGCTGAAATCTGGTTCTTTACTATCTACTACTAGTTGATGTTCGTTCCAAGTATTAGGCAATCGCATATATAGAGAACGAGGCCCTGAAGACTGTTAATTGTCTCAGTTGCCTGGGACATCTTGTAATTGGAAAGGGCGGCTACTTAGGTGTCTGGGCAAGCGCGGTGGAGAGGTGTCCATCACTCCCCATGCGGAAAGATTATATGACGCCGCTTTTAAAACCCAACTTCTCCCTGGAGAGGGAGAGCAAAATCTTCCGAAAAATGGATCCTTGTTTTATACTGATGGATCTTGACAAGATGAAAGAGCTGGAGACGGCGTATTCGGCAGGAGCACAGGAGTTAGAGAGTACTACCCTCTCGGACAATGTGTGACAATCTTCACAGTGGAAATATATTCTATTCTGCAGTGTGCCCATCTCTGTGCGAGGGATATAGACAGGAACAGGATAATAAACATATGCTCAAACAGTAAGGTTGCGATATTGGCACTAAAGTCCACTATCGTAACTTCGCGACTGGTGTCTTAGTGCAAGGACGTACTGAATGGTATGACAAGGAACGGCTGCACAGTCAGATTACCTGCCCCAATTGCTATTGGCAAAAGGGAATTAAAATCGTTGCTGAAAAGCAAATTTATTAAATGATGGAGGGGAGCTCCTGGAATGAGGTGTGCTAAAAAACATATAACTGGGCCAAGTGCACGGTGTACTAAGGAGCTTCTCTCCTTGGGAAGGAAAGAGCTGTTAATTCTGGTGGGATTGTTGACAGGACATTGTCACCTCAGGAGCCATCATGATAGAATCGGCGTCGAAGACTACCCGACGTGCAGATGGTGTTTGAAGGAGGATGAAACTGTTGACTATGTCCTCAGAGAGTTACCAGCACTCAACTAACTAAGTCAGAGCTAACTCGGAGATATAATTTTGTTACCGGAAACATCGATGATCTAGTATCACCTCTTTTTCATTCATTCATAGGCAATCGCTGGCTATCAACTCTGCTATTTAAGTTTGTTCCTGAGAAATGTTTCTTATGTCCAGTGTTTAACAAGTGTTGGAGCAGTGCAGAAGAAGTTGTTTTTTGCTTGACAACATCTATATGTTCGTCTCTTCGTTTATTTTACGGTTAGTTTAGCCTACCTAAGATGAGCTCCATTCTCCACATGGAATTTCGTACACTCTCTGGTTTTCTAGAGTTATTTTTTCTGTGTATCTTAAGAATTTTTGCGATTTTGTTTATGGTGCCTCTGACATAAGGAACCAACGCAGGGGCGGATCCAGCCTCTCTCTTTGGTGGGGGCGGTGATATCACAAAAGTACAGTATGACAAGAAAAAAGTCGTTAAACCAGGGCATTTTTTCCTCAACGAAAAACTTATTACGATGCCTTAAGATATCAATATCTAGATAATAATGTTAAAAGCTCTGTTGAGATGTGTTCGAATAGGACAGGAGCTGGAAAATCTACTCAAGCTACATTCGATCATAGGCAGACGAAAAACCTCGTTGGAAGAAGAGATAAAAACTGCAATTAAAGAGGTTGTACATAAATTTTATAATGAGAAGCAGATCCCAACCTTCGACAAAATTTTAACTAAAATCAATGAAGATCGCGATTTACCTGAAATTAAAAGAAATGAACTCTGAAAATTGCTCAGAGAACTGGGAAAAGCCAGATAAAAAAATCTGTTCCTATATATCGTTCGGAAACTGCCGTTGGAGAAATAAATATCTCTCTCAAGTAAAAGGTAGAGGTGCTAGAAATAACACAACTTACAAAATTAGTAATTTAACTAAATTTTTGAAAGATTTTTTTGAATAAAGTTACTGCGAAAAATTGTGTAAAATTCCTATAATAAAAGAATAAAACAAAATGTGACAACTTGATCTCATGATCGATGAGATAGAGGAAACAATTATAATTCTTAGTTTCATTGACTTTGATTAGGAATTAGATACCTAATGTTTACCAGTGTAAACACAATTTATTATTTAAATTTTTGTTTTTGTTGGGTTTTATTATTTAATGTTGTTTATATATTTTTTTATCTATTTATGTATTTTTATTTTAGTCTGTTCCACTCTTTAATTTTACATATATTTAATTCCAATTAGCCATAAGTTTTTTTATTATTTAATTATTGTATTTGTGTCCTTTTTTTAAGCGTGTAGAATTAACATGTTTTTCTTATTTTTTGGGGGCTATAGGATTTCTATATAATAAAGTAAATTAAATTAAGATATCAGTACAATAGAAATAAAAATAAGTAGGTCTAATTTTAACTGTAACATATAAAAACTAATTACATTTGAATTTCTTTCTTTTTTTAATTATAATTCTGCGGATGGTTTAAGAAATAAATAAACTGAAACATTAAATGTCCTAAAAATATATTTAATTAATAATAAAATGATCGATAGTCCCAAAAATATTTTAATATTCTATGGACGAATTTATTTTTTATATATGTTTAACTTTTTGTATTTTTGACAATAGGTATTTTATAGGTATTTAAATTATAACTTAGAATTTTTTGAGAAAATAAGGCTACGTTTTAGTCTGAATGTGCCTAAAACGGTCATTATGACAAAATTAAAAATAATAAAAATACAGTTGTGATTTGTGTTAAATATGTCAAAATTATCTACATTTTGTAGTGTACGTGAATTATTAAGAAATTAAATAATATTATAAAAACTTTTTATTTTAAGTTTATTACTGAAATTATATTTTACGCCATAAATACTTAGTGATAAAATATACCTCCTTCCGAAGCCTATGACAAGGATTAAAATCCTTTTTAACACTTCACACTTCCAAATATCTAATGTTATATTTTGCTAAAGACACCGGACTAAAGAACACAGGTAGTTTGTGAAGAGAAAAAGGGTAAAAAATGATTTATTACTCTCTCTAGTTCTTGAATAAACTGTAGTATAAGAGGCAAAATCGGGTCTATTTTCCTTCTTTGCCTAAATTCAAAGCTCTTGGGGGGAGCGCTCTCCCCCACCGCCCCTCCCCCTTGGATCCGCGCTGAACCAACGTATATATATATATATATATATATATATATATATATATATATATATATATATATATATATATTTAATCATCTTTCATTACCTAAAAGCAAACAATGGCAATGATTTATTACCAGTATATAAAAAAATTTAATTTGTTTATCGTTGCACAGTGGTTCAAGACGAGGTAAACTTAATTAAAATGATTCACGTAAAATATGCAATTTAAAAACGTTTCTACAACAGTGGCTTCGCAAACACTATAAAGTATATTTTCCCATCTTAAAATTTACCTTTTTGTGATATTTTTCTTTTTAATTTCTTAGTTGCATAAATAAACTTAACCTCTCACAATTGATTTAATTGTTTATAAACCACTGTGTATTTTCATTTCATATAAATAGTATATAAAAATGTATTTTATTTGATTAATTCAATAACGTTTGGTTGACTTAGTCACAGAAACCATAAACTCTTACGTTTTCTCTGAATAAATTTATAAGAATGGTTTTAAAATTTAGTAATTTTATATTACTCCTTAGTCTTTTAGCAAATCTATGTCCACCAGTTTATTGTAAATTGAAAATATTAAGAGTATTTGTCATTTTATTAATTCCAACTACTACATGTCTATGTATTGCAGCTAGTCTTTCTTTTCTTTATTTTGAACAAATCTTAGACTTGTCGCTGATAGTGGTAATCGTACATATTAC